>CM052440.1:31958513-32051971 GCA_028533085.1 Varecia variegata
ACCAAGCGACTCCTGGAACTGATCAATGAATTCAGTAAAGTCTCAGGATACAAAATCAATACACACAAATCAGAGGCATTCATATATGCCAACAACAGTCAAACGGAGAACCAAATTAAGGACTCAATACCCTTCAAAATAGCAACAAAGAAAATAAAATACCTAGGAATATATTTAACTAAGGAGGTAAAGGACCTCTTTAGGTTTTCTAATTTAACTATTAATGAAGTTGTCAATCTGCAGTGATTTTAGTGAGATAAACAAATGACTGGTGATAAATTTGAAACTGCATTTAACATGTGTCACTACGTGCCAATAATGCATAATTCTCTGCCATAACTATCAATTTTCCTAGATCTGAGAGCCATGTCTATGTGATGTTTGTCCTCAATGACCACGTAACTGTTCAACTGTACCTCAACTCTTAGGCTTCCCACCACTGTACCCTTACTACAAGATCGTAATGTCAATTTGATTACTCAAAATTAACTAATCAAAATAAAGTAAGAATAAGTTAAAATGGACTGACAAATTTTTATTCATCACCATTTATTCACTCAACCACCATTTATTGAGCAGCTACTGTGTTAGTTATGAAGGTGCAGCTACGAAGAGAGATTTCCTTCTGGCCTATAGGTAGTTGACACTCAATAGAGCAAAAACAGTTGGACTAAAAAATAAAGATTACAAAGAACAAAATAGACTTACTATCAGCACTGGAGTAGTGACTTCAAAAGTTATATAGTTAATGGAGAATAAGTTTGGCTGTCATGTTACTTAATCAGTATTTTGCAAAATAATTACTCAAAACACTATTAGGTTTTTACTATTAATGTAATAGACTTCATGATCCTGAACAACAATAACATTTCTAAGGTGTCTGTCCTTAAAAAACAAAGATAAATCCAAAAGCCCTCCAACTTTCTTGGTTATTTTTAACACTATGATAATGTCCCATCTCTATTTTCTAAAATTATTATTTTTTCCATGAAAATCAAACTGGAACTCATTATAGTAGGCAAATATTTTAGGATGATAGTTTATATTTTTTCAGAGTTCCATAATTGTTTTTTATGGCTCAATCTACCAACTAAGAGGGGCCTTCAAAAAATTCATGGAAAATGCTTTATGGAAAACAGTATAGAGGTTTCTCAAAGAACTAAAAGTAGACCTACCATTCAATCCAACAATCCCACTACTGGGTATTTACCCAAAGGAAAGGAAGTCATTTTATCAGAAAGACACCTGCACATGAATGTTTATTGCAGCACAATTCGCAATTGCAAAGATGTGGCATCAACCCAAGTGCCCATCAATTCATGAGTGGATCAACAAAATGTGCTATATGTATACCATGAAATATGACTCAGCGATAAAAAAAGGATGAATTAATGCCTTTTGCAACCATTTGTATGGAACTGGAGACTATTATCCTAACTAAGTCAAGTATCTCAAAAATGGAAAAACAAACTCCACATGTACTCACTATTAAATTGGAACTAACCAATGAGCACACATGTGCACAGAGGGAAGTAAAACTCAGTGGAAACCAAGCAGAGGGAAGGAGGGATGAGGGGATGGGTGAAAATCTACCTAACAGGTACAATGAACACTATCTGAGTGATGGAAACACTTACAGCCCTGACTCATGTATATATTTAAACATATTTATATATACATATATATAAAACAAACACACATATGTATATACATATAGACAGAGAAAGAGAGCAACTCAAATATAGTATCTATGTGCACAATGGTCATCTAGCAGATCAAATGCATTTTCATGTCAAAGTCAAATTCATAGTTTGAGATTAATATTTTTCTTTGGCTGAAAATAAATGAGTTGATCTGTGTGGAATGGAGTAATATAAGAGGTCAGGGTGTGGGGGTAAGGATGGGGACTTCTATAATATGAAAAAAATATTGTAAAGTGAAAGTGCTTTACTCTATTGAACATAGGTACTTTTTCTGAATTGTAAATGTGATGTGTAGTAATTTGAGAGAGCGTGTCTTGGTAATAATGGAGTACCAACATTGATAGAATGACTGGTATTGTGGAGGGGTGTGCATTTAATAAATATTTCACAAAAGTGAAATAACATTCTGAAACACATCTGGAACATTTTTACATCATATATTAATAGAAAGTACACAGTCAAAGAATATGGAGTCACACTGCTTGAATTTGAAGTCTGGCTCCTAATTGTTATTTCTATGACAGACAATTTATTTAACTTTCCTGATCAGCAGTTTTGCCATCAGTAAAACTTGAAAAATAGAACCATCTACCTCATTAAATTGTCTTAAGGATTAAGTGAGTTAATATCCCTCTTTATCCCACTGCTAGAAAGGAAACTTGAAGAGGTTTTCATGCTTTTCAGGGATGTGGCCCAAACACTTGAAACACTGATGCAATCATTTAAATTTAAAATACTCATCACAAATGAAAAAAAAAAGTGTTTATTATCAAAACTAATGACTGGCAAGGACATTTATGCAGAAGCTCTGTGTTTTAAAAGCAGATTACTTTATGACATTTATTGAGATTTGACCTCCTATATATGAGAGGACTTCAAAAAGTTCATGGAAAATGGAATTAAAATATAAAAATAAAAAATATAAATTTTATTTCTCAACATAAGCTCCACCAAGTTTAAAACATTTTTGTAAGCAATACCAGCCAATTAGTCCGTCTTTAAAGAAATGGACTGGGAATTTAACTTTGTCAATGTAGTCTTCTGTAGATTATGAACTGAAGAAAAATGGGTACCCTTTAAAGTTTTTTTTAAGATTAGGAAACAAAAAGAAATCAGAAGGAGCTAAATCAGGACTGTAAGACAGATGCCTAATAATTTACCACTGACTTTGTTTAATGAGAGGAATGAGCAGGCTCATCATGATGGTGGAGAAGGACTCTCTGGTGAAAATTTCTCAGGAATTTTTCTGTTAAAATTTTGGCTAACTCTAGCAAAACACTGTTGTAACAAGTAAATCTTAATTCTTCTTTGGCCCTTCAGAAAGTCAACAAGCAAAATGCCTTGAGAATCTCCAAAAACTGTTGCCATAACCTTTGCTCTTGACCAGTCTGCTTTTGCTTTGAGTGGACCACTTCTACTTCTTGGTTGCCATGCTTTGATTGTGCTTTGTCTTCAGGATTGTATTGGTAAAGCCATGTTTCATCCCCTGTGACAATTCTTCCAAGAAATGCTTCAGGATCTCAATCTCACTTGTTGAAAATTTCTGTTGAAAGCTGCAGCTGATCTGGGCACCACAGTTTAAGAGTGAGTACATGTGGAGTTTGTTTTTCCATTCTTGAGATACTTGACTTAGGATGATGGTCTCCACTTCCATATAAATTGTTGCATTTGTTGCACAGGATGCATTAATTCATCCAATATATATAAATTCATATTTATATATGTGTGTGTATGTATTTATACACACACACATATATATGTGTATATATATATATATATATACATACAAATAAATATAAATATCTTGGCAGAAAATACATGGTCCCAGCAAACTCCCAGTAAAGGGCAAGCAAAGATTATTTTCTTTCTGATCATTATAAAGCTGTAGTTCAATGACACTAAGGCCACCAATCATACCAACTGCTATAGTTTGAATGTATGTGTCTTCCAAAATGGTATTAAGAGGTGGCGTTTTAGGGAGGTGATTAGGTTCCTAATGGGGATTAATACCCTTATAAAAGTGGCCTGAGAAGCTTGTTTGTCCCTCTGTGATGGGAAGACACATAGAAGGGCCATCTGTGAGGCTCAGGCCCTCACCAGACACTGAATCTGCCTTGGTCTAGGACATCTCACACAGAGCTGTGAGCAATACATTTCTGTTGTTTATCAATTACCCAGTCTAAGGTGTTTCGTTAGCAGCCTGAATGGCCTAAGATACCAACTAAAAATCCATATGACAAATAAGCACTTAGTTCTCCCCAAGGCCCAACTGGTGTTATATTAATATCACTCAAGATCTACTGGAAAGACCTGAATGGTGTGTTGAAAATTGATCAAGCAACACTTTTCTCATCTTCTGAATACTAATCCTGCTAATCATCCTGATTCCACCTTAATCTACCATGTTATAGAGTAGCTGGACAAAACTAAACAGAATTCCTAAATTATTGCTAAACCCTTGAAAAAGTATATTTTTCTTTTTTAAGTATTTCAAAATAGCTTAGAAACTCTGTTTAATTGCCACTTCAAAATGAATCAGCATTAATGACATCAAGAAATACTGATTTTATAGGAGAAAGGATTAAAAAACTATAAAGGTGAAATTATAACATTGAAAAGAAAATCTCAAAGGCATATGAACTCAGCACATGCATTCACACAGTTTTCCCATCTTCAGGGTTCAGATAAAGATTTTAATTAACTCTCTTGAAAACTGTTGTTAACACTAAAATAAAAATTCCATCATCACCTCCTTTTCACATAGTACTCAGAATAATCCCATGCCTGAAAATAGAATTTAAATTTCTGGTTAATATTACAGTAAAAGAAGAGAGAAATATAATGCAGGCAACATTGCATTATGTAAGTACTATTTATCAAATGGGTCTTTAATATTTAGGATTCATTATTTTGTACATATAGATGAGTTACATATTTTATTTTCCCCTCTGTGCTAATAAAATCCCAAATGAAAAATACTTATTTAAAGTTATTTATAATAACAGACATGAAATTATGGAAAAATATTCTCTAGGGTAATTATTATATGCATAACAAACTGATGAAACAAATGGTTTCAATATTAAGAAGATATTTACATGTATGTTCTCTCTCTGTTTCTCTCTCTCGTCCTTTCTTTCTCTGATTTTTCGTGTATATTCTTACCATAATTAAAGGTAGATGGGGTACCATATAAGATCACTTTTAAGTCTGTCATTCACTACCTGCTAATCATTTTGATAATTTAACTAATTATATCTCCAAATATAAAATTCATGTTAAATGAATAAGCAAGCAAAAAAGAAAAAGAAAAATTTATTTGTCAAATGCATGCTTGTTCATATTGAAGAATACAAATAATGGAAGATAATGTTTGAGCTAATTCTGAAGCTGTAATTTGCAACAGCCTTATTTTCATGGTCAAGGTGACTTCTGGATATACTGAGCGAATCCTCACACAGAGCTGTACCAAAGAGAAAACAACATGTGTCAGCCCTGTGGGTGGAGGTGACATGCAATTTAAAATGTCTAATTACACATTTCACCTTAGCTAAACATCCTGAAAGATGACATGATCTAATTGCAGATTAATGCATTATTTCTCTACAGCCACAAATAAAGTAGTTACAGGAAATACCTCTCTGATTCTGTAAGTAGTCCAAGAATTCTATTAAGTGCCTTTGTTTGCTAGGGAAATCTGAATAAGTTACCTGCAGATCACTGACCCTAAGATACAACTAACTAAAATATTAGTGTAATTAAAAATATCATTAAGGATTGTTTTTGACATTTGAATAGGTTTAAAAGCCAGCCATGACTAGGGGCCTAAAGCAAACCAGCTTAGTGTTAACAAAAAAATCTGATCCACTGTCTTCTCCCTCCCCCTTCCCTCCTACATATTCCTTACTTCTCACTCTCCTGCTCCACGACCCACCTTCTTTTCTTCCTGAATATTCCACGGAAAAATTTAAAACTCTTTTTTTTTCAGTCAAAGTAATATTTGTGTTTTCTTAACCTTATACTGCAGTTTGAGCTTTCAAACTTCATTAAAATTTGTGTCTATGTTTAAATTTATGCCTAAATTCTTTCAGTTATTGCTTCTGGTACATTATTCCAATCTTCATGACTTTTCAAGATAATACCTCAACTCTCTTTATACTGGGAAAGATTTTAGGATTGGGTGATGATAATATTGTATATTCAGTATGGGTCAGTCTATGCATAAATGAACTTTTAGTACTTAGAATGTGCACACTCTATGCTGAAAAAAAAAATGAACTAACTAAACCTAAATACTCCCTAGGAGCTAATAACAAATAAATGTAGTAAGAGCAATAGCAGCACAAAAGTCATGCATCTGTGCTCTGAGGAGGAGATGTTCATTTTGAGCTGAACTCTTAAGCTATATATACACATATCTTTTTCATCTCTTTTCTGTACCATTCTATAAGTCCTATTATTACACTTTACTATTTTTTTAAAAAAAACTTTCTCCAGCCTCACAATGGTCTAATTATACAACTTGTCTTTCAGACTCATTCATTCATGCATCAATTTCCAATTTTTGTTGTGTCTCTACTATTTAGCTAAAGGCTGAGGCACAGTAATGAAGAAAGCAGACTGTTCTGCTTCCAGGGAGCTTGTGAAGGTAAAGTAAACTAAATATTTATTTGATTGCAATAATCATTTAAGATCAATTTTTTTCTTTCTTTAATCCAGTTCTGAGTTGTTTTGTGTTTTAATAATCAACTAAAGAAAAACTAAACCAAACAAAAACCCTCAGGATATAAAATGTGATTCAAGAAATCCATCTAGTCTCTACTTAGGAAATACCACAAATGTTGGTCTCTCTCCATGATGGAGAAAGTGTTGGATCATCCTGAATAACCTCGTATAGCAATGGACATTTTAGGAGACTAGAATCTTACACAATGTTCACTAAGCCATTCATTTATTTTTGTCCGGTACGGGTAGTGGGGGGGGAACATAAGAGGATATAGGAATAGAGTGATTTTATGGTTCTAAAACCTGACAAAACTGTAGTCTAGGAATATTCCAGATTACCAATAATTATTAGTGACAACAATACTTTTCTGTATAGCTACTATACAGTATTCATCTGAACAGAAGATGAGTCATGGCATCCTGACAGTCCATGCCGAATTTGAAACAAATTGGACCTATAATTTATAGTACAATAGAACCCAAGACAGAGGCACATGCAGCCCAGGCTCTTTAAATATTCTATAAATAATAGCTCAGAGAGGCACAATTGACAATAAGCAGAGGCTGGATGATGAATCATCAAGTAGTTTAAGTAAAACCCTGCCTGATTAAATGCTTTGTTTTTAAACCACCTGCATCAGTGTCTGCTGTAGCAGGACAGATCAAATTGTTCTCAGTCTTTTTTCGAAAAAACAGACAGGCTTACAAATGATAAGTTTTATTATATTATGAAACTGATGCCAAACTGAAGTGCTGAGATTGTGTAATTCCAATTATCTCTATTTTGGCCCAGGATTTCGTGCCAGGCAATGTTAAAGTTGCAGCTAATGCAAATGATCAAGCATCTCATGGCTTTGGGTTGGATGCTCATAATTTCATTTTGTTCCGAGTGGCCTGGAGAATTCATTTTTCCATCCTTCACTTCAGGAGTCTTTTCTGTTTATCCCACCAACCAGTTACCAGATGCTATGTCGACTAAGCTAATTAGTGGAGTCTCCTTCGAAAGCTGGTGCTTGCTGAGTGTGGTCATTAGAACAGACAGAAGTGTGGATACTGGAGGCACTCTGAATGACACATCAGCTCCAGTAAGCACTCACACAGCCAAATCACTGGGAGCTGCATGAAGCCTGTGACTAGACAATGGCAAAATACTCAGATGAACAAGAAATCTGGCCGTTCATCTGGCTTGTAACATGATGTCCAATTGTTGGCTGACTGACTTATTCACTGCACTGACTCGTAATACAGACCAAGGGAGTCCTATTTTAATGACAACCCTACATTTTATTTCTTTATAGGTACAAACTGACATATCATATTAAGTGGTACATTTTAAACTAACAGTTCTCTCACCTTGGAGTGTCCCAATTACTTTAAAATATTTATATTATTATATTCCATATTAATATTGTTTTGAAAACCTGTATAACACCTGTGCTCATATATATTTTGTACTAGAATACCAAATTATCTCTGGACTGTCATTTTGCCTTATATTTTACTTTGTATCAATTCCTTACTCTTGCATCTTTCCTACCTACTACATTGGTAGCTACTGTTTTTTTTTTTTTTTTCAGCTTATTATGGGGGTACAAAAGTTCTGGTTAGATATATTGCCCATGCCCCTCCCATCCCTACTGTTTTGAGATATCTAATTTGTTTTTATATCCCTAGGGTTCAGCATAAATCTAGCAAATAATAATTGTTTCATAAGTTTTGTTTAATAAATAAATGAATGAAGCTCCTAATCCTGTAACTGACTGACATGTAGCTAATTAGGAGATGATGAAAAGTTTCTATTCAACAGAAAAAAAAATCTTTGTTTTGTAAAAAGTTAGATGTGAGACTTTATTATGAAAACAACGGGATGAGGGATGTTAGGTGAAAAACAGAACAGCACAATTTTGGTGCTCTTTAAAAAGTAAAATCATAGGTTTGTGCTTAAGGAACACAACTTGAAAGTCAAACTATTTGATTAAAAAGCATGACCTAATCAACCAAGTACATATACATTTAAAGTGCCTTTCTTGCAGTTTGTTGACCTGGGAAGAGCAAGGAATCATACAAACACAACTGGTTTTGAATATTAGTTTTGCCATATATTAGTGATGGGTCTTTCAACAAAATTTTTAACCTCTCTGAAACATATTGTCCGATACTGTAAAATGATGTTCATAATTTCTAGAAACAAATGTTGTGATTATATGAAATAATATGTGAAAAAGTTCCTGGTACTTTGTATATATTCCACTAAAATTGTTCTCTTCCTATCACTGAGGCTTATCAGAAACTGTATCAAAATGTAAATTTCAGTAGAAGTATGTGTGCTGCATTATTATTTTATTTACATATATTTCATGATTGTTTTATCATTATATTAAAATATGCTTCAAAGGGATTATTTAAATAAATTATAGTCTATTCACTTAATGAAACACCGTGGTGACAAAAAATTATAAAGTAGGTTCATATACATTCATATGAAATGTTTATGCCTCATATGATTGAATAAAAAAGTAGTCTATAGCAAAGTATTATACACAAATGTCATTAATGTAAAAATGCATATTTATATATTATCAAAAATCTGTAAGAATTCACAGCAAATTGATGATCATAGTTACTTTTAAGAGATATAATTCTAGGGAGGCTCTTAGTTTCTTTTTTTTTTGAAATTGTTTTTTAGAATTGTGGTTTAACAAGAAAATGCTAAAACATTTGTAACTTTTGAAAAAAATTATTATGTTGCTATGTACAAACATTGATTGAATAATATTCATTGGCCAGGCACGGTGGTTCACGCCTGTAATCCTAGCACTTTGGGAGGCTGAGGTGGGAGGATCACTTGAGCCCAGAAGTTTGAAGTTTTAGTGAGCTATGATGATGCCACTGCACTCTACCCAGGTGACCAAGTGAGACAGTGTCTCAAAAAAAAAAAAAAAATCATTTACATCTACTCCTCCTATTAAATTAGAGGTAAATGCATATTCCAAAGGTTTTCATCATTCAGATAATTTAAAGTAGTTTAGATTTCCTAGTTTCACATTTTCCTGTTTGTCCTTTCCAGTTAATGAGAGGGAACTACCATCCTATTCGGTCTCTCAAACTGGATATTATTTAAGATTTTTAAAAAATTAGCTATATTATCTTGTGAGAACTCACATCTTCTAAACTTACTTGGAACTACTTGAAATCAGTGGACATACTTTACTCATTATCATAGCCTTGCACAGAAATTGGTTGGTATTACTTTACAAAAGTAATAAAATTGCATTTCACATTCATTATTAATATAGACATCTCAAATATTCATATTTATCAACTTTCCTGCCAGTATTCCATACCAATTCTATATTTCTAAAATTACCTTCTGCAGTAAAACTATTGAGGCACTCTTTCTAGTATTTTTATGTCCGTGGTTCCAAAAATAACTGTTCCCATGTTAGCTCAGGGATATACCACATTTTTAAATAATTGTAGTCCTTGGTTTGGAAAAGTCCTATAGCCGATAATTAGCTGGTATAAAGACAACCACTGAATCCAGTGGGACTAAAGAAAGAGGTGACCCTATCTGAGAAACTGAAATTTGACAGTTGATGTAATATGGTGTAAGGTACTCTGATTTTTGCTACAGGAAAAAAAAAAAGATTTTAACTTAGGCTTCTATAAACTTAAATTTGAGACTCCAGAACTGAAGATGTCATACATTTAATATCAGGGCATGTTATGGAAGCATCTCTCCGTGGACACTATGCAAGTTCTTATTTCACTTTTGGCACAGTGCACATGAAGTAAATGGATACTACTTAAAATGCTAACATGTTCAGTCTAATTTAAGATGCTCGTATGTCTGTGATAAGATGAAAGGAAAATGAATTCTTGACCAGATTAGAATCTTGAGAATCTGTCAGTCAAACCCCACTTGTCATGCCTTAGGTTGATTAAATTCATATAATCCAATATACACATGAATATATTAAATGCAAATTTTTCTCTGTGAAGTCTAAATTAATAAACAGAATAAATCTGACCTTGTTTTATAGAATTACATAGAACAGACATAAATGACCAGAAATTGGCTTATATTATATCTGTAGAATGTGTATCATTAATAATGGTATGTTTTCATTAAAATGTGGGTTATGAACTATGTTAAATACTGTAAGCATCATTAATTTTCTGTCACAGTATATTGTAAAATTTTAAAAGGCAGTAATTAACCTAACTTAAGTGTTTCTTACACGCCAGCTGTTAATTTCTAGATGAAATAATACATTCTCTAAATTATATTTTGATTAGAAGTAAAGATAGCAATATGACTAAATAAGAAAATTAAATATATCATTAATTATACAAAATGTTATTCCATGACTAATTCCTTCATTTGAAAGTCTTTAATATACTGAGCTATGGTAATACTGACTTTAAAAAATTATCTGAGTAATAGGGCTCTCTCTTTTCCCTAATTAAATGGTTAATATAATCTGCAGGACCTTTCATGTTATATTTGTATCTTTCTCTATAACTATTAAGTTTTCCATTTTTAATATACTATTTCTATTGCTCTTTTTAAATGCCCTGAAAAAAATGAACTTGAAGATTTATAGCTGGCATTTTAGAATGCTACTGGACTATGGAGATAGGTTATTAGATTAAAATAAAATGTTTATTAAGGTTTTTTAAGAGATTGGTTTATATAAAAGGCTTACATTAACTTATTTTTCTCTCACCCATGTAGAGACTCAGTGTATTTAAATTCTATCATTTTTTTAAACAGTCCTTCCTGCAACAGGCTCAGGCTTTTCCAAAGCAATGAAAATAACCTAAGTCGTTCTATAAAGAATAACAATACTCTGAAGAAAACATAGGAACAAAGACAAACAAACCAACAAACATAATCCCTGTCTTCCTCCAAAGCTACATTATCTATTCTCAGCTTCTCTGTGGTCTTAGGCACTAAGAACACTATTAGCCTGGGCAACACCAATTTAATACATTTCTTAACGTTTTAATCTTGAATCCACCATTTTCTTTTACATGAATCTTTTCCTTTTCTAGATTCAGTTAAACTTTCTTCAGGCACTGGCTCACTCATCTAGTTGAATTTGATTGCCTGTGTCAATACTCTAATGTAAATTGTTTGGCTTCGCTTCAGAAGAGCCCCAGTTCACCAGCCACTGGGCTTCCAATTCCAGGTCATCAAGCATAATCTAGGCTAAATGCGACTGATGTTTCTTTCAGGAAAAGGGCTTCACCAGTGAGAAATTCCCAGTGTGAAAATACCTTTCTTTTTATTCTCCATCTTTAGGTATATTTTCATTTTGCTAAGTTGTTCCTATAAGCTAAAGAACTGGGCACTACACCAGGGACATCATAATCTAAAGTACCTTCTTGAAGGTTAGCTCCTAAATCTGTAACATTCCTGCTATTTGCCAGGGAACTGGGGCTTCCAGCGAGAATAGGAAGAAACCATGCCAGTGGGAGGAAGTAGTTGCAAAGCTTTCAGGAAAAGGAAAAGGAAAAAAAGAAATCTAAAAAACCTTAAGTGATACTCCATCACAATGCAGTAATTATCATTCATAGTTAATAAATAAATGTCATTAAATATTTCAGGAAACAAAACTTGGTTTTGGGTTTTTTTTTAATAGATAAAATACCCTTTTAGACTAAAAGGCAGACTCATCACATTCTGATCAAATCCAGTGTTTTTATGATTCATTCATTCCCAAAGCTAGGATATTTTAACTAAAAAGGTATCTTCACTGGTCATCAAATTTGGTGAGTAAGTGTATCATCAAAAAAGTATTTGTTACTTATTTAGTGTAATTCTATAGGCATTATAGAATTACTGAGTTTAGTAGTTTTAACAATAGCTCCAGGTTTTATGAAATACATGCTTTCATCCGTTAAGTATTACTAGAATGTAAGCTTCTCAAGGGCAAGAAATTTGTCTTTCTTGTTCCCTGTTAGGAGATATATGACATTTATCAGACTTTTAGCATATTTTTGTGGGAATGAATAATCTGTTTCTTGGCGGTAAAAGAAGATCTTTTGGAAATACTTATTTCAGATTTTAAATATTTTTAAAAGGATATTTTATTGAATAAAAACAAAAGGGTTTTATATTATAATTCTCCATTATATGATTATTTGTGTGTTTTTAGTCTGCTGCAATATTATCTACCTGTTATAGCCTAAAATTTTCTCCTGGCAGAGTGGTAACACTGAAGAGGAAACCATATATTTTGAACTAGACTTCTTTTGTCCCTCCTCAAATCTCCTACAAAGCTAAGAAGTATTAGAAAAAGTAGTAAAACCAAGAAGGGTTGTCTTTGGTTTTATGTAGGATATGGGAGGCATGTTGGGTGTTGGGGGAGTGGACAGGAGACTGAGTAAGGGCACACTGAGCAAAATTACCCTCCTTTACTCTCTATATGCAAATGGAAGTGATTTTCTATTAATATCCTTGGAATCATGTCTTTGAATTAAACTGCCAAAATCCACATTAATGAAGCACAATGATAATTTGATTAGATTAGCACCAAAGACAGATGATTCCATGAGTATGTCATAGAAGCACTGCTAATCTCATTTCCTGAACAGAGGAGAGAGGTTTGGCTTGATAACCAATCACATCAAAATTGCAACCCAAAATTGTATAATCTTACAAAGAAAGAAATATATATAACACATAAGATAGGTATGAATGTATTATATATGTATATACTTATATGCATTGCATAATATATGTATATTATATGTCTGTGATGTATATACACATGGGTATACATATATATTATATTCTGCAAAGAAAAACATACATGAAAGAATATCTTAGGCTATAATCTTCCACAGTTAATCATCCACAGATGCTCAGGTAATAAAATTCCCTTAGAGAATTGTTTAAAAGACAGGTTATTTCCTTTACTGCAATAAATAAAAGAATATTGTGATCAAAACATGAGAGAAATGAAGTTAATCTGAATTAAATACAGAACAGAAATTTAAGTTATAATAAATTCAAAACAGAAATGTATTTTATTTATAATCACAATATTTGAGAAGAATGTCATCCCTACTGTCAGCCTTCCCCTCAGACACCCTACTCCCTGATGTAGCGGAATGAACAGCCTCCACTTGGGATGCCTTGGTTTCTTGGCAGATGAACTAACCAGATGCCTATTAGCTCAAGGAGCAAGAAGAAGCATTTTGTAAAGAAATGCAGGATGTTAAGTCAGAGAATGCAGAGAATGATTATGAAGGCTCTTAGTTGTAGAAATAACAATCAATGAGAAACATTTCCTCTAATAGCAATCTTTCATTTTGGCCAGTAGTCAAGGATGGTAGGATTAAGGGGAATATCATGGGTCTAAATAGGATGTAGTTCCATGTGGTTGCCTGATGTTGAAGATTGATGAAAATTCTCTTCTAGTTTTTCAAGCATGTAGCGGATGTGATACGTCAAATTTCCCTAAGACTTTCTCTAACAATGAAAATGACCCGTATCTTTTTTCAAATGTGTTACATGGTGTGTGTGTGTAGATTCTATTAAGTAATGTTCTAAATGACATGTATCTGACTGTGGTTATTCTCACAGAGCACACAATTAAATTTTCAACACCACCAGTTCAATTTACTAATGCAGATACACATATGGTGTATCTGCACACAATGTGTATCTGTACATGATGGTTTTCAACATTGACCTTTTTGATGGGGAAAATATCGTTGGACTAGTCCACTAATCTAACTTGACACATTACTTTAGGGATTTTGCATTCTACTGATTTACAAAAAGCTTCAATAACCACTGCCCTTTCCTTTAGGAAAAAAAAAAGGTATCTAAAAATAAAATTAAACTCCAAAGGACCACCCAAAATCTTCGGTTGCACAGTAATTTTGTCATATTAAATTTTACTTAAAGGAAGTGGAACATTAATGGAACTTGGAAATACATGTTTTACTTTGTTCTTATGATTCTTGAACTGATAAAATTTTTAAAAATGCCTTAAAGATGAAATAAAAAGAAACAATGTTGGAATAAAGAATTGAAATCAGTCAGGAGACTGACCACTTCTTATGTTTGTCCTCATCTTCTCTGAAGACAGAACAATGAAGAGAATTAGTTTCAACCAGATTTAGAAAAAAATATCAACCAGCAACTGCTAAGTAGTGACTAAGTAAAGAGCATTGTTCTAGGCTCTGGAGATGAGCATTCAAGGACTTCTCATTTAGGTGGAGATGGCAAATGTTACTTTACATGGTTATCGATATCTATATTATGGAGTTATGTATATATCCTAAAGTCTTACTAAATAAAGGAATCAAAAATAAAATAATCCATGAGAATTGAGATTGGTAAGTTTCATGGAGGAAGTAGCACCTGATCTGGGCTTTTAAGATAAGATATAAGGTACACTAAAAATGACAAAACTACTTAGCAGATTGGACATTGGCAGAAATCCTAAAATTTCTATAAATGCAATATGAAAAATGAATGTCTTGGTGGCCATCATTGCCTTCCATTGCTGATCTTGAGACTGTAGAAGATGGTTGTATGATGTCAAAGTCATGCTTATAAGAAATAATCTCTTTCTAAACACTTGTTACCAAGCCACATTTGCAATATTCTTGGTGAGTGCTGAAAGTGAACCTATAGTCCCCATTTCTCTCATATAACCCAGATGGCTGTGTGGAGGTTAGTTTGAACTAGAGTTAGTTTCTCCTGGAGACAAGGGACTGGATTAAGTATCCAGAGATCCTTCTAGCTGTGTAATTATTTTGTATCGATTTTAATTATCCACAAAGCATGAAACTGCTGAGAGCTTTGATTCCAAAGCCATGACCTAAATGTTTTAGAGTCCTACCCTTTCCCCTGTTAATTCAGTTCCCTTGTCTTTAAGGGACAATTAATGCTGCAGATAAAGCTTTAGGTAGCATTTGTCTTTTAACAGTAAAAATAAGGAACTTAAATCCTAACAGTAAGATTTAAGTTTAGAAGCTTACTTTGCAAGTTCAAAAGGTGACTTTGATCCCAGGTGTCTAGAAAAACAAGAATATGAAAAGCCCCGTTCTCTTTAATAACTTGTAGTCCACATTTGCATTTAAATGAAATATCATTTGAAATGCTTTCTTTTACATTAAACTATTCAACAGTTCATTTTATGGACTAGGTTTATTTTGTTTTAAAAACATACCTGATTAAGAGTTTTAATCCATGGTAGGAAAGTCATCAATGCCAGAGATCTCAAGGCTTTTCGGACACACAAATTATCATGTTATTTGGTAATTGCCTGATGGACACTCTCCAGGAGAAGCAGCTGTTTGCGCATAACACACTCATTCTATAAATCTTTAGATAAATAAAGAGTAGCATCAGCCAAAGTACTATTCATTTTTAGTGATTTTTAAGCAGAGTGTCTCTGATTTCTGGCAATTTCTAACCTGCTTATCAGTTTTGTCTTCATTAGGGTCTACAAAAGCAGCCGATGTGTGAGCTACACAAAGACAGCAGCTGTTCCCCATAGTGTTACTGTACAGAGTTACACTTCCTGGATAGCTTAGATTTATGCCTCTGGTCCAATCTTTCAATTTATTTCAGAATTATTTTTTAATTTGTGTTATGAGCAAATCATGAATGATGAGTCACAGGACTTCATAACATTTGCTTTATTGATAAATTATTCTTTTCCATAATTTGGTATGCTTGGCCTGCTTGTGTGTGTGTGTGTGTGTGTGTGTGTGTTTGCATGTATATTTTAGGCCCTTTTTTCCTTGCACCTGTGTAAACAGATGAAAGGTCATTATCTCAAATAATATGCCCATAGAAGCCAAAGGATAAAACAGGCAATATAATAGCAATGAAACACTCCTAAGTAAATCTGGTGAACTGCTGCTAATTCATACTTTATGGCATGGTTTCCTTATCAGTAGAACCACATTTCTCAATTTCTATTCTGCTACTAGCTTTATCCTATTAAACTCAGAGGGAAGGGTGAATCTTCAGACATGGCTTACTGAGTTCTGGCATGAATCAGGACTTTCTTGCTGATGGCTGCTAAAAGTTATATGTTCTTTCTGTGTCCTATTTTCCTAGAGAAAAGCAGTGTTAAAGGAGAAAGAAATAGAAGGAAAAGGTTGGAAAGGGAGAGAGAAGGACTCAAGAATTTAGCTACTATAGGAATGGTAGCAAAGAAGAAAAAAGAGGAATGCAAAAAAAAAAAAAAAAAGAAAAAAGAAAAGAAAAGAGTTTTAGTCCTGGCTGTAATTCTTTTAAACATATTTCAAAGACTCCCGGTTTCCAATCTTTACATCTCCTTAACTATCTTCCCTTCACATTCCTTTGTACGGTCAGCATCACATTAGCAGCATAAAATTATGATCTCAACAATACTAGTCACATCTGCTCTCCCCCAAGTAACTGGAAAACCATACCTAATTACCCTAGACAGCATTCAAAAAATAGATACTAGAGAGATCTAACTTTCAGAGAAATAAAAATTAACTAGTTAACTTTTCTAATTGACATTTTTATGAGCAATTTTATTCCACATCATTTTCAGCATTATAGAATTTTCCAGAAATAATGTTCTTTTGTTGAGAAGATTCTGAAGAAAAAAGAATTAATAATTATGACTGTCTTCTTAACAAGAAGACATATAAACACTTTTTCTCTTTTAATTCCAAGTTGAAGGCAAGAAGCTGCTAATATAAGAATGTGGCTGTTCTATTTAAGTAGCTGCTTGGCATGAATTACTACTGAATTTACTTATCTTTGCAATAGAACCACATCTCTGTACTTGTAAAAGAAGAAAAAGAGCAGGAGTGACTCCATGACAAGCTGGACCTCCTGGAATAGGCCTAAGTTTCGGTTTCCCCAATGTGGGTCCTCCCCTTCCCCAAAATGACCTAATAAAATCCAAAAGGTCCCGAGACTTGAAACCAACCAATCAGAAGACAACATGACCTTGGAGCCAACCAATCAGGAGCCAACACGATCAGCTACTCTTTAAGGAGCAAATGAACTAAGGGAGGGAGGGGGGGATAGTGTGCCCAGCGTATATAACCTACTGAAAAGTATAAAAGCTTAGTTTTTACCCCAGGGTGGGGTCCTGGTTCGTGGAGAGGCCACTGCATTGGTGCTCTGGGACTTGGACCCTAGCTCGAGCTAGCCAATAAACTCCTTTGCCTTTTGCAGCCTTGGTGACTCTGCCTCTCTGTTCCTGGGGCCCAGGGAAACCGGTTCTAACATACTATTCATCATAATGGTTATGTTCCATAAAAGTACTAAAAATACTACTTCTAATTGTATTTCAATGCTAATCCTCTTCTGTGCAATCCCATCAAGTTAAGAAATGTTTTTGTTGTTTGTTATTTGGATAAATATCTAATTTCTACTCAACTTATAGAATTTAAAGGCTGTAAGGGCAGCTTCTCAAGGAATAAGTAGTGGGTAACAGAGTAAAGGAGCGTTCCAAAACATTGCCCTCTTCCTGCTCATCTTCGGGAATCAAAATGAGTCCACCCAGAAGGTCTGCAATCAAAGGACCTTGGAAAAAAGTAGAATTACAACATAATACATTGACCAATGTGGCCTAACTGTTCCCTTCAGCTTGACTAAATTTTAGACAGGCTTCTCTCTGACTCTAGGCCCTTGATCTCTCTTGTCTTAGAGCCTTCACTTTAGAAAACTTGTAATTGCAAAATCTTTCCTCCTTTGAAATGTAAATCATTTGAAAAGCTTCTTGCCAGTTTTACAGCCCAGAAACGTCTCTCTCAAGGACCTGGGAGCCATCCCTTTGAAATGTAATCACCAAGGAAGATAGGGCTCTTATTCCCTTGCTGTGTTGGAGGGTAGGAGCCTAACCGCCCTGGGTGCCTTGCTCTAAGTTACAAAACTACCTTCTTCCTTGAAGGTAAGACAGAGTTTCCTTTTCTATTTCGTAAAACCAATTAACAAAACACTCCCCCCATTTCAGTGGAGTAGAGTTCAGGTGGAGTTCTGGCCTTTCTCTCCTATTGTAAAAGCCTTGAATAAAGTCTTCCTGGCTTGTTTATGCAAAGTTGCCAAACTGAATTAAATTCAGAAAAATATTATTGTCCACATATACTAATAAATAAAGGATGCATATTTTTTTATTATTTAGTGAACATTAAAACTGGCTTCTTTTGAAAGAAAAATTGTGGCTGGGCATGGTGGCTTACACCTATAATCCCAGCACTTTGGGAGGTTGAGGCAGAAGGATCACTTGAGGCCAGGAGTTCAAGACCAGTCTGGGTAACATATTGAGACCCCATTTCTACAAAAATAAAATAAAATAATTAGCCAGGCATGGTGGCACACACTTATAGTCCTAGCTACTTGGGAGGCTGAGGCAGGAGGATTGCTTGAGTCCAGGAGTTCAAAGTTATAGTGAGCTATGGGCTCGCCAGTGCACTCCACTTTGAGTGATTGAGCCAGACTCTGTCTCTAATAAATAAATAAATATATAAATATTTAAAAATTAAAGAAAAATTATAATTAAGCATACTTCCTATTGCTACCTATAAATACTCAATTTAAAGAGGGAAAAAAGAAAATAAACAGGCAAAACCAATCTACAAGTTGTCCAAAAGATATAACATATATGATGGCTGTCCAGAAAGTATCCAGCTATTGTTAATATGCTATATGAATGTTATATTAACAATGGGTGTGTACTTTCTGAATAGCCCTCCTATGTAATGATTTAAGAAACCTTAAATAACCAACATCTAGTTTTCCAATTATATAATAGCAAGTATACAAGTTATTTAAGATTCTGACTTCTTAGAGTTCACAAAATCATAGTATTCAAGTTATTAGAAAACTTAGAGATAATGCTTATTCAACCACCATGTATTACAGATGAGGAAGTATGAATACTATGTCCTCATCTAAGTAAACATTCCCAAATATGATATGATCTATTCATTAACTAACCTTTTCTACACTGAAATTTTCCTTTTAAATTGTAATTCTTTGAAGAAGCTTAAAATTTCTCCTATGTAACTCTAAGTGACATAAATACAGTGGGTCTCAATAATTGATTTTATGATAATGAATTTTCTTCAAGCTTTTTTAAATCTTCTATCCAAAGGCTTGTCTGGTTACTGTATCTCTCTTTTGTAACGTCAAAGAAAATTGACTCTACATATTTTGAAATGTTTTATGAAGCTACCAAAATTCTGGATTCCAGATTACAGGATCAAGGTGGCTACAGATCAGTACACCCCTTTTCAGTGACTTTACAACAAACTTCTTACATTATGTATGTTCTTAGCTCTAACAATTTAGTAACCTAGGAAGGATTTCTCTCTCTTTTTTTTTTGATTTACATAAATTTATTTTAGCTTCTAAGAAAGAGACTTTCATTGGCAAATGGTAAATTCAAACCAGTGTATAAAAGCATGTGATTTTTAGAAAGGATTAACATGAAAGGCCTTTCCCCTTAATTCTAAACATAAGGCAAGAGTAATTAATTGCATGTAATTAATCCCATAGTTTTATTTACCTAATCTCAACCTACACTTCAATTTCCATTCTTGTGTATTTGCCTCCCATTTTGGAGGGGTCCTACTTTGTTGTGTTCTATAATTCAGTATTTATCTCCCATTCTGATGAATAATGTCATTTTTGAGAAAGCAATTTAGGTTGCAGAAAACATGGGCTATGTCTATATGATAGCTGCAGGGCCTAGCATACTGCCTGACTTGTAGCAGGATCTCAAAGATTTAATATTAATAATTGAATAAATGATTCAATGAATCAATGAGACTCAGAACTAGCCTGGCAGGACTTCTCAGTGTCTGCTTTGAATTTTAGAGCAAACTTCATGAAAAATACAACCAGTGCCATCCCGGGGATGGGATGTCTCTGAAGCCATTGCAAGATGCCTACTTGCTTCCCATGGTTGCCCTCTTGTCCAAAGACAGGTTCAAAATTCTCTAGGTCCAGTATCTACTATCCTTAGAGCTTAAATCTTTTAAATTATCTAAGTTTCAATTTTAGTCTTTTCCAGGTTTCTGCTTTTCATTCATTGGAAATCAATCCAACCAAATCTAGACTTAGGCAAGGCATGATTTCTATAGAATACAAGCCAAGATCCGGGCCTTTGGCTTTTCACACCTCAGTTACCAACATGTAATACCTTTTCTCTAAGGGAAAAGAACATGATCTGCTAGAATTAATAAATTCAAGATTCCATCTACCTCCAGAGAAGTTGGAGGCCATGCTCCTATGTTTGTACTCTCTCTCAAGACAGAGGTTGTATGCCACATTTTTCAGAGTGAGGCTTGGCTTATTTGTGCACTAAATTTCAGCATATCTTTCTCTAAAACAGCTCACATTTCATTTTAATCTACATATTTTGCTTTTCAAACTTTTCACTTCAACTTCTAGGTTTGTTTTTTTTATTTCTCCACATAGACAATTAATGCAGATTTTGACCGGTTGACAAGTCTTTTCAATTCCAGACAGGAGATAAAACCAGTGGTTTTAATACCTCAACTCCTACTTGTTCAGATGACTCTTAGGTCTTTCACAAGTAGAATGGATTGTTATTGACTCTGGTCAGGAAATCAAGTAACTAACAACACCAGAAGAGATACATAATGATGTTTTTACTCATCCCAAAAGATTGCTGTAAGGATCAAACAAAATTTTATAAAATATAAATTTTATCCTAATTATTCTACAAAGATGAATTACAGCAGTCCTTCCTTATCCATGGATTCAATTTCCATGGTTTCAGTTACCCGCAGTCAACTGTGGTCCAAAAATAGGTGCGTATAGTACAATAATATATTCTGAGAGACAGAAAACTTATTAGAGTATACTGTTAACACTGTTCTATTTATTATTTGTTATTGTTGTTCATCTTTTGGTGTGTGTAATTTATAAATTAAACTTTATTATAGGTATGTATGTATAGGAAAATGCATAGTGTATATGGGGTTTAGTACTATCCATGGTTTCAGGAATCCACTGGGAATCTTGGAATGTAACCCCTGAAGATAAGCAGGGACTGCTGTATTGACCAATAAGACATATAAACTGTACGCCTCAATAGAGAAGATTATCCTCAATTTCCTCTAATGAATTTCCTGTTTCTAGAAAGAACCAAGCAAACACACAAAGCAAGCATGTTTCTTTAAACTTATATCTGATGGAATTCTACTCCATCTCATTCTCTCTCTCTCTTTGTCTTTCTCTCTTGAAGAGGTAAAACAAGGGTATATAAAGAAAATTTGATTAGGAGATTTTGTGCTAACATATATGATGAAAGGCTATTATAAATCATAAGAAAATATGAAACTATTGTTAAAATGGATAGTCTCCAAGGTGATTTGAAATGTGAAGTTGAGGACATTTGACATCTATCTCTAGTCTTTCAAATGAGATGGTTATTAATAAACTGTACTGATAAAATGCTAACAATTTTTCCCATGGCTTGAATTTGGCATGTAGTTTAGATTGGAAAGAAGCAGGACCTTGGAAAATAGGAAGTTAAGGAGTGGAACATTAAATTTAAGTCAAAATCAAATTCTTTTTATTGCTGAATTCAAGGACTTGGAAGCTCTAAGAATGGTTTTCCTGGGTTACTCTTATTTTGATAGTATGTGACAATTTTTATTTAGTAAGTTCCAGCTCCTTTTTTGACTTCTTCACTTTCTCACCCCAAATTTTAGTCTCCTTTCTTCAAGTAAGGGTTTCTTGAGGCTCTACACCTCAGCCCACAAATTCTTTTTAGAAAAGTCAGACTCATAGAAATTCATGTAGTGGGGTCAAGATTGAGTCAGTATTAGTCACAGAGATTCATCTAACCATATGCAGATCAACAGAATATAAAGAGTATAAAGCAAGATGATGAAAGAGAAATGAAGATAGAATAGGAACCACATATATCTTTAGAGGTGTACCCTTTCAAAGGAGAAAAACGTCAGTAAAAAATACTACTCAACTTGACTGCTTTGAGGCTTTCTTTAAAATCAAACAAATAATTTCCAAGGAGTGATGCCTGATAATCTTCATAATTTCAGACATCTTATTGTGACAGAGATTTCCTTTTTTTTAGAACATAAATTTTGTTTTTACATAAATAATACTTTGTTTTTTTTGTGTTTGAGAAAGGTTATAAAGAGTTTATTGGCGTATAGTTGAAGTGATGAAATAAAATGAATAATTGTTTTAATACAAGAACTGATTTAGTAGAATTGAAGGGACTCTTTCTTACTCAAGTGACTAAAATACTTGTATGATACTGTATAATCTTTGATTTTTATTGGTAAGAATTGATAGGAGTTAAATGAGTTCTTGAAGAGTTTGGATATTGTTCCCTGAGGGCAATTGAAAAGAAAATTACAAAGAGAGTCAGATAAAAAATAAATGATGGCCATAAAATTGAACAGACTGTGATTTCTATGTGATGTTAATATTTACACAAATTTTAAAAATTTTAAAGTGGATTTTGCTTTTACAATAAAAATCAAAATATTTAAAACTGACAGCTCATTACAATAGGATCCTTTTAAAATTAGTATTTTACATGACATTAGATGATTTTGAAGGCATAAATAACTTTACAGACATTTTAGAACAAACATATATAGCACTGAATATTCTCTTATGAGACAAATAAAAGGTATTGACATATTACCTACTAATACATATGAGGAAACTGAGGCACAGAAAGTATAAAGGTGGCAGTCATACATTCCCTTCGTTACCACTATCAGGTTAGTGTATAAGCCACAGTTTCTCATCACGGAAGTCCTTATGGTTAAATATTAATTAATTAAAACAAAAACCTAATTTTGGATGTTCGTATTATATTCTATAGATGTTATAGATGTAGAGGATGAACAAAATTTAGTCTCTCACAATTTCACCAGACTGGGTAGATTTTACACCTTGCAGTAGAGGAAAATTGTTGTCCAAACACACTGCACTGATAGACCAGCCATGCGCAGACCCAGACATGATCAACTCTAGGAGAGTCATCCTTGTCAAGTCATGTCAAATTTTAGGAATTCTTGTAGAAGTGGCTCTTGTCCTAGATATTCATACGTGGATGGGAGAAGTGGGTGCAGAGAACAGACTGCTTTTACCAACACTCCTTCCTCCCCTGACTGCTCAGCGCTCTACTTCATTAGATTAGAGAAGTCATCTGCATGACAGGCACACTTTGCACCCAAAGGGCCTCTCTCTTTTCCAGAGGCAGCATCAAATAAATTGGCTCATCTCTATTGAAAGACAGTACTTGTCAGCAAGGGGCACAGAACAATAGAAGGGTAGTAGAACAGTTACAGGAAGTCTGTTAGAATTCGTAAAACAAAATTGTTAAAATAACTCCTAAGAGAAAAACAAATAAATCCACATCATGCCCACACACTTGTTCACTCATTTCTAAGTAACCAATTTGAATTCTCAAGATGCCGATTGAAGCCCTGAGTTCTATGGGCAGAAGGAAGCTCTCTGAATACTTAACTTCTTGAATCAGTGATGCACAATGCCTGGGGCATTTTCCAACGACTACAAGAATATTTACCACTTATTCAGTCTCAAGTATTGCAACGCATTATTTTTCCTTCCTGACAGCCTTATGGGATAGATATTATTTTTCCCTTCATTTAATAGATAAGGAAAATGAGGCTCAAGAAGGAAAAGCAATTTGCACAAGATTACAGAGCTATGAGAGTGGTAGAGCTGGGACCTCTGCCTTACTCTAAAGCTTATGCCTTAGCTTTTTCTGCTGCTCATTGGAACCTGAAGCCATGAAGAGATGAATTACATTCAGTAGATCAAATTTTGTTTGCATTATTTAATTATGCTTAAATTTTATTTTTTTGAGACGGAGTCTCTTGCTTGGGCTAGCGTGCAGTGGTGTTATCACAGCTCACTGCAACCTCAAACTCCTGGGCTCAAATAATCTTCCTGCCTCAGCTTCCCGAGTAGCTGGGACTACAGGCATGTGCCACAACACCTGGCTAATTTTTCTATTTATGTTTAAGTTTTGACCACTTCTCAGCCTCTAACTATATACTATAACTAAATTGACAATCTTAGAAAATATTTACATCTTTTTATCAATAAGCAAGAGTGGCAAAGGCTTAACTATCCTTCTCAAATCTAATAACCGTTCTTGGAGTTCACAGCTTGGTGCTATTTCTAAAAGTCTCTGAGTCATTAATTCTATTTTTTCCCCAATATTTGACTTTCTTGTTTACTATGTTACCTTTTCTTCAATTCCCCTTCCCTCTGTCTGTAGCTCTACATAAGCTATTTTACCTTCTTTGAAAATATATTCCAGTAAATTTCCACTTTATTTTTTTCTACCTTTGTCTTCAGTTTTTTTCAACATGAGCTTTCTGTTCTAATTAATTTATTTTAATTGATAAATAAAAATTGTGTATATTTATGTATACATTGTAGAAAGATTCGAACAAGCCAATTTACATATTCATCACCTCACCAATGTTATTTTTGTGGTGAGGACATTAAAAGTCTTTATTTTTAGCAATTTTCAAATATACAATATATTATTGTGAACTGTGCTCATCATGCAGTACAATAGCTCACTAAAATTTATTCCTCCAGTCGAACTGAAACTTTGTACCCTTTGATCAACTTCCCCATCCCTCCTCTTCTCCCCCGAGTCACTGTATGATCTCACTCGCATTTGGAATCTAAAAAAATTGATTTCGTAGAAACATGAGCTTTCTTTATTGAATTTTGCTCTCATTATTTTCATAAATGGGTCTACTTTCCTCCAGCCCCCATCTCTTTCTCTCTTAATTATCTCCTAAGTATCTGTAAGTCAGTATAAAATTATACATACAGAACTACCAAATGTGTCCTGCTATTTACAGTTTATATTTCTCATATGTTGCATGCTCAACAGCCTTGTAGGCTGGTAATTATTAATCATATTTTACAGATAAAATATGAGATACTGAGGCTCAAAAGGAATAAATTACACCTATTAAGTTACGTGGGTAGACAGTTGCCATGTTTTCTGACTCTAAATTCCACAAGTTTCCATCATATCATTTGGCTTTTCTATGAAGTCTGTCTTTTGAAAAACTATCTTTTTCTAATCAGGCAGGTAATAACTGCTGATTATAAATCATTCAAACACTGCCTAAATTGTTAAGTTAGAAAGTAAAATTACTGAATAAAGATTCTTCCTATCTTCCACAAAATAATTCCTTTAATAACTAATAATGTTTTATATATTTATCCAGATTTCCTGATAATTATTATCATTTCAGGCAGAGGATAAAAGTATAGATAATTTTCTGAAACCTTCCTTTTTTTTAGTTAACAATCTTAAGTTTTATCTTAAAATTATCCTGTAACTAGCAAATACTGACCTGAACCACGTTTAGAATAAAACTGAGTGAGAGGTTGGGATATGCATCAAATGGTCCCTCTGTGTTGCTCCTTTATGTGGGCATAGAAGATAAAGTCACATTCAAGCTCCAGTGTTCAGATTATAGAAAGATCAATTGGAACTAAATGGTAAAATAACAAACACAATGATAAGTGCTTAGGGTGGAAAAGGCATCTCTATTTGCTTCCATAAATGTTTGAGATTTATAGCTATTTTTTGTCATTTATTAGTTCTCCATAAATATATTTTTCTTTTTTTAATTTTTTTTCTGAGACAGGGTCTTGCTTTGTCACCCAGGCTTCGGTTCAGCGGTGCAATCATACCTTACTGCAGTCTCCAACTCCTGAGCTCAAGGGATCCTCCTATCTCATCCTCCCCAGTAGTTAGTAGTTAGGACTACAGGCATGTGCCACCACACCTGCCTAATTTTTACATTTTTTTTTTTCTGTAGAGACAGGATCTTGCTATGTTACTCAGGGTAGTCTTGAACTCCTGGCCGCAAGCAATCCTCCTGCCTCAGTCCCCCAAAGTTCTAGGATTACAGATGTGAGCCAGTGTCCCTGGCCTTTTTATTTTCTGTTACTGTTATGAGATCATAGTAAAATTAAATATGCTTTTAAATTTTTATGAAATTCAATAACATTTATACATGATCATAAGAAGTAAAAGGATGCTTTATTAAGAATATATACTTCACTCAATAGGAGAATAATTCAAATTTGATATAGAAGTTTTATTACAAATATTTAGCCATGAGAAGAAACCTGTTCTCTGACATACTTACTGAATATTACTAGTAAGGTATCTACATTAGAATTGCTAGTTAAGTATGCACAGAAGACTTCATGAGAAAAATGCAGCATATTAGATGTTTCCAGAAACAAAGCTTTTTCTTTAAAGAAATATATTAAAATAAAATTGGTTCTAATGATGCAATGCTTTCTTTGTTTCCCTTGCAGAGCATGACTTAATCTGGAAACCTTATCTTCCAGAATTAGTTAAGCATGTAATCTGCTCATTTTTTCAGATGCCTCAGGACTGTTTGTTTCACTCCAATATAACAATTATAACCTTTATACAAAATTGAAGCTATTTTCTTCACATTTAAGACACCACTGAAATGAGTTCTGACCTTAATATGTTTTTTACATTACTCCTACAATAACATTATGCTTATATCATATGCAGTAATCATATTCTACTTTTTAAGGGATAAAATAAGCTATTAATTCTTAACTGGGAAATCCAACACAATAGTGTTTTGTGATCGATTGTGATTAATTTTACAGATGTGAGGAAAATGTATGAAGTACTTAGTGAGTGTGTATTTGAATATAGATAAAGCAATATTATTAAATGAATACCTAGATTAGACTTTTTGAAACCTTAATATATGCCAGGTAGTGTGTAAAATCTAAACATTTATATTATCATTTAATCTTCAAAACAGCTCGTGAAGAAAGGGAAGATGGAATAACACTTCCCTGAGTATAATTTCTTGTACTATTCTAACTTTTGGAATTTTTGACCTTTCATATACATGCTTAAAAGAATAAAAAATCAATAAGCATGGGAGAAAAAAACTCCTAGATCCAAAAACCCGAAACAAAAACATGAACAAAGACTTCAAATGAATAACAGCCACACCGGGTGGTGGAACCTTAGCTAACTTGTGAACTATTTAAACTTCGAATAGTTGAACTATATTACCTTTAGTCTGAAGACACAAAGAATTCTAAACAAATATTAAATTAGGGAGTAGCTTCTTTTGTTCAGATTCATGCATTACCAATATAGAAACTAGTCTCTATATATTCTAGAATGAGCAAATAAATATATTGTGGCTAACGGGAGCTAGATTTTGCTCAGTTAGGGAACAAAGTTACAAATATGGAAAACGTGGAAGATAAAATGAATCTCATGACATTGGTTTTCTAGGTGTTAGTTTGAACTTAGGGATTGTAAGATGGATAGCTAAATAGACATACAGATAGACATAAAAATAGATATTAGTGACACATACATTAATATATATGTATGAATATATATTCAAATATGTATACATTTATGAACATATATGTAATTTTACATATGTGTATACATATATTCCTAGTTCTATTCTACTTGCTGAGTCTAGAGCAGTGACACCCAAAAGCAACAAGAAGCACACCTAACACCAAGATCTTGATTTCTAAATACCTTTCTTCACTAAAAGGAATCAAAGCCTTTTAGTGAAATTATTGACACCAGTGCTAGTCAGGGAAAGGAAAAGATGAGTTTGAAACCTCTATTTGTGCCAGAAATAATGGAATTATTCAAGGAATGATGGAGACATGTCAAGAGGACATAAAAGGCAGCCTGAAGGGGCTCCCTTAGCTCAAATCCAGGACAATTTGAGCATCAAATGAATGTTATAAAAGATCATATATAATATATACTATTATTAATATAAATAATCATATATTACATCATATATCATTATATATTATATATAATATAAAGGATTATAACTCATTGAATAATATAAGTCTATATTGATATAAATAAATAAAAATGGAGTAAAAAGCTGCATCTCAAGTAGAAACACAACAAATGTAAAGAAAATACAGAATTAGAAATTCTCTATTTAGTAATAAGATAATTCACACAAGAAGCATCAATAAATGCTAAAACAAGTTGGTAAAAATTTGAGCATCAGTGGGATATTTATTTATTCCTAAAGTATCTTACCACAAACTACTTTTTGTTACACAATGAGAAATAATAACTACATTGAAGTTATTGGCAGACATCACCTTAACAAACAAACAGCATTCCCATAGACACCACCTTAACAAAGTGATAAAGTTAACATCCTTGTAATGCTGCAGTCCCCAAAGAACCAGGACATAGACCAGCACCGGTTCATGGCCCGTGAGGGACCGGGGTGCAGAGCTCTACTGCTTCCAGCCCTGCCCTCGTCCATGGAGAAATTGTCTTCCATGAAACCAGTCCTTGGTACCAACAAGATTGGGAACTGCTGCTATAATGAGTCAAATGGACATCATGTGTCGTTTGATATGATGCGCTACAAAGGACACAACATCACTTTTGTGATATTGCCACCAAAAGTGCATAAAATAACTCTAATCTTAAGGAAACATTGGATAAACCTACACTGAGAGACAATTTATAAAATAACTGACCTACATTATTTAGAAAATGTCTATGTCATAAAACACAAATCAAGATTGAGGGATTGTTTCAGAATAAAGAAGTTTAAAGAGACATGAAAATTGAATGCAAAGCATAAGATGATATTTTCTTTGGATATAAAAGACATTATTGGGACAAGTGATGAAATCTGAATAAGGTCTGTAGATTAGATAATAGTATTATGACTAGTAAATGTTACTTTCCTGACTTACATAAGATAATGTCTTTATTTTTAGAAAATATACACCTAGGAATTTAGTAAAGAAAAAGGGAATCTTGCCTGTAACTAATTCTCAAATGGTTCAGGAAAACAATGAAACACACACACACACACACACACACACACACACACGTGCACACACACACATTAACCTTTGGGGATTCTGAGTGAAGTTCATACAGTAATTCTTTGTACAATTCTTATCTCTTTTTTGTAAGTCTGATTTTATGTCAAAATTAAAAGTTGAAAAAAACAGCTCTATGATGTAGTTCAACTATTACCCCAATTTAAGGGTAAGTCAACTCTACATGCAGTTACTCTCTAAGCACTACAGCCAAGATTTGAGCTTAATTCTCCCTATCTAAACTCTTTGTCATTACTTTGCTCTATCTTGCTATGCTATAAATAAGTGAGTGTCTCACTCTCTGTGAGTAGTAGCTATCATACATGCCAACAGGAAAAAACAAATGAGGAGCTTTTATATAGAACCTAAAACTTCATTGACCAGTAAGTGTTGAACTAGCTATAGGTACATACTGGAATTAAAATTATGAAAATCAAAAAGTTGGTTTGTCAATCACACTAGCCACATACCAAGTGCTCAAAAGGCAAATGTGGCTGCTTGCTATCATACTAGGCAGTATAATTATGGAATATTTCCTTCATCTCAGAAAGTTCTATTGGACCGTGCTGGTCTAGACAGTTATAAAATCGAAAGGGATGCTCCTTACATCCACCCACAATTGCACACAGGAAACAGGAGATTCTCACATTCCACATCACATGGCAACACTATACTGTACTGGTGATGAAAATGGACTCTGGAGCTTGCTTGGATTCAAGTCCAGGCTATACAACTTACTAGCTTTGAGTCCTTGGGCAAGTAACTTCACAAGGTTTTGTTTAGGTTTTCTCATCTGTTTAGTGGGAATAGTAATAGGGTCTACCTCATGGGGTTGTGTGAAAATTAAATGAGTGAAATAAAGTGCTGAAAAGATTATACCTTTTATTTATAACTCATGGGGAATGTTCTGAGGCACATTGGGGGCAAAGTTAACAATTCCTTAAGTAGAAAATTAAATATACATTTCATGTCCATTAGGTCCCTATTTAGGAAGATAATTATGTACCAGAGGTGTTGTTGAACTTGATGACTTTTAGGGTTTCTTTCAATAGAGACTCTATGATTCCATGTTATTAAGAGCATTGTCATTCTGCCTTGGAAATAGGTTTATAACAATGAGCATTTATACTTTGTAAAGATAATCTATTTATATCTCCTTAATACAGTTGGAGAATTTTTTAAATTTTATAAATAAATAAATTTACTTTCTAAGAGGTCAAATAACTTCTTAATTGGTAAATAATTATATATCTATAATTTAATACAATACATAACACATTTTATGTAATAAGTTATTAGCCCAAAGGTAAATAATCAGTAAGTAGCAAAGCCTAGCGTTGGAGAGAGGTCTTGCAACTCCAAGTCTTTTATGCCACTTGATGCTATTAGTTAGGCATTCATTATATACTTTGTTGAGCACGTACTTTGCACTGGCTTTGCTGCTATACTGGGAAAATGGTGTTGAATATGGAGAACTGTCTTCTGTGCTTAGCATAAAGGATAGTTTAATTGAAGTTCTCCAAATTGTTCACAGAAGCACATAGTTCATAAAACCTTATTTGAATTGGAATTGCTTGGAAAGTCAAGTAATTCTGTACCCCTCTGGGTTTGTGAAACGCTAGGAAAACTTTTATGAAGAAATATTTAGGTGCAGATTTTTGATGCAAGATAAAATATATTGAAATCTCTGCAGTGATTGTCAAAGGTGTTTGACTTTAAAGTATAATCTATTAACTTATCTTAGACCTAAATTTGCTCTTCTACTGTTTTCATCCTGTACAAAAGTGTGCAAAGATATTGCTTTTTTGCTTATTTACAAAATCACCTCATTCTCACCATCTTTTATCTTTCCCTGACCCATGTCTCTGCAAAATTTTGTTATTAAAGCCATGGCAGAAATACCAAATAAAATTAATAACTAACATTGTAATAATCTCAGTAGTACCAAGTGAACATATCTATGTATGCATAAGTTGTTTCTAAACAAAGTTCCCCATTAAATATGACTTTATCAATGTAGCATATCATTGAGAAAAAGTCTAGTTGGGCACATCTTTGTAAATAGCACTTTTTGCTTATTCTATTCACCTTGAGGATTAGAATCAAGACTTGAGCTGTATAATACACATTACTGAAATGTTCCAGAGTTTTAGAAATTGTAGCACATGCAATCAGACCTGCTTGTATAAATAAAACTATCTTTAAATATATTTGAATATCATATTTAAGTAACTTAATGACCACAAATTTTAGTATTATTTTATTAATAATATTAATATTCTCTCCTTAAATATTTTATTTGATTTAAAAATAATAACTTACATCTATTTATTGCTTTCTGCCAAATACTCTAAATATATCTTTTTTCTATTTTTAATTATTATGGGTACCTAATAGTTGTGTATCCTTATAGCGTACATGTGATGTTTTGATACAGGGATACAATGTGAATTAATCAAATCAGGGTAATCTGGGTATCTATAACCTCAGGCATTTATCATTTCTTTGTGTTAGGAACATTCCAATTTCCCTCTTTAGTTTTTTAAAAATATACCCTAACTTATAGTTGTTTCAAAGATCCTGAGGGTTAGTTCCATTAAATATTCCCATTTCATAGATTAGATGACTGAACCAATAGATAATCTGTTATAGTCATAAATTGAGGGAGAAGTAATTTGAAAGTAGTCATGTATGACCATAATTCCTACTTTTAATTATTCTCCTATGCTGCCTTCTGTTCATTATAGAATATTAGGAAAATATATTAGAATAGTAAAAGAATGAGATGAATTACTTATATTAACACTCTCCAACAACTGCACTAAACATTTTAGTGTATTTTATTTTAATCTTACTTATTTGGTGGTCATTATGGTCTTAAGCATTTTGGAAGTTATGCTACTAAATAAGATGAATACCTCAACCTCAAAAAATCGATAATGCAGAGAAGAAAATCTATAATCTGTCAATAGTATAGGGTTTTAAAGTATGGACTCTGGAATCAATCAGACTGCTCAGGATTGAATCTTAGTACCTTACTTATCAGCTGCATGACCTTGAACAAAAGAGCTAATCTATCTTTGAGTTTCTAATCACTAAATGTTCATTATTATCATGATTATCATCATCATATACCGAAAACTTGCATCAGATAATACAGGTGAAAGCAAAGTTTAGTGGAAACATGAAGGGAAAGGAAGGAAATTAGTTTCAACTGAACAGATCAGAGAAGGCTTTGAATTGCCAATGGAGGCTTAATTTACACACGCCAAAGTAATAGCAATATTGAAAGAGCTCTTTCTCCCTTCCTTAATTAAAAAAATATTCTCAATGTGGTTATGTGAGCTTTTTAATGAAAAAAATTCTTATTTAGAGATGTTGTGGTTATAAAAGTTTACATACAAAAATGCATCTGAATGGGTAAAATTAAGAAATGAAATATGTGAATTAAAACTCAATTACTTCTTAAATTTTTATTAGACTAACCTCAACGTGTTAAAGGCATTCCAATATCCCTTAGCGCGCACCCAAAAATGATAAAACATACATTTGTCTATAATGCAAATTTTGTCTTTTCATTTGCTGAATGTCACTTATTAGCTCATAAAACAACTGAGTCACAAGTACTAGATTTATAACTCTTTCTGATCTTGTAAAGCATTCAAATGAAGAGAATATCCCTATTAAGTGCGATGTTTATCTAGTAAGAAGTTGTCACTACATTATTTACCTAATTATGGACTTGATGACTTTAGTTTACAATTTTAAAATTTTGGTTTATAATCTTTTATTTGTCCTGTCTCCATATTTTGGTTTCAATGACTCTCTCTCTTTAAATATTAATACATTATTTATGTATTTTATAAATGAATATATCATAAACTTTTCTCATGAAGATATTAAAGCTTTCTTTTAGTGTCCTCCTACATGGATGTAAAATTCCTTGTATGGATGTACTACAGTTACTACGGCAGTTGTTTGTCATCCAGATTGTATCCTTTTTTCTTCCAATTATATTAATAAATAATTCTATGGGGAATGTTCTTTATATAAAATTTGGCCCCAGTCGGTCTCTCTATGTACTGTTTTGTTTGTTTTTTGTCTAGGTGCTGCTCTGGTGAGCACTACATGAATACAGTACCTGCAATGAGGATCACTTGCACTGCTAGGGCATGTTGCGAGTCCAGGCAGTTCAGCCTTTCTTACACATACCAAGAGTTGTATTTCCCTGGCTTGAAAAGGGACCAAATGTAACCAGCTCATATCCCCATAGGGCAGCCCTCTTGTCCCAGAGTCTGTAGCTTTTAATTCCCTCAATCAATCAACTCTGCCCTGATATGGCTCTCCAGAAAAAGCAAATTACACATGCATGCTGCATGAACTGATGCTGGCAGTTTTACAGATAAGGATGAGCCTTTTGGCAGATAACCTGCCTAGAATGGAGAGAATGGCAAGGGAAAGGCTGTTTCACATCAGTGCTTTCCTGGCTTATTCCCTGGAGGAATCAAGCCCACTCAGAGCAGGTATGGCACACAATCTTGCTCCAAACTTCAATACAAGTTATTCACTTATTTGCAATAAAACACGTGTCTTCTGTCTTTTTTCATTAATGTGTAGAGTCTGAAAGAATTTAATCTTTTCTGTACCTTGTTAGCAGATTTTAAAACACCCAAAGAAAAAATCCAAAGAAAAACTTCTAGCATGTACAAAAATTATTTTGTACATGCTAGAAGTTAGAGACTAATATATTATTTAAGCAAAAAAATCAATGTTAATATTACTTGTACATTTCTGAGCTAAATTATTTTATATAGGATTTGATAAGAGAGTACTTAAAAGCCTTACCAAAGACTTATAAAATATCTCTTTATGAATGTATGACTTTTAAAATTCCTAAAAGGTTTGTTCAATATAAAACATGAATTTTTAAGTTAACTAAAATTTTTTTTTTTTGGTCTACCCAACAACGTATGCTTCAGTTCTATCCCAGGCCTTAATTCTAGTCAATTGCAAATTTAATATGAGCCAAGATTGCAGTCATTTTAAAAGCTAATCTGATTGGGCAAGTGTGTAGGTATGTCTGGGTGGGGCAAGAGGAGTTAATGGAAATATATTCTCAGGAACAAGATTAAACTGGGTCCTATTTTAGCCTATGATGGTTAGATTAAAGCTGGGTCCTGCAGTCAATGTTGGGCACACAGACTAACTGGGATACATTCAGAAGACAGGATGGTAAAGAAATCAAAGCCGTGACTCATGAAAAACTGCCTAGAGCAGAGACGATGTAGGAGGATGAATATAACTGTCTTCAAATATTTGAAAGGCTGTTGTGTGGAATAAGATTTGTTCTGTATAGCCACAAGGGATTGAGCTATAGGTAGAAATATAAGAAAACATTTCAACTCAATACACGAAAGAACTTTCTAATAAAGCACAGAGTCATTGTAAATGCTTTGAGACTTGATACTGAGACTGTGGAAAGGTTTTCAAGTTTATATTTTTAAAAAAGAAATGCATGTATGGGGACAGGGAGTGTAAGGAAATCTCTGTATCTTCCTCTCAATTGTGCAGTGAACCTAAAAGTGCTCTAACAAAATAAAGTCCATAAAAAAAAGAAATTAGGTAACAAAACAATAAACACCATGGTTTCAATATTAAATATTAAACACAGAGACTTGGACAGAGAATAGAGTTTTAAAAGTAATTAAAAGGGGTTTTGATAGTTTCTTTGGGTACAACTAATCAAAGTTCTTAAAAATAAAAAGTACTTTGCTTATGTTATTTGTACACAATAGGAAAGAAAACCTGGATTATTCAAGAGAACAGATCAATGAGGACGTAATAGCTAAATATATCTAGTTGCAGGTGAATAAAAGGGTAGAACAGAAGGGAAATAAATTGATTTAGCTAGGCTGAAATTTGGAAGAAAAAGGAAAATAAATCACCAAAGGAATGTTGGTTTCAATAACCAAATCTGAACTCTCCTCAAATATATTTTACTAAAAAAAATTTTGAATGACCTATTTTCAATTACCTTTATTACTTATTTTATATGAGAATTTTGGGTTTTGCCATGATTTTAATATTTTTTAAACAGGAAACCATAACTTTGGCTGAGTGATGTAGTCAGCTATTTCAATGAGGTTAAATAAAAGAAAATTCTGGCTCTACAGATAGGTCCTATATCATGATTTCAAGACTTGTCTGGCAGGCTCAACTACAGGGCTGAGCTACTTTACATTTACAAAATCAGCAACTGAAACGAGTCTTCAGAGTTCATTCCTGTAGCTTTACCCATCATTTCTAGCATGTTCTACCATTTAATTAAAATAACATTAGATTTCATTTAGGCTCAGAAACATCTGATTAAAATCTAGAATAAAATGTTCCTATTAACATAGCATGATTAAATACCAACATTTTAAGTAAGCATTTAAAAAATAAATCACAGATTCTACCCTTATACATTCAGGAATATTAATAAAAATATACAGAATTTGGGATGCAAAATGGTAACAAAGCCCTGAAAACTGTCTCAAACATAATGATTTTCTTTCTCATCAACTGATACTTTTCTTCTTAAAAATATTTAGGATAGCAAATGGAGTTATTTTAAATATCAGTACTTGTAAAAGGACATAAAATCTTAAAATAATCCCAAAATTCTAGCTTGCATAAACAGAAAAAAATATTTTAATCTTATTTAAACCATATTTATTGTTTGTAAATATAAGAAAATGGCAGGAAAATAGGCATTGAATACATCTATAAATATAATAAGAAAATTTTTGAGAAGTACATTTTATTAAATTCAATTAATAGTAAAAATTATCATTTTGAATGTTGGGCAAGTAACAGGAACTAAAATACTTTCTATGTCATTCCTACATTTCTTTCTTTTTTGCCCCCATTTATTTTTCTCATCCTACTTTCAGACTTTATCAGTGAGGCCAGATGCTTTATCGTTGCAACCTATGGTTCCTAATCTTGGATATGCATCAAAATTACTCTGCAGGTTTTTAATATTGCTTCTAAGGCCATATTTCAGACCCATTGAATCAGCCTTTGAGGTAAGACCTGGAAATTTGCCATTTAAAAAATTTCTGCAGGTGCTTCTGTGGCGGGGGCTCAGTGCTTAGGAACCATTGACCTATTGTTAAAACAGTGCCCTAACTGCATTTTTATCTGCAGGGTCATTCCTGTCTTCTTTCTAGCTCATCTGGCTCAAGCCACTACTTCAATCTTCCTAAAGTATCTCTCTCACATCTCCTTCCTCTTCTAAAACCTTCCAGTAGCTCATAATTGATTTTCAATCCATCTTTTTCAAGAGATTACTAATCATGTTTCAAGGTACAGCTCAGCTCATAAGGCACTTCCTCTAAGATGCCAGCTTTCACTATCTGTGATAAAAGTCATTGCTCTCTATTTGGAATCCCTAAACATTCTGCATTGCACACATGGCACTTATAATCTTCATTTTTGTCTTATAATTATCTGTACATGTATGAACTATGTAAACTGCATACATATCTCAATTGTATGAATTAATGCATGAAAAGACATAGGAAAAAATGGTGTTCTTGAATCAGAATTAAATTCAGAGATTTTATAAGAAGAAAAACAAGAAATACTTCTAAAATAACATATGAGCTATATATATCTTCAAGCAGACGTCAAAAGGTATAGGGACCCATAAACTAAGTCAAATCAACCTCAGAGCTGTAACTCATATGCCTGTTTAAACTTATGTAAATGAGAGCATTAAAGTGGAAATATATAAATATATATATATATAAAATGTGTAACAATAAAGGAAAACAAATTACTTTATAATTTGTTGCTGATAAAGTAGACTTAACTCATTAAACTGCTTGGTGGCTAAGGCATATGAGAACATCTGTGCAGAGGTCATAGGCTCTTTTCAGACTTGACTCCAAGGACAAACCAGGAAATAGAAGTTTCTTTTCATTTTGTTTCTAGTTCCATTTATGCATCTCACCCTTTAATATTAGCACAATCTCCTTCTCACCCACAGAAATAGTTTCCAGGGTATCTTCACTGCAATCCCTATTTTTCAAGTGTAGAAGATCCACAATTATTTTTCCCAATGTCCCTTTGAAAGCTTACTTTTTATACATATTATATATGTACATATACATATATACTCAGAATTTTGCAAAGTGATGAATTTGACAGGTGATCAAAAGCATAATTAGTTAAAAATTAATGTCATCATTCTAGTTCCAAAATGTCATACATTATCTAGTGGTCAGAATAGCATTGTTTAATAACTAAAAGTTATTATCCATATTTTGCAAATAGAGAAACTGAAACTAAATTAAATTAATTGATTTTCCTAAAGCAAATACAACTCAATGCCCTTTCAAACATATCTGATTTTTGGATAGGAAGATATCATTATATCCTTCCAATCTTCCATGTATGTTACTAGTGATAGAAAAGATTAATTTGTTCACCATCTGTATCACTAATTAATAGCTAGACTTTAATTACTATGAGTTTAATCATTTAATTTATCTACCATTGTGAGTCAAGTAAATCATATATTTTCTAAATAAATATTACAAAGAATTTGATTATCAAGTAAAGCATCAACAAAACAAAACAAACAATTCATATTGGGAAAATCTACTTAAAGACTTGTTCAGAGCAAGGAATGAAGGAGGAAGTCTGCATTTTATAAAAATCATTACCATCATCATCAGAGGAAAATTTTCAATTAATTGATATGGAAATGAATAAAATAAAGCATTTTTCAAGTATGTATTAATTTTAAATCATAAGATCTAGAGAGAAAATATGCAAAGTTTCCTGTCAGTAAAGTATCTGATATTGCATTAAATAGAAAATTAATAATTGTTTTTTGAAGAAGTATTATTTTTTCAAATTTTAAGGTTCTTCTCAATTATTTACTCAATTAATATGACAAAAAAGAAGAGTGCATTTGGCTTATTTTAATATACCCTAACAATTCTTGGTCATTGCTAGATTTTACAGCAAGTATAAATTCATCCAAAATGAATATGCTTAAAAGTTGTTTTTAAAAATAAATACAATAAGTAAATAAAACCTATCTACAAAAAATAAATAATAAAGCTTAGAATTTGGTTCCTTAAAAGCAAGCCTTCTTTACAAGCACTTTATATACAAAATCAAGATTATTGTATATATTTTCTTATGACAACATTGAGATATTTGTTCCACCTAGGCCATCTGAGAATAGACTCAATAACATCTACTGGAAGTGAATAAATTTAAAATAATTTTACTTACAATTAAAAGTAAAATTTTACTTTCCAGTCTGATGTAAATAAATCTAATAGATTTGTAACACTTTCAATCAATGGACATTGTCATTTGTTCTTATCAATCTAGGACATATGTTAGAAAATGCTGGTTACTGAGTGGGTCTTCCCAGTGAGAATTTGAGGATAGATAGCTGTAGAGCAACCTTAAATATGTTAGCATTTTCTTCTGCCTGAGCAAATGTACACTTAGAGGTCCTACCAACACATGATACCTGATAAGCTGATACTTATAATTTTACATATTAAAAATATTTCTTTAAAAGTCTCTTCATTGAAAGTTCCTGTTGACTACAAATTCACTGCCTTTACCATTGACATACCCTCATTGATTACCTAGTCTCAAGAATACTGTCATTACATATCACCTCTCATTCATATTCACTTTCAAAATTGATATCTAGATTATTACAATAACTAATGTCTTCTTATTTTTCTACCTTCACAGAGCTGCTAGGATAATATCTATTAAATGTTTTCTCAATAGAGCTCCATTAACCATCACATCTCAGCCTTGCATTCAAAAGTATCTATCATATCCATTTTCCTAATTCCATTCTCTTCATTTTTATCTTTATTCATTCTAATGTAGCCTTTCTGTTTCAGCAATTTCAGTGTATTTATCATTATTTCTTAATTTCCTTTTTATATTTATCAGCTAGTGCCTTGTACAGTACAGAATAAACATTATTCATTTCTTGAAAAGAAGAAAGGAAGAAAGGAAGAAGGAGGGAAGGAAAAAATGGAGTAAAATATATTAACAAATCCATTTTCATTTTGTAAAATATCACAAATGACAGATACCTACCTAACATTCCATCCCTGATATTATCTTTCTCATGTACCTCAATTCTAAGTTCTCTTTCCCAAATGCTACAGAGGGAACTTACAGAAATACAGCTCACCCAGAAACTCACAATTATGTTGTTCCCTGAGTCTTGTAGAAGACACTATAATCCTATTAATACAAATTGGGTGCTATAGTGATCATGCTTAGTAATTTAACAAAGTGGCCAGTCCCAGTGGGGAGACTCTAGGACTCTATCGCTAGCTTGTTTGGAATAAAGAGAGAACAAAAATTTAGACAATGGCAAAAGGTCTTCCCAGGATTTAAGTCACCTCACTTTCCTAAGCAGTCACCAACATCACAATCACAAAATTTCAGAGAGGCCAGAGTTGTCTATACTTATCTCCGTTTTAACTTCCACTCACTCCCACCCCACACCTTTATGGCTTCTGGTTCCATGATGCCACTGAAACAGCTCTTGCTGAGATACCCATGTCACTAAATCTAAAGAACATTTTTCAGTTTTTAGGTGATTGCACGGTAGCTGGTTTTTTTTTTTTTTTTTTTGACACAGTGACTTCTGTCAGTCTTAAGACATGTCACATATTTGCCTTATTTTACTCTTTCCTCTGAGTTAGATCCTTCGTTGTCGCTTACAGGCTCATTTTGGGGTACATAGATATTAAATGGTGGAGCTCCCCAGAGTTCAGTCTTAGGCTCTCCCTCTTTTTATTCTATACTTTCCTCCATATCCAAAGCTGGAATTACTACCTAAATGTAATACAAATGATTGCTTCTGAGCACTCAGCCAATATATCCAATTTCCTATAAGACATCTCTCCTAGGATTTATTTCCAAACACACATTCAAGTCCAAAATCAAGTTCACAGTCTTCCCACACATTCAGCATGTTTTTTTTTTTTATCTCAATGAATAACACCCACATTCATCTAGCTGTACAAGCCAGAAAACTCATCTTGACAACAAACTAATCTATCCACATCCACCTTAGTGCCCCTTCAGTCTACGCACAACACTGAAGCCTGGGTGATAATTTAAAAATGAAATCTGATCCTTTCCTTTCCTTGTTCAACACCTTTCAGTGGCCTCCCATCTCTCTTAAACAAATCTCACCATGACCTAAAAAGCCCTGCATGATCTGACTAACTCAACTTTTTTTGATATTTTCTTCCAGCAAGTCTTTCTGCATCCCCCGAACTGTACATATAGTGGCCTTTTCAGTCCTTTATCTGTTCTCTTTCAAAAAGTTGCCTGGATTCTCTTTCCCATGCTCATCATCTAGTTAATTTCCAGTTTGTCCTTCAGGTATCAGCTCATGTGTACCTTACTAAGGAAAGCCTGGAGTCTCCAATAAGGTTAAATTTCCTTTCTATGAGCTCTCAAAACAGTGTATATCTTACCCTTGTTTATAGCATTTTTCAGAGTTGTACCTTTGCATTTTTTTTTTTTTTTTTTTGAGATAGAGTCTCGCTCTGTTGCCCGGGCTAGAGTGAGTGCCGTGGCGTCAGCCTAGCTCACAGCAACCTCAAACTCCTGGGCTTAAGCGATCCTACTGTCTCAGCCTCCCGAGTAGCTGGGACTACAGGCATGCGCCACCATGCCCGACTAATTTTTTCTATATATGTTTTTAGTTGGCCAGATAATTTCTTTCTATTTTTAGTAGAGACGGGGTCTCGCTCTTGCTCAGGCTGGTCTCGAACTCCTGAGCTCAAACAATCCGCCCGCCTCGGCCTCCCAAGTGCTAGGATTACAGGCGTGAGCCACCGCGCCCGGCCTTACCTTTGCATTTTTTGTGCTCATTATTTAATTACTCTCTTTTTCTAGACTGTAATTTTCATGGAGGCAAGGGCTTTGCTTGTGTTTTTACCACCCTTTGTATCCCAAATACCAAGCTTATATAAAAAACTCAATACACACCAACTGAATGAATGAACAAATGAATATTTGCCGTCTGAACTGGATAGGTGTAAATATCCAGGGATTTAAGCTGAGATGAAGAATCAACAAGAAGGGAAGGAAAAATCCCTAAGCCATTTTATTATTTGACATCTACATTCTAAGAAAGTTAAACCAGTTTTAATGTAAAGCTTTAGGCAAAGATTAAATGTTTGGGAATTGAGACCCTGAGTATGTAATAAAGGAACTAGCAAGAGCTAGGCTGGGAGGTCAGGGTTTAGGTTCATCCTTTTGTTTATCCAATTAGACATTCATCCATTTACTTAATAAATATTTATCAAACACCTACTAGGCCCTATGGACTATGCTAGACATTTTGGCTACAAATATAAGATGAAGATTGCCCTTAGGAATCTTTCCACAATGGCAAGGAAAGAGCTTCTATGCTATTTCTCGATCTGCATTGCAGTGATTCTGGGATGCACATGACTAAATCAGAAAATGTCAGGGTTGAGGGGTGATAAAGGAAAGCTGGATGCCTGTGAACAGAGGAGGAAGGAAGGGTTCAAACAACCTTGGAGATGGTCCAAGGGCATCAGCAGTACTTGACAACTTTATGAATAACTGTTGTTTAAAGAGAGAGCATATTTATCAATATTAAAATAACACACTTGTAGCTCTGACTCAGGCGGTGCAAAGGCAACTTATGTAACCAGAGCATTTGTACCCTCCATGATATTCTGAAATAAAAAATAAAATAAATAAAATAATTAGGTAAAGAATGCATCAAAAATAATAAAAACAAACAAACAAAAAAAAATAACAACGTGTTGTGTGTGGTATTTGACACTTTGAAGACTAAGTTAGAATAAAATACTATTAGTAGTACATCAGTAACAAAATAAATTATAAAAATCAAAAGTAAAATGATTGAGATAGGTGTTAGTTATTAAAGTAGTAGTTTGGCAATGGCAATGTCCAAGAAAACAAATAGATATTATATTGGTTAGTTCTTATCTGTATCTTTCCTTCAGGGAGGACAATGAGGACTGAATCTTTATTTATATCTATCTATAGCTATGTCTATCTAGACTTAAATTACAAGAGGAAAAATATTTAACTATGAAAAAAATATGGCAGAAAATAAATCTTGTCAAAATGATTTCTATAACAATTCTCTGGAGGTAGAAGGATGAAGTATATGTGTGCCTTGATTTCTTTCCCTTATATGTAAAGCCTAAGCCTGTATTTGTTATTTTTGTTGCAGTTACAATTTAATTAGAATCACAAGAGTAAAAAAGAGCTATGTATTCTCAAAAAATTTGAAGGCAAGATAAGAAAAAATAATAAATCATCTTTTCTCTTTGAAAAATAAGGAAACAAATAGAGGAAGCAAAGCAATTTAGAAATAACTTATCCAGAGAGATGTTTTATAAATAAATGACTGATAAGAAATCACAGTATACTTTAATCTCAGAACGTCATTAAACTAATCATACACTTATATAAGATAACCACTCACTTTGGAAATATTTACAATGAGTTAATAAAAATGTGACTGGGAGCATGAAAAATGCATAGAGTTTAGAAAAAAAGAAGTATAATTTTTTTATTCAGTGCTGTACCAGTAAGACAGATATTTCTGGACAGAAATGATCATTCCATATCCACATGGAGGAGGAGCAGGGAGTGTCATAAAATGCAACTCCTAAGCCCTCCCTGTCCTTCAGGGATTAGGAATCTTTTGTTTGATCAAAATGACCTTGACTATACATTCGTGAATTTTGATCTGATTTTTAAATCATTTCTTTACAAAAGTGAATAATAGAGATCAATGTTCCAGAACCTGATCAATCCCAAGTAAAGTCATGAAACTGATTTTCTGGAAATGCCAGGTAAAAGGTTCAATCTGAACATCTACTGATTCTCTTAAGAGCCAAACAGTGGACTCTGCCCTCTAACCTTTCCATGAGTCCTCTTTACCCATTTCCTCTGCAACATTTTCTTTAGCCTATTTTATTTCTAGAAATAAAGAGAGTTATAACACAGGGTAAACCAGAAATATTATCAAAGAACCATTGGAACATGGCACAACTGTGTTTTAGTGATTAGGGGGAAAATCTTGACTTTAAGTTCTGATCAGCAGAGCAGAATGATTGATACAGATTCTGGTCTACAAGTGAACTGTTCTGCTCGGTTTTATATCATTGAGATACACAATTATCAAAACTGGTAGAGACTGTGACCTAAGCTTCTGGTTTCTTTGAAGTTGTACTATATCCTCTTAAGGTAATATTATATTTAGAAATAACATAATCAGTACTCAAAGAAAACCCATTAGTCTTCAGAATTTGCAAGCTTAAATTCTGTATTTCAACTAAAATAATGGAATAAGAAAGATCCTCTGTGCCTGGAAATTACAAATTCTATGAATACTAGTTGAATGAGTAAAAAGAATTTTCATAGAATTTTGGAGATTGTGGATATGAGGAAACTGAGGTTAAGACAGACGAATTCAGTTGACCCAGGTGGAACACCACCTAGTGAAGAATCCTTGATAGATCATTTTCCTTGAGTTTCTGAAAACTCTGGCTTTCTGCCATTTGCCAGGGACACAATGACATCGTGTGTGTGTGTGTGTGTGTGTGTGTGTGTGTGTGTGTATGAGAGTGGTTTTTACAAAAGTATGCGTGCTTTTGTGTATGTAAACAGAGATGAGAAAAAAATTAAAATAAGACTATAGTAGTTTAATATGAGAGCTTCTATTGCTAACAAAATCAATTATTTTGACCTTTTGGGAATAAAACAAAATTTGCATATTTTCAGTATGCTCACATGGCTGCTGGCTGAGGAATTCCAAATATTTCAGACTGTAAGAAATAGTTGGAGAAAAGGTTTTCTGCCCTCTATACCTGAGAAGTAATTAAAATTACTCATTCATTCCCTTCAAAGCATAAAGCAGAGCATTGGATCCATGTTTTGTATAAGCAGCCATCTTGATCACTTTGCTTCTATCAAGTCCCAAGGACTTGTGGTTTTGGTAATGTTTTTCTGGATGTAAGTCATAGACAAGCTCACATTTTTATTTCATTTGACAAAATAAGAAGTAGCTTCATGACAGTAATAACTGGGAGGCAGCTCAGAGTGTTCGACCTAACTGCACATGGCATTTTATATTTTGGCTTCAGACAGCTCATCTTTTGATACTTCCATCAGTGCATAAAAGAGGAATTTAGTATTTAATGCTCTAATAAGTATGCAACTTTTAGAAAGAAGGACTGCTTTGAGGATGTAAATCTCCAAGCATCATCACCTAAAATTAATCACTTTGTTTTGCTAGAGGAACTTAATCTCTTGGTCCTTCATTAGAGAAGTGATATTCCAAAGAATTTATATGTATTTTGTAATATCTTATGATTTCATGTATTTCCATATAACCTCATTGATTTTTCCACATTGTACATGCAACCTTGATGATATTATAAAACTACAAAGTGAATCTATTTTATGGGGTGGGTTTTCTACACACCATATTTTGGCAGAAAGAAGAAATGAAAACTTTGGATTCAATTGTCTGCTTTGTCACTTGCTTCTCTCAACAATTTTGGGTATCTTGTTTTTTCTTATCTTAAAAAATGGGAATCATACTATCTAACTCATGAGAATATTTTATTGATTTTACAAAGTAAGGTATATGAAGCACCTACCCTAGAACCTGGACAAGAGAAGGTCCTCAACAAATATTAAATTCCCTTACTAATCCCACTTTCCCATCAATGGATGCTTTAATAAAGCAAAAAATGAAATCCTATCTTGAAATAATTTACATCAAAAAGTTATACGTGTACGTATTATAATGTTAAGGTGCTAGAATTTAAACTCTTCATGTGCACTTATAAAGTCCTAATTATCTCTGTATGCACAAAATACAGCATAATGCTTGGCACAGTGGGCACTAAAATCAATGTTACAGTGACGGGATGTTACATGGAAAATGACAGAATGCTTAGAATGACCCAGGGATACCGTGTGCTATGGCATGATGAAGATGGATCCCAGAACACTGCTTTCTCCTGGCAGGACTCTTGTCATTTCCTATGCCATGACACCCCTAGTCTGATCACTACCTGCATCAAGACAGACATAACTAATCCTCTGTTTACTCTAATTTTCACAAGAAACCAGTACCTCCAGGGTTATTTCTCACAGTTCCACCATTCATGGTCTGTGGACAACTCATACTCCTGCTACTGGTATGCCCTTTCCTCCTTTCCTTTCTCCAGAGCACTCTACCATCTGACATGCCAAATATTTCACATTTTGATACATCCATCTGCCTCCGCTATTAGCATATATACTCCAGGAAGGCAGGCATCTTTCCCTGTTCTGTGCACTGCTATATCTTCAGCCTTCAGAGCCTGCCACTTGCCAGGTCCTCACAGCTATTCGTTAAATGTTTGAATGAACTTCCACTTGTCAGGAGGAAACACATTTTTCCATTAGAACATCTTCCTATTCTTTTGAATATATATACCAAAGCCTACAATAAAATCAGTCACCAGAAGTTAATATGGCTAATATTTGATTTGTTCTTTTTTTAAAAAATGTTAAGACTTTCTTAACATTATTGAAAATAAATAAATCTCCTATTAAAAGAAACAGCTTTTACAAATATTTTTTCTAAATATACAAATATTTGTATTTGTTCCAAATATCTGTATTTGTTTACTCACTTGATTAAGAATATTCTAAAAATAATGCTTTGATTTCTTCAGATTCCTTGAAATACATGACAAGGAGGAGTAGTTCTAAATTACAAATATTATTTTTACTTTACCTCAGTGAAGAAAAAACTCATCAGTGTTTACAAGTATGAGAATCCCCTCTGAAAAATAAAACATCTTTGATGCTACATCACATAGAATTAGAATAATTTTATCCATAGTAGAGTTTTAAGTAGATTTTACATTATTTACATTTTTAATAGTACCATAATGTACTGTAATTTTTAAAACTGTTTTAAGTAGGTCAATGAATCCATCTTCCCTTTTCCAAGGTCATTTCTTTTAAAAAGAACAGTAATCCAATGCTCAGTTATTTATTTTACTGAAACTGAAATTAAAATGAAAATAAAAGTAAGTAAAACAAAATCTAATATATTGTAGAGGCTATATAATAAAAGGTCAGGAATATAAGAATTGATGGTTTACCTTTTCCAAACCATTCTTACTTTGAGGATTTTTAATGACAGAAATTATATGACTTTGAATGAGACATTGAATGTAAAGCTGATATTAGTGAGTGCTCAAGACAATTCAGCTATTACTACTATTACTGTTTTTCCTTCAGTTACTACCATACCATCACTGCCAACAAAAATGGTAGGTGATTTTGATGGGGAGAGTTTCCAATTCTTCACAAAATCAGTGGGACACCTACTTCTAAAGCCGATCATAATTGTAAGACTCAATCCTTTTATGTTAATGTGGAAGCATATAGATAGGTCAGTGTTTTTCTTGAGATTTTTTTACTTCTACTAAGGAGGAATTATGGGCTGGCTTAAGAGAATCTCTTTAAGGTCATGATAAAATAATGGTAAACTTTCCTGGCCCACAGAAAATAAGAAAGATATTTCTCAAGATTAGAGTGGTCCTAGAACAGATGGCCTTATAAAGTCACTGCCCACGACTGGATGTATTCAGGAAAAAACTGAGAAAATATCTGCTAGAGTTGTATGAGACATCTTAGTTGGGAGACTGCTTAATTTATCTTCTTTGGCCTTCCAGTTCTAGGATTCAATGACCATTAAGACTCAGAAACAATAAGAGAATATTAAAAACCATTAAATAGGTTTGAGAAGTAAAAATTTGATTATAGTTAAACTTTTAAATATTCTACTAAAAAACAAAATCGCTTCTAAAACATTTAGTTCAATTATGCCTAATTGCCAAGGTAATATTATGACAATTATATATACAATTTCATGTGTCAGGTTAAAATTATATGCATGTTATTAGAATGCCAAATATGCCCATTTGTGTATTTTTATATTTTATAGATTATGGCTCAAATAATTACTTATGTAATAAGGCTAAAATGTGTAATATTTTTTAATAACAAAGAATACTTGTCTTTTCCCCTCAAATATCAAGCAATTTTATCTTGCAGCAATTTTCCTTTAAGAATTTTCTATACAAAGATAGTTTCTCTGTGTTTGATGTTGATTTGTGTATGATTATCTAGTTTAGATTTAATCAATCTCATCTTTGGGAAAAGTTAAGTAGGGATACTTGCAACCTGTTAGTGAATAGAGGCTATGTTATTTTATATTTCTATGTTCTTAATAGATAGAATATATTGTTTTTTTTCCAGACTAGGTACTCTTTAAATACTTACAATTAAAATTTTATATTTTTATAGGATAATAGTGCCTCTTTCCAATGTATCTCAGCTTTGGATTAGGTTTCTAATGGTTAAATCACATATGCAACTTAATATAAAAGTATCTTAAGGGCTCAGTTATGTGCAGTTCATGACATTTGAAATCTCACAAATATTTATGGGTAAACATTGCCTACGAAAAATACTAATTAAAATTTAATACACACTAATATTTCCAGTTTGTTTTTCAAAATGTAACATTTTACTATAAAAATAGAGATTAATAAATTTGGTTTATAACTAAATTTTAGTTAGTTGATATTCGGATACCCTTATGATATATAGCTATTTAAATTATATTTTTTACTGAATCCATTAGTTATTTGGTTCCATTAATTAGAGAGATCAAGTTTTATATAATATAGTTTCAAAGGATATACTACATTATGTAATTATTTAATAGAAAAAAATTAATGGGGTAACATTATTACCTCCTAGGTTAATGGGTATGAAGACTTCTTTTTACAAAGTATAGTTGAGAACTCTAAAAAAAATCTTGACATACTTATATATTAATTTATACATAACTATGGTATAATATGTCATTTGAGATTATAAGAATTAAAAATGTATGTGTGTGTATATATATATATACACACACACACATATATATAATCTAAGTATGAGTGCTATATATGCCAAATACCCAGCAACAACCAGTTGGTTTCTGAGGAGAACTGGAGTCACCTTATGATGATATACCTATTATTCAATAATTTAGAATATTATAAATTATTATTTCTGTTCATTAATTTTTGAAATTGTTATGACTGTTGTCAAAGCAAAACACCCAACAACAACCAGTTGGTGTCTGAGGAGGAGAACTGGATTGGTCTTACGATCACCATTTTGTTGACAACTACATGAACAAATATTTGGACATGTTTTCATAACAGCAAATTATCTCTTCCAGTCACCCTCCAATTTATACTTGTGCTACTAGATTGTTCTTTCACACAAATAATAATGGCCTTAACCACTGAAATAAAAATCAAAAGCAGGCAAAAGCTTAGTTTTATTAATGCTGAGACAGAAATGTTAATTACAGAGGATATTGAAATATAAAAGAACTCCCTTTGCTGTCTCCAATCCCTTTTGAACTTCTCAGGGATTTAAATATAGCATTCGCTTGGCAGATATTCATGTCTGGAAAATAAAGAAAAGGAAAAAATACTACACCAAAATAAAATCTCCAACTCAGTAACCAACACTAATCTTCATCAATCATGGAAGAAGGCTCTCTTTTTGAGAAAAAAATATTTGAGGAGGTCCACCTTCAATACAAAGTTAATGTTTCTAGAAAATAAGTAATTTTATCATCATGAAAAACACGAAAAATGTTTATGATATATTAAATGTTTAAACTGAAAAGATATTGTTCATGATTATTATTTTTAGTTAGAGAAGCAGTGGATTCATATCAGTTAACTGGATGAATACAGATACATACACCTTTCAATTAGTGTGTGATGTTTTAGGTAGAAATATAGTGAAATAAAGGGATTGGATGTTGTTTAATTGAAATTGCTTATAGAAGAACTTAATGCATTCATGTAAAATGATGAAAAGGAAAATATTATGTGATTTTAATTGCCTTCTAGTGTTCTGACAAACCACATTAAATTAAAAATGATATGTATTTTGACAGTGTTGAAGATTTACATTAAAAAAACAAGAATGCATCACCAACAGGGATCCAAATTCATGTAACTATAGGAGTATAGAAGAACTATGCTTTCTCATAAAAGAGTTTTCTAAAGTTATAGATAAGATGCTACCACTATGCCATTTACAATTCTTCATTGCACTTGGAGTTCAGTCCAAGTCTTTCTTTCCATGGCCTGCAAAACCCTACAGGGTGTTACTTTGCATGTGCACTGGCCTCTTCCTCACTTCTTTCCTACATGCTCCAGAGTCAAACACACCTTTCCATTCCTCAAATCACACCAAGATCAGTTGTCTTCCTTGGGACCTTTAGCTCTTTCTTTTGCCTATAGAATAGGACACAATCTTCCAACGGCTGGTGTCTTGTCATTTAGGTCTCACTTCAAGGGAGACTACTTCCTTGACTATTCAATCTAACAAACAACCTCTAGCCTGTCTTATTTTCTTCTCACACTTAAATCCACTTGATTTCACTATGTTTATTTACTTAGGTATTAAGGTCTGTCTTCTCCTGAATGTAAGTTTCACAAGAACAGGTATATTATCTGGCTTGTTCACAAATCTAGTCTTAGTAATAAGGTTTATAATAACTAAGTAAAGACTTTTAGAGCCTAAGTTTTAGAGCCTAAGTTAGAGCCTTACTTTTAGTAATAGAGTTTTTCCTGGCAAAATGTCAAAATTAAATTAATATTTGTTAAATGAATGAATAAAGCAATAACTAAACAAACACCTTTTCCGTATGTTTCCCCATCTAAAATATTATTTTATCAGAAAACTATGGAAATGCTGTTAACTTTACCCACAGCCTCTTAGTTACCACCTATGCATCTGTTAGCAATTTTCAATGACCATTTATTTGATTAACTTGTACAAGATAATGCTATTTTTAATTTAGATAAGGAGTCCAGTTCATATGATTTCTTAATTTACATTTCTAAAAGCATCTTAGACAAAAAAACCAGGAGATGAATTCAATTATATAACAAAATTAATGACTTTCCTTCAAAGGAACTTTATATTTGAGAATATTCTGTTTCACCTATAAAATAATCTAGCTATAAAATTTTATTTTGGAATTTCATTAAAAAGCATTGATAAAAAATATAAAACATATTGAACTAAATATATTACAGGAAAAGTCCTTGCACAGTGTTTTAAGAGCCAGGTTCAGAGGATTCAATTACCTTGTTTGCATATTAAACAAAGAATTGAACATTTTTAAGCTACATTAAATTTCGAAGAGAAATCTTCTTAAAAAAAAAAAGCACACAAAAAAATCTCTTTTAGGTGAAAAGTATTAATATTTCACACATATATTTTTAAAACTTTTAAATGGAGTAGACTGTATCTATTTCTACTCATATATAAATATAGACATGCATCTTCTGCCTTCTAATACATTAGTATACATTTAATATATATTATATATCTTTTTAGAGATAAATAAAAATTATACCTCAAGAAAACCTCATAGATTTTTGAAATACAAATATTTTTTGTCCAGGGTTTGTAGCTTTTTGTCATTAGCTTAATTCCTTAATTGACTTTCTGTAATAGTTATATTTTCATATTTTTTTCACTGAATTATTTATTAGATTTCACTGTTAACTTGTGCCAGGCACTGTTCTAGCTCCAGGAGTACACTAGAGGACAAGGCAAAGTTGCCTACACTAGATACACTCATGAGGAATTCATCAATAATCTCAATTATTGAGTTAAATGAGAAATTTTAATCTCAGATTTTATTTGAAAGTGGTGATATTTAGGAAGCAATAGTTTCCAGCATTCTAGCATAAGCAACAATATTACAGCAGAATTTGTAAAGTCGAAGCCAGCAATAATAAAGTTAATGCATGTCATACTAGTGCTGGGCACATAGTAGGCACTCACTAAAGATGTATTGAAGAAATGAAAGAAGGAATGAATTAATATCACCATATCAACAGTAATATCATTTTATACCTTAACTGTATTTGCAATCAATTGTTAGAAAACATGTTCTTTTATAAATATCCCGTTTTAGCTGATAATTTGAGAGTATCCATTTTGAAAGACTGCATATTAAGAAATTGTGATGTTCTCTTATGTTAAAGATACAACTTCTCCACATGTGAAATCACTGTTAAAGATTTTCTTCTTCACTGTAAATTGTGCTTGAATTGGCCTGCAGGATCAAAAATATCTGTGCTTCTGTTTTCCAAAACCCAGAGTACAGCAGAAAGCCAGCTGGCAGGGCCCGCTGGCTGTCTGCCATTCTCATCTGAGGTTGCAGTGCAGTCCTACGGGAAAAAAAACAATCATGAATTCTGTTTAACTAAGGCCATAGAATGACATTTGTTTCTTGATAGACTGTGGGTCTATTACTAAGACCAGCTAGATTAAAGCCATTCAGATCCTACTTTCTGTGACTCTGGGAAGATCAGAGGGCTGAGGAAGTTTTGAAAATATGGATTATGTTGTTTGTTATTCTTTAACACAATGAATAAAACAACCAAATGGAAAATCCATGTTCAGGCACCAACTTGTTATCTTGACAGCTATTTCCCCCTCTAAGTGACAGAATCGTTTTGGCACGGTATAGAGACAACCTATATGCAAGACGAAAACAACAAAAGCAGTAACAATAACGATTTTGCCAGGCATTGTTCTAAGAACATTGGCATTTATTAAGTCACTTACTTAAATCCTCAAAACAAGTCCATGAGGCAGTGCTATTTTTATTCCAATTTTACCGATAAGAAAAATGAGATAGTGAGGGTACGTAATTTGCTCTATGTTGCACAGTTATTAAGTACAGTGTAGGGGAAGAAATCTGACTTTAGAAAATGCTTATTCAGCCACATAGGGGAAAGGAGCTTTAAACTGTAATCACAGACATTTAAGCATTCATAAATGCCTTAAGAAAGTTTTTGTTCAGAGGTTTGGCTAGTAAGGTTTTTCAGTCTGAAATGTTCTACCTTTTGGGAGCTGAAGATGAGGAAGGCTGCCTAAACTCAAGCTCTGAGTGGGACTTTATATTTGGTTCATTTCCTAATTTTGGAGTTTCAGCTCTGCCCAGGCAGAGGCACTACGTACACTGACTCTGAAATAAAAGACAATGAAGGCAGCAGAGGCTCGGACTATATTCCCTCATCAACATATTTCAAAACCACAGGGAAAGGAATGTTCCCAAGTTTTAAATTTTTAGTACAAACTTATCAATAGGTCAATTATGTGTTTTTTTTTTTTTTTTGAAAGAATAAATGTAAAGCCTTAGCATAGGGTGTGCTTCTGGAACTTAATAAATTATATAAATCCTAGTCAGTGAATGAGATCTAATTTGAATCAGTCTTAAGGCATCATCTAACTATTTTAAAGGGCAAGCATAAACTGTTATGTACATCTCTATAAAACAGTCTTGGGCTGTCATTTTTCAGGCTTACAGAGTTTTATGCAATGATGAAAATCTACTTCCAGGTTTGGAGAGTATCCAAGCCTGGTCTAAAACAAAACAGTTTAACTTCTGGTCACTGAACATTTCATCATACATATATTAAGTAATATTTCTACATTGGTACCTTTGAACTCCAGGGGAAAAAAGTCCCTTTTCTTTTAAGCTCAAAAATCATTACTAGTATCCTGATATTTGGCTACTTTACAGCATATTTTAGTTTAATTAACATGAGGGTATTACATATTTGAATGCATAGTCTGCTACTTCTGTAGTCTATATGTAATAGAAGAAAAGTTTAAAATAAAATTTACCTTGAACATGTCTTGAGTTTGCTGATATTTTTATAAATTTATTTAGTTACTGCATATATGTCAAAAGGATTTAAGATGATAATTATGAGGTTCTGAGACTCAAGAAAGGTAAATTTTCTAATTATAGGTTTTTGTTAATTGAAATTAATTTTGCTGTAGAAAGTGATTTTATGTGCTGAATTTTAAAATTCCTTATTATCTTTTTAAAGATATAGAAATGGTAAAATTAAAAATGACTACATATTTTTTCTTTTTATATTCATCAAGCAGAAATGAAGATAATTCAAAGATATCTTCTTTACACATAATTTTTAGTATCCTAAGATAGATCACATTTATAGTGTTTTAAATAAAAACAGAATTAAATGGCTTTGGTATCTACATGAGAAACAATTAATAAAACTACCATTGATTCCTAAATACAGCAAAGTCTCTATTTACATGAAGATATTGGTTTGGGGATAGTTCTCCCCTTGGGGAACATGGTTGCTGTTAATTTCAAGTTAAGTTCACCTCTTTTATATTTCAGAATATGTTTGTTGTCTCTCTTATGAAGAACAGGTTTCAGATAAAATTTTGGGTAATTGCAAATAAACTTCTTTTCCCAAGAGATTTATACTTCATTGACCATATTTTCTTGTTTGTTTAACAGAAAAGAATAGCTAAAATATTTTCTTTCATAATTTACCCTGAGGCATTTTCCTAGTTATTTTTTATTATATATTTCCATATCTTCTTTTTTTCAAGTACATTTTCCAATGTGTTTTTGTAATTCTTATAAGGACACTACTCATTCACTACTTAGCACAACCATAGAAATAGCCAGTTCTTTATTCAAATAGAACAAGCAGCAACTTAAGTTATCAGAAAAGAATCCCTATTTTACATTTGAGGAAAGCCCCAAAGTTAAAATAACTGCCCATTGCATGGCAACTAAATAGCTAAGTTTACCACTTGCCCTTATGTTTCTTTCTTTTACACTCTTACAATTTTTATAAGGGCCCCAGTACAGTGGCTGGTGGGGAGTGAGTGCTGATTTCTGTAGGTTAGAACTGCAACTAGTTAGAGATGGTTATAAACTGCAGTTTTAGACCATAGATCCAAATATGACTAAAACTTGAGCATGGGCCGGGCGCGGTGGCTCACGCCTGTAATCCTAGCACTCTGGGAGGCCGAGGCGGGCGGATCGTTTGAGCTCAGGAGTTCAAGACCAGCCTGAGCAAGAGTGAGACCCCGTCTCTACTAAAAATAGAAAGAAATTATATGGACAGCTAAAGTATACATAGAAAAATTAGCCGGGCATGGTGGCGCATGCCTGTAGTCCCAGCTACTCGGAAGGCTGAGGCAGTAGGATCGCTTGAGCCCAGGAGTTTGAGGTTGCTGTGAGCTAGGCTGACGCCACGCCACTCACTCTAGCCCGGGCAACAGAGTGAGACTCTGTCTCAAAAAAAAAAAAAAAACTTGAGCATGCATTTTGGCAGTTACTGTTACTCTTGTACTTTTTATTGTCCTTAATAGACTAGAATTACCTCTCATTATTCAAATACATTGCACATATCACAATCATTCATTTTTGTGCCACATAGGCTCAAATATATGCTCTCATTTAAAATATTTTGTATATAGCAAAATACATGGAACAACAAATGTTTTTATAAAATACCTTCAAAAGTATTTTAAAAATAGGTTAATCACAAAGAAATGAAAATGTTTCTATGATAACATATTGTATCTTTCAGATGAAAATGCCATATTTCAAGCCAACAAATGGCTTTCCTTTTAGTCTGCTTATTATGTGGGAGGCACACAAATCCTAACTCTTCAGTAATTGCTAAAACAAATATTATTTTACATTAAGCATTTGATAGAATAAACATTATAATTGAAAAACTTTTGGTTGTTTTAATATGTTGATTACTTAATCCTATAATCCTAAATGTCATAAATTAGTTTTACGAGAGAACATGTTTTTTTGTCTTTTCTTATTTTATATTCAAACTGTTCTATGTTTTGAAAAAATCAACTTTCTTATAAATATTTCAATAAATATTTATTTTTAAGCTGTGGAAAATCTCAAAGGAGAATACATCAGAAATCCCAGTTTAAATAGCCATAATTTTTTAATCTTTGTTTTTCAAATTGAAAAATAATAGTTATATATTTATGTTGTATAACATGATGTTTTGATATGTGTACACTGTGAAATGGCTAAATCAAGCTAGCTAACATGCATTACCTCATATTCTTATCATTTTTTACAGTGAGAGCAAAAATTCTCTGTTAGCAATTTTCAAGCATACAATATATTGCTAATAACAATAGTCACTATGATGCACAATAGATCTCTTGAATTTATTCCTCCTGTCTAACTGAAATATTGAGACCTTTGACCAATATCTCCCCAATGCCTCCCATCCTCCAACCTCTGGTAAGCACCATTTTTCTCTCTGTTTCTATGAGTTCAACTTTTTTAGATTCCACGTATAAGTGAGATTATCTGGCATTTGTCTTTCTATGCCTGCCTTTAAATAGCCATAATTTTAAGAGCCAGCTCCTACTGAGTTTTTAACTTTAGCCCAAGCTCTCTGATAAGCACTTAATATGCATTGTCTCATTTAATCCTGACCACAAATCTATAAAGAGAATACCATTATTATTTTGATACTCATTTGAGAGTAAGAAAACTGAGGCTCAAACAGAATTAAGTGGCTTGTTTTTTGTCACATAGCTAGGGAGTCATGATGCTTGCGAACAAGTCTCTGCCTGCCTAAACCTAGCCTGGAGCTATTTGCCTCTAGATTATGCTGATCAAGAAAAGCAATGAAAAACACTTACAATCATAAATTAAGACTAAGATTAAAGTAGAAAATAGATACAAAGTGCGAAAAACAAACCATAACACCTGCATAGAAGAAAAGGTATTGAGGCTGGCCTTGAATTCCTGGAGGGATTTCAACAAGCAGGAATGGAGGCGAGAGAGATCTGGGCAGAGGAAAAAGTATAATATGAAAGAGTGGCTCCAGGTGTTAAATTCCCTGACAATTGTACAGTTCTGAGGACTCTTTTGAAGAAAAAATAAGAAAAGCAATATGAATACAAAGTTAGGTAGAAAGAACACAGTGCTCTTATAGATATTGGTTAAAATATCTTACTTCTGCAAATTTTACCAAAAAAAAAAAAAAAAAAATCCATTGCTAGCCTCCTCATTCCCCAGACCCCTAAGAGCATGTGTGCATGAGAGACCCTGAAAGTTGAGGTCTCGAGGAGAAACACAAAGGGCAACTTTATGATGTTTTATACTATTGTTTGGCAGGAGCATTTGTATAAAAATATGTATTAAATTCATTTCCAATTTATTAACTTAATGCACCATGGTTTTTGTTTATTTGTTTGTTTTGATTGTTTATAGAACATGAGATAAATTCCTGTCTTAAACCTGCCTTTAGGGTAAGGTTTTAGTTTCACTTAAGAGAAGTTTGTTTTTAGCAATACATCATCGTCCACTTGCCTAGTTTAAGCAGAAATTATAGTATAATAAACTGTATTCAGACAGAAAGCTTAATATCTCTGCTTTAAGTTTTCCATGATATTCCCTTAAAGTTTGGACTTCCGGAGTATCTAAGTTTGCAGGCTTTTTATTTTTTGAGTACTCAGTGAATGTTGGTACTTGGACTTTGCTCCTCTTCAATACAGACCGCGAAGAATGTGCCTGGATGAGCCGGCTGTGAATGTTATGCTTAACATTGATTCAAATTTTGCAAACTCAATGGAATTTTTTAAATGTTTCATTCAAAAATATGCATGTTATTATTTTCAAAAATATGATTCATCTAGATGCTCAATACCTTTACTGTCATTGTTAACATCCATATATTCTGATAAATCAGAAAAATATTAAGGTAAGAATCATTATTAGCAGATTGGAAGAAGTAAGCAACCTATCATTTACTATTAGTCACTGTTGCTTTTGATGTTGGAATTGCCCACAAATTCCCAGGAATTGGTTTTCATTTGTATACGCGTGCTCAGTGCAGGCATACTTATTGTAAGGATGGCAATTGTTTATCTGTAAAATCCTAGTGGAGATTAGTAAATACTCTTTATGGCAAAGGCCATCAGTAGATCAACTTATTTGGGCAATTTAGTTACTAGTGAACTGAAACCATAATGGTAACATTATAATAATATGTATACATCCTATGTTTTTCAATTCAAGAATTTGATTTATGTATGATTTAAGTTCTCTGCTAAACTGACTTTTCTCAAATTAGGATTCATATCTAGTTATGTTAAAATGTTGTACAATTTCCAAAAATGATTCTACCTCTTATTGTTATTTGTCATCAAACATTTTTCCTTGAGATAATTTTGAGTGATCAAATGTGTTGCTAAATCAAATATTATGTATTTGCATGCTACAAATACCAAATTGATCTTGACTTTCTTTTGCCCAATTTCTTACTACGCATTTCTTCTTTTACTGAATTCTAAATCAGATCTCCAGCAAAAGAAAATAAATGTTATTTTCTATGGCGGATTCATGTCTTCTATTTGTCAAAATCTAAAATTATTTTTATATATTTTAAAGTATATATATGTATATGCAGGGAGATGGAGAGAGAGGATGCAAACCAGTTATTTAGAGTCCATGTTCATTTATTTTTCATACTGCTAAAATATTTTCCCTGTTTTATTGTTGATGAACAGTTTAAAAGGTTTTTTTTGATCTTTTTGATAGCAGTGACTAATTCCTTGGGTGTGTGTGACTAAGCTAATTTCTGAGGAATACTGTGTGCAGAACTCAAAATGTACTATAATTTAAGTCATGATAAGGTTTTTATTTTTAAAATTAGTGGTAGGTAGTAGGTAGGTTGTTTTCAGGTTAAAAACATGGAAAGATGGTGTTTTCCAAGAGATTATTGTGGATATTAGTGAATCCAAGAGATTAACAGGTGAGTCCACCTGGTTTTTATCAAACCACATAGAGTATCATTCCATTTAAACCACTTAACATGGTTCAGAGTCATTCAGGATTCACCAGACTAGAGTTTAGATAGATCATACAAGGTATGGAAGGAAAACCAGACAGACCGTGACCCTCAATTCCTAAGCATTAAGACAAAAATAATATATACCAAAAGGAATAGAATGAAAAATTGCTAATATCTAAAATTATGGTTATTAACTTATTTATAATTTTCTTAGATCTTCTAGTATCTCCTGAATACTTGTTACATACATAAGGATTTATTTGAACAATTCTCAGCACTTAAGCTTAACAGCTCTGACTTTGTGGATCTAAGTAGACAAGAATAAGATGACATGCATCTCAGTTTGAGTTGGTTTATTTTGGTATCTGCTACTTAGCTTTTAAGGAGAGGCTATAGAGGAAAGACTACCTCACAGATATCACTGAAGCTGTGACTTGTGGCCTTCCTCCTGAACAGAATTCAAATTGTCACAAGTTTCTCAGGACATTTTGGACAAAATTTCCTTTCATCCTACATGTTCTAGAGTGTCTTAAGTTTTATACCTTAAAAAGTTGCTGAAAATACCTTCTGCCATGTATAAGTAAATACCAATTAAATGTCATTTCACCATAGACACTTTAAAATTCAGTAACATCTAGATCTTCTGTTAGCTATCTTGACAAATTTGTTCCAGGTATTTACCTTCAATCAAACATGTTAGAAAATATTGCTGGTTTTTTTTTTTTTTACCTTTCTTGTATAAAATGCAACCATAGAAGACAGCTGTGCTAATATGGAAAGCTGGCTATAAAAGTGTTGAGTTTAATGCTCATCTCAGCATTTACTAGTTTTCAATACCTGATCAAATCAGTGAGTCTCTCTAAACCTGTTTTCTTATCTGCAAAATGTGGATGATGACATATAATAGTGTTGTTATGATTAGTAAATGAAGAAGAACATGTAAAAGTGCTTTGTAAAGCGTAAATTACAATGTATGTTGGTGGTTTTTAATTATGTGTCATCCTCCTCCTAAAATCTTGCCAGTGTCTTAACAAATAACTACATATCAAGCACTCATTTTGTGCCTAATGATCTGATAGAAGAAAACCAAAACAAAGCAAAAGAAACAATAAACCAACAATAAAAAAAGACTGATTCTGTCCCCCAGAAGATTATAGTTCAGGTGGCAAGATAAGTAACATACATATACATGAAGAATCGGTAGGATGAATTCTAAATAAAATAATAAACTAGGCCGGGCGCGGTGGCTCACGCCTGTAATCGTAGCACTCTGGGAGGCCGAGGCGGGCGGATTGTTTGAGCTCAGGAGTTCGAGACCAGCCTGAGCAAGAGCGAGACCCCGTCTCTACGATAAATAGAAATTAGCCAAACAATTAAAAATTAAAATAAATAAATAAATAAAATAATGACCTATCCTCATACCTAAGATCTAGAGGACTCATGGTAGGAGCATAGTTCTAATTGCATAGTTTTTGTGTAGTTTAATTCAGAAACATTATAGCAGATGGTTACTTCTCAGCCAAGCCTTGAAGGTAGGGTGATACTTAAAATGATACAGTTAGAGTGGGGAATGAAAATGAGAAGATGGTATACAAAGATAAAAAATGTTTTCTGGGAAGAAGCGGTCAATTTTGGGAAGAATGAGCCTGTTGAAGAATGAAAGACTGGTTGCAATGGATAAAAAGTGTGAAGCTTGAATGAAAAGGAAAAGAAAAGGAAGATGATATTAGTAAAAGGAAGAAGAGGATCCTTAGCAGTCTTGTTGAAGATATATTATTTTTGAGATGACACTGGAATATTCAAGTGGATAGGTCTGCTCTCTTTAGTCATAAAATTTGAATATTTTTTCTTTTACTCAGATAAAACCGAAGCCCAGACACAAAATGCACTGGAATACTTAATAAAACTGAAATATAAATAAAACATTTGCTCTAGGTTACTGTACACTGCTATAATATAATTTACTATTGAAAACCTGCGCTTGGAGTCTTTGGGAAATGGACCACAGTGTCTTTCTTAATTATATATCATCATGATCATTGTCATTAAAAGTAATTTTACAAAAAATTCTTGAAGAATATTTAAGGTTTTCAAAACCCAAATGTATTTAAATCTAAGGATTATTAGCTAAAAGATATTCTACAATGTATCATTTTATTATGCAATATTTTACACCATGGGAATTATTAATATCTCATATACTCATTAACTTTTTTTCTTTATGAGCCAATATCATTCAAGACATGAGTTTCTTATTATGTTACCAAACACTCTCATCAGTACTAATTCCAAGGTTTTGCTCATGCACTTTTAACCACAGGATGAAAGTCCCATGAAACTTTCATAAATAACTTATTTCTAAATTCAGACCAAGTCCCAGTTCTTCCTCTCCTAAATTAGTACTAAGTGATTTTTCTCTTTTTATATATTGTCCACCACTGCATCCTTATTTTTATACTGTCATTTATGGTGTCAGCTTCACTTACATTGCAAGTTCCTCAACTAGAGGGATGTGGTTTTTTGCATTTTGGTCTATTTAGTGGGTGAATCTTAACCTTTTGGCAATGTGATTGGAGCTATGGGTTCACTCCCCAGAAAAATGTATATGCAGATATACATACCACATTTTGCACATAATTTCAGGGAAAATATTCTGAAACACTTGAGAAAACATGCATATTTGGATTTAAAAAATCCTGAATTAGTGCTTAACATCCATCCCTGGACAAAGTAGGAATTCAGTATGTGCTTGTCAATGGATTAACCATAGGTACTCAAATAATTTTCAATTGATTTAACTCAACCAGGCACTCTGGAAGAATTGGGATGAAAAATTTATAATAGTCTAATAAAGGTAAATAATAGGGGATTTAGGAGCAAAGAAAAGCTTTGGCCTTAGGTATTAATCTAGTTATGCCTGCTTTTTCTGGTAAAGAATTGTCACCAAGTACACATTTCTTATAGAGAAATAGATAGTAAGTCTGTGGATACAGAAGGCCTCAGAATACAAGATGCCTTAAAGAACCTTGTGCTCCCGAAGTAAAAATAGAAGTGACAGTGAGCAGGAGGAAGGAGGAGGATATGCTAGAATGCAAATCACACCCTTGGTTTCCTGATGAACCATGACTCAGAAGTTACCAAAGATACTAACCAATGATCAGGTAGGGGTATGCTGAGCTATAAAAAGTAAAGAGGAGTTCAGAAGATGGCTGGAAGAAGTGATCTTTGAAGCACTTCAAAAAGTGAACAACTCCAACAAGATTAGTGTAGATAACTATTATAGAAATAATTACTTATTGGGCATTTCTCTGTGTCAGACACTATACTTATCACTTTATATGTGTTATCTATCAGTAGGTTGAGTACCTCAGCAGCTCAAACTTGTTTCGCTAAAGTTTACAAAAATGAAGATGGGTCTATCCATCTACCAGGGACATTGTACACAAGGATATCCAGGAGAGGATACCTTGAGTTGAAATATAAGCAATCTACTCACACCAGCTTTACACACAGTCATATGTGTAGTCTTCTATGAATAAGAATAATACTTAGTCCCCCAAAATCAGAGAAGTTCAAAAAAATTACCCATTCTTAAGAATTTTGAAATACTTTTATATCTGTGTTTCTACTAATTTATACTTTTTATTGCTACTACTAATGACACAAATTAACATCTTAACTTTCTCATGTAACAAATTTGATTGCTAACCATAATCTCCAAATAACTTAGTTCAAATGTCCTACTAATAGTTTTTGGGTACAAAACTTGAGTTATCCTCTTTAGAAATAAAATTCAGTTAGTTTATTTAAAATATTTTGATCTTAAAAATGTAAACCATAAGCCAGCCTTAATAAGCCAAGAATATTATATTTGAGAAACATAATAAGCTTTTTTAAAAAAAGGATTAATAATCTATTTCTCCTAAAGACAGGTATAGATATTGAAATTATATTTTATCATTCCAGGACCTACTTCAATCAATAAATATTTATTGAATATTAACTTATGAGATATTGTTTGGAATATAAAGTAATTAAGATGTCTTCTTTATGTATGTGGATCTCATGTTCTAACAGGGAAAATAAACAACATACAAAACAACTATATTACAGTAGTCCTCCCTTACCTCTTGGGGATACCTTCCAAGACCCCAGTATATGTCTGACACTGTGGATAGTAACAAACACTATAATACTATGCAAGGATTTTTTTTTTCCTTCCTTACATATTCACAAATAGAAGATGCATTCTTACTGTAGATCTTAGCAACCTCAGCATACGATATTTTTTCTTTCCTTATTAAGTCAAGAACTTTTACCTTGTCACTTAAAAGAAGTACTTTATGACTTCTCTTTGGCATATGTGAATTGCCAACATCACTATGTTATTATGCAAAATAAGGGTTACTTGAACACAAGCACTGTGATACAGACAGTGGATCTGATAACTGAGCCGCTACTAAGTGACTAAAGTGTGGGTAACCCAGACAGCATGGAGACCCTGGACGAAGGGATAATTCACATCCTGGGTAGGATGGAGCAGGATGGTGGAAGATTTCATCATGCTGTTCAGAAGGACATACAATTTAAAACTTATGAATTACTTCCAGAATTTTTCCATATTATATTTTTGGACTGTTGGCTGTTGGTAACTGAAACCAGAGAAAGCAAAACTGCAGATAAAGTGGGGACTACCATATAAGGTAAAAACTGCAGTGTCATAGGAGACCATTATCTCCTCAAACCCAAAGTTTTATCCCTCCTAAAACTTCATACAGATACCAACTGGCATTCTATAGCCTATGCCAACTGGTGAGGCTCCCAGGCATATGCCTAAATAGTACTTATACATCATGAAAACTTGTTGGATAACTTAAACTCCAATAGCTTGTATCTATTTATTGATCATGCCTTTTATTTAAATATCCATTCTCTTTACTTGAGTAATAAATAATAAACTATTTTATACTTTTCTTTGAAAGTGTTTTGTAGGTTTTCTTAGTTCCTTATACTATATTCTCCCTCAAAAAACAATAAACCTTTTTAAAAAATTTCTAGACTGAATTTGAATGTTTAAATTCAAATGTGGCTAAATGATCATATCAAAGCAGACAATAAGTAAATACATGCTGACTGTGTTCTAAAAACATCAAGAGTACTGATGTTTTTAGATTAAACATACATCATCACAGGCATAGAATTATAAACATCCTTTAATTCTAAATTTGTTGCTATGCATTTGACTATAATAAGTAACATTTAGGAGATGATTAATTTTAAAGAATTGCATAAAATATCTTACAACGTTCAAAATCAGCCTTCAGCAGAGTGGGTATCACTTGGAACATTGACACCAATATATTTTTGTTTAAAATGAAATTACATGTAAAATATTGAAAAGCAAAAGCATTTTATCTAAAAATAACTTGCTTTCAAAGCAATAGCAATCCAGGTATTTTAAGGAGGCTAGCTTTTAGAACCAAATGCACTTGCTCTGTATTCATGAACCCTGAATGCCTCCCTTTCTCTGACGTTTGAGAAGTGCATTAGTAAGTTTTTCAAGCATAGGAAAAAGAATGATTTTTTTTTTTCTGCAATTCTCCCAGATGCCTTGAAGTTAGCCCAACTTTTATCTACTTGCTTCACAACAATGAATTATCTGGCAAACTGGCTGGGAAAGCATGTATAACATGCTAAAACAAAATAAAATAAAATCGGAGTTATGAAAAGCTCTACCTTATATGAGGGAAGTTAAACTTTATTCCTTATAAAATTCTATGGGAACATATTTCCAAGCTTTCCACTGCTCTCTTAATGTACTTACGGACCACAAAATCTAGGAAATACAAAGAAAAGATACGAAGCACTTTTGCTTCAAACGTAAATCAACAAAGAGCAAATTCTCTCCTTGTTTCCACCCTTGCCCCACTCAATCTAGTCTATCAAGAATATTTTATTCAAAATGATCATTTAACAATCTAAGCTGGATATGTTACCCTGGTATTCAAAATCCTTCAGTGGTTTCCCATTTCATTTTGAATAAGACCCGAAGTTGCGCCTGTGCATTACCCCAACTGGCCCCATGTTACCTCTCTGAAAAAAGCTTTTAGTGTTTCCTGAGCCCACTTCGCCTGGTCCACAGGGCCTTTTTGCTTTCCCTCACATCACCAGGCACCCACCTCTTACCATAGCTCAATCTCTCACCTCCTCCATGTCTGTGACCAAATGTGACCTTCACGGACAACCCTATTTGAAAATGTATTCTGCCTTTATCTACTCAATCTGGCACTCTCTACTTTCTTTCCCTGTTTCTTATTTTTATTTTTTATACCATGTATCAATATAAAACATATTATTACTAGCACATGTCCACCCTCCCTTCCTTTTTCCCTAACTTCTTTCCTTCCCTTCCTCCTTCCCTCCCTCCCTCCCTTCCTTCCTTCTTTCTTTCCTTCCTTCACTCATTTATCTTCTGCTTTCACTAAGAGGTAAGCTCTTTGAGGACAGGGAGCTTATTCATACAGAATAATTTTGAACTAATGCACAGAGAGTTTTGAATTAACAAATAATAAATCATCTAGATCCTATTGACTTTAAAGCCAAACTCCCTGAACTGAATTCCAGCTGTAACACTTAACCGCTATATGACCTTAAGCAAACAATATTAATTCTCTGTGCCTTGATTTTCTCATTTCCAAAATAAACATAATAATATTAATAGTTCAAACTTCACAGAGGTTTTGAAGTAAGTTATATGAGTAATCTACAAAAACACTTAAAATAGCACCTAACATATAATTAAAGCTCTGTACATGTAAACTGTTATTAAATTTACCAAAAATATAAGCACTCAAAAATTCATCTTTCTTCAACTGTATTTCATATTTTTTCTTTTTGTTTTAAAATATTTTTCAAGTAGTTAACATATGAAAGATCATTCTTAACTAGTTAACGTTTTGAAATGTTTTAAAATACTTAAGCTTAACAATCGCAGCCCTAAACCAAAGACATATTAAATATTATAAAATTTTGTTTATAATAGTGTCTGAACATACATAAGAACTCAAATATTAAAAACATTATAGTAAATTATGATGTCTAGTGTTAACTGATGAAAACATTAATTTTAAACAAGATTATATAAAATCTGTTAACACAAGGATACTTCACAGTATCAGAAAAACGAAACAGTTATAAAAATCCTTAAACATGATCAAACCTATAAAATTTCATAAGATACCTTATGTGTATTGTTACAATCATATTAACTTTTACTAGAAAATATTTAAAATTATTAAACTGAATTAAAGTTAACAAGGAGTTACTTGAAATTAACATATTTCATACAGTTAATGCTGCATTAACCAAAAGCAGTAGATATAACTATTCCTAACATAAAAAATATATAATTACACATTTAAAAATCACTGTAGTTTGCATAAAATAAAATATAATCCAACATAAAGAAAATTATCTCCTAACTGGAAATGTGTATAATATTGTGTATATATTACTAAGTGCTTACTTAGTAAATGCCATGTACTACTAGGTCAGCACTGGTAATGTAACTGAAAACAATATAGAAATGGTTCCTGCAATCCTACAGCACCTAAATTCGATCTGATATTTTGCATTGTGGTGATAAACATTAATTCTCAATCGTGATAACTTTATAACATAATGCATTATTGTTTGAAGAAAATATAGAAACACACACATATAATCTCAACAATTTTTTGACATAGCTTTTCTCAATTGGGTCAAGTAATCTGAGATTTTTAAAAAATCTTATATGCCTGTATTTCTGTAACAATCTCACTATTTTCTCTTTAGCTTGAAGATTTATTTTTCACAGATATTTTTGAAAATGTGTTTTCACACCCAGAGGATGTAAGATCACAGACTGTTCCCATTACAAAGAAAAGAAGCAAACAAGAAAAAAAAAAAATCTGTGATGCCATGATTCTGAGAAAAACACATGTTATCAAAATAATTGGGAAAAATCCTAAGGTTAAAATTTTAGCAATATATATTTAAAACACTTCTCTACATCCCACTTCAAATTTTCTTCAACTAAATTTAATCTCATCAGTATCCTCACCTATGAGATATGAATTTATAAATCAGTTTCTTCTTTAATATCAATTAAGTATTCAACATATTCAAACTTAAATTCTACTTAGAGTTTCCCAAAATATAAAAAAAAAGGTTCAAGTATTATTTAAATCTCTACTACACAGTTTGCTAATTCTCTATAGTTTGGGAGGAATTTTGAAAAATGAAATATTCATACTCATAATATAGGAAAGCTGAACGTTTACTCTAGTATAAATAATAAAAACTTATTTTTAAAGATTCAGCCATATAACATTGCCCAATTTACAATTTTAGGGTCTACTGATAGTAGATAGTCATAAAGTGATTAAATTTGTATTCAGATCAGATCCAGTCATTGTGGAAGGCTTAGCTTTCTATTTTAACCAAGCTTCCTTATCCTCCCTCAAATATACCCAGCTACTACATTCTTCTTTTCCCCTCCCCATTATAGAAACATTTGTATTTCCTTAACGATTGGGAAGACTGGGGGATAAAGGAAGCATCCATTTAAAGTACAGTCTACCCGCCATGCATCTGTGCCTCTCCCGTTCATTCAACACACATTTCTTGAACATCTATTATGTGTCAGGTGTTGTGATTGGCATTGTGAATGCCACCATAGAGCAGACCTAGCCTCTGACGTCTTGCAGTTTATGTTCTTAGTGGCTTCACACAGCATTTAATAAATGGTAAATTTAGGTATAGTTACAAACTGTGCAAGTGCTATAAAGAGAAAGTACAGGATGCTGTGGAAAATACAATGGGAGACAAAATTTTCACTGAAAGATCAGAAATAGCCTGTCTGATTTAAGTTGATGCTTGAGGAATGAATCAAGTTTAACAACAACAAAAATCTTAAAATTGTCACTTGTCAAATACGAGCCCTAGTATAAGCTTCTCAAAGATGACTGATATTCTTTTCTCTCCTCTCCTTTTCTATCTTCTCTCTTCCTCCATCTTCCCCTCACCTCCTCTCCTCTGCTCTTCCTTTAGAAGACAAATCATCAAGTTAAAGCTACTTGCCTTTGTTTGGGATACGGTACTGCATGAAACATACTCTCTGCCCAAAGCATAAATGGCTAATGACAAAATAATTTTATCTTTACAAACATAGATAGAAACGTCTTTTTTTTTTTTTGCTCATTTTAGAATTTTTCTCCTAAAACTAAATATATTTATTCTCTTTTTATTCAACAGGCTTTGATAGTGTCTATTATGTGCCAATCACTCCTTAAATAAATGGAATATAAAGAATAAGACATAGTCTTTAAACTCAGTGAGCTTAAAGCCCAGAGGAGGGTGGCCATCCACATGATACCCCCAAAACAGCATGATAAATGTAATGCTAGAAATACGCTGAGAGTATTATGTAAGATTTAAACTAAGAAGATGAGTTGGGGAGAATTTATTTGAGGAACAGACATATAAACTGAATTAGAAATGATGGGGGCTATATAAAATGGATGTAATTAGGGATGGAAGCTGTTCATGGAGAAGGGACAGGAGGGAAGGATTTGTGTGTAACAATGTGATGAGCCAATCAGACCAGGTCAGAACAGGCTTTGTAGATTATTTAAGCATTTCCGTTTTTGTTTTAATTTGAGGGGAGCTGCAAATGTACATCATGCAGTAGAATAACCCAACCAGAGTTGTGTTACAATGAGGAAGATAAGATGGAAGGAAGCAGGACTACAAGGTAGAGAAACCAGCTGGAAGACAGTGGCTTTTTTTGTTTGTTTGTTTGTTATGCAACAATCAATGTGAGATTAGAGCACAAAATGAGAAATTTGCACGAGGAAAATTCACTAAGATGGAGTTGATGACAGAAAAAAGCTAAGTTGAAAATTATTCTCATAATAGAACACTTTCACTAGAAAGTTTAAGCTTCCATCTATGGTATAATAGACAAATTAGTCACTACGAGGCCCTTTCATTATAAACTGTAACTTGGTCCACAAATAAAATATTTTCCACATGCATCTTAAAAGTACAAGCTTGTCATCTCTATGCAAATTGCTAAAACTGGTAAATTAATATTTTTTATTGGGTGAGAGGTATAGAGCTGTCCTAACTGACAGATAATTCACAGTACATGCCTTCATTTACTCGACAAATATTTATGGGAAAGCAACTATGTGTTGTTCTAGTCATTGGGAAAGCAGGAAGTAAAAAAAAAATACAAACATCTCTTTCACCATGGAATTTACAGTCTAATGATTATAGGCAATAAGTAAATAAATAAATAGTTTAATTAATTAATTTTAATAACTGTTCAGATAGTGATAAATACTAAGGAAAATTGTTGGTGGGGGCAACAAAAAGTATAGGAATGTTGCAAGATTGGGCATGGAAAGTGGCACTAATGTTGAGTAAAGAAACAGAGTTTGAGAACACTACAGTCAGTGGGAAGAGTAAGAACAAAATATCAAATCAAAAACAAATCAAAAAGGTACTTATGAGCTAAAAATTATCAAGATGCATATAATTTGAATTTGAGATTAAGGATGAGAGACATATGAAATACATAGGACTCCCAGGTTTCTAGATAACACAACCAGATGAATGGTGGAATCATTCACTAAGATTGAAGACATCAGGAAAGGACCAAGTGTGTTGGTGAAGATACTGAGTTCAGTTTTCAATGTGTTGACTTTGAGATGTCTTTAAGACATCCAAATATCTGCCAAACAGGCACTTGGATTACATGTCAGGAATCTTAGTAAGACACGGATGATCCAAATTTTTCAAGAGTGCTGGCATTCTGAACCAAACACATATCATTGTTTTGAGATTCAGGTAAACAAAAAAGAAGCTTTAATTAATGAATGAACTGAGCATCTAGTATAATAACACAAAAGTCCCTCAGAGTATATCTCCTATATCACCTCTTATGTGAAGCCATAGCTGTCTCTACTAATTTTCATTCACTCCCATGTGTTTTCAGAAAGCTTTACACTTTCCTGACATAGCTTATCCCTTCAAGTACTTGCCCATATCCTCTCCTTCCAAGTTTGGTGTGGGGGTGAGGAGTGTTATACTTCCTGTGTCCTTATAATCAGGGGCCATGTGACTGGGTCTGGCCTGTATCTGTGAGCAGAAATGACTTGTATCTCTTACAGGGTCAAATAGTTAATTGGTGGTGAAAAACCCTCCAGGGCTCTTCTCCCTACTGCAATGAATATTTAAGCTTTATGTTGAGAAGATGGTGTTATAAGACAGAAGTCTCATCAATCTAGGTCCCTGAATAACTATGTAAATCAAAAGGACCCTCTCCCACTACTATACACTCATAGAAACACACACACACACACACACACACACACATGCACCACACACACAATGGTTATGTAGTATGTGCAAGAAATAAGGTTTGGTGTTTAAGTCTCTGAGGTTTTCGTACTGTTTGCTACAGCAGAATACCCTACTGTACCCTATTTCACAGCTCACATCTGAGTATATCATTACTTGCTTATGGTTGCACTCTTAACTGGACTGCACTTGATTCTTCTATGGGTGGCTTATAATGTTTAGGAGTTTGTGTTCTTTAAATATTTTTGAGCAGATTAACGAACGACTGAAAGATTGAAGACATGATCTCTAACCTTATTCACCATCCTGAGAATACCCAAAAGAGTAGAAGGAAGTCAAAGGAGCATTTATGTGCCGAGCCACTTGTAAGTCTAATTATCCTGCAGCAAAATACCGTGGTCAATTACAGACCCTCACATGTTAGCATTGAAAGGTGTCAGATCATTAGTGTAATCCCCACATCAGGAATTTAGTGACAGATTGAGGGTTTTTATGTTGTTTGCTCCTTAACATGAACACAAAACTCTAAATACTTATGCTTAATCTTCGTTGTTCCATAGAACAGTTTTCTACTCACTAATATGAAAGAAAATAAATAATTCCCTATTACTTTTGTGTATCTTCCTTTACTCTCCAAGAAAGTTTATCAACACTGAAAAAAGGAGTGCAATATATTGACCCCACTTCAACAAAAAGAAAGCTTAAGTTAGAGCTATTAACTAAATTTCTCAAAAGGTATGAGGACAACATGCATCTGCTTGATTGAGAGTGGCCAGTAACAGTATTGGTGCCAGATTCCTAGTGGAATTTAAGAAAATGTAGTACAAATTCACACAAGATTATCTATATGTGAATATAGCAAGAACATTATAATTTTGATATGGGAATTCTATTTAATTTCATACATTTATGGTATGATGATAATGTATTCAGCAATAAGCCACTGCAAGTTCCTGAATATCTATTATATTATTCTTAGATATGTTAATGGAATTTTAAATGCATTACAATTCTTTGAAAATTGGTAACACTTTTTAGAAGTGTTTTCAACACTGCAGGTGTTAACTCACTGGTAGGTTGTAATATAAACTTGGTTGCCCATGACCAGTAAATTAAATAGGAAAAAAAAATTGAAAAGGAAGTATCAGAATGCATAACCAGCAATATTTTGTAGAACTTTTGCTAATATCATGTATACATGTGTTTGACTGTGTACCGAGTTTTGATGTCAGTTAAAAATGTTAGAAATATCAAGTTAGTGGATTCATTCATTCAATAAATATTATATAAAATATCAACTCTCTAATGTCTGTCAGGCATTGGAGAGTCAGAGATGGCAAAAATATTATTGCAAAATCATGAAAAACTCACATTTAGTGAAGGGACCAGTTGCATTAAAAAAACCAAAATACACTATATATGCATGTATATATGCATATATGTACTAGAACATAAAACATTTAGGATACAAATAAGCCTTGGTGCCACAAATAAAGAATACATATAGAGTATCACTTATGGACCAGAGTTCTTTAGCAAAGAAAACTCCATTTTCAAAACACGTTATTATGAGAGTATAATGTCTATAGACAGTCTTGAGGGAAAAAAGAGGCCATTCAAGATTGACGCTTTAATTATTACTTCATTACTGATGCAGCACATTGAGTGGTACTGCAGTCTCACAAAAGTTAATATGCCTTTGTAAGCACCTGGTTTACTATCATATAGTGACCTAGGTAGATTTGGGTTATTGAGTTCTTAAAACCAGGATATGAAACTAGACAGAGGAAAAATAATTTCCGGTTAATGCTCCAAGACCTGTGTTGTCTAAGTGATAATCGACACAAAATGATTTGTTTCATTATGTTTTCAGTGTTTATTTACGCTTGTTTCAAAATCTAAATTATAGTTTTATAGGATATAATCAAATATATACTCAAAAGGAAATTACATTGAAAAAAGTCATTACTGTGATAAAAAGCCAAGGTGTTCACTTAAATTCATAAAATTAATAAAACTGGGGCTAGACCACTTATTAGAAATGAGGGGGGAAGGAGAAAGGTTAAGATTTACCTAACAGAAGGTATGCAGGAAGTGTCTAAGGAATATATAGCCATAAAAGAGAAGGAATTATTCTTCTAAAGATAAAAATGGAAGATAAAAATATATGCCTATGAGACACCTGAGAATGCATATTAAAAGCCAAGGTGGAAATAGTACATATTGCATGATTGTGACCATAAAAAATGTAAGCATATGAACACAGACTGGAAAAATGTTACACAGAAATGAGACACAATATATTTAAAGCATGGTGAGGTTATATGTGATTGCATAATTTAAAAAATTTCTTTAATAATGTTCACAGATTTTTTAATTAAAATATTGAGTCTTTATACCTCAGTAGACCAAACCAGTTCCCACTGTAGAGCTTCTGCACTGGTTGTTTCCTTTGGCTACAATACTTTTCCATGATAGTTACAGAGTTGGTTCCTTTTCCTTTTAAGTCTCAGCTTTTATATTTTTGGTTGACCACACTCCCTGATGTTGCTCTGTTTTAGTTATTAGCCTCCTTTATGATTTTATGGTATTGATTACTATTTGGAACTACTAAAGCTATGTTTTATGTCATTTTTAATTGTCTGTTTCTTTCCCTAGAATGTAAGCTTCCTAAAAGCAGGGATCTTGTCTCCTGTGTTTACTCTGTATCCCCAGCATCCAAACAGTGCCTGGCATAGAAGAGGCACATCAGAGTACTTATTGAAGAAATATATCATTCCCAAATATTTCCACTTCAGTTTGGGGTGTAGCAAAGAGAAAATGTTAGCATTTTTATATAAATTTATTCTGTTGAATCTGTAGCATATATAACATAGGGCAATTATAACATAAAACTTTACAAACTCCTTAAAACATTACCCCCCCCCAAAAAAAAACTAACAAAAGTTTGAAATTCTCATTAATACAGAAGTGGCCCTTCTCATATCTTCAGTTTGCTGCTCTTAGCTCTACTGAGCTGAATCACTTCAAATCCTGTAAGTATCTGTCCACTGAAGTCAAAAGAAAAAAAAAAAAAAAAAAGGCGGGGGTGGGGGGGAGCCAAGGAGAGTAAGGCAAGGACCCAACTAGAGTTAAATGGCACTCACCTCAGGCCTCCACTTCTGATTACTCAGCCTTTCACCCTTGTATAATCATGCTAGTTGTTAAATTACTGAATGTGTTCACGCTTGTTGCTAAATCACCATTGCTTCAAGCCCTCTGAAAGCCACTCCTTCCCACATCCCCAACTACCATAGACCCTCCCCTCAAACTCCCTGGACCTTCCCTGTCCTACCAACTAAGGACTTAGTACCTGGAACAACAGGGGCCTTCCAAGAGTCTCCTTCAGCTCCAAAGCCAGTTACCATCCTTTCTGATGGGTCAGTGCCCATATATTATGACCTGAAATTTGTTGCTTTTGCCTGCCCTACCTCTAATCATTTTCCCTCCTATAGCAGTAGAAATCTGTCCATGTAGTTGACTGATGCTGTGTCCAACTGTCAAATCCAGGGATGACACAAAGCCCAAGTCTAGATAAGTATGTTTCATAGGCCTCTTTATAGTGAAGGGTTCAGGGTAAATGGCCCAGTTTGTTTCAATCAAGCTTATCCTGGAAATTTTGGGGAAAGAAAAAGACATTCTCTTTACCTGGAGGTTTCTGATATAAACCTAGTCTCTGGGAACATTCTTACTGCAGTTAAGAAAGACCCCGCCTCTAAATAAGAAAGAGAAATATAGCTAAGACAGGAGGTAGTGGTGAAGTGGTGGGGGGAAGGATAGGCCTGGTCCTGATCACATGGTTTGATTCCCCATTTCCACCTATTACTGAAGCCAGAATATTCCTGGGCTTTATGGTCATATGAGCTCCAAAATCCCTTTTCTTGCTTAAGCCATTTTAATCCAGGTGGCATTTTTGCAAGTGAAAGAATTCCTGAAAATAAATTAAAAAAAAAAAAAAAAGAGGGCAAGGGTGATCAGATCTGCTGTATACTAACAGAGTACCAGACAATTTGTAAATATTATTATATTTCTGTTCCCGGAGAAACAAAGCTTTTAGCAGTGAAATATCTTATCGAAGTTCACCATTCCAGAGTTGTTATCTGCACCCAAGTCTATAAACTCCAAATTTCATGCTTTCACATATTGTCATGATGGTCATATTGACCTAAATTATGAAGGAGATAAATTTGACTATCACTCTATCTCTTTTGGAAACCTCTGTCTCTTTGCCACTATGTATTCCTTTTCTTCTGCCATTTATGAATTTAATGATTATGTGATTGCTATGATTGAATCCCATGGGATTATTGGTGATATTAAATGAGATGAAGCATGGAAAGTAACAGAAAAGAAGTGCTTGTCATATAGTAAGAAATAACAATACAATTACCTATGTTCATTCAAAAATCCCCCTAAATACCTACCCTATGTTTCATACACTCCTACATTCTTTCCATAGGCCTTTCCCAACTAAGACTCCCATTTTTATATCAGATCAGCTACAAAGTGAATTATATTAATCCATATTGCAGTGCATATGGCTGTGAATCATTATTTCATTCATAACACAGAGAACTGCCAACTGATGACTTCACAATAGGGTTGGATAATAATTGGGGTTTGGATAAGTTCCATTAGAGCAAAATGTTTAAACTTCTTTTTCTTGGAGTAGAAGAGAAAGAACATCAATAGATTTAACAAATTTCATTAGCGTTAGGTGAGGGAGCAGTAAGTAGTGACGTATGTGAGTACCAATGAGAAGAGTAATGACAGATAAGGCTGAAGAGGTAGTGGTAAAGTTACAACACTTATGATTCCAATCATATCTCTTTGCACCCTAGGGCGTGGCTTAGAACTATGGAGTTTACAAATAAGAAAACAACTAAGATGACTTACCTCACATCACAAAGTGATATAGCAATGACTATAGGCCAACTGAGGTTAGTGAGTCAGGCTTTTCTTATAAATTATAAAAGTGTCCCTTGAATAATTTTAAAATACAAACTTAATTTATTTCAAAATTAAAGTCACAGAAGAAATGGCAGTATATTCAATTTTCCTTATCTTTTCAATGAAATAAACAAAGACTGTATCCAACATTCAATGATATTAGATACTTGTTTTTGTTTGTGATAAGCAAAGGCAAACTAGTTCTTACATACTGAGAGAATTACTAACACATACTTTTTTTCTTTAGTGAGTGCTAAGACAGGACAGACAAAAACTATAAAAGGCTTTATAAGTATGTAATTGCAGGCAGATAACTTAATATTTGAGTCTTCTTTATGGTATCTGTAAAATGGAGAACCTCTTCATTATCGAGATCAAATAAGGCAACATAAATCTTTTTAAAAATACAGTGCTATCCACCTATCATGAAATAAATCAATGACTTATTACTATACTGCCACAGCAAAACAGAAAAGAAAAAAAATGTGCCAAACAGTACGTGCCAGTTTTTTGAACTTTAAAACATAATTATTCTGTCTCTCTGCAATCAGTTTTGGTCTGGAAATTATCAGCAAGCCAGCCTTTACATGCAAGATTTTAAAAACATTCAAATCATGGCACATTCTATTTAAGTGTGCCAATTACATAAACAAATTAAGAGTCTGCTCCTTTATTTATCTATATATATATATATATATGTTTTGTGAAGCGAACCTAAAAAGTATACAAACTAAGAATTAAATTTCTTGGTTGTTGACAAAAAATAAATCCAGCTGGTGGAGATTACTATGAGGCAAGAGTACCAAAGTTTCATTTAGTGATTCTACGGGAAGATAATGAAGATAGGAAAAAGAAAGAAAAGAGAGAAGAAAGAATGACGAAAGGAAGGAAGAAGGAGAGAGTAGGGAGGGAAGAGATGAGAAAGGAAGAAAATGTAAGGGAAGGAAGGGAAGAAAAGGGAATTACTAAATTACTCTCATAGCCGGAGAACTGGACAAATCTCTTCTGCTGAGGCTGTAAGTAGTCAGTCATATGCTTCAATGCATAAGCACAGGTCTGAAAGTCCAGAAGTCAAGAGAAATAAAACTGTTGCTACGTGTTCAATATATAAATGGTGAAACAGATTCTCAAAGGCATTACAGAACTTGTCTCCTCCACTTTTTCAGGAAGGAAACAGCTTTTTCCTACAATCAATATTCATTTTGTGTTGTCTAGGAGTGATTCAGAAAGTATCTATGATTCTTCTGTAAAAAAGTCATTGGAAACTTGCATATCAAGTACTTTTTAAAAAAACAATTTAAAAGCAATACAGTTTTGTCAATTTAAGGGTATATTGGCTTTGTTTTGAAATGTCACTTTCTTGAATTATTAGGCTCAGATATAGCTCCAGGTGATTGCTTGGCTTTTTAAATGTATCATTATAATTTAATAAAACCATTAAAAATAGGTCCATTGTTTGTAATGCCAGGTTGTTAACTAAGCTTTTAACACAAGAATTTCCTATACAGAGACAGGTAAAATCCAAGTGTTTGGGGGCATATATTGATCTGGTTTTTATATATATTTAAGTATAAAACCTGTGGCCTTCAATTCTGGACATTGGTTACAACAGAATGATGATGTTATTCTATTTATAGAAGAGGTCCCAGTGTTATAGAAATATGCTCTAATACCCAATGGTTTGCTCTATTCATTCTTCAAATCTGATGAAAATGCTAGGGATTAGGCGGAAAGCCAGCCTTGGAAGCTAGGATCTGGCAGACACTCTAAGTCAGAAACAGATTTCTGCTACCTTGTCTTTCTCTTGTGTTAACTTTTCTTCCTAATAATCTTGCTAACTCAAAATCTGATTGCTGGAGGAGCTCAACTATGCCTTAATAACCTGTTATACCACTTGTCCTTGCTTCAAAGGCCATTAAGTCGTTTGTCTAAAAAGCTTCCCAGATGATTTTTTTTCCCTCAAAAATAAGCAGGTAGGCAGTTTCCATATTTCATGGGAGGTAAACAAGGACCTCTCTGCCGTTTGTATTGCATAGAATATCGGAGAGTAGTACATCGTGAGGGAAAAAGACACTCAATTAGCTCTTTCTCCTTCTGAAGGAGAGAGCAGACAATTCTAAATTGACTCCTTAGCGAGTATAGCCTGCTGCTGTGACGCTGTGATGCTATCTTGTTGTTTACACTTGCAGTAACTTGCGCATACAATTATGTCGGAAAATACATTATTAATAATCCATCCTAAAAGCAAGCTCATGTGTGACGTTTCACAATAACATCCAGAGATGCCATAGAAAAACAAAATCTGAATTGTCTGGGATGATGAGGATGTGTGCCTGTTTAAGGGTCTCCATAACAAGACACAGATGGATTTTGGAAGTATGATTTGAAACTCTTTTTAGCAATTATTTCACTTTTATTCTCTGGTGTAAGAAAAGGCTATAGTGACTCATGGTTTAATAGCCTCACCTTTTGTTTGGATCACTTGTGAGTAATCAAAAGAAATTCCGTGAAACAAAAGCTACTTACAAATGATCCTAAAACTTATATGAGATTCACCATCACATTTTAAATGTGTTAATATAAGTTTGATACAGCTGTATGTGTTTTCACTGAGTATCACGATGTCCTTCTGCCTTCGTGTTGTTGAAAATATGCCAAGCAGTCTCAAAGTAGCAATCAGTAAATCCAATTACCCGCTTCCTACCCACGGTAGACATGGGGTGACATGCAGGGAGGCTGGTTCAGAGAGAAAATGAGCCTCAGGTAAAACAGGAGGCTGTTCCCTGGAGGCCACACGAAGGGAACTTTCACCAGAGGTGTGAGGTGCGTTTGCCTGCTTTCCCTTCCATTCTCATGTAACTGAAATGATGTCTGCTGTCAGGGAGTGTGAGGGAGGACAAGAGACAGTACTTTTCATTTAAGCAATTGCAAGATAAGAATGTTTTAACATTTAAAACTCTTCAATTGCATTTGTGTTTGAATGCATATGTGCATTTTATCCTTGGTTAAGTGGTTAAATATTTTGAAAGACAAAGAAAACATTTAGCTATCATAGGAAATAACACACAATTACTTTTACTCATAGAATACCCTTTAGTAAAAATAATAATTACCCAAACTCTAAGCACTTTAGGATTATTAACAAAGCTACATTTCACAAATAGAGAAACAGGTTCACTGAGACAAGATGCAACCAAGTTTCAGTATCATACTTGGATTTGATTAATTTAATATTTCAATCAGAAAATAATTCCTGAGGCACTCAGCTAAATAGCTTGTGTACAGTATTCGTGGTCATGGTAGTACGGTTGTAATCTACTACCTGCGATGAAATTTTGTTCAACAGGCTGTTAAGAAATTTAGGAAATTATATCTTAGCCACATAGTTTCACCAGATTCTTATACAAGCTTAAAGGTCATTTCCATTCAACATGGAAAATTTCCAGCTCTCATTTTGTACAAATGGCCAAGAAATAGAAGGCATTTTTTAATCTTCATCCACTTTATGATTTTCCAGAGTTTAACAAATGTCTCCCTATATGCATAATTAATATGCTAAACATACTATATGTGAGACATTTATAGGAATGACCGGTATGTTTTCCTTGTATTTTCACAATACTGGTAACCAAAAAAGATGACCTTTGACCTCCTCTCATTTACACTGCTGGTAAATTGTGGAAATCAGTGCACAAATATCCTTTCCAAGAATTCAGTGTGTTAGTAGGGACAAAACAAACTCAAAGAGAATTAGAATGAGATGAAACAATTAGAATTCGAGGTTCAAATAAATGTAAAAATTAGAGAAATTACAGAAATAATTCTTTAAAATATCTGTTTTGCATCTCTCAGACACATGAAAATTTATTTCTAACACTATCATAACTGTGTTATTTTATTCTGGTTTAGGTTTTAATTTCTTTCAGAACTCTTAAATATAGTTGTTAAATTACTGAAACTTAGATGCCATTTTAAAAGGTGGTTTCTTTGCAAAAGGATCTCTAAAATTATATTTAAAGCTACAGAAATAGCATCTCCAATGTTTACTATTTTTACAACATAGCAATATATTTCATGTACACTTTAAAATAAAAGATTTCTTTTTTAATAAAACAGCAAAAGTTAAAGTTTTATTCACATAGACAGGAAACAAGACTGCTCTCTTACTTGTAAGAGGTAGCATATATTGGCAATATAATATAAACTAAGTTTATTTCCTATTGCTAAGACATATGAGTGGAGTCATGTTTACATGCAGTGCTACCAGTTTATCTTATAGTCCATATGAAAGTAGCTCCTCAAGAACTCTCTTAAAATAACAGACAAACTAAAAGGAAAATGCTATTTTCTTTGGATTGGGAAATTCCTGCTTAAGAAAATGGATACACTTAATGAAGAGTTTTGAATCAAGTTTACAAAAATATTTTGAAAAAATATCCAACATTTCTTGAGGCATTACATGAAAAGCTATCAATTCATATCCCTTACCCGAAAATGCAACGGTAATCACTCCATGCAATTATGTAAAAGATTAAGAACTTTACCTTAATGTAAATGTTGAAAGAGACATCTGCTAAAAACCTTAGAAAGACAGAAGCTTTACTCTGCCATCATGTCCAAATCATGTAAAAATGATTTTATCTTATGTGTTACCTGTATACAGAGGCACATCTTCTTGTACCAAGAATATTTTCAATCACAATACTCATAAAATCACTTTTCCCAGAGTCATAAAACAGCTATATAAAAGGAAAGATCTACCGAGATTAATATTATCTGTGGGTATTTCCAGACTTTCAACCAAAGAACCATTAAAAGCATTCCCAAGATATTGTCATCTTTCTTTAAATGGTACCTTTTACATGAATACCCCCTAGTTTCAGCAGATTATATCCAACTGTCCATTAGTTTCTAATCCTTTCGGAAAATGAAAAAGTAACATAATTTTAAAATATACATATATACACCTACATATGCATACATATATATGTGTATATATCCTTCAATCCTAATTAAAATTATTTATTTAGATTGCCATATATTGTATCTCTGTTTAAATGGCTTTGGCCAATTTCAATGGAAAACAAATGTAGCTAAATAGTATCTCTTATATATTAAACTTTCAGTACAGATATATTTATAACAAGTAAATCATTTAAAATTTTTTAAAAATCACAAGTAGATCAGATATTTAATTAAAAAATTTGTTCTTTAGCAAAATGCTTGCAAAACCCATACCCTCACTATTCTATGGCAGAAAGTCTAACTTTAGTATGGGTTTTCTGTAACATTACATCAAAATCTGGTCCATTATATAATATAATCAAACTGTTTCATTTTTGCCTTTTCCCCTCAAAATTATTTAATCATTACCATTAGGAAAATAAATATTATGTTTCAATTTGGAATTAAACATATCCCTTACTGGCTGTTACATAAACAGGAAATCATAAGAACTGTATTTCAGGCTCATAAAACTGTCCATGTTAAATTTGAGTTCTTTAAGATTAGATGACTCTAAAAACCTGTTTTGGGAATTTACTCAAAATTGATTTAATATACTGACATCAAAAGTGATGAATTGATATTATGTCTATGGTGTTATTAAGCTAACAGGAAGTTCAAATTAACTTTCAGATTTCTAACACGATCTGCATTTTATTTATTAATCTTCCAGCTCATTTTGCATATAATTAAGACAAGGTAGTATTTTCTAGTTTTATTTTCAGTTAACACAAAGTCTAATACGCAAATCTTATGATGTAAACACAATGTTATGCATTTTCATATTTCTTGATTAGAACTATCTGATAGTTTGACCAGGTACAATAACTAATATTTTCTATTATGGAATGAAGTTCAAAACTACTCAGCAACACCTCTCTATCATGTGGTATTTTTGTGAAAATAGCATCTTCGGATTTCCCCTCTTAGTAGCACTCTTCGATTCTGATAAAAAAAAGTCTTAAAATATATTTATCATATTTACTCTGAAACATTAATAAGATTTAGTAAAATATTCTTTCAAAACAAGAAAAAAGATTGTATAATATTTTAACACTAGAATATTTTGTGGAGTGACAAAGTAAAAATTACCTACAATATACCATTTAAAGTCTCTCCTTAATCCACTCACTATGTATTAGAATTAGTTCTAAAGGTTTAATTTTTCAGAAATATTTGAAAAACTACTCTTATGCATCTTTTTACATGTTATTTTATAATTAACATTTACAAAGAATCCTGAAAATACATGTCACAAACCAAGCCTAAACTTTCATATTTTTTCTAAGACAGTGGAGAAACAAGCCAACAGAATCTTATTTTTCTCACATGGAAGCAGCTGGTTTCTTTTTTGTACATCTTTTCATGTCGAAACTTGTTAATTCAGTTGTACATACACATGAGGTAATTAAGTGATTGTCCCTTTGTCCTTGTAACCAAAAGGTGGCACCTCTAAAAATTAAGAGTTAGCTTTCAACAGAGACACTACATTTTATAAAAAGTCATTTAAATGTCAAAGCCCTAGAAAGATTTTTTTTTTGCGTGTGACTAGGTAATTCTGTTTAGGTAGGAGAGATAATTGCCTCAAATGGAAAATGATTTGGAAAATAATATACATTACAAATGAAACCAGCTCTTCTCTAAGTTGGTGTATAAACTTATACATTCAAGATATGTAGTGGGAAAAAAATACTTTCTGAGATGCACAAATTAGTGTGGAAGGCCAGGCTGAGTTAAAATAGAAGATTCACTTTTCTTATCCTAAGAGGACATCTAGAAAGAAAATTTAAAAAAAATACGACTTGGCATTTCCCCTGATAAAGAAAAAGAAAGGATTTATCTGGATATTAATATCTGCTGGCTTCTCTGTGCTTATGTAAAACCCACTTGGAATGCTTTCCCATTTCATCTAAGCAGGGACTTCTCTACACCTCTTCCCATCTGACAGTACTATCACTTAGCTGTCTCTGGTGAATAAAAGAAAAAGAAAGCTTGTATCACCAATGGTGGAATCAGAGATTACTGAAGCCACTGTCAAGGACCCCAGGGCTCTGTCCAACAAGTACCATTTACTTGACCTGTTATGCAGGCAGCAAGGGACACATTGTTGTTTTGGTATCTTTCTCTTTCTTTTAAGAAGACTTGAGTACAAAAATGTTTTCTCCTTTAAGATTTTTAAAATTTGAAGCTCTCTTTCTACCATTACTTTCTAAACTTTGTTCCAGTATAGGAAGGTTCTTGGCCAACTGAGCCTCCATGTGCCTTCTAAAGGTAGTGCTGAAATTGTATAAACATCATGTTTACCTCCATTAAATACTCTCATATTAAGAGAAAACAAGGCAAGACAGGAATCTGATATACAGACAGTAAAATCCAAGTAGATAGTAGAAAGGTGGGATAAAATGAAAATTCATGCACAAATGTAGCTTTAACATGAAAGTTAAACAGTTTTATGTCATCAAAGGGTTAATATTGGAGAAGGTAAATATCAACACGCACACAAAGCTAACTAGAAGATTAGCTTTCCCAAAGTAGAAGTCCAAGCCTCCTGATAACACTGTTGTCACTTACAAATGTTTTGAAACTTTACATTTTTTTTTTGTCCCTCAACATAAAGGCCATATCAAGGAACCTCAGGAAAGTAATAACCTAATTTTAATTGTTTTTCCTTTACTCAAGAAACCGCTCAAAGTTCAGAAATTAACACTGATGTGCAATACCAAACTGTCAGCACCACAGGACAGATGGAAACAGGAAAAGTCAGATGGTTGGCACTTAAAAGCTACAGCAATTAAGCAGTTGAAAGTGGGTTGGATTGTCGTTTATTTTTGTTCCATTTGAACAAATCAAGTGAGAGACATAGCCTCTTGCAAGGAGGAAATCAAGTCAAACTTGATGCTTCCTCTCTCTGACAGCGGGAGCAGGATGGCTTGTCTATTCCCCTTATTCAGTTTAATTTTTTATCCAGATTAATTGCTTTCTGTACTCTAATTTTCTCAGAGGTTTTATTCTATCTTGTCTCCCTCCCCACCCCACCCTGACAGAGAGAAATCTTTGTCCTTTCTTCACTCCCCCTCTTTCCTCTAAGAAAGGCAATCCTCTCCAGGAGGAGAAAGAAACCCTGTGCGTGCTTAGGGTGAGAGGAGGGAGGATGGAGGGAGAGAAAGAGAGAGAAAGAGAGAGAGAGATAACTGTTGGGGGGTGGGGGGCAGAGGAGAGAACGGGAGAAGGAAAGAGGAAGCAAGAAGATGGGGTGCCCAACATCAACTCTGGCTCTAAATCACAGGCTCTGTGCAAAGTGCTTTTCCGGGAGATGCACATGTGGTCTCCTATTTCTCACAATAGGCCACCCGGGGATCCCTCCTTAGGTCTCAGACTCCCAACACCAAAACCCAAGTGTACTGAGAATAAAATCTTTTGGATGGATTCAAGCACAGAGGCACTGCCGAGGTGGCCCCGCCGCCAGTCCCGCTGCCTTACCTGGAGGAGAGAGGACCGGGAGGTGGTGCCGGGTCTCCGTCCCCACTGCTCTCCCCGCACGGCCGGTGCGAGGCACAGGCGTACTCTTGCTGCCTGCGCTCTTGGAGGGGTAGCCTGCAACACAAAAGGGGTGTGTGGGTGTGGGTGTGTGGGAGGTTTTCCAGGGCCACCAGCTGGTCCCAGCTGGCTGCCCCCACCCTACACACACCTCTCTGGGGCACTGAGCCCCCTCTCAGCTGAGCACCACCCCGGGGACTTGCCCGGGGTGCAGCCTCAAGTTGCAGGGCTAAGTGCTGCTGCCGCCGCTGCTGCAGGAGGAGGAGGTGGAAAGACACTGGGGGCTGCTCTCGGTCTAGAGCATCCCCACACTGCAGCTTCTCCAGGAATCCCTCCAGTGAGGAGGCGGCCGCCCATCATCTCCCAGCCCCAGCAGCCTGATTGGTTCCACCGCGGGTACGCTGCGCCGAGCAGCCAATCCCGGCGCACTAATAATAGGTGGATCCGCTCAGCCAGCATCGCCCATCCCAGTTCTGTTAGTGTCTCTCCGTCCCCACAGCGGACGGGGACCCGAGAAAGGGGGATGGAGGAGGGTGGGGGGAGGGGGGAGTTAAGAGGGGAACAGATCCCAAGGAGGTACAATCAAGGGCATCTGATAAGCCCTCTGGGTGGGCTCAGGGATGCCCCACAACCTGTTCAGCAAGCCATATGCACGGGAAAGGGATACAGCATAATAAAAAGCTTTTTTTTTTTTTTTTTTTAACTTTCAATCAAAACCTGCCCTGATACTGAGCATGCCCAGACTGCAACAGCGCCCTAGGAGTTTCGGGGTGTGTGGGTTTCTGAAAAGGTGGGAGCGGGGAAGGAAGAGGCAGAAGTTTGTCTTTGGCCATTTGACCCGGCGGAGTTGTGAAAGCCGGGCAGGGTGGGGATATGAAAGGATTCCGCGCAAGTGTCCTCAAACTGAGCCACAGGGAGGTGGCCCTGGGGACTGTCACAGGTTAATAATATTATTCTGCCGGGGCTCGGGGTCGGAAGCGGGGGTAGGATAATCTGAGCTCCGCTAGATGCCTGGAGACCTCTCCGGAAGGGTGCGGTGGACCGCGGATGCAGGGAGAAGCTCCGTCCCATAGGTGGGGCCGGGGAGCGGACTCCACCCAGCAGCGGCGGCTGCCAGGCAGTGGAGAGCGCACTGGGAGTTTCCATTGCAGCCACCAATAAGTTCGCAGACTTGGGTCAAGTGCGACGTTGTTAAGGATGCTTTTTTTTTTTTTTTTAATTTGCCAGTCCCCTCCCCCATCTCTCTCCATCGTTTGCCCGCGCAGTGATGACTAAAGCATAGGTTCTCTCTCTGCTTCCTCTCCTCCCTGCTGAACCGTTCTGCTCCGAAGTAAGAAGCTTTTCCCTTGTGAGAGCGGTGGTGACCTGATTGTCTCTAAGCTCTCTCTCGGGCAATTTATAGCTTGGTAATACCGAGAGATACCAAACAGGAGGGCTCAGCGGGTGGGGGAAGGGACCGCGAACTAGGAGAGGGGCGGGAGCGGAGCCCAGCTCCAGAGAGGCACAAGTCCATCATCTGCTGCACAGGTGAAAGGCTTTCAAATGCAAAGAAGTATTTCCCTTTCTCACTCACTTGATCCTGTTTAATGGCCTTTGAACCTCTTGTTTTGCTTAGAAATCCTAGGATTTTACGTAAACTTGCCCAATAGCTACAAATGAGAACTCTCCTAATTGGGTTCTCTATTTTATTGAGAAGATTATCTTGGCATCTCAGGTAAGGAAATAAATAGGTATCTCAATTCCCCAAACCCATCCACTTTGAACTGGAGTTTTATTAACATTGGTGTGCAAAGGTAACTGTAGCAAGAATTCAATTAACAGTAACACATTTCTTCAAGTTTTTAATTAAATCTCTTCTATTTATGTAATGTTTAAGATTAAGATCCTCTTCTAAGTATAGGAGAAAGGAAGACAGCCTTGATATAAATTTATCCAAGTGAAAAATACTTGTGTATTAGGCTGTGCTTGCAAAATAGGAAGTTGAGCATTAGATGTAGAAATATGAAAAGAATGAACCCCAGAATTGTAACTTTATGTAAATATTCGTCTTCCATTTTCTAAAATATTCTTCAAAAACTTATTTTAAAATAATTTTATAGTTCGAGAGAGAAGATAATAGAAGTTAGTTTAAAATTAATTTTAAGTATTTAATGAAGAAGAAGGGGGAGGAAAAAAGAAGGAAGAAGAGGAGAGGAAGAACAATTAATTACCACTGTAATTTTGTTGTTCAATAAATGTCTTTGTGTGAGAAGATTATTGTAATATCCACCTCATGGAGATCTTGATTCTAAAAATACACCTAGCACACTTTCTAGCTTCCAATTATTAAAAATTGTATGTTTGCCCTGTTTACTAACAGCTGCATGTAGAAACAAGTACTCTTATTTTAAACAAATTAGTAAATAGAATATGAATGCATACATTTGTTTTTTCTTTCTGTTCCAGACCCTGATTCTATCATCAATATTTTAGCCAGTTTCTTTTCCTGTCTACCTTACATCCTAGCCAACAATCTTTCTCTTTCAGTAGCCAGAATCCTTGACAACATGAATGATATCAGAAGGGTATACTCGAGTTTTTGCAGGACTAAGATTTTAATTCTTCCTCCTATTCTTAAGTTTTCCCCACACTCTGGGAATGGGCAGAAGACTTCTTTCTGGTCCTGCTGGGTTGACACAACATCATACTTTTCTTTTGTAGAAGATTTACATCATTTCATTTGCCCATTATAGCAGACTCATCTTTCTTAAAAGAAAGATCAGGTCAATGTCTTGTCTTTCTCCTTTTCACTCTCACTATCCCATTTCTTAGGTACTTTATGTCTAGAAATCCTATATCTTTTACTACTGAGACTTAACTCATTCCCTGCTTGTATGGTATTTTAAAAAAATTATTTGTTATTTTCGGAACTGTTTTCATCTACTGTAATGGTTTACTTCCTCTTTTTTGTTAAAAAAAATTTATTATTTTTTTCTTTACATTTTTACTATGATCAAGATCTTACTGTCATCATTTTCTTTATTCCTTTTTCACTGGATTCATCTATTTACTACTTTAGTTCTTCCTTTGCCATCTATTTAAGGCTACAGGATCAGAATAGAAACTAAATTGGATTGGGGCACTGAGGAGAAAAGTGTGTCTTATGGCACAAATGGGAATTAGGGACTTTAGAACTAGAAATTCATTAAGTACAAACTTAGCCAGGGATTTCTGTAGACCACAGAAAGAATACTTACATGAGATAGGTATCGAGAAAATTCTGCATATTGGTAGAAAGGCCAGTATACCTTAGTTGATCAATGGTAATAGAATTCCATTTAATCAAGACTCTCATATATCATTAAAGTTTATATCTTTAATGTCCATATTGGTTGTCTGGTAAAAGCTATTCATAAATGTCATTACCTAGGATTGTAAAAAAAATGAAAAATAACCAACTTCTTTAATTTTTTCTATCCTTTGTATAGATTCATATCTTCTTATTCTTTTTATTTTGTATCTATGCATTTTCTACCATTGTCTTTCAAAATACTGCCCCCTTTTTGTTTGCTTCCCTTGCTTTCTAGGACAGGTGATTCACTAAATGTTTGTTTTCTAGTGTGAGAATTTAAGATTTAGGTAAATTCCACCTTCACCATTAATTGACTATGTGACTTTGAAAAATGTATGAAATCCCTCCAAGCCTCAGTTTGCTCACCTATGATATGTACATAAAAACACAAAATAATCCTTAGGGTTTTTTGTGTGTGTGAGGGTTAAGAAAAGCAATGCATATAAAATGCTGGTTCCTAGTACATAGCAAGGACTTAATGACTGTGTAACTATTGTTATTATTATTTCATCATCATCATTACTGCTGCTACTGCTTCTTTTTTGTTTGTTTGTTTTCAGATTTCCGGAATATTGGATTTCCTCTCATCATCTTATCCATTTAAGCCAATAGTGAGCCACAGACTCTTTATCTATGAATATTAAAGTTAGAAGGGAGTTAATCCATGTAATAAGAACTTGTTTATACATAAAATGGCAATCATTATCTGTCTTGAATGTGCTGTTCTTAGACTGTAATGTTCTAGATGAATAATTTAATTTTTAGAGAATGTGCACTTAAGCATATTTTAGTTAAAATTAATTTATGTTGTTCTTTTTTTAAAGAAAATTAAGAAAATTCCAATTCCAGTGGTAATAAATTTATGAACACTGATGTCTTTGTTTTCTAGAAAATACCCTTAAAAACAGTGGAGCCATCATTTTGATTTCTCTTCCACTTTTCTCTTTCAAGATCATGTGTCCTGGAATTACTACTAATGATTTTATAGCCAATTGATAAAGAAAAAACATGAGGGCTCCTCTGTCAGAATTAAAGACATGGATTTTTAGACTAAACATCCATGGTGTTTAATAAAGAGAATGTAGAATTGGGGAGAAGAAAAAAAGAAAATGAATACAGATGGGAGTCAAGTCTCTGGAGCAGAGAGAGCCCCATAATTGAACTACAATAGTTTACAATTTCCAAAGAAAAGAAAATAGAGAGCTAGCAGTATTCAACGTGGCTTCACAAACGCCTTTTCTTAAAGATATGGATAAGAAAATATTGGAAATGAAAAGGAGGACAGTGACTCAAAAAGTAATATACTGTGTCAAGCTGTTGAGGTTAGCAAGGAAAATATCATTTAGGTGAATCTATCTCAAGGGCAAAATAAAGGTACTTTGTGCTAATGTTAGCTAAAGGTCTTAGAAAGGAAACAATGATATATTTTTCAAATACTTTATCATATAAGGAATATACTGTGATGAAAACTAGTTTGTAATAAAACAAGAGCAACAGTAAAGGTTGTATTAATTTTCTTTGAAATCAGAAGAAGAATTTCTAGTTAATTGAAAACAAAGAGAATCGTAGTTCAACTGTTTCATTCAACTTACATGAAAAATATATCCAGAGAGAGTAATTGACTTACCCAAAGCCGTAGAGGGCTGGGTGTGGGGTGAGAAGAGATTCTGTATTTTCAACAAAATAAAATATTTTAGTAATATAATTTTGGAGAGAAGGATGGCAGACAATCAAGGCCTCCATTTCAAAATTTGATTTTGGTTCTTAGTGTTCTGATAACAGCCAGGAAAGACACAGATCTGATTCATTCGGAGACACTCCTGGAAAGCTTTTTACAGAATAGATCATGATGGATTTCTTTCAATATTTATATACAGCCTAGACTACTTGTTCCTACTTCACCTAATACCAAATTAAGCACCATAAATTGGTGGACTTTTAAAGAAAAGAAGTTCATTTATTGAATATTGAACCAAAGGAAATGTAAGGACACCAGGTTTTCTACCGCTATCTTCAGCATAAAAGTCTGTCGTGGATCTGAGCATGTTTCCACTTGGATATTCAAGACTTTTGGATATTCAAGACTTATGACAGAGGTGATGGGGACAGAGTGATTGTTCTTCTTCTCTGTAGTCATGCTTCTGCTCCAGATGGTGGTAGCCTATTGTCTGTGCAATGATGATACCTCCTGGACCATGGTTGTCCTGTATGTACGTCTATCCTTAGCGGAGCTGGATAATCGCTGTTCCTTTCACATCTCAAATGCCATAACTTGAAAATCTTAGTAGAAATTTAGGATGTATTAAAAATAACTGTGACTATTTTAAGGACTACCAGGCCTAGTCTATTAAGACTCTAGAAATGCTGAGTAACTTGAAAGATTTATGTAGGAAGAGCTTGAATAACATTTATTAATACAATTATCTCATCGCCACCAAGGGAAATCCATGAAGCTAGAATGAGAATATATTGCTAGCCACTCTCTTTAATGAATTAGGTTACTCAGTTTTAGCTGTGGGCCTGAGATCTCTTAAAAATTGTCATTATGAGATAGTTTGAATGGTTTAAAGGTTAATAATGAAGCCACCATTTTACCCAATATCCAGCTTCAGAAATCAAGTATTAAAAATTACCTTTGCTGTCACTCATTTCTCTTCCCCATGTGATACTCCTTCCTACCTGCACCACCAAGGTAACCACTATCCTGCATTTTGTGCTTACCATTATTTTGCTATTTTCTATAGTTTTGCCATTTATATACATATACATATATAAATTAATTTTACCTCTTTTTGAAGTTTTTATGAATAGGTTAATGCTTTAATATATATTTCTGCAACTTACTGTTTTAAAGAGTAGGTTTTGAGATTTATTTATGTAGCTGGTTTATTTATTATCATTTATATATTACATTTGTTTGAATATATTATTTTTTACCCTTCTTGTCTTTAGATATTTGCATTATTTTTATTATTTTCTATTACATATAGTCTGCTATGACATCTTGAGATATGTCTCTTGTTTTCACATGGGCTAAAGCTTCTCTGGGGTTTACAACTGGAGTAAGAATTGGATCTAGTTTTATATATCTGAAGTTTTTACAATTTAACAGCTTTTTTTTTTTTTGGGTAGATAGAAGGGGATTTATTATGAGAATTGGCTCACATGATTATGAAGGCCGAGAAGCTCTGTAAGCTGCTGTCTGCAAGCTGGAAAACCAGGAAAGCCAGTGGCATAATTCAGTCCAAGTTCAATGGCCTAAGAACCAGGGAACCCAATGATGTAACTGCCTGTCCAAGGGCAAGGGCCTACAAATTGGAAGCGGGGGGGGAAGATGCTGTTTTTTTTTTTTTCCCTCTTTGATCATTTTATTATTTTTTTATTTCAGCTTATTATGGGGGTACAAAAGTTCAGGTTATATATATTGCCCATGCCCCCCCATCCCCCCGAGTCTGAGCTTCAAGTGTGTCCATTCCCCAGACAGTGCACATTGCACTCTTCATGTAGGTATACACCTATCCCCTCCCCTCACCCCCCACCTCTGTCCAATACCCAATTGGTGTTATTCCCAAATGTGCACTTAGGGAAACCAATTTGCTGGTGAGTACATGTGGCTCTTATTTTTCCATTCTTGGGATACTTCACTTAATAGAATGGGTTCCAACTCTCTCCAGGAGAACAAAAGAAATGCCATATCACCGTTATTTCTTATAGCTGAGTAATACTCCATGGTATACATATACCACATTTTACTAATCCATTCATGAATTGACTGGCATTTCGGTTGTTTCCACATCTTTGCAATTGTGAATTGTGCTGCTATAAACATTCGGGTGCAGGTGTCTTTTTTATAGAATGACTTTTGTTCTTTTGGGTAGATGCTCAATAATGGGATTGCTGGATCGAATGGTAGGTCTACTTGAATCTGTTTAAGGTATCTCCATATTGCAAATAGCTTCTAATTAGGCATTGATGTTTATATTTATTTGGATTGAGAAATCACAACAAATTTTAATAATTTGTGTCAATTTGGTGGATGTCAATGTTATACTTTTAAGTTTTTAATTTGTATTTTTCTGATTACTAAGAAATTTGAGAACGATGTCATGTTTATTAGCCATTCATGTATCCTTTTCTGTGAAATACCTTTTCAGAAATCTTTTACTCATATTCTATTTATTTTTAAATCTTTTTTTAATTCACTGGAGTTCTTTATATAGTCTGAATATTAATACTTTGTTGGCTATGCATACTAAAAATCTCTTCTCTCAGCATTGCTTGTATTTTAATTTTTTTGTGTTTTCTTTTCATAATGAGAAACTTACTTTTAGTGTAGTCCAATTCTATCATTCTTTTACTTTATATTTTCTATATTTATAAAGTTAGTAAAATTTAACCTTTTATGTTTGGGTCCTTAATCTATCTAAAAATAACTATATCTATACTGCGAGACAGAATCTAATTTCATTTTTCTTACAATGATGACCAGTTTCCTAGCAGCTCTTGAAAGTCTGCTCTATCCCCATCAACCTGCAATGCTAGCTCTGTCTAGAATTGATCATTTTTGCTATGTGTACGTATCTGTTTCTGAAGACTCCATCATATCTTTTTCTGAAGTTAGCCCCAATCTTTATACATCCCTTTGTCAACAGCCGACTGTCCTAATAATGTAACTTTATAATATACTTTGACATCTGAAGGAGCATTTCCTTACCACGTCTTTCTTCTACTCCCATAATGTCTTTACTGTTCTTTATCTTTATCATGCTCATATGTAGTTTAGAATCTCCTTGTAAATTTCCAGCAAAACACAAGAAAAAACAGTCAATACCATCGGTGGCTTTTGTTACCTGTTTTATTAATTTGGGAAAAAAATTGGCATTTTTATGACTTTGACTCTATCAATCTGGTTTATTTTTTCTTCCTCTAAGTGTTCCAATAAAAATTTAATATTTTTTGTAATAAAGGCTTAGCACATTTTTTCTTAGATTCAACTTAAATACCAATTTCTATTGTTGTGGTAAATTCTACCAGTTTAAAACTTACATTTTCCCATGAAAATGAAATAAGTTGACTTTTGTAGTGATATTAAATATTTAGAAATGCTAAATTATCTAATAATAATTGGCAGATTATTTAGATTTTTCTCTGGAGACAAACATATAATCTAAGAATAATGGCTTTTATTTTTTCTAGTATCTATAATTTTCAGAATTTTTGCTTGCTTGTTGCATTGAGTGGATCATCCACTTGGAAAATAGAATCCTTATTATTGTCACTTTAAGTAAAATGCTATATTACATTACTAATAAATATAATGTTTGCTGTAGAGTTTTTGACAAAGTTCTTTTTTAAGATGAGGAAGTTCTCTTCTATTTCTAGTTTACTTTTTAATGATGAATCAGTGTTGAATTTTGTCTATTTGCTTTGTCTGTTTTTATTTGTATCTACTGAGAACTTTTTTCTTAATTTGTTCATGTGATTTATATCAATATGTATTTTAATATTAAATAACCTTGCACTTTTGAAATAAATTAACTCTAATATAATATACCATTTTAAATCAATTGCTGGATTTGATTTGCTAATATTCTGTGAAAGTGTTTGCATTTTTATTGATGACCAAGATTGGACTATAATTTTTCTCTTGAGCTATACTTATTGGTTTTAATATCAAGCTTATTGAAGCATCATAATAAAATATACTTGGCATGTGTTCTTTTTACTATGTAGTATAACTTTTAACATATTTACCATATAAATGGTTTGTTTTGTATCTAGTATAAGAAATCTTTGTTGACTATAAAGTTATATCAAGCATTTCTTCTATTTTCATCTAAAAGCTGTGTTTATTGCATTTAACATTTAAATATGTAATCCATCTGGAATTTAATTTTATTTATGGTGTTAGGTTGTAGTCAAGATTCATTTTTTCAATGTGGGTATCTAGTTGACCCAACATGGTTTATTAAAATGATCCCTTACTCACTACACTATAGTAGCAACTTTCGTCACTCAAGTGAATGTACAATAAGTCTTTTTCTAGACTGTATATCCTGTTCAATTGGTTTAACTATCCTTATGCCAATATTACATTATATTATTTACCACTGATTTATCATATACCTTGAATTTGTTAGTATAATGTTTTTACATTTTGTTGTTTTATTCAGGACTGTTTTGACAATTCTTAGTCTTCTGCATTTTAATATGTTTTAAAATTAGTTTGACAATTTTCGCAGAAAAATACCTACTGAGATTTAAGAGTGAACTATTTGAAGCTGACATTTTTTTGAAGAATAAAAACACAATTTCTAGAGTGTCCTTCAAATTGGGATTTATCTGATGTTTTCTCATGATTTGATTCAACTCACACACTTCTGGTGGTAAAACCACAGAAGTGATTCTGTGTTCTTCTCAGTGCACCACTGTAAGAGGTATATACTGTTGATTTGTCCCATTATTGATGATGGTAATCACGATTATTCAGCTAAGGTGGTATCTGTCATGTTCTTTCACTATTATATTATTTTACCCATTATAATTAATACATGCCTTTTGCAATGATTTCTTAAAAGGTGAATTACATTTATAGCTGAATTTATGGACCACTGATATTTTTACAGTATTGATTGAAAATTCTAATTTATGAACATGTTAAATCCCTCAATTTACTTAGATGTTCCCTGATTTTAGCAATAGTATTTCAAATTTTTCAGATAGAGATCAAACAGAACTTTCATTAGATTTATTACTATATATTGAATGTTCTTTGATACTGTTACAAATATCTTTAGATTTTTATTTATTTATTTATTTATTTTTTATTTATTATAGCTTATTATGGGGGTACAACCGTTCTGGTTAAGTATATTGTCCATGCCCCTCCCAACCCCCTGAGACTGAGCCTCAAGGGTGTCCATTCCCCCAATAGTGCACAT
>CM052440.1:32052471-32125138 GCA_028533085.1 Varecia variegata
TAAATAATGACAGTTTTATACCTTCTTTCCAATTGTAATCTTTTTCTCACCTCATTGTATTGGCAAGAAATATCAGAAATGGTAACAATAAACATTCTTACCTTATTCCCAAACTCAGAAGAAATTTTAAATAATTTAACATTAAACTTGCTGGTTTCATTTTGTTTTGTGGGATATTTTGTAGATAAACTTTACTAGGATAAGCATGTTTCTATTTCTAGTGTTCTAAAACTTCTTAATTATTTGGGGACAAAATTTACCAAATAGTTTTTCTGTATCAATAAAAATGATTATATGATTTTTCTCCTTTACATTTTGTGAATTATACTGATTTATTTTCAAATGTTCAGTCATCTTTTTATTTCCAGAATAATCTCAAATTGAGCATTAGGAATCATACTTTTATATATTGCTGGATTTAACTGCAAACATTTCCTTTAAAATTTGCATATAAAGCTGTGAGAGAAAATACTCTATAATTTTCCTATGTCATAATATATTTTCTATGTTTTAGTATCTAAATTATAATGACCTCATAAAAGGAGTTGCAAAACATTTTCTTTGCTTATATTTTCTGGAATAATTGCACATAATTTATGCTATTTCTTTTGTCAATGTTTGAAAAAAATTCTCCAGTAACTATATATAAAACTTAAATGTTTACAGGAAATTTTACTAATGGATTCTATTTAAGAGTTATAGGGATTTCCAATTTTCCGTTTCTTTTTAAGCCTGTTTTGGTAAGTAACATCTTTAAAGAATTTTTGATTTAATCAAATAATTTACATGTTGCTGTAAAGTTATTCATAATATCCCCTATTGTATTTTTAATATCAATACTATCCTTATTAATATTTCTTATTGGGAGCATTTTATTTCTTTATACTTTAATCTTGCCAGATGTTAATGAATTTTATAATATTTTGAATGTAGTAACTTTGTTTTGCTTGATTTCCTATTTAACACTTGTTTTCTAGTATAAATATTTTATGATTATTTCATTAGGTTTTGATTTGCTGTTTTTTTCTCAAAACCTTTGAAGTGGTTGTTTAAAGAATTTTTTTTAATATTTGATTTTTTCCAATATATACATTTAAGGGAATAAGTTTTCCTCTAATTAATGCTTCAGCTACATTCTCATATATTTTGTTATGTCGTAGCTTTATTACATTGCAGTTCAAAATATTTTGTAATTTTCATTGTAATTTCTTCTTTGACCTATTGGCTAATTTGTAGTGTGTTTCTTAATTTTCAAGGACTTGGGGGTTTTATTTATTAATGTTTAACTTAATTTGATATGAAATTATTGAATATTTTTAATATTTTTTAACTTGGAGATCTGTTTTGATAAAAATCCAAGGTCATTTGAAAATAATGTATAGTCTATTGTTAGCAATATTTTACTTATGTCAATTAGGATAATTTTGTAAACTTTGTGTTTTAAATATTCTATGTCATTATTTATTGATCTTTTTGTCAACAATTGATATAGGTGTTAAAGACATCTATATCATTGATATAGATGTTAAAGAATTTTACAACTGTGGATATGGATTGTGGATTGTGAATTTAGTTGATTGTGCTTTATGAAATCTTCTGAAACCATGTATTTAGAACAATCAGATTTATAATTATCTTCGTGGTGGATTGACTCCTTTTTTATATTATGAAATATAACTCTAATGTCATGTTTACTTTGTTTAATAATCATGTAACTTCACCAACTTTTTGTTAATACTTTTATGGTATATGTTTTTTCCATCTTTTTACTTTTATTCCTTTTGTGCTGTTACGTTTAAAGTATGCTTTGCTACATACACGTACTTATTTTTCTCCCTTTTAAAAAATATTCTTAAGGGTTTAGACCATTTATATTTAATGTAATTACTCATACATTTTAATCTATATTTATTATCTTACTAATTTTTCTCCTTTTTCTCCCTTACTCTTTTTCTGTGGTAAACAAAATGTTCTATTATTTCATTTTCATCTACTTGTTATTTACGCATTATTCTTACTATTCTTTTAGTGATTGTAGAACATCTTTACCTACTCCAGTCTAATAAGCATCATTATAGATACTACATTTTCAATAATGCTAAAAGTTAGGAACATTTAACTCTATTTATCCCCATGACCTCATTAACAGAATTGTGACAATTCATTTTAAATTACACAAATATTTTAAATCTATAGGTTATTATTAGTTTTGTACAATATTCATTTATCTTTACCCACAAATGTAAATGTTTGTGGGTAAAGGTAAATTTCTGTTTTTCTTTGTTGTTTCTTGCATCTCTATGTTTCCATTTGCATTTGCCTAGAAGGCTGAAGAACATCTTGTAACATCTGTGGTAGTACAGGTCAACTGTTCACAAATATCTGAGCATTAGCTTGTTTGAAAATGTCTTTAGTCTCTTCTTAATTTTTGAAAGATATTTTCACTGAACACAGAATTTTAGGTTGATAATATGTATTTTTTCCATATCTTTAGACCTTTATTTTATTATCTTCTAGCTTGCATTACTTTGATGAAAATTGAGTAGAATTTCTCTTCTTTATGTGTGCATTTTCTGACTGCTTTTAGGATTTACTGTTGGTATTTATCATTTGGTTTCATAATTGCAGTATAATTTTGTTTGGGTGCAGTTTTCTTTGTGTTTATTTTCATTGGATTCATTGAGCTTCTTTAATATGTGGATTTAGAGGTTTGATCTAATTAGAACCATTAATCTTTTAATATTTCTTCTGCCCACCTTAGACGTCTTCCCTTTTTTAATAGGATTTCACTTTTACATGTTACATTACTTTATATTGTTTCACAGGTAATTAAAGCTCAGGTTTTAAAATTCTTCTCTTACTCTCTTTGCTTCAGTATTGGTAGTTTTATTGCTATGTCTCGCTATATACACTGTTTTCGGTAGAAAACAGTATCGTATCTGCTATTTTTTAGCCTATCAATTTTTATTTCGGATATTGTGCTTTCAGCTCCAGAGTGTTTTTATTTTGTTTCCTATCTTCTATTTCTCCCTTTATTAGGTGTTTGTTTACCTTTAAGAGCTTGAAATTATAATAGCTCTTTTGAAGTCCTTGCTAATTTTATCATCTCTGTTACTTCCATTATTTTTCTAGTAATTGATTTCCTGATTACGAGTCAAATACATACATAATATTGTGTATATTATATTGTTGATTGCCTGAATATTGTTGTCTTCTTTTAAAGTGTGTTGAATTTTATATTTGTATGCACATTAATTTCTTTCAGATCACCTTGTTCATGCTAAGGCTTATCTTTAAGCTTCATTAGAACAGATCTCAAGTAGCTTTACTATAGGATTAGTGTAGCCTTCTTCCTAGGGCATGGCCGCCCTCTCAGGTCTCAGCTAAATGCTCTAGGTGTTCAGCAAGCTTCCTTCACTTAAGTTAGTCAGAAATATTATTTCTCAGCCCTCTGTGAGCTGTTGAGTTCATGCCCTCATGGGGTTCCCCTTTTCACTCATGTGTATCTTAGAATTCAGCCAAAGATTCAAAGGAATTTCCGTGCTGATTCCTGGATCTCTTTCTCTGTTTGGCTCCCTTCTTTCCAGTGCACTTCTCTGCTAATTCCAACTGCCTCAGACTGTCCAAACTGATCTGTGTTGAGTCAGGAGGTCCCAAAGTTGTTCTGCTATGCACCAATAGAAAACTAACACATCTGTCTTTGCAACTCAGCAGACTTGTAAGCACTGCTTCAGTTTCTCCTTTCTAAACTACAGCCCAGAAAGTGCCTCCAGGCAGAACTTCAAGATGATTGTGAAGTTATCTTTTTTCCTTCTCTCTTTTAGGGAATGTATTTCTTGTCCAATGTCTAAAACAGTTGTTTCGTATGTTTTGCCCAGTTTTCTAGTTTTTGCAGACAGAATACAAGTTGAGTACTTATTCTGTTATGGCTAGAAGTGAAAGTTTCTCAGATTTGCCTTCAATTTTAATGAATATTTTCACTGGGTTTAGAATTTTGCATTGTCAGTTATTTTCTTTCAGTATTTAATGATATCAGGTCACTGTTTTCTTTTTAGAAGTTATCCATTTTATTATCGTTGTTGGAATATAATGTTTTTCATTATGTTTACTTCCAATTTTTTGTGTGTTTATTTTACAATAATTTTATTAACTTCTTCCAGATTGTAATTTCCCTTGATTTATCTTACTTTTGGTTTACAGAGCTTCTTTAATCTGTGGCTTAATATCTTTCCTTAGTTTTGAAAATTTTATATTCAGTGTGTCTTCATATATTGCTTTGTTTCTTTCATTTTCTCTTCCTCTGGGATTCCAATTACATGTATGCTAGACTGTTTTACTGGTCTCTACCTCTGTATTACAATGTTTCTGTGTTTTCTTTTTTTTTCCTTTCTATGCTTTACTTTGGAATTATATTGAATTTAATTTTTGTTTACAATTTCTACCTTCTGCTCTCTTTAATCTGTTGTTAAAATCATATACTAATAATTTATTTATGGTATTTTTCAGGTCTAGAACTTCCATTTGATTCATTTTATAGGATTTAATTCTCTTTTATTATATTCCCATTTTAATCTCCTTTATTTGGTTACCAAAATGATTATTTTAAAAATATTTATCTATTAATTCCCATATTTGGATCACTTGTGGGTGTCTGTGTTTTTTGTTTTTTTATATTAAACATTCGTCATTTGTTTTTTTCTTTCAGCATATCTTGGCTTTTTTTAGAATGCACCACATTTTTTATAAAAAATGTAGAGCTTCAATATAATATATTAATTCGTAGAGGATTTACCTTTTCAACTGATAAAGAATAGAGCAGAAAGTGTTCATCTTAATCTACTAATGAACTGAAATAAATCAAAGTTTGGTTTCAAATTTTGATAAATATTCCTGTCATTCTTAGGGTGTAGTCTTTATTATATTCAACTGAGAGCCTTCAGGTAATTGATTTAATAGTACAGTTAACTGAGATAAGAAATATAGGAAGATAATGGTTCAAGGTTTAGATTTTTTCATTTTGAGATGTTTTTAAAGGCCTTTTATATGGTAGTATTATATACAGAATTGAAACTAAAGCAGAAGTTCAAGCTAGAAATATGTATTTTACATTCATTTACCTATGGGTGAGAATCGAAGTGATAAAAGTAGATCAGATATATAGTGATGGAAAATCAAGACCTGAGAAACAAAACCTTAGGGAGATTCTAAAATTTAAGAAGTGTATTAAAAGTGAAGCCCTCCAGTAAGAGGGAGAGAAACTGGAGAAGATGTTATAGTATTTGTCCCTCCAGGTGTTCAGTCTAGAGAGAGATTCATAAGAAAGGAAATAGTCATAGTGGCATATAATATGTACTTAATAAATATTTATTAAATATGTGAAGGAGAAGCTGAGAACTGCAATTACTTTAGCAACTCTAGAACTCTCAATGAGTATATCAGGGTTCTAAAAATCAATTTGGAAAATTAGGGAGGACTTACATCATGAAGGAAAAACCTTGAACATTTACAAATAATAGAGAGCTACCGAAACAGTATAGTCAGATTTTCTTTTCAGTACGGAGGATAGAGTGCAGAGGAGTAGAGATTTGGCAAGGAGATTACACAATTAGACATGAGTCCCCACTTCAGTGATCTCAGCCAGCTCTTGGTTGGCAAACTACAGCCTAAGGGCTGACTGTCTGTTTTTGTTAATAACATTGTTGTGAAACCCAACAACACCCATTTGTTTATGTATTGTCCATGGCTGCTTTCAGACTATAATAGCAGAGGTGAATAATCGGTACAGAGGTTGTATGACCTACAAAGCCTAAAATATACACTATCTGGTCTTTTACAAAGAAAAATGTGTTGACCCCTTAGCCTAGGCAAGTTTGTGGGCCTGAATGAAGTTCATGATAGTGAAATAGATAAGATGGGACACATTTGCTGTTTAACATATACAGTTAAAACCTTTCCAGGTCTGAGAACAGATATGAGAGAGGAGAAATCTAGGCAGGATACCAGATTTCTAAGTCAGTTAATTGAAAAAATTATTAGAGTCATTAATGGAGGGAGCAAATACAGAAAAAGTACATTTCAAAAAGAATGTCAGGGATTTTGTACAGGGATTCAGTACAGGGATTTTGGAGTTTAAGTTGCATATGGAAAGGAGATAATGTCACAAAAGTCAGTAACACTCACTTCTGAGAATTAAGTCAAGGTTAGAGATAACAATTTGAGGTTGTTATTGTTTATATGTGATCGAATTTATGGAGAGAAATAAGAAAGAAAAACTCTTGCCATTTGTACTATTGTTCTAGAATAACATTTTTAATAAACAGAAATACTGATATTTCAACATTAACCCTGCTTACAAAAGTTTCTCTGATCATAATCTCATTTAAAGAAAAACATAGATGTCTTTATTGATAATAAATAAATTGGTTAATTACAATGAAAAGCTTACTTGTGAGGCAGTTGTTTAGAAAAAGAAAGAAAGAAAAAGATTGTCACAATGCTCTTCTAGAGAATTCACAAAAACCTATATAATCTATTATATACCTAAAATTTAGGAATAACTATCCCATGTTAATTATTCCCAACCACCATATTTAATACTGCTTCTAAAGGAGAAAATAATCTGTGCTACATCTCAAAATATTACAAAGATATTTTCAAAATCAGCATATTTTATAATGGGAATACGTTTTATTTTATAGAGTATTTGTGCCCATATTATCTTAATCTCATAGGCTTCTGATCTCATTTTCATTGCTAGGACTAGTTTTAGGTAAGAGAATGATTTAAATAAAAATTTACGTCTATGCAATTGTGATTTCTATGATCTGACTTTATTTAAATAATGTGTCTGTAAGATCCAGCTTTCTTAAGCATTTTTTGGCACGTCTAATGTAAACATTCATAAAGAAAGAATTAAGAGCTTCATGTCATCTATTCAATGATTATTGCTTACAATTATTTTATTATTTTCAAAAACTTTCTATTTCCCTGCTTAAGTATGGGTTTCTTAGCTGAACAATCCATCTGTTTATACTTTCATTTAAACTAAAGAGTTTTTAAACTTATAAAAATTGAGTTGGAAATTAAATTTCATTAATACAATTAGAATAGATGTATTAATCTCAAGTTTAATATGTAGTCCTTTAACTTTTATATAGTACTTAAAATATTTTGTAGCATTTCATATATTTACAAACTATAAAATGCTACACTATTTTAGTACTATTAAAAACATATTAAATAGTGCTAAATGAAAATAATTAAGCATTCTACATGGTTAATATCAACAGAAGTTGACAAACATTTTATTTTTAACACATTAACTGCCATGTGAGTTGTATTTAACTCATGCTAGTTTTGAGCCCAAGGTCTCGTGAAGCATATGTAACTCACATCTCTTCACCCTGGGAGCTACAAGAACTTTTTTTCAAGTTGCATATAACTCATGAGGAGAGAACAATAAAAAAATAAATTTTTCATTAAATTGGAAAGGATCATTTTTTGGTTTTCGAAGATCTTATTCTATTTTTGTCATAAAACACCATGACCCCAAGGAAAAAAATTCTTTTCTAGTGTGTCAATGTGTTAAATATAACACATTTCTTGTTCAATGTGTTAAATATAAAATAGTTATGATTTTAGTGATTATAATGCTTTTTCTTGAAAAAATTATGTGAAACAACTATTTCCTTATATACTGCCTCTAGCCTCAACTCTGATATTTCTAGGCAACACATGATAAAGTAGAAAACTATTTCATATCTTTTTTTCATATTAAAAATTTTTCTTTATAAATGCCTCCAAATGTATATTTTGTTTACTTTTTACAAAGTTGTTAGAAATTGAAGTTATTTATCCTTTATAATTATAAGTTTAATGGTTTAGTAAATATCTAACACATGAAGCTTATGGAAATATTTATGGAAAGTTGTTCCATGTCTACTTATTGTTTCTGTAGGTTTTCAGCCAAGGGTCTGGTTATGGTTCTGAAGGCATTATTGGGGAGAAGACCTGGGCATAGAATGCAGACATGCGAGGATAAACTAGAAATTGCCATATGTCTCTCTGTTACACAACTGCTAGGTTCTGTCTGATACATATGAGCCTGAGGACCTTCACTGACTAATACCTGCAGCTTCACTTCTGTTCTCCATATGTCACACAAGTAATTCTGGACCAACTCTATTTTTGCATCATATATAGGAAATTCTGGAAAACAGAATTCCCAACTAATGATGTTGACATGGGAATATATGTATGTGAGTGTGTGTGTGTGTGTGTGTGTGTGTGTATACAATAAATAAATCAACCTGTCACTATTTGCAAATTACAGGTTTCTGTATGTAGAAAATCAAAAAGAATTTACAGTCTTAAATTTAATAAATGAATTCAACCAAGTTTTCTAGATAAATGATCAATATTTAAAAATAATTTCTCTATATATTAGAAGAAATAATTAGAAATGAAGTTTAAAATGATACCATTTAAAATAACATCAAGGAATATTAAATACTGAAAAATAAATCTAACAAAATATGGTTATGACATCTACATTAAATGTTATGGACATTGATGAGAAAAATTTAAGGAACTATAAATAAATGGAAAATGTATACCATATTTTTAAAGGATTAAATACTGTCAAAAAAAATTTCTCTCCTATTGATTTATAGATGCAATTAAATACAAATTTTAATGTAAATTGACAAGCTGAGTAAAATTTATATGGAGCTATAAAGGTATTATAGTTGTCCTGAAATTCTTGAAGAAGTTTAAAAGATTTAAAAATTTTACACTACTAGATATAAGTATTTATTATAGCTTTTCAGTAATTATAATTGTGTGTTACTGGTACAAGAGTAAGTGAATAATCCAATGAAACTAAATGTAGAGTTACACATATATATGTGTGTGTGTGTATATGTATACACACACACTCATAAATTGGTGTACAATCGATTTGTAACAAAGGCATATCTACAATTCAGTGAGAGAAAGTATCTATTTTTAATAAATAATACTAAACCAATTGGATGAATATATCTAACTGGATACTTGGAAATAGATTGTAGTAGACCTAAATGTGAAAGTTAAACAGTAACGCTTTGAAAATAAAACATAAGAGAATAACTTCATCAGCTTGAGAAAAGCAAAAATTTCTTAAATGAAAATAACTAACCACTAATGGAAAGATTGACATAATGGACTTCATTAAATTGAGCACTTCTGATCATCAAAAAACACCATTAAAGATTGAAAAGGCACATAATAAACTGAGAGAGGTCATTTATAATGTACATATCTGACAGAAGACTTAAATCTAGAATTTTTAAAGAGCTCTTAGATTCTTGGAACACATAAAATAATAACTATTAAAGGAAAATATTAGCAAATTATATTTAAGCAATATTAAAAATCTCTTCAAAAGAAATTGAATAGGTAAGCCACACTGATATCTAAGATATACTAACAATTTCTACAACCCAATCATAAAAACCAGCTAAGCAATTAAAAAATGGGAAATAGATTGAGATATCATCATATTCCAGTTGAAAGGGCTTTTTTCCAAAAGATAGGCAATAATGAATGCTGGTAAAGATATGGAGAAAAGGAAACTCTTATGTACTGTCGATGGGAATATAAATTGGTACAGCCATCATGGAGAACAGTATGGAGGTTCCTCAGAAAACTAAAAATAGAACTACCGTACAACTCAACAATCCCACTGCTGGGATATATCCAAAAAAATGTAAAACAGTATATCAAAGAGACATCTACACTTTCACGTTTATTAAAGGACTATTCACAATAGCCAAGATACGGAATCAACCTACATGTCCATCAACAGATGAATGGATAAAGAAACTGTGGTGCATACACGCAATGGAATGGTTTATTCCAAGACTGCAAAAGTTCAGCTATAAAAAAGAATGAAATACTGTCATTTGCAACAACAAGATTGGAATTGGAGGACATTATGTCAAATGAAATAAGGCAGGCACTGAAAGGCAAATATCACATGTTCTCATTCATATGTAGGAGCTAAAAAAATTAAATTCATGGAGATAGAATGATGGTCACCAGAGGCTGGGAATAGTAAGAGGGAAAAGGAGATAAAGAGGGAATGGTTAAAGCGTACAAAAATACAGTTAGATAGAATGAATAGGATCTAGTATTTGGTAACACAATAGGGCTACTATAGTCACAATAATTTGTTGCATATTTTAAAATAACTGAAAGAGTAAAACTGGAATGTTACTAACACAAAGAAATGATAAATGCTTGAAGTGATAGATACTGCAGTTTTTCTGATTTGATCATTACACATTGTATACCTGTACTAAAACATCACATGCGCCTCATAAATATGTACAACCATTATGTAGCCATAGTAATTAAAAAAACATTTTTAAAAAAGTGGGGAACAGATTTCAATAGACACTTCACAAAAGACTATGTATGAGTGCAATAAAAAGTGCAGTAATCATTAGTGTTTGGGAAATCGCAAATTAAAGCCATTTGAATTAACCCTATAAAACCTCCCAACAAAGAAAAGAGCAGATCATTGTACTGCCAATGATCTACCAAACTTTTAAAAAGAATTAACTCCAATTCTTCTCAAACTCTTCCAAATCAAAGAGGATGGAACACTTTCTAACTCATTCTATGAGGCTAGCTTGATAAAAAGCCCATGACATCACAAGAATCCCTTAATTCCACATATGAAAAAACCCTGAATAACCTACTAAGCAAAGTGAATCTAGCAATATATTAAAAGGTTTACACATTATGACGAGGTGAGAAATATACCATGACCAAGTGGAATTTATCCCAGGAATGCAACAGTGGCTAAACATATAAAAACAAATATAATATACTATATTAATGGAAAAAAGTAAAAAAAAAAAAGACAAAATAACAACAAATGAGCCCATATGACCATCTCAATTGATGAAGAAACAGCATTTCATGAAATCCAATACAATTTCATAGTAATAACAGTCAACACACTGGGAATAAAAAGGAAATCTCCCAACAAGATAAAGTGCATTTAGGATAAATCCACATCTAATATGATTCTCAATGGAGAAAAACTAACAGCTTACCCTTAAGATCAGTAAAAAGACAAGAATTTCATTTTGTACTTTTATTCACCATTGTACTGGAAGTTCTGGCCTAAGCATTTAGGCAAGAAAAAGAAATGAGGCATGCAAATTGGAACAGAAAAAGTGTAACTATTCCTAGTATCAGATGACATGATCTTAAGTATGTAAATTCTAAAGAATTCACAATACAACTATTAGAGAAATAAACAAATTCAGAAAAATTTACAGGATACAATATTAATATACAAATATCAGTTTTATTTCTATATACTGTCAATGAACAATCCAAAAAGGAAACGTAGAAAACATTTCCACTCATAGTAGCATCAAAAAAATAAAATACTTAGGAATAAATTTAACAAAGGAAGTATAAAATTTGTACACTGAAAATTACAAACAATTGCTGAAAAAAATTTAAAAGTCTTAAATAAATGGCAAGGCATTCACAGATTAAAAGACTTAATATTGTTAAAATGGCAATACTTCCCAAAGAAATTTATAGGATCAATGAAATCTCTATCAAAAGCAAACGGTCTTTTATGCAGAAATGAAAAGCTTCTCCTAAAATTTTAGATAATATTGCAAGGAACCCTGAATAGCCAAACAATATTAAAAAAAAAATGGAAGACTCACAATTCCTGATTGCAAAAGTAGCTATAAAACTACAGTAATCAAAACAGTGTGGAAATGGCATGAGAATAGACATGTAAAACAAAGAAATAGACTTGAGAGTACAAAAATAAACCACACAGTTATGACCAATTGATTTTTGACAAGAATGACAAGATCATTAAAAAGGAAGGACAGTCTTCAATAACTGATGATGAGATAACTAGATTGCAGTCTGCAAAAGACTGTGTTAGATTTTACCTCATACCGTATGTTAAAAAAACTCAAAATGGATCAAAGGCCAAAAGATAAGAGCTAAAACTATAAAACTCCTAGAAAGAAACAGAAATTAATATTCATTACCACGGTCTCACAATAGTTTCTTAGGTATGAATGAAAAGCATAAGCAATAAAAGAAAATAGATAAATTAGACTTCATCAATATTAAAAGCTTTTGTGCACCAAAGGATGCTGTCAAGAGACTTAAAGACAACACAGATTGGTAGAAAATCATGTATCTGATCAAGTTCTGGTATCCAGAATACAAGCATACCTTGGAGATATTATGGGTTTGGTTTTAGACCACTGCAATACAGTGAATATCGCAGTAAAGAAAGTAACACAACTTTTTTGGCTTTCCACTGCATATAAAAGTTATGTTTACAATATAACATAGTTTATTATATGTGCAATGGCATTATATCTAAGAAAAAAATGCACATGCTTTAATTTAAAAATACCTTATTGCTGAAAAATGATAATAATCCAAACCTTCAGTAAGTTGTAATATTATTGCTGGTGGAAAATCTGGCCTCGATATTGATGACTGCTGGTTGATGAGGGTGATGATTGCTGAAGGTTGGCATGGCTGTGGCAATTTTTAAAAATAAGACAACACTGAAGTTTGCTGCATTAATTCTTTTTTTTCAGAACTAATTTCTCTGTAGCATGTGATGCCATTTCATAGCATTTTAACCACAGAACATCTTTCAAAATTAGAGTCAATCCTCTCAAAACCTGCCACTGCTTTATAAAATAAATTTATGTAATATTCTAAATCCTTTGCTGTCACTTCAATAATGCTCACAACATCTTCACTAGGTTTCATCTTAAGAAACCACTTTCTTTCCTCATCCATTAGAAACAACTCCTCATTTGTTCAAGTTTTATTCTGAGATTGCAAAAGTCCAGCCACATCTTCAAGTTCCACTTCCAACAGTTCTCTTGCTATTTTCACCACATCTGCAGTGACTTCCTCCACTGAAGTCTTGAATGAGAGTTGGAATCAACTTCTTCCAAATTCTTTCTAATGTTGCTATTTTGACCTCTTCCCGTGAATCGCTAATGCTACTAATGGCATCTAGAATGGTGAATTCTTTCCAGAAGGTTTCTAATTTACTTTGCTCAAATCCATCAGAGGAATCACTGTCTATGCCAGCTATAGCCTTACAAAACGTATTTTTTAAATAGTAAGACTTGAAAGTCAAAATTGCTCCTTGATCCATGGATCTCAGAATGGATGTCGTATTAGCAAGAATGAAAACAACATTAACCTCCTTATACAGCTCCATTAGAGCTCTTGGATGACTAGGTGCATTGTCAACGAGCAGTAATATTTTGAAAGGGATCTTTTTTTCTAAGCAGTAGATCACAACAGTGGGCTTAAAATAGTCAGCAAATCATGCTACAAACAGAAGTGCTGTCATCCAGGCTTTGTGGTTCCATTTATAGAGCAGAGGCAGAGTGTATTTGACATAATTCTTAAGGGCTCTAGAATTTTTAGAATGATAAATGAGCATTGACTTCAACTTCAAGTCACCAGCTGCATTAGCCCCTAGTCAAAGCATCAGCCTGTCTTTTGAAGTTTTGAAGCCAGGCATTGATTTCTTTCTAGCTATGAATGTCCAAGATGGCATCTTCTTTCAATATAAAGCTGTTTCGTCTACATGGAAAAATCTGTAGTTTAATGTAGCCACCTTCAATTATCTTAGCTAGATGTTCTGGGTAACTTCCTGCAGCTTCTCCATCAGCACTTGCTGCTTCACCTTGCACTTTTATGTTCTAGAGATGGCTTCTTTCCTTAAACACCATGAACCAATCTCTGCCAGTTTCAAACTTTTCTTCTGCAGCTTCCTCACCTTTCTCAGTCTTTATAGAATTGAAGAGAGTTAGGGCCTTGCTCTAGATTAGGCTTTGTGCTTTGGTGCAGTCTCAAGCAAAAAAAAAGAATAGATTAGGGTTTGGCTCCAGGGAATCTTGTGACTGGTTTGATCTTCTAGGCAGACCACAAAAACTTTCTCCCTATCAGCAATAAGGCTATTTCACTTTCTTATCATTCATGTATTCCCTTGAATAGCACTTTCAATTTTTTTCAAGAACTTGTCCTTTGTATTCACAATTTGGCTAACTGCTTGGTGCAAAAGGCCTAGCTTTTGGCCTATCTTGGCTTTTGATAGGAGTTTCTTACTAAGCTTAATGGTTCTAGCTTTTGATTTAAGTGAGGGGCACATGACTCTTCTTTTCACTTGAACACTTAGATACCAATGCAGAATTATTGATTGGCCTAATTTTAATATTGTTGTAAAGAAAGAGAGAGATAGGGGAACAGCCAGTTGGTGGAGCAGTCAGAACACACACTTATCAATTAAGTTAGTTGTCCTATATGGGCATAATTCATGGTGCCCCAAAATGATTACAATAGTAACATCAAAGTTCAATGATCAGAGGTCACTGTAACAGATATAATAATAAGAAAAAGTTTGAAATACTGTGTGAATTACTAAAATATAACACAGACATGAATTGAGCACATGCTGTTAGAAAAACGGCACCTATCTTCAAATTTTAAAAATGCCACAAGTCTTCAATTTTAAAAAAGCAATTATCTGCAGAGCTCAATAAAGCAAGGTATTCTGTATATAAAGAACATTTACAAATCACCAATTAAAAGAAAAACAACCCAGTTAAAAAATTGACAAAGGAATTCAATGGCAATTTTTACACAGAAGATATATAAATGGCCAAGAAGCACATATAAAATGCTCAATATCACTAGTCATTAAGGAAACTAAAATCAAAACTGCAAAGATATACCACTTCACAGCAGCTAGGATGGCTATAATCATTTAACCAATCAAAATAAGTGTTAGTAAGGATGTGGAGAAATATTAATCTCCTTTCATTTTTGTGGGTGTGTCAAATGGCACAGCTGCTATGCAAAACAATTCCTCAATAAGTAAAAGAGAATTACTGTATGGAGTCAGCAATTCTACTCCTAGACACATACTCAACAGAGTCAACACAAGTGTTCAAACAAAAGCTTGTCTATGGGTATTCATAGCAGCACTATTCACAATAGCCAAAATGTGGAAACAACTCAAATATCCATCAGTTGATGAACGGACAAACAAAATGTGGTATAAACATTCAATGAAATATTGTTACTTACAGAGAGTAATTAAGTACTGGTATGTGCTACAGCATGTATGAACCTTGAAAACATCATGCTAAGTGAATGAAACCAGACACAAAAGGCCACATGTTATATGATTCCACTTATGTAAGATATCCAGAATAGTCAAATCCATAGAGAAACAAAGCATATTAGTGGTTATCAGAGGTTGTAGGGGAGAGGGACAACTTATTAAAGAAAGTGACTCCTGAAAGGCTAGGGGCTTTCTTTTGGGGTGATAAAAATCTACTATAACTAGATAGTGGGGTTGGTTGGACAACATTGTTAATATATTAAATGCCACGGAGTTGTACACCTTAAAATGGGTAAGATGGTGAATTTTATGTTTTATATATTTTATACCAATAAAAATTAAGAAAAAGACAGATGACCCCATGTTCTCAGAAAAAGATAGTGGGAAAGAGAGTGACATTACATGTTTTATGTGTTAAAAAATACATGTTAAAAACACATCCATGACTTTGGATGGTCATGTAGTATGAGAGAAAGAAGGCCCACATTTTAAATCTTTCTGAGAGAGAAAACATTTTTCTTATTTAAGAAAAGTCATTTATTTTAGATTTTAGAAGAAGATACCATAGACATTTTCCGAATTATAAGTACTTAAACATGGTATATAACCTATATCTATAAATGCTGGAATGAGGCTTGTTGAGAATATTTCTTTCTCAATTTATAAATTAGGTGATGTCTGGCACAAGTACAGAATATTTGATAATGACAAATTATAGAATAATATCATTTAATTATCACATATGATAAGGTATGAGGTTGTTTCAGGGCTTAATCAGTAGCTCACGTTTGTTGGTTTTTATGTCATTTTAAAAGGGTGATGGGCACACTTACAGCTGTGATCCAAGCATTACAAAAGCAATCCATGTAACCCAAAACATTTGTATACCCTTAAACAAAATAAAACAAAGCGAAACAGAAAAACCCTTGGTTTTTGGTAAATGTTGAGTAGATACTAATAAATATATAAATGATAATAACATACAATGAAATTATCATCCAATTTAGTCACTATTTAGTTGGCCAAAACAAATGACACTACCTTTAAGGCTTCCTGCATGCCCCTCCTTGACCCAAGTCACTGCACTCACTTCTCAGAGATAACCACTGCCTAAATGTTGCTGCTTAATATTCTCCCACATCTTTATACTGTTCTTTATAGTTTTAGTACATCTTTGTATCATTAAACAATATATTATTTAATTGTGAATTTTAAAATTTTATACAATTTTACATAATGAATTTCTGCTATATTATTTTATGGTTTACTTCTATCACTCAACATTATGTTCCTGAGATCCATTCATGATATTGTGTGTAGCTGTAAATCATTTATTTTCTCGGTTGTATTTTACTGTATCATTTGACTATGCTCTAATATATTGAGTCATTCTCAAATGTTGTACATTTGATTTTTTGTGCTACTGCTATGTTATTGTTGGAAATAATCTTATACATATTTTTTGTTGCAAACACGGAGAATTTTTTGAGTATGTACCTCTAAAAATGAGGAAACACTGGGCATAGGGTACATGTAGTCTCAAGTTTACTAGATGATATTCAATTGTTTTTGAAATTGGCTAAACCAATTTGTCTACCTTCCAGCACTGACTAATCATTTTCAGATTGTTTTTCATCCTTGCCAATAGTTAATATTGTGAGATTTAAAAATTATTTTCTACCTGGTGAGTACGAAATAACTCAGTTATTTTAATTTGCATTTTCTTTATTACTAATAAAGTTTAGCATGTGTGCATGTGTTTATGGGACATTCAAATTTTCTCTATTAGGATTCTCCTGTCTATGGCATTTGCTTATATTGTTATTAAGTTGGTTTATTACAGAATGTTTATACCTATTTTAGGTAATAATCATTTATATGTGTTGCAAATATCTCCTCACTGATGTTGTGTATTTCTACCACTTTTTTTTGATAAACACAATATCTAAGTTTTAATGTGGCAAATTTTACAATCATTTGTGGATATTTTTGCTTAGGGTCTGTGCCAAGTAGCTCAACAGCATGAGTGTCTAAGAGCCAAGTGGTTGCAAAGGTTTTGAAGGACTTGAAAGACCAAATGGAAGATGAGAAAATCCAGAGTTTCAGAACATCAGAAAACAGCTATCACACAGAAGGAGCCAAACTCCCTGGCCCTCTTGGTGTGAGGGCTGTCCAGTGAGAGCTGAGATCTCAGGGAAGAACCATGAAGGAGATACATCTGTGGCCAAAGACGGATGCCACCTAAAGGAGAGGGGAAGGGAAGGAGGGAAAAAAGAAGCGGAGAGGGGAGGAGAGAGAAAGAGAAAGAGAAAGAGAGAGAGAGAGAGAGAGAGAACTCTTCTGGCTTCTTTATTTTTTTCTTCTTTCTCACTTCCATTCTTTTGTTTTTCTCTTACCCTTGGTCAACCCCAGCTAGAAGACAGTCCAATGGAGCCTGGAATACAGAACTTAGGAAGAATGGGAAGTGGATTTGAGATTGAACAGACAAATAAATGGCCAGCACACTTCCCTACCCCGAGGTAAACAAAATATTCTCCTTTACTGTATTAAAGTGTAATAGTTCTGCCTTTCACTTAGGTGTATAGTTTATTTAAAATTATATTCTTTGTGGACAATAGGAATCCTATTTCATTTTTAAAATATTAATAACTAAATTTCCCAGAATTATATAAGGAGCTTTTTTTTCTTTTTTCCAGTGCCAGGTCTATCAAAAATCAATATATATCATAAATCCTATATCTGGGGCTTGGGCTCTCCATTCTATTTCACCGGTCGAGATATCTATCACTTGCTAATATTATTTTTATCTCTATTGCTGAAGATTTATAATAATTCTTTATATCTTTTAAGCAAGTAGCCTTTCCTGGTTCTTCTTTAGGAGTGTCTTACCTGTTTATGATCCTTTTTTTCTTTCTATTAATAGCACATGTTAGAATGAACTTGTCAAGTCCTACCAAACATGTATGTGGTAAAATATTAACTACAATGACTCTATAGATCAGTCTGAGAAAGACTAAATTTGTTCTGATGTGGAGTCCAGTCCTTCAGTCCATGAACATGATATAGATCTCCACTTACATCTTTTTATGTCTTTTATTTGTTCACTAAAAATATTTATTGAGCATCGACTATGTTTTTTCTGGAGACTACCCTAGTGCAAGGGATACAGTGTTGAACAAATGATGAGCAAAACTGTACTAGTCTTTCAAAATGCTTATGTAATATAACATACTATTTTCCCCTAAAAGTCTTAATTGCCCATTGCATTTATTGCAAAATGTTATAAATTTCCATGCTTTTGTATTCTCATGCTTATGCTTTCTTTTTCTTGATCTTTTTTTCTTGATCTTTCTTTTCTTGATTTTTGAAAGCAGTGCTTTCAAAATTTTATCATAACATGATATTGTCTGTAGTGTTCTTTAAAAGATATATTTTATCAGTTTATGAAAATGGTTTACTTTATCTACTATGATAGAGATTTTTGTTACGAATAGGTGCTTAATTTTATGTAAAATGCTTTCTGGAGGCAGGCCCCTTTATCTCTTAATGTTGTTTACTGTTCTATTTTCTTACTTGGTCAATCTTCCCCAAATTTTGTCTTTTATGTTTGCTTTCTAGAAAATATCTATGGCCGGGCGTGGTGGCTCATCCCTGTAATCTTAGCACTCTGGGAGGCAGAGGCAGGAGGATTGCTTGAGCTCAGGAGTTCAAGACCAGCCTGAGCACTGAGCAAGAGTGAGACTCCGTTTCTATTAAAAATAGAAAAAAATTAGCTGGGTGTGGTGGTGGTATGCCTGTAGTCCCAGCTACTCTGGAGGTTGAGGCAGGAGGATCGCTTGAGCCCAGAAGTTTGAGGTTGCTGTGAGCTAGACTGACACCATGGCACTCTAGGCTCATTAACTATGTCTTTGTTTATTATTATTATTTTATTTCTTTCATTTTGTGTTTATGTGCTTTCTTTTTTCAAACTTCTTAAATTGAAGATTTGGCTTCTTAATATAGTCATTATTTTTTCCTTATAACACATTTGAAGCTGTACATTTTTTTCTACAGAACCACTTTATCTTTATCCTGCGAGTTTTGCTAATAGTGTTTTCATTAGCATTTAGTCATACGTATTTTCTAAGCTCCATTATGATTTATTGTTTAACTCAAAGTACTTTAGAAGCACGATTCAAATTTCCAAATGTACATTGTTTTTAAATTTCTTTTTGGTTACCTATCTTTAAATAAATACATTGCAGTGAAAAAAATCTTTACTATTCCAATCCTTATAACTTTGTTGAAACATTTTTAAGTTTTTATTGCCATAGACTGTGTTCTAAGTTGTAAGAGTTCTGTGTAATTGCAAAAAATGTACTCTGCAGTCTTTTGGTGAACATGTTCCAAATGGGCAATTAGGTAAAATATGCTAATTTTGATGTTTATGTTTTCTCCACTTTTAGTTTCTCTCCCCTTACTTCTTGATATATTCCTTTCTAAGTGTGACACATCAAAATTTTCTTCTACCATTTTGGATATGTTTCTATCTATATTGCATTGTGGTTCAGTTAGATTTTGCATGTTTAAATTTTTAGACTATGTTATTAGATGCCTGAAAATTTAACATGTTATATATCCTCATGAACTAAACCATTTATCATCAAGTGATTACTTTTTTTAATCTCCAGTGGTTTTTGTTTTGCCTTAAGTGCTATTTTGTCAGATACTATCTATAGAAATTTTATTTTGGTTAATACTGAGCGAATGAATTATTTTTTATAGTTTTATTCTTAACGTTCCTGTGTCTTAATATTTTTGGCATGAATCTTATAAACAGCATACATCTAGATTTATTTTGTTTACTTGTATCCAGGTTGGTGATATTTATCTTTTAACTGAAAACCTAAGTCCATATATAATTACCATAATTAGTGATATATTTGGATTTGTAATATCTTAATTTTTGCTTTTTCTTTGGCTCGCCTTTTTTCTTTCCCTTCCAGGTCATTTTCTATTCATTTATTTTTGAAAAAATTAAAGGATATTAAAATATATGCTCCACTATAACAGATTTAAACACCTTTCCTTTCTATCCATTTTTCTTGGGTTATCCATGTTCTTTCAATGCCTTACTTCTGAAGCCTGTCAGGAAAAGTCAGTCACTTTCTTGAGGCTACTGATTTATTTTTCCCTTCCTCTCTATTTTCATAATTTTACATGTTTTCTAGCTGAATGCATTCTCATCCTAAGCTTTTTTTTATTTCTCTGTTATTTCTCTTTTTCTATTCTTTTCCTAATTTTTGCTTTCCAGAATTCCAAAGAGCCAGCCTGATAGAAACTGTCTGAGAGAGCTAACATCCTTCACAAGTATCTAGTAGCTATATCAAATATTGTGAGAAATATGAATTTTATTCTTCTTGCTCTATGATTTTTGTTTTCAATATTAGTTTATAATAAATGATAAAATTATATATTTCAGACACACTATGGATTATGAAAGCCTTTGGAAGATAGCTTAAGAAAATACGTATATCAATCACTGCTTCAGGTGGGAAGATGTGTTCCAAATAACTAATAAAAAATTTAAAAATAAACCCTTGAGTGCAAAACATTTATGTATTAACAGTTACTCATACAGTTATATGTAACATGATTCTATTTCTGTTCAAATGTTTCAAAAACCAGAAAATAAGGGACATAGGATATATAGTATAAACTTTCTAGGAATCAATTTGGCAAGAGAGAAATTCTTGTATTTATGAACAGGTAAGGTTCTGAAGGATTCTAAGTCCTTTTGTTCTGTGCATGTTATAAGTAATGGCATCTGTTGATATCAAGAAGAGTTATGATTCTTTTTGTGTTTATTCATAGTTTTATTGTTACTCAGATATAATTAAAAAGTTTTGAAGTAGAAAAGTTTCTGTATTTCCTAAAATTCTTTCAAATGAATTATCTTTGACTTATTTTCCCACTTCATTCAATGAATTTAAGAAAATAATTTGATAAATGCAAAAGATGTATGTATAAGGATTTTCATTACAAGGATTCTTTTTTTCTTTTTTTTGGGGGGGGGACAGAGTCTCGCTCTGTTGCCCAGGCTAGAGTGCCATGGCATCAAGCTCACAGCAACCTCAAACTCCTGGGCTTAAGCAATCCTTCTGCCTCAGCCTCCCGACTAGCTGGGATTACAGGCACGTGCCACCATGCCCGGCTAATTTTTTTCTATATATATATATTTTTAGCTGTCCAGATCATTTCTTTCTATTTTTAGTAGAGATGAGGTCTCGCTCTTGCTCAGGCTTGTCTGGAACTCCTGACCTCTAGCGGTCCTCCCGCCTCAGCCTCCCAGAGTGCTAGGATTACAGGTGTGAGCCACCACACCCGGCCAAGAATTCTTTTTAATAAGGAGAAACTGAAAATGCTATGAAGGCCCATCAAAAAAGAATTAGTTAAATATTTTGCTGTATAGCTACTAACTTGACAAACTATAAAGTACTAGTAATAAAAATATAATATTTTATGTTATAAAAATATATACATGTATATTCTTATATAAAATTGTATAGTATTACATAAAATACTATATACTAGTTATATTATACAAAATACTAGTTATATAAAATACTGTGCACTAGTTACTTTCCAATAGCCCTAAGAAGTAGATAGTACTAATATTCCCCCATAAAGAGATGAAGTTCAATAAAGTTAAGCAATTTGTCCTATGTTCCACAACTAAATGGCAGTCCTTGTTTAGAAATCCAGGAGATCTGATTCTAGAAATGATGTTGTAGTCACGGTGCTATTGATGTCTCTCCACATTTATTGACATGGAGTATTATCTTGATATATTATTCAGTTATCTAAATTATTCAGGATACAAATAGGGAAAATTAAATATATTGTTATTTCTTAAAGTGTTTCCAGATATTTCTCTATATCTGAGAGCAAGGATATATAGTAATTCTAATGCATTATATTTTGTCTAATTTTTCTATAACATTTGTGTTTAATTAGGCATCATAATATTAACACATATAAAACATTCTTCAATTAAATGAATATTGAAGGAAAATAAAACAAAGCAAAACACATAGACCTAAAAAAGAAGTTAAAAAAATAAAAAGATAAAAAAAAACACACACATATATATCTGAATGAATATTAACTAAAATATTATCAGTGTTTATATTTGAGTGCTAAGTTATGGGAAAAAATTCCTAGATTCCTTCTTGTTTTTATATGTGTATTTTATTTTTTCTTTAGTGACAATATGTTACATGGGTAATAAAAATGTAATGAAAATTTAAAATAAAAAATATGACACAATTTGCTTTTCTTGCATTGCATACTTAGTGCTTATAGGAAACATGGTGGCAAGAGGGAAACATAACAATGCACCTTCCTACCCCTACAGCAATGTAAACTATTTAAGTAGTGTACAGATAATATAAGGATGAAACAATCATTGTTCCCAAGATAAGCACTTTTCATTCCATTACTGCAGCTGCATAAAGGACAACTCTCAACCACTTGCAGACGTTTCTTAAAATATATCCTAGGAGACTCTGAATATGCAGCTTAGCAGTTTTCTCTCATGACACAAACCAGGTTAAATTATTGAGAGTCTCCTGCTTTCACAAATTCAAGGAGTCTAGTTTTCTGCTTCCACAGAAGCAAAGGGAAATAGCTGTTGGCTGTACATGACAGTCTTCAGAATCCATATCCCAGAGGAAATGCCATTTCGAAATTAAGTTAAATTCCTTGAAATTTGCCTTTATGGGTGATCCAAATCATTGAACACATGATCCTAAAACATGATATTTATAAATACAAATAGGGCCGGGCACAGTGGCTCACGCCTGTAATCCTCACACTCTGGGAGGACGAGGTGGGAGGATCGCTTGAACTCAGGAGTTTGAGACCAGCCTGAGCAAGAGTGAGACCCCATCTCTACTAAAAGGAGAAAACTTAGCTGGACGTTGTGGTGTGAGCCGTAGTCCCAGCTATTCCGGAAACTGGGGCAGGAGGATTGCTTGAGCCCAAGAGTTTGAGGTTGCTGTGAGCTAGGCTGATGCCACAGCATTCTACTCAGGGCAACAGAGTGAGACTCTTTTCTCAACAAACAAACAAACAAACATAAATACAAATAGATGGCCTATGTATTATACTCCTTTAATGTGAAATCAAATCTCACTTCTTCCACCTATATTTTATTGGCAAGGATCATAGAGTTAGAATCATAATAAAAACTCTAGTTTATCTAATTTAAAACCTTATTTTTAAAAATCTTGTTAAATGTGACCTAACCTGTGTTCACTTGTCATTTTTCTTGCTAACAGTATAAAATTTATTAACAATAAATTTTGAGTTATTTCTCAGAGAACCAGAACCAATGACTTTGAGGACTGTTAATATACAAAGTCAAAGATGTCATTGACAGGGATTTTGATTTCACTATATTCTTGATCATCATAATGTTTATTAAAAGATCCATTAAAAATCCATCATGCTAATTTAACAGGGAAAATTTAATAGATTGGTATTGAATAGCTTCCACTAAATTAATGTAGGAGAATTATAACCAAAGCCTTAGCTGCTATCATTAAGAAATAAACAAAAACTGTAATGATGTTATTAGTTACAAGCAGGAATCAACAGCATCCATAGTGAGTGAATTTAAACCTTTATCTAAAACAAAATTTAGTAAATCATTTTGGTTCTTATATATTTTTTCTTACAATTTATTGATATTTGGTATCAGCATTAATTGATGCACCTCACTCATTGTTTGAGTACACAAATTTGGAATATTTGTAGGGGTAAACCATTCCTCTTTCCTTACTTCTGAGAATACTCATGGATATCATGTTTTCTCCTTATTCCTGTGGTGGTAGTTTCTTCTGCAAGGGTGGCTGGCCCAAAACAGAGCTGTCTATTTGGTAAGTTGCTCTATTTCTATGGGTCCAGTTAGGGAAGCAATTTTGATTTTTTCATTGTATCCTTCCCTCTTACTATAACCTTTATCAGTAATAAAAGATATATATTTTTTCTCTGTATGCTGACCTTTTATCTATCTTGCTTCAGTTTGTTCAGGATCCAGGCAAGGACAAACACTCCTTATTGGGTTCCCTCAAGCCCTAACCTAGAGCATTCTGTGCATTGGCTGTATTGAGTTGGTCATTCTGTCCTCATCTTTCCTAATGGAGTGTCTTTCATATTTGGAAAAAAGGTGCTTAGTGTAACAGAAGACACTCAATTATTTTTTGAATGAATATATGATTCAATGAATCAATGAATACCACAAAAGTCTCAATAATGTATAATTTGCTCTAATCAATATTTCTGTTGTCTATAAATATCTACAGTGCTTTCTTAGTTTATTTATCGATATGTATAACATAATCACACCTCTGACTAAACTTTTTCAGCTTCACTTTGTCTAAGAGGTACATTTACTCCATAAGCATTAAATACCTAGAACTCTCAGAAATGCTGGCATAACAAATAAGATGCAATCCTTGTTCTCAAGAGGTGTGAATTGTAGAAGATTAAATTATGTGAATTTATGAGTAGCCATTCCGTTCTCCCTAGGCATGTAGAGCTAGAACCCAATTTTTGTGGTGTTTTAAAATTTTTTTCAAACACAGATGTCAATATTAAGCACTCTGGTTGTCATTGGGAAGATTCCTCTTTAACATAACATTCTTTCCCCTCCCATTCTCTCTTCCTCTATTGTTTTTGCTCTCAACACTGTTTTTGCTTCACTGATTTAAAGGCATCCTTATATTTCTTTTTAAATTAATCATCTTTACTTCTGAGAAGCTAACATCTTAATTCTTTGTATCCCATGACTCCCTTCCCTGAGAACTGTCCCACGGGGTGGCTAACTAATCTCAATTTCATTATAACTCCCTGATGAAGGCTGATTCAACCCATTTTACCAGGGTGGATCCTTGATACAACTGGATCAAACAAATTCCCTTGATATTTTTGGATTGAAATTCAGAAATCCTAGCCAGTCTCTGATCTTGCTTGTACTGAGTAGATGAAAAACTGACTACTGTGATAAAACCAAATTTATAACCAGCAGCCAGTCTGCAGAAAGGGAAGAATGTAATCAATGCATAAAATTAAGACTACAAAAAGTGACCATGACATTGTCATCTTTCCAGTTCTTGGAAAGACCTGGTTGAACTTCTACACATTGTGTTCTTTGAGATACTTGTGTATCCTTATGAGACTTTTTCCTATCTATCTACCTACAGACCTATGTATCCATCTACCTAGTTGGATTCTGTGGGAATTCTGTAACTTTCAGAAAAAGAATTGTGACTTGAAATCTCTCTCTCCTTCACCTCTGACTTTCTCTGGATCTTCTTTTACTTGTCCTCTTTGCCCTTTCTGATATCTTCTTTTTGTTGAGGCTGGATGTAATCCTCTCTACTGGTATTTCTTTTCTCTTCCTTTTCTTTTTGCCTCTTTATTTCCACACACTTTTTGTCTGTTTTTCTACTTCTCTGTCTGCTTTTATCATCTGACCCTTCTCTGCCCATTCTCACCACAAATCCTACCCTACAGTTTCTAGGTCTGTTCGCATTGTATTGCTTTTCCTCTGTCTTACCACTTCCCACTCTTAAATCCATTGTTTCTTTAATTTCAGCCTTCTATGAACACCTAAGGCTTTGCTTAGGTTTTTTTTTTTTGGCTCTTCATCCTCCCATCTCTGTGAGATAGAATCCTATGGTGCTCTCTAACGGGTGCGATGCGTGCCGTCTTGGGGATGGACAGGCTTGAAGCTCTGAGTCGGGGGGTGGAGGGGTGGGGGGGGGACAATGGCAATATATGGAACCTAAACGTTTGTACCCCCATAATATGCTGAAATAAAAAAAGAGGAAGAACTAAAAAAGAAATTCTGAGTTTTATCTCTAAAAATATAAACATGCTACTGAAGAACAGATACATAAATGTTCTATGAATTTTTCTCATCAAGAGAACTTACCAAAATCCATTTCACTTTTTGTTTTAGTCGAAAAATTTTAAACCTCAAATGCTTTGAGGTCAAAGAGGCATGTTTTAACTGTAGCATACAGATGAAAATTACCAGCTTGTACTATGTGAGAATCTGATAAGTAAGGTTTAATCTTGTCTTCAATTAAAAACACTACTATCTAATTGTCATTCAGTGTTCTCCTTACAGAAGCTGAGAATATGCATATGAGCGATACCTCCATGAAGGTAATGTTTATAGTCATTTCTGGGTTAAAGAACAAGATTTATTTCACTTTATAGGAATATATTTCCTGACATTTGTCCTATTGCATTATGTTCAAAGGACTGTAATGCTGAATGTGGGAACTTTTGCAGGAAGGCTGACTGTAAGTGATTATGTAAACTTGTAACCAAAAGCAACCTCCATTAGGCATCTTGACTGTCAGAAATTCTTTGCAGGTTACATATTGCTGAATATAACAGGTTTCTGTCTACTGGGATTGCACAGGAGATTTTAGCTTGTTTTTATAAATATAAAAATATGTAGGTATGCTATTGCCAATACGGTAAACCCAAAGATATTAGCCTCTTAGAATAATACCCATGGATGTTGATCATATTTTCTTTTATAAATAGATGATGAAGATTTTGCTAGGAAATATAAAGCCAAAGTTTCTTTCAAGATCCATGGCTTACAAACTACCAGACAAGAAAATTGGCCTGAGTAATCATGTAATTCTCTAGCTATATTTTGAGCCTCTCATTTATCAACCGGTGAGGCAAATATGTTTATTTTGCTGTTATCATCTTATTGATTTTCTTATTTTAATGCTTCCTGAAAAGGTATTTTAAGATATGGTATGAAATGATTTAGGATTTTTATATTTACTGATTTTTCATCTATGTATAAATATGTAAATATTCAAAAAAAGATTTACAATAAGAAATTTTATGCACTAACGTTTTTATAATTTAAGGTGTCTGTTCAAATATCTTCTCCCCAGAGAGGCTTTCCAAATTCACCTTGTCTACAAGAGAGGTTCCCGATTACCTTTTATATCTGTATCTTGCCTTAGTGTTCTTAGAGAAGTTTTTATCTCTATATGCATTACTACTTCTGTAGCTAAAACATTGGCTCCACAAAAGTATGGATTCTCCCTCTTCTGTTCCCCACTTAACTCCTGGCCAGAGAAGAATCTTACTTTATGAATAAATGAATCATAACATTGACCATAATGATTGAAAAAGGTGGAAATAAACAATATTCCACAATTGGAATAGATTGATAACTCAGTATATATTTATAACTTAAACCATTATGTACATATTTAAAATGATGTCTATGTGTTTCTTAGTAAGGAAAGATTTTTGTTGTAATATTACATGAGTAAAGCAAGACCTAAGATGGCATGTGCAACATGATCATGACAGTGTATATGTGTATTCCCAAGAAAAAAAGTCTTAGAGGAAACAATCCTAAATATTTATAGTACACATATACTTGGATAAAGACATCATGGATTTTCTTGATTTCCCTATTTCATAATTTTTTGTAATTATTATTTATCATTTATAGTCAGAAAAATGAAGCAAAAGGAAGGAAAAGAGAAAAGAAATATAGTGGTGATTGAGTATTATAGACCACTAAACACTGTAGATATGAAATTTTCAACAACTAATAGTGTTTCTTAATATTTTTTGAGTACTCATTATGTGTAGGTATTATTTGAAATGCTTTATTCAAATGAAATGTCCTAATTCTCATAATTACCCAATGAAATCATTATTATTAGAATGCCCATTTTATAGTTACATCAGAGAGGTCATGATACCTCCCAAGGTTACCCAGCAAAGAAGTGGCATACCCTTAATGTGAAGCCTAGTCTTACCCAGGGTCTGTAGTTCTACCTTTCAGTTAAGAATAAGGAAGGCAGTAACTGCTTCTGAAATACGAATAAAGAAAATATTGCATTCATAAATTCAAATTTTATTTAATTTTCAAAAACAAAACAGTGTAAAATGTATTGTTAGCTGCTTGAAATGGCTCATTTGGGGCTTAGTCAAACATATAGAGAAAAATTGAATGTTTGGACAAAAACGAGCAAGTTGTTACTGGAATGTAAATTGGTGAGTTACAGGATATATATTATTTTAGAGAAAATTATTGTGTTCTGGTGACACAATTATTGTGTTCAGGATAGTCTAGGCAGCAAGATTTTAAGATAAATCCAAATTTCATATATACAGAGCTTCATTGAGTCTCACTTCATTTTTTAAAAATCTATGTATATAATTTTAATAGGGTTTTGTGTCTAGATGCCATTTTAATGTGGTCTAAACGTTTTTTTCTCCATGTTTAACTGGATGTGTACACTTCCCATAAAAATTAACAAAATACTGGCAACTCTACCACTGTGTGGTAGAAAGAATTTGAATTTTGGAATCTTTGGAAATAAATCTGTTTGACTTTGAATTTCAAATTAACATTTCACTCTATGATTGTATTCATAAGACGCATCATTCAGGTATATGATTTTTTTTTTTTTGGTCTCTTTAAAAAAAAGTCTCAGGGATAGAGGCTCATTATGTTGTTCAGGCTGGCCTAGAACTCCTGGGCTCAAGCAATCCTCTGTCCTCGACCTCCTAAGTAGCTGGGACTACAGCAGGTACAGGCTTTTTAAAGGAAGTTCAAGTGAGAAGTTTTAATATTTCTGTAATGACTAGAGTATAGGCCATTGCAGTACCATAGAACCAAATAACTCAACTGTCATTTTCAAAATGAAGAATCTTGGGTATTTATTATATATTAATTATAATGAGTTAATTACATAAGAGTGACTGAAGTCACAGCTGACACTTGAAAATGCCTTCACAAAACGATATGCCTGATTCTGTTCTCAGTGAAAACAGCTCAGGAAATTTAATTTAGGATGCCAGGTGGCACAATAGGTTATACATTAACTTGTCCCCTCTGGAAAATTAAATTTGAATTTGGCTCTGGTCACAAATGAAATGAGTCATTTGGTACATGCCACTAAGGATACTCACAAAGCCAAAATGACATTTCATTGAAAAATCATCCATTAAGAAAAATGTCTGCAGTCACTGGGAGTTTTCAAAAAAGATAAGCAACAGATAGGGCATAGAGAAAGGGATACAGGGACAGGGACTGCTGCAGGTTTGGGCCTTGCTGAAAGTCTGGAGGAAGGAAAGTGCCATACCACTTACGAGCCTGTCCTCAGCCAGAAACCCTGTAATTTTAGCCTGTACTTCAACATCCTAGGAGATTATTTAGTTACTTGTCATTGAAAGTTTGCTGTTTTCCTTGTCACAGGTTTAGCCAAATGCCACTTTGTATCAAATTATTATGGATTACTGGGCTCTCTGCAAGGAACCATCTAATTGTGATTTTGAACTTTATGTTTAGGTCTTTCTGTTCTTTCAGGTAAATAAATAATATAATTATAAATCATATTCTCTCCTCATTTAGGAGACTATGAAAATGCACAATTGACAGACTTTAAAGATAATCTTAGTTTGGAATTCATGAGTATTCTTATCACTGTTACATACTTATCCATATAATGATCATATATAACAAGCATTTAGACAAATAAGAGTCCCAACAGAACAGTAAAATTCCCCAAACAAGCACTAAAATCCTGGTTCTTTCATATTTACTATTGAAAAAATAGAGTACAAAAATATAAAAATCATCCTAATTCCTTACATTTCCGGTGCCTTTTCCTGAACTCTAAATAGACACTGTTAACTCATTTTATGGAGGTCTCCAAATTCGAAGAGACTCTACTTTCTGAGTCAGGCCTTACTCATTTTATATTTTTCTAGGAGTAATAGTCTGAATAGTTTAGCTGTTCCATGACTGTTTTCAGCCCTCTGCCTGATAGGTGACACTTTCCACATCTGCGTGGTCCTGAGCACCTGAGCTCCCAGATTTGCTCATACTGTGGCAAATCAAGAGGTTAGGTAGTTCTTAGCCTATAGTTTTACCTTGGCAGGGAAATTCCAGATCATTCTACTCCATCACTGGAGAGAAGTTATGATAAAATTTATAGCATGACTTAGCAAAGTTTATGACAAAAATTTATTCACAGAATCCTTGAATTTTATTCCCAATAGTACATCCTCGGCAAAAGTCCTTGCTGAGCAATCTTATTAGACCTTAAACAAAGGAATAAATCTAACTTTAAGTAGATTAAGACAATAGGGTTATGTGGCCAGATCTGTAATAAAAATGTCATAGGATTTGCATACGTTAATTCACCCTTCCTTAACGCAAATATGCAATTATATTTTTATAGAAAAGAATGCATTGACCTTTTGGCAAACCTTACTTAGGCTTAAGAATGGTCCTAAAGTTGTTAATATTTACTGTTCACATAGAAATAAGAAGTTATTGTAATTGGGATGACAGAAAAAATAACCACAACAGCAAACCACAATAAATAGGCAAAGGTAAAAACAAATACACTCAATTCTTTAGTAAGAAGGAAAAAAAAGTTTTATATGCGTAGCTTCTTTTACATGGCCTACAACAGATATACCTTTCTTGTATTCTATTAGTTATCTTGGGAACCCAAAAAACTAAAAAGAATATAATTGATTTTGTGCAGAAACATCTAGTCCTATATTTTCTAGGAAGGGCTTAACATATGCAAATAATAAATTTTACTCTGCAATTTTCAAGTGTAATGTACAAAACTGTTATTTTGTCTTGATTAAGAAGTAGACAATTATGGAAACAATGAAAGGCAAAGTTGGCAATATATATTGCTTCACTTCTATGAGAAAAATATTGAGTTTGGGCCATTATAAAATAAACTTCTTAGGCCTCTGCATGATCATACATTTCTATCTCAGACATTGTGGGGGCAAACACACTTTTTAATGGTAGGTATAAAAACTTTCAATTTACTGTCTAAATATTTTTTCAACTACCAAATTGAAAAGTAATTGGCAGTTTTATCAAATGTAAAATCCAGTCTTAGTTTTTCAAAGCTTCTTTTGTTACCTTTAAAATAGAGTTCCAAATGTCTAACCAGAATTTTTGAAAATACATTAAAATCAATAATGAATAGAAAAGTAGTTTTGTGGGACTTTCACAATATATTTTCTTAGTCATACCATTATGGAAACTAGTTTCTAAAGATTGGAAAAAATAGTCTATCTGAAATAAGATTTGAGATTTCATCATAATGAGAGCACAGCATTACTAAATTATCTTTTTATAATATTTAAAATTCTTTGAGATTCATGACTGAATTGGGAACTTGAAGACATTTGACTAATATCCTTATTTTTAATGAATTTCTTTTATTACATTTCTAATTTATAAAATTAATATATAACATCATGATAAAGGATATTTGGCTTATTTCAATATAATTGGATTATGTCATTCTATTTAAATTTATTTAGTAACTCCCTACTGCTTTTAAGATAGAAAATCATTTATGTGTATAACATATGGTTTCTTTTGGAGTTGTTATTAATAAGTACCAAAAAACCTCTTTTTTAAATAAGAAAAGTTAAACTTATTGGAGGGCCCACACTAACAATGGGTAGGTAATGGAAAAGGAACACAGGAACAGAGAAAATATGGAAATATAAAAGCAAGAAGGCACAGAAATTATTCTTATATATGACAGTCTGGAGAGGTAGCATAGCTTTTCAGTTATGATTATGGACTCTGGAGCCAGCCTGACTGGGTTTGAATTCTGGAATTCTGCTGCTTACTATTATGTGACCTTGTGTAAGTTATTTAACCTCTCTGTGGCTCAGTTTCCTCATCTGTAAAATGGGAATAATAACAATACCTACCTCATAGAGGTTTGTGTTAGTCAGGATATGCTCTGGTAACAAACAACTGCCAAAACCTTACAAACTTTAAAGATGTATTTCATGCTTCTGGTACATGATCACTATGGGTTGACTAGTGACAGCTCCATGTTGTTGTGTTGTTGTCATTCTCACTCCTATATCCAGGCTGACGAAGGAGCCCCTCTCTGGAGCATTGCCAGTGGCCATAACAAAGGTTGAAGAAGATCCAGAGGGTATCATGTTGATAACTAGTTAGCAGGCCTAAATATGATATGTGTCACTTCCACTCACAACTCACTACCCAAAACTGGTCATTTGGTTTTACCCAACCAGAAGGCCATCAGGGAATACAATTCTAACATGAGTTCAGAATATTTGCTAAAGAGCACCAGTGACTAATAGAAGTTTCTAAATGAGTTAATCTTTGTAAAACACTTAGAGTTGGACCTGGCACTTAGTAGGAACTGTATATGCACTTATTAAATAAAATAAACAGGGAATTTCTGTCTCTGGATATAGTTATAGCTAATTCTAATAATTACCAATCATCTTGTCTACATTATTCTCTCCAGTTATAACACCCAGGGCTATGCGTTACAAACTTCTTGGCTCCTTGCAGTGAGCTCAGTAATCCATAATAATTTGCTACGAAGTGGCATTTGGCTAAACACTTCTTAACATTTATTTCTGAGTTGATTTTTCATTTTTCTTCAATTAATTTGGTAAACAATGTATTTTCCATTTCTACTTTCAGTTTTTGAATTTCTGTTTCATTGTAGTATATCTTATCTGCAACAATTGATTTAATTAAATTTAATTTATGCTGATATTGTATATCTATTTTCCTCTGTTTCATGGTTGGCATATTTGGGGAGTGTTTCTTCAGCTGAAAGTTCTGATTCTTGCTTTATCCCTTCTCCTTTTAAAAGCTTATGGTGAACAATGCATTCATTTTATTGTTGCTGATAAACTTTATAACATTTTCCTGGACCAGTAATAATAGAAAATTCTGCTGATGGAGGATAAAAGTGTTTGGATGATTTTGTCTATTAGTTCAAGATTACCTTCTTCATAACGATGGACTGTTTATTTAATACAGTGTATTGGGAAAAGTTTATCTCTATTTTACTTTACCCAGTAAGCTTATTTGCCCATGGCTATATCGGCTATTTGTCAGACAATTTGGGAAGGCCATGACAGCTCTGAAGAGCTGAAGAAATAGAGACCAACTAAGCCCGAGATGAAGATCCAGAGTCTTCCAGAAAAACACTGACAATTCACTTGTCATTACCTTGCATCAGAAAAGGTTTTGCTCTTACCCTCTCTCCTACAAAAGAACGTTATGAGGAGACATTATTCAGAATATAATTTATCTATCCAGTAAGTTTAGAAAGGGAAGGGTGGGAAAGCACTGCCTAAATTTAGTCATTTTCACCTATTTTATTCAGATTCTCAAATGCATAGGCCTTCAGATTTTACTCCTGACTAATCCCTGACCAGGGCTCTGAGCCATGTCCAGTGTGAGGACAGACATTTGTTTGGTCCAAGGCAATGGCAAGAACTTAATCCCAAGAGTTACTTTTCTATTTCATCTTTCTCCAACATTGCCATGATCCAAGCCAAAAATTCTATTCTCTGCTCTCCTTCTTTCTTATCCCCCGACTGATATACATACACTAATTCAAAACAGAACCCAAATTTTTTTGTGTGGTGTTCTCTATTTTGAGTGTTTTCCATTTTTTCATACCATGTTGATATTGTGGGAGGGAGTCAGTCAATGTTCTGGCACTAAAAAGGTGCTCTTACAAAGTGAAAACTTTAAGTCCCATTTAAATCCCTATAACCTTTATGAAGTGTTAGTGCAATTAGTATAATTCTTAAATCTTTTTGAGATAACTTATTAGGAGTTATTGTAATAAAAAGCAATTCATGATACAGGTGATTCTTATAAATTCTGTAATTTTATCTTACAGATAATTTTAAATTAAAAAATGTTTACTTCAGCAACATATTTGCTTTAGTAGATAATCTTAACTAATATACTTTAAATTGTATTTTTCTCCAAAAGAATAAATTATTGACTGAAGGTGCAATTAGAGATGGGAAAAAACAATGCTTTCTGGAGGCTTTGAAGTTAGCAAATTTTGTTTTTACTGAGGCACAAAATGAACTGCTTTTTATATAAATAACAGTAAAAATGAAACTACTTTTTATATAAATCCTGTGCAACAGTCTATATTAAATTTAGATTAAAATTTCACATAGGAATGTATCAGGCAACAAAGAAGTCATCAAGATATATAACTAGGTAATTATTCAACCTTATATTTGTTTCTGGCTTAAGTTAAAGCTAGAGTTTTGTAATGCTTGGTTTGTTTTGAATGCTATTGAAAGGACCTAAATACCTTATTTTTAAAATGAAAACACTTAAAGATATAAATCTAATAAAGGATGGTAGTTATTTAATATAAGTGAATATGTCATTTTCCTCTTCCATCCATGCATTCTGAATGAGAAAATAGAGTGGTCAACTGAGAAACAGCAATCTGGCACTGATCCACACAACGGACTAGAAAATTTACCTAACCGTTCAGAATCTCCATTCACATAATAGAGAAAAACCATCTCTAAACCTTCTGGATAGAATTTTAGAATGAAAGCTTTCACAGAAAAAAATAGTTTACATTTTCTTAGAAAGCTGATTCTCAAGGTCAATTTAAGAGATATTTTTATGAGTTAAGATCAGTTGAAGCTTTTCAATATAGTAAAGATTTTTTACGCCTTCTAATCTGAAATAGAGAGCCTTGATAAGTTAAAAGTCTGAAGAAAGTGAAGAGCATTTATAGGCCGCAGTGCAGTGTCTGTCACCTCCTAGAGAGCTATATATCTCTATTTAATATTGTATTCTCTAAGGGCCTTGGGATTTCAGATAAATTTAAATAAATCAGCCTTGATTTTTCAGACAGAATTAGAGAACCTCTGATTTATGGGCCACTCAAACTTGCACCTGTAATAGTGTAAAGACAAAGTTAAGAGACAATTTTAGATAAATGTCAGCTAAGATTACAGTTAAAACTCACACTCAATTGGGTCTTGTCCATGCAATATGCTCTTTTGTAGCTTCGTTTTATTAACGTATCAAGTAGTACTTGTATCTAAGAGAATCTTTCAACATTTATTACTTTCACAAAGGAAAAAATATATAAAAATTGAAAAATTTCTGTGAACTTATTTAAGGCCCAAATTAAAGTTTAAAAGATAAGAATATTATTCTATCTCATACTCTATCAACCCTGTAAAAACAAAACAACAACAACAAAAAAAGAAAACAAACTTTTTTACCACTGGAGCAGGACACCAGTAACTCTAAGATAAAATTTTATTAACAATTTTCTTCATATTGAATACTCCATAGTTTGCTGGCTAGATTTATTTTTATGATTTTTTTCTATTCAGTATATGCTATTTTAAGCTTCAGACATAATTAAGATAGAATAATTAATTTTTCCTCAATTTGTAGTAGTAACCAGAGGATTTAGCTGTATTTTCCATCCTTGGTATATTAGTAAAAGGTACATTGTTGTCTCTGGGCATAAGATCAGAATGGATATGACTGAAGTAAAGCAGTGAAATCTTTCTTTCAAAATATGTTTTGAGACATTATTAAATGCATATTAATTATAAAATTAATTGATCCTCACTGTAGAAATTGTAGAAAATAAAGAAATATGTAAGGCAGAAAAGAGATAACGCTAATCTCACCTTCTAGTTCCCAACACAGTTTTATGGTTATATTTATGATTATATACATCATAAATACAATCCCAATTTGATGTAGAAATGTAAATGTATAGAAAAAATGGAGGTTAATTATTAAAAAATAACTTAAATTATTGTGGTATATTAACCTCTACCATTTTTCTACATATATATCTCCATTTCTACATGAAGTTGGGATTATATATACATGATTATACAAATTTGGTATCATGCTTTAGTTCTTTTCAAATTATTTTATAAATATTTTCCAATGGTATTACATACTTCTCACAGGTTTAATATCCACATAATAGTCTATGATATATCTATTACATTATTTATTTAACTCTCTATTTCAATAAACATGGTTTCACTCCTGCACTATATAAAGCAGAATATAGTGGGCCACATGGGAATACCAGTTGAGAAACACGTTTTTTCCTGGGGAACCAGATATGTGAACAAATAATATAAGAGAATAAATAAAAAAGAAACATGATACATAAAATAGAAATAGAAGTCAAAGATGGCTACAAAGAAATACATTTAAAAGTTCCAAATTAAAGACATTAATATGCCCCTATTATATTATGTTACTGAGTTAAAGTTTATTTTTGTATTTTTTTATATCCCAAAGTAAATATCTTACCAAGTTGAAGGCATATATTCATAATTTCAGTATTTCAGTTTATTAGTATATTTTAATTCAAATGATAAATCTTTCATATGGTTATGCAATATGTGTTGCATAACCAGATGTGACATGCAGATTAATATTACTTCCATATTTTATGATACTATCAGATTAGACATGAATAGAGAAAAAGCCCTCTGTTGTTTCCCATTTTGTAGCATTTATAGTAGGGTAAAAATATTAGGAGAAACATTAATAAATCATTTTAATAAATATTTTTTTTCGTCAATTAAGATTGCCCTTTCAGTTAAACAGCATGAGGGGACAGAAACAGTAATTGATCTAAAACATGCATGTTCACTCATAAAGTAATTTGCAATGCAGCTGTATGTGATGGAAAAAGGAATTATCTGGTACTGAATGACATGAGGAGAAGAGAAGAAAATCTGTTCATAAATTTTATTGGAAATTTCATTGGATTTATTTATCTAGTTTTTTCGTAGTTGTCAAAACATTGGATCACAAAAAGTAAAATAGTTGTGATAGGTTTTTTAAATTTTTTATTGATAATAATTGTACATATTCATGGAGTACATGTTATATTTTGATACAAGCATATAACATATAATGATCAAATCAGGGTAATTGGGACATGATTCACGTGATTTGATCCAGCAATAGCACTATTAGGCATCTACCCAAAAGAGCAAAAGACATTCTATAATAAAGACATCTGAACCTGAATGTCATAGGTTTTAAAAACTTTCTATGAATACAGTAGATGAAGACAGTAATTCTTTAATTTTCCTGGACCACTGAAATACATTTTTCTTTAAGCTTTCTTACCAACATTATCCTATCTTGTACACTTCACATTAGCCAGTTATATAACATCTGCTTTTGATTTTTTTAAAGGTTAACATAAATATAAGAGGCAATTTTAAAATTTAAATATGCAGTGATAGAGGGTAACCTTGTCTGGTTCCAGTTTTAAGTGAGAATGCTTTCAATTTTTCCCCATTCAGTATGATGTTGGCTGTGGGTTTGTCACATACATAGTTTGTATCATTTTTAGGTAAGTACCATCTATTCCTATTTTGTTAAGTGTTCTTATCATAAAAAGGTGCTGAACTTTGTCGAATGCTTTTTCTATGTCTACTGAGAGGATCATATGGTCTTTGTTTTTGATTCTATTTATGTGATAAATTACATTTAAAGATTTGCATACATTGAACCATCCCCACATCTCTGGGATGAAGCCCAATGGGTCATGATGGATTATTTTTTTGATAAGCACCTGAATTCAGTTTGCTAGGATTTTCTTGAGAATTTTTGCATCTATATTACATTCATAAGGGATATCGGTCTATAGTTTTCTTTTTTTGTTGCATCCTTTCCTGGTTTTGATATCAGGGTGATGTTAGCTTCATAAGACGTGTTGGGGAGGATTTCTTCCTTCTCAATGCTGTGGAAAAATTTCTGCAGGATAGGCACCAGTTCATCTTTGTAAGTCTAGTAAAATTCGGGCGTGAAACCATCTTGTCTGGGACTTTACTTTTTAGGAAGGTTTTTTATTGCTGCTTCAATTTCAGTACTTGATATTAGGCTGTTCAGGAACTCTAATTCTTCCTGATTGAGCCTAGAGAGGCTGTGTGTTTCTAAGAATTTGTCCATTTCCTCTACATTCTCAAGTTTATGTGCACAGAGGTTTTTATGGTATTCAGAGATGACATTTTGTATATCCATGGTATCAGTTGTAATTTCTCCTTTTTCATTCCTGATGGAGTATATCACCACTTCTATTCAATAGTGCTAGAAGTCCTAGCTACAGCAATCAGACAAGAGGAGGAAATCAAGGGCATCCCAATGGGGGCAGAAGAGGTCAAACTATCACTTTTTGCTGATGACATGATCTTATATCTAGAAAACTCCAAAGATTTTGCCATGAGACTACTGGAATTGATAAACAAATTCAGCAAAGTCTCAGGCTACAAACTCAATGTAGAGAAATCAGTAGCATTCCTATATGCCAACAACAGTCAAACTGAGAACCAAATCAAAGACTCAATACCCTTCACAATAACAACAAAGATAATAAAGTACCTAGGAATATATTTAACTAAAGAGGTAAAAGACCTCTACAGGGAGAATTATGAAACACTGAGAAAAAAAATAGCAGAGGACATAGACAGGTGAAAAGCCATACCATGCTCATGGGTTGACAGATCAACATTGTTAAAATGCTATACTACCCAAAGTGATCTACAGATTCAATGCAATCCTTATTAAAATACCAACATCATTTTTTCCAATCTAGAAAAAATAATTGTACACTTTGTAGGGAACCAGAGAAGATACTGTATAGCAAAAGCAATCTTAAGCAAAAAGAACAAATTGAGAAGCATCAATTTACCAGACTTCAAGCTATACTACAAAGCTATAGTAACTAAAACAGCATGGTACTGGCACAAGAACAGAGACATATACCAATGGAACAGAACTGAGAACCCAGATATAAAACCTCATATAGCCTCATATAGCCAGCCATCTAATCTTTGACAAAGCAGACAAAAACATACACTGGGGGAAAAGAATTCTATTCAATAAATGGTGCTGGGAAAATTGGATAGCCACATGTAGAAGACTGAAACAGGATCCACACCTCTCACCTCTCACAGAAATCAACTGACAATGGATAACAGACTTAAATGTAAGGCATGAAACTATAAGAATTCTAGAAGAAAATGTTGGAAAAATTCTTATTGACCTAGGCAAAGAATTTATGAAGAAGAGCCCAAAGGCAATCACAGCTAAAACAAAAATAACTAAATAGGACCTGATTAAATTAAAAAGCTTCTGCACAGCCAAGGAAACTATCACGAGAGCAAACAGACAACCTACATAATGGGAGAAAATATTTGCATACTACACATGGAAAGTAGTATGGAGATAACTCAAAGAACTGAAAGTAGAACTACTATTTGATCCAGCAATCCCCCTACTGGTCATCTACCCAAAGGAACAAAAGATATTCTATAAAAAAGATATCTGCAATAGAATGTATATAGCAGCACAATTCACAATCGCAAAGGTGTGGAAACAACCCAAGTGCCCATCCATACATGAGTGCATTAATAAAATGTGACATATATATACCATGGATTTCTACTCAGCCACAGAAAACAATGGAGATCTAGCCCCTTTTGTATTACCCTGGATAGAGCTGGAGCCCATTCTACAAAGTGAAGTATCACAAGAATGGAAACACAAGCATCACATGTAGTCACCATTAAATTGTTATTAACTGACCAACATTTAAGCGCACATATAGTAATAACATTCATCAGATGTTGGGCAGATGGGAATGGGGAGGAGGGGATGGTTATATACACACATAATGAGTGTGGTGCACACCATCCAGGGGAAGGACATGCTTGATGCTCTTACTTGGGTGGGGCAAAGGCAATATATGTAACCTAAACATTTTTACCCCATAATATGCTGACATTAAAAAAAAGAAAATAAAAAATAAATTAACATTTAAATATGTATCTTAGAATGATAAATAATGTCATTTTACAATCAATTTTCACCTACTGGGTGTTTGGGATTGTGCTAGACATGATGAGAGAATTCAGGGACTACTACTATTAGTACTTTCTTTTAAAAAGTATCTTACAGCTTACAAACTGCTTTACCAAAGGAGAAAAACAGCAGTCAGAAGAGTTACACATTTGCTTCAAAAGAGTCGGCTGTAATGCAGATTCCAGATTATGAACCCTAATCTGAATTCAACTCCACAGTTAGCATTTTTGAGCTCACAACTAAAGGCCCTCTGAATCAAACTGGAGTAATAGAAACCATGAATGCATGAGAGGAACATAATATTACAGTGGGAGATTTTAAACATGATGAACTATTTCTTTTATTGCAGTCCTCTTTCTACCAGAAGAAAAACATATTCTGTTATGTTATAACTTAAAATGAAATTCCACTTCCTTAATGGGTTTTTAATGACTTTATTTACCAAGATAATAATGTATACTCTGCATGTAAATTTGGTTAGTTCAATCTGTTTTTGACTATATGCCTATAGAAGCCCAGGATCCAATCTATGTATCTGAGTTACTTTGTACATAAATGCATTTTGTCCTCATGACTCCCCCAAAATATATTCACTTTGAGCAATGGTGATGAATCAAGTCCTTCTCACATATTTAATATATTTACGTGGTGGACACTTTAAAATTCATATCAGTTGTGAAACTGTGCACAAATGTGGGTGTCGAACTGAGTTTTTCTCTATCAATAGCGGAATATGCAATGCATGGATCTGTGAATTACCTGGATTCTAATGCATGCATATCTATGGCTAAACTGGATATGTAATGTATGGATATCTATGGATACTCTGGATACATAGAACTTAAGCCAGTGTCCCTGATAGCAGCATCACAAAGCTCGACCAATGAAACTAATCAGCATCCACCATAACCTACTGGGCCAATTAATTTAGAATATATTATTTTGAATAGCTTAGAAAGGATCTTTTAGATCATTACAATAATTCCTTCCCATGTGACAAAATAAATAAGTATGAAAATATAGAGTCCAGAGGGGAAAAAAATTAATGTTCTATTTAAAGGAATAACTTAATCATATGTTGAGTAAAAAAATGTTTTATGTTTTAGTTATTTGTTGCAGACCATTTGGAGTGTAGGTTAACTGAAAATTCATTTTATATAGTCAACTTTTAAAGTACAATTAATAATTTATGTTTGAAAACATTCACTATACATGAAAAACAAATTAGCCCAAGAGCTCCCCAGCCCGCACTTCATCTGCTCAGTGGAGAGCCCGTTGGCATCGGTTCCTGTGGATGGTTTGCAGAAGACCATCCTCCTAAATCCCTAGCAATCACTGGATATCCTACAGAATCAGCTTTGATTTAAGCATGAAGGAGAATTAATGCAGAGGTTCTCTCCAGCTCCAAAGCTCTGAGCTATTTAATCACTGCTTTGGCTCAGCCCAGAGCAATCAGTGCAGCAGAGCAGTGACTCATTGCTGGGTGAGCTGAGTCTGGTGTGGACCTGGGTGGGATGAGAGCTTAATCACACTCTCTCTTTTTCACAGCAGAGACAGTGGGTATATTAGTGTTCTGTACTGCCTGAGATCATATTTGATCTACTGACCTGAAGATGAGAAATTTCCAGTATGAACTGCCAGACCATTTATGTCTTTTTTTTTTTTGAAAAATGTCTATTCAGATCTTTTGCCCATTTTTTAAATCAAATTATTTGATTTTTTCCTATTGAGTTGTTGGAGCTCCTTATATATTCTAATTATTAATCCCTTATCAGATGAGTAGGTTGCAAGTATTTTCTCACATTCTATGGGCTTTCTCTTCAGTTTGTTGATTGTTTCCTTTGCTGTGCAGAAGCTTTTTAGCTTGATGTGATCCCATTTGTTAATGGGTGCAGAAATATAATTAGGTAGTTAGATACAATGAACAATATATGGTAGCACAATGAAATGACTATAATCAACAATAAGTTATGATATACTTTAAAATAAAAGAGTGGATTTGGAAAGTTCCTACCACAAAGAAATGATAGATTCTGGAGGTTATGAATACTCCAATTACCCTGATTTGATTAATACACATTCCATGCCTGTATCAAAATATCACATGTACCCTATAAATATATACAATAATTATATATCCATAATTAAAATTAAAAAATTAAAAAAAATAAGATAATTGCCAAATCATGTAATATCTAGACTCTCCTTGTCCCTCCATCTCTTTTTTTACTTTCTCTTTTCTCTACTAGAGAGGAGGTTAGTACCTAATCTCAAATACCTCTAGAATTTATATTTTCATTTCATGAAAATAAGATTATTTTGGGGCTAACTTGATTTTCCTTACCTCTTAGATAGCCTAAATCTCTTTTTGAGCATGAACTATTTAAACTTCCTGATTTTAGGTCAATATCACTGTTGATACTAGAGACTAGTTAGTTCAAGGCATGCATTTAGCAGTAATGTATTTCCTCAAGGTTTAATAATACTGGTTCCTGACTATCCTAGAAATTTAGACACTGGTTATTAAGAGATATGTGATAAATTTCTCCAAAATAGTACAATGATATTTTATACTGACTTTGCAATCAATCTGAGATTCTCTACCAAGATTACAATTTAATCTATTGTAATTTAAATATTTTTAGTTTTTATTTGTAATAATAAGAGCATCTCATGTACCAGGCACTATGCTGAACAACTTATTTATATTATTTAAATCATCACAAAAATTCCTATGAGATAAATTTTGTCATTTCCATTCTATAATTCTGAAAACCAAGACTTTATGACTTTATCTAATTTGCATAAGCCCTCAAAAAGCAAGTCAGTGGTATATCATAGAGTGGAATTCAGGTCAGCCTAAATCCATATCCCATGGTCTTAATTAATACTATATGTTATTTCACAAAATATCCTGCTGACTAAAGCTACAAAAACATTTAGATAGTCTTTGAAATAGTCTTTGTTGAAAGCTGAAATATATTTTCTGTGAATCTGAGGTATTAATAATTTGTTGAGAGTTTTGATAAACTAAAATCTTTTATATGAAAACTCAGACCTTTAATGGTATCAGCTTTACCAGGATCTCTTATTATTCGATAGTGTTCAATACAGCTAAAATAAGAAGATAGACCAAAGGTCTTTAGTTTATATTTATAATATTCTTCACCAAATGTGAGATTACAATTTTTTAACATAAACATGGTACTGGGATGCATTATTTCACATATTATCAGATGGCAACCCTGGAGAATATTTTATTCATGAGATTTTTCAACATAAGTTTTCCAGCTATTAAGCAATCTAATTATTTTCAAAACATGGATACATGCAGAAACAGCAACAGGAGTATAATTTCAGAATTAAGCTATTTTCACATTAGCTCTGTAGTACAGACTTTAGAACACTCTTGTAATGTGGAACTTGTAAAAACACTTATCAAAAGTACAATAAGGTGGTATTCGCACCCACATCTGGGATGGAGAATTCTCAAAAGCATTTTGGAATGTCCACATAATTAGGCATTTTCTCCCATGCATAACATTTTTTTATTTCAGGATATTATGAGGATACAAATATTTTGGTTACATTTTATGTCTTTGCCTCACCCAAGCGAGGATTAGAGGCACGCCCTTCCTCTCTGCAATGCTCACCCATCCATTAGTAGTGAGTTTACCTCCCCAAACCCCTAATTCCTGGAGAATATTACTAACATGTGAGTACCATAGTGTTGATCAGTCAGTGCCCATTTGATGGTGAATACACGTAGAACCTATTCTTTCAATCTTGTGATACCTCACTGCGGATAATAGACTCAAGCTCTATCCAGGAAAATATAAGAGGTTCTAGGTCACTGTCATTTCTTATAATTGAGTAACATTCCATTGTATACATATACCAAATTTTAATAATCCACTCATGTATCAATGGGCACTTGGGCTGTTTCCACATCCTTGCAGTAGTGAATTGTGCTGCCATAAATATTTGGGTGCAGATGTCTTTATTATAGAGTGTCTTTTGCTATTTTGGGTAGATACCTAATAGTGCTATTACTGGATCAAATGTTATTTCTATATTTAGCTCTTTGAGGTATCTCCAAATTCTTTTCCACAGAGGTTGCACTAATTTGCAGTCCCACCAGCAGTGTAAGAGTGTTCCTGTCTCTCCACATCCTCACGAGCATTTGTTGTTTTGGGATTTTTTGATAGAAGCCAATCTCACTGTGGTTAGGTGATATCTCATTGTGGTTTTGATTTGCATTTCTCTAATGATTAGAGATGTTGACCATTTTTGTATATGTTTGCTGGCCATTACTGTCTTCTTTAGAAAAGTTTCTGTTCATGTCCTTTGCCCATTTGTTGATGGGGTTGTTTGATGTTTTTCTTGTTGATTTTTTTAAGTTCTAGGTAGATTCTTGTTATCAGTCCTTTATTGGATGTGTAGAGAGCAATTATTTTCTCCCATTCTGTAGGCTGTTTATTCACTCTAATGATAGTTTCCTTGGCTGTGCAAAAGCTTTTCAACTTGATCAGATCCTATTTATTTATTTTTGTCGCTGCTGTGATTGCTTTGGGAGTCTTCCTCAAAAATTCTTTGCCTAGGGCAATGCCTGAAAGGGTCTTCCCAACATCTTCTTCTAGAATTCTTAAAGTTTCACGCCTTAGGTTTAAGTCTGTTATCCATCTTGAACTGATTTTTGTGAGAGGTGAGAGGTAGCTATCCAGTTTTCCCAGCACCATTTATGGAAAACAGACTCTTTTCCTCAGTGTAAATTTTTGTATGTTTTGTCAAAGTTTAGATTACCATTTGCAGATGGTTTCAACTCTGGATTCTCAGTCCTGTTCCAAAGGTCTATGTCTCTGTTCTTGTGCCAGTACCATGCTGGTTTAATTACTATAGCCTTATAGTACAGCCTGAAGTCTGGTAGACTGATACCTCCAAGTTTGTTCTATTTACTTAAGATTGCTTTGGCTATACGAGGTCTTCTCTGGTTCCATATAGAGTGTAGAATTATTTTGTCTAGATCTGTAAAGAATGATGATGGTACTTTGATAGGGATTGCATTAATTCTGTAGATCACTTTAGGTAGTATGGACATTTTAACGGTATTGATTCTACCAATCCATGAGCAAGGTAGATTTTTCCATTGGTTTACATGTTCTACAATTTCTTTTCTTAGTGTTTCATAGTTCTCCCAGTATATGTCTCTCACATCTTTTGTTAAATATATTCCTAGATATTTAATTTTCTTTGAGGCTATTGTAAAAGGTATTAGATTTTTTATTTGAATTTTGGCTTGACTGTTATTGGCATACATGAATGTCCATTCATAACTTTTTAATTTCATCAATTTTACACTCTGATTATTTTTTCCATTACAAAGTGCCCTGCAAGAATTAGGAGTATATTCAACTTGACTTTTTCTTTCTTTATATTTACCTGTCCTCTTTCCTGTATAGCTATTGCCCCTTTTTGGTATGCAAATTTCCACATACATTAAAGGGAAAAAGAGGGTATGAAATACGTAGTGGTTCTAATTTATGGACCTAGCTGAGCTACCACTTTTATGAATGTCTTCAGGAGTCAAAAGAAACTAGAACATTTAAAGATTTCACATTTTCCCATCTTACTTAGTGTATAAACCCAACTAAAATAATGGCTGATAATAGCAAACTAACCTATGAAGAATATAGCTACCGTCAGAACTATCACTGTTGTGCACATTCCTGTGTAGGAAGGTTTGCAGGTCTTCATATAAGCAATAACTTATCCAATTGTGTTTAAAAACTATTAAAGACAATCTTTCCACCCAGCTTTAAACAGTCTACCTTGGGAATTGTGTTTTTACACCTAATTGCAACAAGGTACAGAACTGGTCATGGGCTGAATTCACATGAGCAGCCAAAGGGAATTTCAACATTTGTGTTGTGGAAGAAGGGAACATATTGACATATTGATATAACACAATTTTCAATATTTATCAAATCAACCAAAAATATATTTATATAACTGGACTTTTTTGTCAACCCAAATAAATCATGCTATATTTTGTATTCCACCCCTCCTGCCACTCTGCCCTTTGGAGGAAGAGAGGGAAAAAAGCTAGAAACATAACATTTAACTAATGTAATTCATTATTTTATTTTAATTATGACTTTATGCTAAGCAATAGAATTCTTAAAATTGTTACTTTTGGAAAGTAGATTTTTTCCTAAGCCATTTGTTTATTCTTGTCATCACCTTTATTATTCTAATATTTGAAATTCTGACACAAAGGTACATTTTTAAATGTTCTTGTTCTTGGGAAAATATCAGTAGACTTTCAGTGCATCTCTAAAAGCAGTCAAACTGCATTCATATTTTGTATTAAAATGACGTATGAAAGGAGACAGACACAGACGCGGTCTAGAAGCAAGGCAGTCAGGTGCTTAGTAAGGATTATGTTTGCTAATTTTAAAAGGGGGGAGGGAAGCATATACATCATCGATCTAAAAACAGGAACAGAAGAATCACTGAATTCAAGCTGTGGCATTTATTCCATCACCGCCTTGTGTGTGCCACCTTCTCCTCCTCTACTTTGTTTCTTCAGTTTCCACCCACACAGATTGTTGCTACAACCTATTCTCTTTCAAGGGAGACAGAAGGGTGGACTGGCAGCTTCAGCTCCCTGGAGAACTGGTGAAGCTACAGTACTGGAAATAAGCTCTCCGTGAGTGCTGGATACCGTCTGAGCACTGAGATTACACACTGTGCTAACATGTTTGCAGTTCCACATTTCTAGCTCTGTGTGATTACAAATGTTTAATAGGCTAGTAAGATCACCCATAGGAAAACGTTGGTAGAAACCATATTTCAGAATGATTTCTAAATGTTTCTTTTTTCTCCCTCTGAAAATTAAGGCAGGATTGAGAGGCTGTTCACTTGTAATATGATAAAAGTAAAGAGCTGTTTACTTCAAAGGCTTTTGGATCAAGCTTTTAAGGAGAGCAATTAAAAATGTATCCATGGCAGAATATGGATATACACTGATAAAACAAGGGTTGTGATTTTATTTTCTTTTTTCAACACTTAGATTTGAACAAGGCTCCTAGCCCTATGCTCTCCAAGGGGCTTTGAGAGGCATTTCTTCCATTTCTAAGTGCCTTACACTAACTTGCAAAGCGTGACAATAAAATAACAAAGACAATTATTAACAAATACCCCAATGAGTGTTGACCTTCTTAGAAATTGCCCTGGGAGACTATATGTTGATTACAATGATGCTACTGTGGCTTAAAACATTTTTAAAACTCCTCTTCTTGAATTGTGTTTTGAGAGCCAGTTTTATAAATCACCTAAAAAAATCAATTTCATTACCTTATAGTCACACCTTATCTTTCTCACTGCTGTGAGTGCACTAAGGATGAGTTTAAAAACTGAAATGTTTCATAACCAGTTTGAATTCGACAGAATAGTATTTGTCACTGATGGTATTTACCAGTTTCTGCATTTTTTTTTCAAAAACTGAATCTCTCGATTCAAGTATTCATGAACTGCTTATTGAATTTCAACAAGCAGTTCATGAATTGCTCAGCATTGAGCAAGATTGATTAAATAATATCTACATCATTTCCATAGAGATGGGCTTATTATTATTACTAACTTCCAATATTTTCACATAGAAGATGAAAAGAAAATAATATTTTAAAAACTCATGAAGTATGGCTCATGAGTTTTTAGAAGTTCCAGAAAATAAGACTGTTACCTGAGGTGAAGGCTGACATAGTAAGCTTCAAAAGAAAATGTAATTTAAAAAACAAAAAGGACTATGATTAAAAATAAAATAATAGCTTTATGATTTTGACTATAATAACCAGTGGAGGCAAATAAAATTTGATTTTTTGGTTGTATATGAATTACTCAAACACAGCAATTATAAAAACAGCCTTTAATTTAAAAACAATCCAAACACCATTTGTTTGGTTTCTTACTTGTTTCAATGTTTTTATGCATCTCAAATTTATGTTTTTTTAAAAACTTTGATTATGTTTATTGTTAAGTACCAGTGACAGCAACTGAACACAATTTTTAAAATCAAATTTCACTGAAGGGTCAATATAATAACCTTCTAATTAAGCAAAACAATTTAATAAAATTCCTGAAACAGAGATTGTAGCCCATGAATAGGTTATATTACAAATGTTTATACTGTAAGATTGCAAATTCTAACTCACAGTACAGGTATACCTCAGAGATAATGGGGGTTCAGTTTCAGACCATCACAAAATAAAGCTAATATTATAATAATGTGAGTCACATTTATATTAATACTATACTGTAGTCTATGCACGCAATGGTATTATATCTTATATATATCTTAATTAAAAATACTTTATTGCTACAATATGCTAACAATTATCTGAGTCTTCAGCTATTCATAATCTTTTTGCATGTGGGAAGCCTTTCCTCAGTGTTGATGGGTGCTCACTGATCAGGGTGGTGGTTGCTGAAGGTTGGGGTCACTGTGTCAATTTCTTAAAATAAGACAATGAAGTTTGCTGCATAAACTGACTCTTCCTTTCATGAAAGTTTTCTCTGTAGCATGCAATGCTCTTTGATAGTATTTTACCCACAAAAGAACTTCTTTCACAATTGAAGTCCATCCTCTCAAAATCTGCCACTGCTTTATCAACTAAGTGTACATAATATTCTAAATTCTTTGTTGTGATTTCAACAATGTTCACAGCATCTTCACCAGAAGTAGATTCCATCTCAAGAAACCACTTCCTTTGCTCATTCATAAGAAGTAACTCCTTATCTTTTCAAGTTGTAACAATTCAGTTACATCTTCAGACACCACTTCTAATTCTAGTGCTCTTGCTGTTTCCACCACATCTGCAGTTACTTCCTTCACTGAAGACTTGAATCTCTTAGGGTTGGAATCAACATCTTCTGAACTCCTGCTAATGCTGATATTTTGACCTTCTCCCATGAATCATGAATTTTCTTAATGGCATCTAGAATGGTGAATCTTTTCCAAAAGGTTTTCAATTCACTTTGTCCAGATCTATCAGAGGAATTACTACGAATACAGGTACAGTCTTACAAAATACATTTTTTATTACTCCTTGACTCATGGACTTCACAATGGATGTTGTTAGCAGGCATGAAAACAATATTAACCTCCTTGTACATCTACATCTGGGCCCTTGGGTGACTTGATGCATTGTCAATGAGCAGTAATATTTAGAAAGTAATCTTTTTTTTCTGAGCACGAGGTCACAACAGTGGGCTTAAAATTGTCAGTAAACCAGGCTGTAAATAGATGTACACAGTCACACAGACTTTGTTCTTCCATTTATAGAGCACAGGCAGAGGAGATGTAGCATAATTCTTAAGGGTTCTAAGATGTTTGGAATGGTACAGGAGCATTAGCTTTAATTTGAAGTCATCAGCTGCATTAGCTTCTAACAAGAGAATCAGCTGATCCTTTGAAGCTTTGAAGCCAGGCACTGACTTTTTCTCTCTAACTGTGAAAGTCCAAAATGGCATCTTCTTTTCATAGAAGGCTGTTTTGTCTACATGAAAAACATGTTGTTCAGTGTAGCCACCTTTGTCAATTACCTTAGCTAGGTCTTCTAGGTTACTTGCTGCAGTTTCTCCATCAGCACTTGCCACTTCACCTGTACTCCGATGTTATAGAGATGGCTTCTTTCCTTAGACCTCATAAACCAACCTCTGCTAGCTTTAAGCTATTCTTCAATGCTTCCTCATCTCTCTCAGCCTTCATAGAACTGAAGAGAGTTAGAGCGTTGCCCTGGATTAGGCTTTGGCTTAAGGAGATATTAGGGCTGATTTAATCTTCTAGACCACTAAAACATTCTCCCTGTTAGCAACAAGACTGTTTTGCTACCTTCTCATTCATGTGTTCCTTGGAGTAGCACTTTTAATTCCCTTAAGAACTTTTCTTTGCATTTACAACTTGGCCAACTGTTTGGCATAATAGGCCTAGCTTCCCGCCCATCTTGGCTTTTAACATGTCTTCCTCGCTAAGCTTAATCATTGCTAGCTTTTGATTTAAAGTGAGACACATGTGACTCTTCCTTTCACTTGAACACTTAAAGACCATTGTAGGATTAACAATTGGCCTAATTTCAATATTAATGAACCAAAGATATTAATAGACATACAAATGGCAACTAAGGATATGAAAAGATGCTCTGCATCACAAGTCATTAAGAAAATACAAATTAAAACAACAAAGAAATACCACTACACACCTATTAATATGGCCAAAATCAACAACATTGACAACATGAAATGCTAGTCAGTATGCGGAGCAATAGGAACTCTCATTCATTACTAGTGGGAATATAAAATGATATAACCAGTTTGGAATACAGTTTGACAGTTTCTTAAAAAACTAAACAAATCCTTGCCATATGATCCAAGAGCAATGGAGATCCATGGTATTTACCCAAAGGAATTGAAAACTTATATCCATGCAAAAACCTGTGCATGGATGTTTACATTATAGCAGCTTTATTCATAATTGCCAAAACTTGGAAACAATCAAGATGTCCTTCTGTAGGTGAATGGATAAGTAAATTATGGTACATTCAGACAATGGAACATTATTCAGCACTAAGAAGAGATACGCTATTATGCCAGGTAAAGAAATGGAAGCAACTTAAATGCACATCACTAAGTGAAACAAGCCAATCTGAAAAAGCCTACATACTACATGATTCTAACTATATAGCATTCTGGAAAAGGCAAAACTTATAGATCAGTGGTTGCCAGGGGTTGGGTTGAGACGTGGGGGAAGCACAATGAATAGGCAGAGCACAGAGCATTTTTAAGGCAGTGAAACTATTTGGTATGATGCTATAATGGTGGATACATGCCATTCATTATGTATTTGTCCAAATCCATAGAATGTACAACACCAAAAGTGAACCCTAATGTAAACTATGGACTCTGGGTGATTTTGATGTGTCAACGTAGCTTTGTCAATTGTTACACATGTACCACCTCCTAGTAGGAAATGATAACGGGCATGCATGGAGGAAGAGGGTACACAGGATATCTCAGTATCCTCTGCTCAATTTTGCCATGAATCTAAAACTGTTCTGAAAAAATGAAGTCTATTTAAAAAAAAAATCCCTGCCCTCATAGAAAGTATGTTGTAGTGGAAGAAAAATAAAATAATCAAATAGTACAATCTATGGTATGTCAGATGGTAATAAATTATGTGTAGAATCATTAAGCAAGGTAAAGGAAGAAGGTCTGTGTGGAGAGGTTGAAATGTTAAGTGAGGTGGCAGAGAGGTCTTATTGAGAAGGTAGCCTTTGACAAAGGACATGGAGGAGGTGAGTGATTAATCCATACAGATACCAGATGGAAGCGAATTACAGGGTGTCAAGTTCAAAGGTCTTGAGGTGGAAATGGATCCGACTTGTTTCGAGAACAGCAAGAAGGCTAGTGTGTCGGAAGTAGTGCATAGGGTGGAGAGTGTGTGTGTCACCAGATCATTTTGGGAAATGTATCAGATAGGATAAGGCCAGGTTATATGTAAGTCACAATAACAATCTCAGAGGCACAAGACAATAAACGTTTATTTTTCCCTCATGCTACATGTGCATTTTAGGTCAGCTAAGAGCTCTATTTTACCTTCAAAGACATATAGCCACATAACAGCCATCATTTTCAATATATGTCATACATTACAGTGAACAAATAGCAGAAGAAACAAAACTGTCAGGAGTGACCAAAAGAATTTTTTTATCAGGTCCTCATATCTCTGAAATGCAAAAGACAGGAGTCCAGTGTCCAGTGCCTTATGGCCTTCATGATCTTGATTCCTTCCTCTGTAGCTGCAGAGGCTTCTATAGCATTCATTTCCTCTAATCTTCTGTTGATTTATCCTCCTTCTATTTTTCCTCCTGGTGATACAGATCCAAATACTTCTGCAAGCATTTCTGGATGGTACAGAACTGATATAAAAAGTCACATAGTCTGATCCTTTGGCCTATTATGTGTTATAGTGGAAGCAGAAAAAGACCAACTTAAATAGTTCCCCATTGGAGTCACTTGTCATTTTTTAAAAGTACAGCCAATTTAATTAATGTTTCCTTTGGCAGCATTTATTCATGCTCTCCTTTTAAGTCCTAGAATTTCACTTTACATTATCTTTATAAACTCCAAATATTAGTATCTCAGGAAAATCCTTTTTTTCCCAACATGTTCTCCGTTTTCTTGAACATATTAATCATAGTTATTTTTAATTAGTGTCTGCTAATTGCAAATTCAATGTCATCCATGGGTCTTCTTTATATCTTTTTTCTCTTTTGTATGGCTCGAGCTTTACCTTTTTAAAGACTTTTTTTTAAAAATTAAGTATTAGATATTTTGTATGAAAGATTGTAGAAGATTTGGAGGCTCTTCCAAATGTGTTTAATCTTGCTAAGCATATGGAATGTGGGTTGGTTATTCTAATCCAATCAGAGCTGAGCTTGAATTTGGATTTCAGTATTATTAAAGCTGTGTCTATTTTTGGCTTATCCATAGTCTTGGATGTAACCTTATAGCCAAACCTGGGGTATTCACAAGTGAGACTACTGAAAACTTTTTTTTTTTTTGAATTTTCAGAATTTCTGCTTGGTTTCTTAATCTTGCTCCCTATGTGGTTTTGAAATTTGGCAAATATCTTGAGTGAAAATAGAGATGGTATTGGTTTCAGTTCTCTGTGCCACACTTCTTACTAAGAATCTGACCAAAGTTTCTATTTTTATCTCTTTATCCCTGTGGGCCTGTCAAAAGCTATGCTGCTTCTTGATCTATTAGTAGAGGCCTTTTCTTTGGGTCCACACTGTGTTCATTGGTTTACAGGCTTGTGTTTAGAATCCTGAGCAAACTGACTGCAAAATGTTAATTTGCTTAACCTTGAAACTGCTTGATTCTCAGGGATTACGGTTCTCAAATTCTGGTTACCTCAGTAGTTCTCTAATGCCTATGATGTTGTAAAAATTATTTTATCAGGATATCTTTTCCTTATCTGATGAAGCATTTGTCTTTTACAAAGTACATCTTAGCCAAAATTAGATGTCCATCTACAATAGAACCTTTTTCTAGTTTGTACAAGTGTTCGTTAACTTTCTATCTTCTCCTCCTAGATTGCAAGCTCCATGGGAGTAAGAAGATTACCTGTGTTGTTCATCCTTACATCTCAAGTGTCTATTAATGGTACTGTCATATAATAGGAACTCAATAATCTATGTTGAATAAATGATCATACAAAGCTCACATAAAATACATATGTGCTGGATAATAATCTACTTTTTTCTTTCCTCCTAATATCACAAGCAGCTAAGGCTAGCGCAGGGAAATGCTTATTTTAAAAATCAGAAAAATCGTTTAAATTTATCTTTTATATCAGTTTTTAATTACCTATAAATGCCATTACTCTCTAATTTGCTTGTTCCAAAAAAATAAATGGTACAATATTTGTGAAACAAGCTTTTAAATTTCAAAGCAGATTCAACCATGAGTTACGTCTGTATACGACTGAATGACAAGCATACTAACATCTCCTCTTCAATCCATTTTCATTAAAAAGTCCAAATTAATTAGAAGGATGAAAAGCAAAAATAAAGAGTAAAATATTCTTTTCTCATTTCTATCAAAAATATCCATTTTTCCCCAATACTTCAAATCAGCTTTGCTTTGGCCATAGGAAAATAGGAAGAATTGCTTTATAATACCTGAAAGAGATCACTGGTGCTATGGTAAGGGGAAAAAAAATTATTCAGCCATTCTGAATGGTCCGTTGGATTTTATAAAACAACAAAAACCCTATTTAAATTAGTGACACTTGAAAGAATTTTTCATTTTAATCATAGTTGGTGATCATAGTACACTCAAGTTCAAAACCTAATTCTTCTACTTGATTGCTGGAACTTCCTCATTTTTTGTTTAGGTCACTGACAACCTGACCAGTGAAGAAGGTATTACTGTCTGTCACAGAGTTAGACCCAGGGTGAACTGTATTAGTTTAGGATAAGAGTTTATATTCAATGTGTTACTTCCCACTGAGAAAGATAGTCCTAGAATACTTATAAAATGCTTGTCTAGACACATACACATAGCTGGAAGATGATCAAGAGAAAATTCATTATTTCCTATTGAATTGAAAATTTAGTCAAATTATGTGATTCAGAAATTTATAATTCCTAGTATTTTAAGAAAAAATTAACCAATTTTGAAATAAACAAAAGATTAATATTACCCCAAGTATTTCATTGTTATAGTTTATTTCAGAATTCGTTCTGATCAAAAACATGTTCAGCTGATTTTGACAAATGTGTACATTTATTCATTAATTCAACAAACGTTTTTTAGAATCTACTAACCAAGCAATAAAACTAGTGATGAATTAAAACAAACAAGCAAACTGTATTTCTGTCTCAAGTCTTAAGAATTGTTTCTGAATGCAATATACCATGCGTGTGTGTAAGGAATTAGAATAACAGTAATTGAAACCTATCCCATTATGTATTTGTTCAAGTAAGTGTGTATATGGTAATATCCGTGCAGTCCTCATTTTTAATGTTTCCTGGGCTTCCCAATCTTTGTCTAGAAAAATAACAAAAATAAGCTCTTTGAAAATAACAAATAGTTTCCTTTTATTATCTCAAGTGAGAACTTCAAAACATGTAATCGTAGATATGAGTTTTTACGTACACATCATATTTTTATTGTCTTGCTATTCATTTAACTGCTGATAGTATTTAACAAAGTCCATTCTAATTCACATATACTTTCCAGTGTTTATATGTACCTTAGACTAATCAACTAACATTATGTTTAGTAATATAAACCCCTGGTTATATTTAATTAGCAAATACAACCTTCAATGCAGCATAATTAAAATATTTTATATAGCTGAACTAATTTTCTGAGCTTATTTACTTTCAAGTTAGCAATCTCATTTCCCAAGAATTTCCTTTTACCTAATAATTGTTTATAGTAAAATTACAAAATTGTCTTTGATTAGAATTTTTCTATGTGATAAGGCTAAAAATTACTACTAAATATTTTACAGTATCAGGCCAAGGGTCCACTTGAAAATTTTTCAGGCATCAAAAATATGAATATATATAGAATTGGAAGTAATAACAGTAATTGAAATCTATCCTATTATGTATTTGTTCAAAGAAGCTTATTCTTCTTGAACATTTTTGAAGCATATATGAGAATAATTGAAAAAGGAGTAATAATTTTCATATTAAGAGTAATGAACAAAGAAATATATAACAAAATAAACCTTAGACTCACAGTGTTTCTTGACATTCACATCTTCTACTAACTGCCTAATCTCAGATGTATGTAGATTATAGGAATCCAGTTAGTTATTTTAAAAGAATGCAACTCTGACTAAAACGCTAAAGGAAAATTAGTTTGTGTCTAAAATTTTTATATCATGAATCATGCTAAAGTTTTCTCCATATATGTGAATTCTAAATTTAAGGGTATTGATATGTATTTTTAATTATTAATAATTATGAGTATTATTTTTTTTAAGTCCATGTCTTTTGGGTCCCTCTTATTTAATTTACTTAGTGCATCTGCATTGCAGTTACTCCAACAAATGATCCACGCTCTACCTTTAGTAGGATATTTTATTTTATCGGCATTACAGAAGCCACTCACATTCTATATCTCTAGGTTTTCTTTTAGTTATATTAAAATTAAGCCTATACGCCCACATTTAAATAGAATGGATTTTCTCATCATCTTGCCTCATTATTGAAGTCCTCTATTATTATTATGACTTAGAACATTCCCAGCAACAACATTTTACATACAGATTCACTAAAGCATTGGGAAAGAATATGACATTTTACTCTGTTCTGAAACACGATCCAAGAAAACTTTGGTGATAGTTCAGAGACACAGAAGTACTATATGAAAGGATTTTTACTTATTTTTCTTCTCAGCAGAGAAGATGCTGAGGTTAGATGTAATTAATTGTTTCTAATATTATATCAGATGTGTTACTACGAAGAAAAATGTTGATAACAAACTACCTCAATTCATGAGGGAATGTGCTAGAAGTAGTTGATTTGAAATGAACCACTAGAGATTTAAGTAAGTTATAAAGATATTTTCTGATAATTAGAGTTATTAATTATTGAAATGTGTTCCTGAGGGATTTGCTGGAATTCCCATTTTTTAAAGTGGGCCCAAAGAATAGAAAATCAGAAAATTCCCAATGTAAACTAAAGATAGATAGGTTCTCTCTTAATATGAGTAACAACCAGCATGACTTTTAAATATAACTCTGAAAGCATTTTCATTATGATGTGAATTAAGGAAAGGAGAATTACTAGCTTGATGTTAATAAATTGCAAATCAGATATGTTGGTTAAAACTTTTAAAAACCTGGCATCTGAATCATAAATACTTGCAGGAAACATACTTTTCCATCTATTAGAACTAATGGGAAAGTACAGTGTCTGGGTAAAAATAAATACAACAAAATAAATATTTGCTGTATATAAAAACTGGTGTAAAAATTTTAAAAAAATTCAAAAATGTTAGCAATAGGTTAAAATTATATTATAATAATTATGAAAAAAGATTGAACTATATTAGAGAAATCTTATAAATGAAGAGACATACCCATGATGTTGTCTGATAAGAACAAAAAAATCTTTAAAGTCTTCTCTAATAATTATGGGTTTAAGGAATTTTAAGCAAAATCTCAAATGATAAATGTTTTATTCTTTTGCAGAAGTGACTAGGAATATCAACTGAATAAAATAGACAAACAAAATTAGCCAAGCCATTTTAAAAAGGATACAGAGTAGTACTTATCTTGTCAGATCTTAGAAATATAGCATAAAGATATAATATTACAGTTTCATAATTTAGCTAGTGTATAAATTGTGTGAGCAGTCTAAGGCAAATTTCTTGATTTTTTTTCCCTTTAAGATGCCTATAATGGGATAGGAAAAAAAAAGAAAGAAAATTACCACATTTAAAAAAGTAGGACTCATAATCAACCTACTGACAATCTGTAAAAAATTTATAATAGCCACGAAGTCAAGAAAATATCAATTAAGAACAAACTGTACCCTGAACTAAAAATGATGTAAACATTTTCACCTTAAAAAATATAGAGATGGGCCGGGCGTGGTGGCTCACGCCTGTAATCCTAGCTCTCTGGGAGGCCAAGGCGGGTGGATCACTCGAGGTCAGGAGTTCGAGATCAGCCTGAGCAAGAGCGAGACCCCGTCTCTACTAAAAATAGAAAGAAATTATCTGGCCAACTAAAAAAAAAAAATATATATATATATATATATATATATATAGAAAAAATTATCTGGGCATGGTGGCACATGCTTGTAGTCCCAGCTACTCAGGAGGCTGAGGCAGGAGGATCACTTAAGCCCAGGAGTTTGAGGTTGCTGTGAGCTAGGCTGACGCCACGGCACTCATTCTAGCCCGGGCAACAGAGCGAGACTCTGTCTCAAAAAAAAAAAAAAAATGTAGAGATGCAGCCATGTAACAAAAACAACTTGTATCCCCTAAATATACTGAAATAAAAAGAAATAAAAGAATTGGAAAAAAGAGAGAGAGAAGTTAGACATTCCTTTTCCTTGTTTTCTCCAGTGATGCTATTCTTAGTCCAGAACTGTAAGAGTTTTGAAATAAATAATATTGGAATACTGTATTGTCTGACCTTTTTCACCAGTATTTCTATTTCTCTCAGATCTTCTATAGGTATCTATTTTTATTATTTTCAAATTTGTCCATCTGGTGATTATTTTTGAAAATGTAGAAAACATGCATGCATATATTAATTTATTCCCCTTTTTCTTATATAAATATAGCATATTTTCTTTATTGTTTTTCATTTGCTTTTTTTCATCCCGCATTGTATCTTAGAGATCACTAGGTATCAGCTTACGGAGGTGTTCTTCATATCATTTTACAGCAGTATGATATTCTATTGGGTAGGTATACTGTAGTTTGGCAATCAGTCCCAAATTGATGGATAGTTGAATTGTTTCCCATCAGTGCCACTACAAATAATATCACGAAGAATAATTTTATGCACAAGTAATTTTGCATTTTTGCTGGTAATCTTTGGGATAGACTCCTAGAAGAAGTAGCCTAATAGGTAAAAAAGTAATAATTACCTAGAAATTTTTCTAGATGTTAGTGTATTCCTTCACCATAAGGGTTGTACCTTTTTCCATTCTGATAAGCAATGCATTAGTATTCGTGTTTTCATACAACAAAGATTGTTGTCAAATTTGTAGATTTTTGCCAATCAAATAGCTGAAAGGTATAATGTTAATGTTCATTTTCACTACTATGAATAAGGATGGACAACTCTTCTCACATGTTTAAGGACCATTTTCATTTTTTCTACACATACTCATGTTTCACTCAATTTAAAAAAAATTTATTGTTGGTTTTATCTTCCTCAAAGTTTAAGATCTCTGTATATTAGAACTATGAATCCTTTGTGTGTATTATGTCTCAAATATTATTTCTCAGTATCTATTTTTATTCTGTTTATAGTGTTTCCTGGAATATAAATTTTAATGTACTCAAATCTATTAATGATTTCAGTCACAGGTAGTTTTGCCCATGCTGTGGTTATAAAGTAATTTACCCATAGCTTCTTTAAGTACATGGTGCCTTTATCTTAGCGTTTACATCTCTGATCCATTTGCAATTTATTGTGCAGTATGGTGTGAGATATGGATCTAATTTTATCTCTTTCCAAGTAACTATACAGTCTTAACAATCCTTACCAAAAAGTCTTTAATTCCCCATATATTTGAAATGTCTTATTGTTCATATACCAGATTTCCACATGCAGTGGATCTATTTTTAGATGTGGGTACCTGTTACATTGGTAGATATGCACCAATAATAAACTGATTTAATTACAGACTTTTTAATATATTTTAATATTTGGTAGGACTATGTCTCCTAATATTCTCCCCTGTTTTTGCTAGAGATTCCTAGCAATTCTTGTTTGTTAATTTTTCTATATGAATTTTATAATCAATGCAAATAAACTTGATATTTTATAGCAATAATACAAATTTGTCACTGAAAAGAATTGGCATTTTTATGATGTTGACTTTTCATATGCAATAATTATATATATATATTTTATTTGTTTAAATCTATTATATGTCTTATTGGGTTTTAAAGTTTTTCTTAGTTTTTGTACAAATTTTTCAAGTTTGTACATAATTATTTTTCTTCCTTTTTGTTGTTACTTTAGAAAACACGGTTTTCTCTGATATATCTTCTAATTGATTGTTCATTGCATTGATTTCTGTATCTTTAGTTCCTGTTATTTTACCATACTCTTATTTTTATAGTCGTTTTCCCACGGATTCTCTGGGGATATTTTTAGATATAAAATCATGTCATCTGAAGAATTTCTTACAATTTTTATTCCTCCTCCACTAACTGCATTCTTTTATGCGATTTCATTGGCTAATAGCTGAGCACTATGTTAAATAGTAATGATAATAATGGCTTCTTTGTCTTGTTTCAGACTTTCAAGAACTGTCTCCTGTATTTTCTCAATGTATGAATTTTTCAATATGTCAATCAGCCTTTTTTGTAGTTATGATTCATAAAAAACAACCCAAAAATTAAATGGCCTTCACAATAAACATTTATTTCTCCTTGTCAAATCAAGAGTTGACTGTGACTTTGCCTGACTTCTCTGGTCTTAGTTGGTCTTAACTCTAAGCTACAGGTTAAGTTCAGGTCACCTTCATGTGTCTTCTCATGCCAGGATGTAGGTAAAAGGAACAGTCACTATTTGGAACATACAGCTAATTTGTGCAATAAATGTCAGGTTTGGATTTCATGATGCTCCTTTTACTACTCTGTAATGTATAAGTAACAATTAGATAAACAGATTTTTAAATTTTATTATTTTAATTGACTAATAACAATGATACATATTCATAGGTTACATGGTGATGTTTCAGTACATATAATGTGTAGTGATCAGATCAGGATAATTAATATATCCATTATCTCAAACATTTATCATTTATTTGCATTGGAAACATTATCATCTTTCTAACTATTTGAAACTCTATGATATATTATTGTTAACTATGGTCATCCTACAGTGCTACAGAACACTAGAATTTATTCTTCCTATCTAGTTGTAATTTTATATCTTTTAAAAAATCTCTCCCTTTCCCTCTTTTTCCCCTACCCTTCCCAGCCTCTAGTATCCTCGGTTCTACTTTTTACTTCTATGTCAATCAACATAGATCTCATAGATAGTGGACATAAAAATTTACTCATAAAATGTGTAAATATTCCTATGTTGTTAAAATCATACATAAATAAATCTTAACTACGTAAAGTAAAAATCTGCATAAGAGCAAAGACTTTTTTAAAGGATCTGTTTGTTATGGTGATAAGCCTAAAGTAACTAACAGATGTGACATTAGTATTCTCAACATACAAGGAACTCCTTCAAATTTTGTGACCTATTAAACCTACTTTATTAAAAAATATGACTTGAACAAAAATTGACAAAACACTAAATTATTTTATGAAATTATGTTCAACCTTATTGGAAGAAAATTCAATTTACTTAAACATTGAGATAAAATTTAGCCTATTAAAATAAAATAAAGACAGATACTATGTACTGACATATGACTTAAAAATTTGACATTTCTGGAAAATATTTTGATAATATACATCAAAAGATTTAAATGGTCATAATTTTGAACCAATAATTCTACTTATAGAAATCTATTTTAGGCAATATATTCAGTAATGTGGATATAGATATTTTTATAAGGGTGCAACATATAATACTTTCTTAAAATAAAAAATGCTTTTGTGTCTCTGGATAAGCTTGTTACTAGAAGTGCACAACTCCTTCCAAGATTTCCATAGACATGCCTTTATAAAAAGAGAGGGAAAAAAAAAAGAGAAGAAAACCTGTATCAGTGATGAAAATAGAAAAGGAATCATCAGTCTTTTGCAACTTACAAATTTGTTAACTAGTTAGTGTGCAGGCAGAAAAGGCTTCTTGTATGAAAGCAAGCAGGGAGGACACTTGGTAGCACCGTGACTACTGCAAATTTGAAGTAGGGAATGCTTGTTCTTGGGAACATAAGAGGAATAAGGACTTTAAATTTGCATACTATAGAGCTCTCAAAACAAAAAAACAGAATAGATGGATTAGACAAAGTGATCAAATAAATACAAGAACAAAACATTTTTGGCCTGGAAGAAGTTCTTGAACTTCTTTCTAAAGAAATCTTAACTAAGGAAAAGAGACCTAAAAGTAGACAAAATCTGGTAATAAAAAGGACACAGGAAAAACAAAACAAAATTCTATAAATACCCTTTGAATCAAAATCAGATTTTTGGAAAACATCTAGAAAACCTCAAGATTCTTCGAAGAGACTACTGGAATTCATAAATAAATTCAGCAAAGTCTCAGATTATAAAATCAATGTGCATAAATCAGTAGCATTCATATATGCACACAGAAATCAAGCTGAGAACCAAATCAAAGACTCAATACCTTTCACAAGAGCAACAAAGAAAATAAAATATCTAGGAATATATTTAACTATGAAGGTGAAAGACCTCTACAGGAAGAGCCACGAAACACTGAGGAAAAAAATATCAGAGGATGTAAACAGATGGAAAAAACATACCATGCTCACGAATTGGCAGAATCAACATTGTTAAAATGTCTATACTACTCAAAGTGATCTACAGATTCAATGCAATCTTTATCAAAATACCAACATTACTTTTCCCAGATCTAGAAAAAATAATTCTAAGCTTCATATGGAACCAGAGAAGAACCCATATAGCCAAAGCAACCTTAAGTAAAAAGGGCAAATTGGGAGGCATCAATTTACCAGACTTCAAGCTATAATACAAGGCTATAGTAACCAAAACACCATGGTACCAGCACAAGAACAGTGATGTAGGCCAATGAATCAGAACAGAGAACCCAGATACAAAACCATCCTCATATTGTCATCTACCAACAAACATGAAAAAATGCTCAACATCTTAATCATCAGGGAAATAATGCAAATCAAAACCACAATGAGATATCGCTTAACTCCAGGGAGCATGGCTTTTATCAAAAGTCCCAAAGCAACAAATGCAGGTGTGGATGGCGAGAGATAGAACACTCATACACTGTTGGTGGGACTGCCAACTAGTACAACCTCTATGGAAAGTAGTATGGAGATAACTCAAAGAGCTGAAAGTAGAACTACCATTTGATCCAGCAATCCCCCTACTGGGTATTTACCAAAAGGAAAAAAAAGACATTCTATAAAAAAGACACTTGCATGTGAATATTTATATTAATAGCAGCACAATTCACAATTCCAAAGATGTGGAAACAACCCAAGTGCCCATCAATACATGAGTAGATTAATAAAATGTGGTATATGTATACCATGCAGTACTGCTCAGCCACAAAAAAATGGTGAACTAATATCTCTTGTATTAACCTGGATGGAACTGGAGACCATTCTTCTAAGTGAAGTATCACAAGGATGGAAAAACAAACACCACATGTACTCACCATTAAATTGGAACTAATTGATCAACTTATGTGCACATATGGGAATAGAATTCATTGTAAATCAAGCAGTTGGGAGTGGGAGGGGATGGGTAAATTCACACCTAACAGGTATAATGCAAATTATCTGGGGCATGGACACACTTATAACTTTGACTCAAACTGTGCAATTGCAATTTATGTAACCAAAACATTTGTACCCTTGTAATATTCTGAAATTTAAAAAAAATTGCTCAGAGATAAATTCTTATTGACTGAGAGATAAAGAACATGAAGAATGGAAGAACAGGTGATTGCGATTTGCAAAGGATTTAAGTTCAACAATAGAGGCAAATAATTCAGTCTAAAAATTAATTCCTATGTTAGAAACAGGATAGAGTAAAAATTACTCTTGATAAAAATGTAAGTAATTTAAAAATGTTATTAATATAATTTAGTTCTCCAACTGCATCAACAAAAACAGAGACTTCATATGTGTAGAAAGAAGATTAGTCCTGTAAGTTATGAAAATAAATGGATCTAGATAGTAATGTCCTGGTAGTCAATTTATTGAACAAAATAACCTTACAGGAATGAAATTATAAAAATAGGCTTTTTTTCATATTCTTGCTCCTGAATATCGTCCATGTCATAGATTTTTAGCCATTCTCACATATTGACCAAAAGCCTACTTTTTCTAATTTATGAAGTCCAGTTTGATCTGAAACAACAGCTGACTTTCTCTTTCTTTTCAAATCTTTTCTGCTTTTCTCACTGATGCCTGACAAACCCGGCAAGTGATGAGTTCCAAGTTTTGTTTCCCCTTCTCAACCTAGGCCAGTCTTGTTGCCGGAATCTCTCACCTGCAGCACCCTGATGTAGGCAGTGGTTCCTCCTGTAACCCATTTTGATCCTTCCTCTGCCCTACCTTCAGGTGGTCCTCACCACCTATACTCAATTAAAAGAGGCTGTCTTTCCCAATGGGCTAGCTCTCACCTAGATACTTTCTTTAAATACATTCTACAGAAAAACGCATAGTGTCCTTACCTGCAAATGCTGAACGTCGGTCTGTTTCCAGCATACCTCGCTCACCTCTGCTGTGTTATGACCTTCCAACCAGTGTCTGGCCTTCGGGCATTTTCACGATTGTAAAAAGTTCCAGTTGTTGTGCCTTTTCAGTGCCAGGACACTTGTCAGTCTTTCTGGCATGCTCTTAGAAGCTTGCTTTCTTGGCTGGGAGGGAGTGCCAGGTTTGTGTCTATGGGGATGAAGGAGGAAACCAGCAGAGAGAGTGGATTAACCACTTGGCAGACACAGTTTTGGACATCTCCTTTGCATGTCCTGCATAAAATTTCAATTGCCTAGAATGACAGGATTCTTTGCCCTGGTTGTTCCCAGATTGGAGACCAAAATTGATGGGAGCAGTCTTATTTCAACATTCGGTTACATACTTAAGCCACTCTATAAGCCCAAAGCGCTCTGTAATCTAGATCCTGCATACCTTCTATACTCACTCCCACTTGCTCCACACACTCCAGCTATAGTGGCTTTCTTTCAACTCCTAGACCTAAAATACATGCCCTTTCACTTCCTAGAGCCCTATTCTCTTAAATATTTGCATGACTGCATCTTCATTTGGAAATTAGCAAATGCCACCTCCTCAGAGAATCCTCCCCTGCCCACTAATCTAGAAAATCTCATACCCTCTGTATCTCATTCAATTGCTTTACTGACCTCATAGCACTCACAAATATCTAAAACATAGTCTATCTCTCCCCATTTGCAAGTATATTTCAGGGAAGTGGGACTATTTGCTATATTGTACACCACTATATCCCCAGGAATTAGAAAAACTGCCTGCCCCAGGCTGTGTCACAATTCGTAGTTACCAAACAGAATAAATAAATATAAAAATAGAACTAACAATATCTAGGATATCAAAATGGTATATTCTTTATAAGAGAAGTGAGCAATAAAGAAATAAAAGAAAGTAGTAAAAAAAAAAATCAAAGTATAGAGAAAATTATACCAGGCAAGTACAAACAAGTGCAAGTGCTTAAAAATTAAAAGTTCCCAATGTACACTGAATAGATATACCGATAAAAAGGACAAGGCAAAATTGATACATACCTCTCATTATCTTTTAATGAAAAACATCACAGCATCAAAGATGATACTGTTAGGTAGATAGTTAGGATCTCCAACTGTTCTAAGGACAAGGGTGCCCCGCTTGGGTGCTTTCTCAAGCAATTGCTCCACGGGGAAGAAGGATAAGGGCGGGCACTCCATCATGGTCTTGCCCCGCCTTAATCCTATCCCAAGCAACCACTACACCTGGGTAAGGAGTCAATGCTTTATCAATATGGGAATTCCCCAGCCCAGGCATGATAGGATTTGAAAAGTGACCTAAGTAACCTAAGGGTAATTATTAATGTCATTAGCTTAAATCTACATTGTGGTTGTCCCCTCCCTCCTCTTGTGGGCTTTCAGAGAGGGAGCTTTTATATGCAGATGGAATTTTAAGGATAACTTTTGATCATTTGGTAATATTCCACACCTCCTGAGAGCCCTCCCCCAGACTGAGCCAATAAAAGGAAACAATCTGAGACTTCAGAGAGTGAGTGAGTGAGGTCAGTCTGTCTCTCTCTCCGCTAATGGAGACAGACCCGTTTTGTTCTACAATAAAGAGTTGCTCCTGTGAAACTGCTTCTTGCCTGAGGTTATTTCATCACATTGGCCCTGATGGTGATTTTTTCCAAGCAAGGAGTCAGAGGACCAGGATAATAGTCTGGACTTCACACTTCGGTGTGTCTAGTCATTCCTCGACCCAGAGCACACCAAGAACCAAGGCAGACTACCACCCTGACATCCGAGTCATGGCACCAAAAATGTCAGGGTCCTCAAAATTCCATCTGAGGTATACGAGCTCCCTCTCCAAAAGCCCATGGAGGGTGGGGGCGGTGAACCACAGTGTAGATTTAAGCTAATGACATAATTACTCTTAGGATAGTCTAGGTCCGTTTCTAAATCTATCATGCCTGGGCTGGGGAATTCCCAGATTGATGAAGCGTTCCCTGCTTACCCAGGTGTAGCAGTTGCTCGGGATAGGATTAAGGGTGGGGCAGCACCAAAATGAAGTGCCTGCCCTTAGCCTTCTTCCCAGGTGGAACAATTTCTCAAGACAGCACTCAGGCAGGGAACCCTTGTCTCTAGAACAATTGGAGATCCTAACTATCTACCTAACAATACTGTGAGACTAGAAAATTAGCTGTGTGAGAGCAAGAACTTTTTGATTTTTGTCTTTTATTAATATATTGACTAATATATCCAAAGAACCCAGTAAAACACCTGGAATGTGGCAGATATTTAGTAAATATTTGTTCAATGAATGACTCAATCTAAGGCAAAATTCAAAAAAATTGAAGAATAGATGACTAGTTGAATTGTTCAAAATACCATTCAAAGTTTAGGCAGATTAATTAGATAAAAATAAATTGGTGGAAGTTTAAAATAAGGAAATTATTATCAATTGTAATATTTCTTTGTAAACACCTTTAATTCTGTTATGCCTCTCTTTTTTAAAGTATTAAACTGGAGCATCCCAACATTTGCATTTTCATGTTTTTTTAATGAATGCTATATAAATATTGTGTAATGAACAAATAATTCATATAATAAATTGACTCATTGACTATTTTACTTTATAAGACATGACTACATATTTTTGCAAACATTTAAAAACCTGATTATATACCAAACTTCACAGAATACTTCAATAAGCTCCTAAAAGTAAGATTTATATAAGCATAATCTCCAATTACAGGACAACAAAGTGGATATTAATGGCAAAATTTTAAATAAGAAATCATTCACTATTAAGAAAGAAGTAATCTCAATTATTGTTTCAAATGACAAATTAAAACAAAGAATTTGGAAAAGCTGTAAATAAAAACACACATGAATGCAGTAAAATCTGAAGTTAGGACCTAATCCATATGACTAAATTATTATATTATTCAGTAATTAAAAGAATGAGAATAATTATTCCATTCAAAATTCTATAAAATTAAGTTCAGATGGAAAGAGAAGACTTTCACTAACTTTATTTACATTTGTTTGTGTGCATTTTGCAATATCCATTTATTATTTTGAAATTTCAAATGCAATATATAATGAAAATAAATGATATGGGAGATCACTTTTTGTATCTGTATGCTAATATTTCTAAACCGTTGTTCCACAAAGCACGGTTTTATAGCATATTTATAAGTATATATATATATATTTTTTTTTTTTTTTAATTTTTTTTTTGAGGCAGAGTCTCACTCTGTTGCCCGGGCTAGAGTGAGTGCCGTGGCGTCAGCCTAGCTCACAGCAACCTCAAACTCCTGGGCTTAAGCGATCCTCCTGCCTCAGCCTCCCGAGTAGCTGGGACTACAGGCATGCACCACCATGCCCGGCTAATTTTTCTATACGTATTTTTAGCTGTCCAGCTAATTTCTTTCTATTTTTAGTAGAGACGGGGTCTCGCTCTTGCTCAGGCTGGTCTCGAACTCCTGAGCTCAAACAATCCGCCCGCCTCGGCCTCCCAGAGTGCTGGGATTACAGGCGTGAGCCACCGCGCCCGGCCTATAAGTATATTTTTGTATGAATTATAGAAGTGTTATTGTTCAAGTATGTTTGAAAAATATCAGATTAAATATAAATAAGGAGGTATTTTGACCCTAAGATTTTTTCAAAAAAATAGATTAATGCATATTGTTAGTTTCTAATATGCCTATTAATTCATTTTACCATGAAATACTTGTTTCTTATTTCCTGAATCTATTATCTCAAAATGCTAATTTTTAGCAATATTATTCTATTCTGATACATGAAAATATACATATTAAATTGATGATTTTCTAGGAAAATATGACTGGCCAAAATTGGCAGAAGCAGCAAATGAACCAGTAATAACTAAGTAAATTAAAAAGTTATTAAAGACTTAGGATCAAAGCAGGCTATGTCCCCAGACCATTTTGATTAATAGCTTTTTAAAAATTATTTAGTATTATTTTTTTGAGACAGGGTCTTGCTCTGTCACCCTGGCTAGTGTGCAGTAGCTTCATCATACCTCACTGCAGCATCAAACTCCTGGGCTCAAGTGATCCTCCCACCTCAGCCTCCCAAGTAGTTGGGACTACAGGTGCGTGCCACCACATCCAGCTAATTTTTCTACTTTTTTTTTTTTTAAGAGATGGGGTATCATTCATATTTAGGGGTTTGTTGAACTCCTGGCCTCAAGCAATTCTCCTGCTTCAGCCTCCCAAAGTGCTAGGATTACAGGTGTGAGACCCCACACCGAGCCTGATTGGTAGCTTTTTAAATCATTTTAAATGAAAAGTCCACACACTATTCCTGGAAATAGAAAATACAGATAGTTGCCCAGCTAATAGTAAGAATCTTGTTTATCATTGATACAAAAATCTATCAAGAAAGCATGAAAGCAAAATTTATAGAATAATTTCATTTTGAGATATCCAATATCAAATAAAATACCCAATAGTATAGTAAAAACAAAAATCTTTGACAAAGTAGAATTATTTATCATACATTCAAATATGCTTGTATTTTATGAAATGTATTCATATAATTTATCTTATCAATGAGCCAGAGGAAAAATAGCTTGGCAATCACATTTATTTAATTCAGCCAGGAACATAATCAACTGCAATGTTAGATTATATCTCTCCATGTCGCTATAGTCACTTTATCATGACATAAACTGCCTTATAATCTGCTTTGAAATGGTTTCATTTATTTTCTAACATCATGAGCAGGAGATCCTTTGAAACACCATTTTAAATAGAAAGTTGCAGATGAAAAGGTTTGTGAAAACTTTTCTTCAGTTTCTAAAATCCTTTTTTTTTTTTAAAGATAGATCATAATATATATTTTTTTCTTTTATAATTTTTTATTTATTTATTTATTTATTATAGCTTATTATGGGGGTACAACCGTTCTGGTTAAATATATTGCCCATGCCCCTCCCAACCCCCCCGAGTCTGAGCTTCAAGAGTGTCCATTCCCCAGACAGTGTATACCTCCATCTCTTTTTTTTAACTTCATCTCTCTATGTTATTTCTTACTTCAGTTGTCATTTAATTGTTTTCTATAAACAACACTATCTCACACTCACATGTGATAGATAGTAAAATAAGGAAGAAAGTACATGGACCAAATAATCAAAATCAATATGCATTACTGTTTCCCAGTGTTGGATTATTCATTTAGGGATCATGAACAAAGACATATAAAAATCAGAAGTTTTAAAATTTTTCTTGCTCTAACAAGATGGGGATTTTTAAGTTTGGAATTAATGAAAATCAATTTTTTCTCCAATTTTCTATGTCAGTTTTATGAGATGGATTTTATTCATTTTTAAATACATCAATGACATTTATCTGAGGAATCCTAAGAATCAGTATAAAGTTCACACTATGCAAATATCCCTTATGTCTGAGAAAGCTAAAGCTGTAAAGTTCCTGTTGAGATTAGCATAGTCCCAACATTTTAGAGCCTAAAGAAAGCAAGGAAGCAAGAAGATTGAACTCTAACAAATATCAAAAAGGTCAATTATAAATCATGATCCAGTATTTTTCTAGAAGAATACTGCTCCTAAATCTCCCATTTGGCCAATTGGCACAGTGGTAAGTGAATGTTTGTTATTGCAATGAATGGAATTTTCCTTCCAGCATAGGTTTTGCTCTAGAATTAGGGTATTTTTCTTTCTCCTAATCCATTCATTCATTTATTTATTCAGTCATTTAGTCAGTAAGTCAGTCATATATCTGCATGTTATACAGATTTACACATAGAAGAAAAAACAACTATGATTAAAAGTGTAAAAAATTAAATAATATCCTGAAATAAAAAAATAAAAAATAAAAATGAAAAGCTAAAGAGCACTGATAATATCAAAGACAAAGTATTACAGATAGAGAATACATACCACTCAATATTTTTTATAATAAAATAGTTTTTGTGAATATATTTCTATTGGAATGGATGAGTAGTGTAAAGGAATCTGATTAGAAGATGTAATTATGTGATTTAAACAAACTGTATCTTTGTCTTTAAAATAAAGGTGCTACCAGAAAACATGCTGAAATGTGCTACTTTTGTGAGAACCAACCAGAGAAATTTCTCTTGGCTGTTAGGACAATAAAAAAAAAAAAATTAACTACCTAACCAATGAGCTAATGATGATTTCCTAAACATACAGATTTTCTTGTAATATACTATTATGGTTACTATGTTCACTTTTCTTCTTTCCTTTGTTTACTAGGAATCTCACAGCCAAATTTGTGGCTCCTTTAACATGTGGTCTAGAATTTTAACATTTTGATCTCAATTTTATTTTCCTTATCCTTGATTTAGTAATCTATTTTATTCTATGTCAGTGTTCACATTTTTCTAACCTATATATAAAAGAGGTTATTGAAATGCAGTGTGTGTTTGTTATTTATAAATAAATACATTAAGTCAGCAGAGCTTCTGTATCTCTTACCATCTAATTTGCGCTATTTCCTCATCATTATCTTATTATATTGAGACCTTGAGTAACCTACACACTGCAATATTCCCCTCACTAGGCTTTCATTATATCTGTCTCTTTAACACTATTTCCCCCCACTATCATCCTAATTTTTTTAACTTACCACTCTAATATTTAATATTTCTTTTAACATTATATTGTTACAGAATATAATTATGGCTCTTCAAGGTCATTCTAAATTGCCTTTCTACATTGGTTTATATGCTCCATAGAAAATATGCTCCATAGAAAAATATGAAAAAATATATAATAAGGCTGAAAAAATTAGGGTGAATATATGTTACTCTGGAATGAAAATATTGTAAGGATAGGGAAAGCAATATAATTATTAATGTAAATTATTATCATTACACTATATAGTGTGACTGTAAAATGATAAAAGGTCACTAATCAAGATTTTACTCACCCATTGTGTAATAACTATTACTAGATTTGCCCTTCTTCTGCAACCAAATATGAGCCTGGATAAAATATTTGAGAAAACTGCCTATAGGCACTAGGCATATGATGGGCAAAACTATGATTCTCAAGAGAAGGGAGACACGAGCTAAACTTACATCTACCCTTGCTTTATGCTTGTAGTCTCTTACTAGTTGATGCTACAAGGAGATGGAAACTAAGCAGAACATGGAAGGCCTACTAAGCTGAGGAGGCAGATGTCAGAAATGCTGTTGAGATGGCTGGAATTAACTGGGCAGGGCACCAAAGAGGAGAGGGGTGAGCACAGAACTCTTTGTGGAGGTTCCTATATGTCCTGGGCTGAGAGCTGTGGAGCATATGCACAAACAAATAAAAATAAAACACACACACACACACATGCACACCCCATCCTGACAAGTTAAAAATAATTATCTGATAGTGTAACTGATCTGCCCAAATAAACAAAATGTGATATTCTTCAAGTAAGACAACATCCAGACACCCTATCAACCACAATGTCCAGAATATAATTTGAAAATATTATTAGAGGTATAAAGAAACAGGAGAATACGGCCAGAAATAAAGACAGATTTTTAACAGATACAGATCTTCAAGATGACCTGGAAGTTAGAATCCAAAAGCAAATACTTTAATTTAACCAATAGATATACGTTCAAGGACTTAAGTAAAAGATGGATGTAAAGAGTGAATATGTGGGAAATTTCAGCAGAGATGTGGAAAATATAAACAGTAACCAAATGGAAATTCCAACACTGAAAGTTATTAATATAATGTCTGACAATGTGAAAAAGTATTAAATAAGCATAACAGCAGATTTGAGGTTAAAAAATAAAGGGTCAATGAACTTAAATTAATAAAAATAATTCCATCAGAAGATCCAAAGAAAGATTGAAAAACAGAGTAATACTGCCTCAGTGACCTATAGGGCAGTAGAAGCCAGTTTAATCACTGCAGATTGGAATCCAAGAAAGAGAACTGAGAGAGAATGGAAAAGAAAAATATATTTGATGAAATAATTTCTGAAATTTCCCTAAATTCAGTGCAAAATATCAACTTAAAGATAAAAATCTTAGTTCATTCTGAGAAGGATAAATACAAAGAAGATGACACCTGCCACATCATAGTCAAATTCTGCAAAGCAAGTATAAAAGAAAAGACACACCAAATATAGAAAAATGAGAACATTATGACAACAGACTTTTGATTTGTGGAAAATGGAGGCTGGAAGATAGTGGAGTGATATTGTCCATGTGATATCACTACGAAGTGACAGCTTTAAAGTGTTGAACTAAAAATACTAATAATACAACTTAAAATACAAACTGCTATATGCAGTGTAAATATCTTTAAAAATGAGGATAAAATAAAAAATTTCCATATAAGTAAACCATGAATTAGTCATCAACAGACGTACACTTCAAAAAATGCTAAAGAAAGTATTTTAAGCTGAAAATAACTGGTACCAGATAGAAATTCAGATGTACAGAAAGGAATAAAGAGCACCAGAATGATAAATCTATGGGTAAATATATTTTTCCTTCTCTTGGTTTCTTTAAAAGTCAATTATTTAAAGAAAATAATAGTATTATTGTAAAGTTTATAACCTACATAGAAGTAAAAATTATAATAGCACAATGAGGGGAAAGGAGTAATTGGAAGTATACTGTTGTAAGTTTCATTTTATTTTTTAAATTGGAAAAAAATTTTTTTTCACTTTTATTTTTTTATTTCAGCGTATTATAGGGATACAAATGTTTAGGTTAAGTATATTGCCCCTGCCCCCGCCCCTGCCCCGCGTCAGAGCTTCAAGCGTGTCCATCCCCCAGACGGTGCGCATCACACTCATTATGTATGTATACACCCATCCCCTCCTCCCCTCCCATCTGCCCGACACCCGATTAATGTTATTCCTATATGTGCACTTAGGTGTTGATCAGTGAAACCAATTTGATGGTGAGTATACGTGGTGCTTATTTTTCCATTCTTGGGATACTTCACTTAGTAGAATGGGTTCCAGCTCTATCCAGGATAATACAAGAGGTGCTA
>CM052440.1:32125638-32174030 GCA_028533085.1 Varecia variegata
AAGCAGATTTATTGCTGATATGGAGAAAGTTTTAGTGGTCTGGATAGAAAATCAAAATAGCCACAACATTCACTTAAGCCAAAGCCAAATCCAGAACAAGGCCCTAACTCTCTTCAATTCTATCATGGTTGAAAGCTGCACAAGAAAAGTTTAAAGCTAGCAGAGGTTGGTTCATGAGGTTTCAGGAAAGAAGCTACCTCCAGAACATGAAAGTCAAGGAGAAGCAGTAAGTACTGATGGAGAAGCTGCAGCAGGTTATCCAGGAGATCTAGCTAAGATAATTGATGAAGGGGGCCATACTAAACTACAGATTTTCCATGTGGACAAAACAGCCTTATATTGGAAGACGGTACCATCTAGGACTTCCTTCCATAGTTAGATGAAAGTCAATGTCTGGTTTCAAAGCTTCAAAGGACAAGCTGACTGTCTTGTTAGGGACTAATGAAGTTAGTGACTTAAATTTGAAGCCAACGATTATTTACTATTCCAAAAATCCTAGAGTCATTAACAATTTTGCTAAATTTCCTTTGCTTGTTCTCTATAAATGGAACAGAAAAGCCTGTATGACAGAACATCTATATACAGTATGGTTTACTAAATATTTTAAGCCCACTGTTGAGAACCACTGCTCAGAGAAATACAATTTCTTTCAAAATATTACTGCTCATAACAGTGCACCTGGTCACCCAAGAGCTCTGATGGAGATGTACAAGGAGATTTATTAATGTTCGTTTCATGCCTGCTAACACAACATCTATTCTGCAGCCTATGCAAAGGAGTAATTTCAATGTTCAAGTCTTATTTAAAAAATACATTTTGTAGGGGTATAGCTGCCATAGATAGAAATTCCTATGATGAATCTGGGCAAAGTTAACTGAAAATCTTCTGGAAAGAATTCACCATTCTAGATGCCATTAAGAACATTTATGATTCGTGCAAAGAAGTCAAAATATCAACATTAACAGGCGTTTGGAAGATGTTGATTCCAACCCTCATGTATGACTTTGAAGGGTTCAAGAATTAAGTGGCAGAAGTAACTGCAGATGTGGTAGAAGTTGCCAAAGTATTAGAATTAGAAATGGAACCTGAAGATGTGACTGATTGTTGCAATCTCATGATAAAACTTGAATGAATGAGGAATTACTTCTTATGGATAAGCAAAGAAAGTAGTTTCTTGAGATAGAATGTACTGCTGGTGAAGATGTTGTGAGAATTGTTGAAATAACAACAGAGAATTTAGAATATTAGTTGATAAAGCAGTACCAGGGTTTGAGAAGATTAACTCCAATTTTGAAAGTTCTACTGTATGTAAAGTACAAGCAAAAAGCATTGCATGCTGCAGAGAAATCTTGAGTGAAAGGAAGAGTCAATTTATGTGGCAAACTTCACTGTTGTTTTATTTAAAGAAATTGTTGCCATAGCCACCCCAACCTTCAGCGAGCACCACCCTGATCAGTCAGCAGCTAATAACATCAAGGCAAGACCCTCTACCAGTAAAAATTTATGACTTGCTAAAGGCTCAGATAATCGTTAGCAATTTTTAGCAATAAAATATTTTTAAATTAATGTATGCATATTGTCTTTTTATGCATAATACCATTGGATACTTAGTAGACTACAGTATATTGTAAACATACTTTGATATGCACTGGGAAACCAAAATATCCATGTGACTCGCTTTATTGCGATATTCACTTTATTGCAGTGGTCTGGAACGGAAACCGCAATATCTCTGAGGTATGCCTGTATTTTGTGCATATAAAATAAGCAAATAATGGTGGTAGATTGAATTGATGTTTATAAACAACAGCAAATTAAAGATAATTTAATTTAAAATGATTGAAATGATGTTTATAAATAAAAGCAAATTAAAGATAACAAAACAAGGGTCAGGTACAAATATCATCATGAGGAACTAAAGTTAAAATGAAGCTACACTATTTAGACTTGTTCTAGATCAATCACACTTCTACATAAACTTCCCAATGGAAAATAATCATGGGGAAAATTCTGTTCACAGAATGGTTTTTATTCCACACTGTGGCTTTGTCATCAAACCTCAAGGCAGTTCCATAGTGAAATGGTCTTGTTTAAGTGAACTTGTTTGTCTTCAAAAAATAAAAAAACAGTGGGGTGTGGAGGGGGCAAACAAGTGAAAGCATTGCTCCCCAAGGCCTTGAGGAAATTTCTAGGATCTATTCTATTTTGGAGGTAGTATGGGAGTCAAAGAAGAGAAAGAAAGAAAAAGTAGACCATAAAATGCCTAGGCTTCTCAGAGGAAAAACACTTCCCTGTATCCTCATTTTATTTCCCCAGCATCCTTTTAGAAATTGCTCCAGAGAAGAGAGAGCACCCCCATGTTCACTGGGACTTCTACCTCTTTGAACACAAAACTCAACCTGTTAGCATAATGGCCAATACAATTTTAAGTCCTTGGTTCATAGTACTGACAACCTTTCTTGATGTTGTGTAAAAGGGGTTGGGTAGCAAGGGCTGCTCTTCTCAGCTTGCCTTGATTCTACACTTCCCCTTTCCTTTTTAGGGTGGAGATGTCAAACCTGCTCTGATCCCCAAAGGTTTGATTTTTCTACGTGAGATTCTGGATGGACAATTAGGAAGGTATTGGTAACCATATAAAGCAGTGCTCTTGTAGTCTTCTTGGTGACTAAGAAGTTCAGGTTACAAAGTTACAAGGAGAGCTTGAGGCTGAGGGGAAAGTGACTACAGTGAGAGCAGGCATTCATTTAGGATTTCGGGTAGTTAATGAAGGGAGCAAGAAAGAGTAGTCTGGCTTTTGCACTACTGCTAGCTTGTCATTTCATTCTGCTTGGTGATGAGATTATCTGAATTTTTCAGGAAAAAAAAGCCAATGTACTCTTTGGAGATAAAATATTTGATAAATATTCAATAGTGGTATCTCAAGGATATAGATCAATTATATCAAACAACTCCAGTCTTTGCTTTTAATCCTGCTTCACATAGTTATGGAATATAGAACAGCTGCCTAGGATTCTACTGAAATATTTTATTTTTCCAATTCTAATTCTCCACAAAAAAAATTTAAATAAAAAGACTTCCAGCAAGTCTTTTACCAGATACGGAATTTTATCATATTAATTGCAGAACATTTACTATGGATTTTTTGTCCTATTTTAAGTTTTCTCCATTGTAAGTTTATGACATTTGCTAATTAAGATCAGTAATATAAAATAGAGAAAACTGAAGTACTTCCACACATTCTAGCATTTAACTAGTTCAGCACCTAGTAGCTTTAGCTTTGCTCAGACATCAAGGATCTCTGAGAAGGTAGGGCGCGGTGCTTCACGCCTGTAATCCTAGCACTCTGGGAGGCTGAGGCGGGAGGATGACTCAAGGTCAGGAGTTCAAGACCAGCCTGAGCAAGAGTGAGACCCTGTCTCTACTAAAAAATAGAAAGAAATTAGCTGGACACCTAAAAATATATAGAAAAAATTAGCCAGGCATGGTGGTGCATGCCTGTAGTCCTAGCTACTTGGGAGGCTGAGGCAGAAGAACTGCTTGAGCCCAGGAGTTTGAGGTTGCTGTGAACTAGGATGATGCCGTGGCACTCTAGCCCAGGCAGCAGAGCAAGACTCTGTCTCAAAAAACAAAAATAAATAAAATAAAAAAATAAAGGATCTCTGAGATGCAGAAGTAAAAGGTTTAAGGCAAATAAACATGTTTTAATGACAAAAATCCTAGATTTTTTTCTTCTATCAAAAAGCAGCTAATCAAGAACGCTTATATTCTCTCCAACATAGTTGACCTTTAAAATTTTATTTCTGGGGAAAGAAAAATGAAAGCTGTCCCCTTTGCAAATTTAAGAAAACTATGGGAATTTGTGGGAGGCAAGTTACACACGAGGGCCTCTCTTGCAGGCCTGAGTGCTGCGGGTTTCAACCCTGTTGTCAGGCCCTGAGGCAGCGAGTGCATCTTCCCTCCTCATGCCCCTCCATCCTCCGTCCAGATAGCTTTCTTGTAAAATATGGGCAAATAATCTTTCCTCTGGGCTTGGCTAAAAGTACAATTTGTTATAGAACATTACCTTCTCCAGGTAAGGTGCGAAGGAGATAGCTCCTGGGATGCCCTGCGACTCTTCAAAGCAGAGGCTCATTAAACACCGTAAATTGGATGTTCCTGAGAGGACCATCTGTGAAGGTAAGTGGAAGTGAAAAGCACAGAGCAGGGTTTGTGGGACTCTCTCATGAATCTAGTAGCCACAATACTTAAACCATTTTTGCCTCCAAGCATCGATCTGTTCACTTAAAAAACAATGAAAATACATAGATGGTTAGAGACTTTAAAATCATTCATGACAATTAGCTTCACTTTAGTTCTCAAACATTTTTTTTTAATGGGACCTTGCTATAGAAGCAAAGACTTTAATTCATGTTGCTACTATTTCTCTCAAAATATAGAAAATTATCTTGTTTACTGATTCACCAGTTACTTGCATATGTGGAAGCAGAAGTCTTATGTTTAATTGTGCATTTTACAGTTTGATAGTTGAAGGACAAACACTTTTAAGGAGCTGGGATTAGGACTGGCAGCATTATCATATATGAATTGCAAAGAAGGCTTCCAGGTTTTTCTTTGCCTATTGTTTTAGGAAGAAAGGTATTTATGAAGCATAATAAAAGGAAGTCACAGAGTATGGGAGCTTTGTTTAACATCTGTCTGTCAGCTAACCTCAGTACTGTGGGGAGATTGGCAGAGTCTTTTCGCATTTAAGCAGGAGTCTTTATATTTGTCAAAAGCAGCTTCCTGTCTAAGACAATTTTCCATGCAACTGGGGTAGCACACCTTGTACAATTCAGAGAATTATTTTCTCCTCCTCTTTTTACCAGTTTTTTTTTTTAATTTAAGAAACTCCAGGATCAATTCTGTGTTGTGTAGTCTATGTTTGTAAGCTTGAATTTGTTTTAAAAAAAACAAAACTCCAATATCACACAGAATGTTTTAGTGTATTTCATTTTTAAAAGGATATAATCTTCTGGAAAAAAGAAAAAAAATAATAGACTAGAGTATCTATTCCACTAGGACAGATCTAGGCATTTAAATTTTCAAGGCTGACATGAAAATGTGTACAGAAAAGATATTTTCATTTGAGTAAACTTACAAGTAACATATCCAGTTGTTTTTGGTTACTTTCAGTTTTATTTTAAAAAGCCCTATGTTTGAGAGCCCATGAAATTCTACCACATCCAAGCATTTAATGAGATAATCCATTCCATGGTTCCTGATTAAAATTATCAGCACCCACATTCCCAGGAGCAGCTTTTAATTGGACATTAATTTGTAAGGGATAGAATGCTCATCAGTTCATCCAGATCAAAGGCACAGATGGAAGGATGCTGAAAATGGTACTTTTTGAATAATTCAGAATTACTTCAGATTTAAATAATAACACTGCTGTCATTTAAGTTCATTTATATAAAAAGGAAATTTACCAAGGACTATCTGTAAATTGTATGGTAAGATTTCTATGTAATTCTAACCATTTTACAGGAGATAAATTAAAGGAACATCATTATTAACTCATTATTAACTTTTATCCAAATGAATATAAAAAATCACTATCTGGTTTTAGGAAACTGAATGACAGAATCATGGCAGAGTTCCATGTTCTAGCAACAAATATACATGATGGGAAATCATTTATCAAATTATCTTTCTAAAATAATTGCCTTAAATAAATCCAAACACAACTCAGCTTTTCCCTGAAGCATTGTTCCTAGTTACCAAAACAAAACACAACAAAACAAAACATCAGAATTCTATAAAACATATAAAGGTTGTATGCTTTTTCTTTGGCTACTAACATCTATTAGTTTTCTTCTTCTGAAAGATGAACTTTGGCCAGCTATCATTGTCATTTTTATTTTGAGCATAGTTAGTGCTCCTCCTCTACTCTGATCTTGTAACTTACTACCTAGATGATGATTGTCTAATTACAGAGTTTATCCAGTCCCACCTCCCAAAATGCCTACTGGTCATTTATTTGGACATACAACTACCACCTACCAAATGCTGATTTATCTTATCTTGGTTTTCTAGCTCATTTTTCATTTTTCTTATTTTAAAAGCTTTCTGTGTCCTTCCCTATGAATCTATGAATCTATCATGTAATATTAATTGCAGCCAATGCTTCATGTTTATTTCTTTTGATGTCACTCTACTTCAGGACTATATCACATTAGTGATTAATAATAATGATAGTTCTTGCAAGTACTGTTAATGCTCAAAATGTTTTACCTCTGTTTCACCCCACACAAATCTTGGGAACAATCTTGAATCTTGAGCTGAAGACCATGTTTTACTGCTGCTCAAAATACTTCTATAGCTCCCCATTATATAAGTGTAAAATCTCACATTCTTATGTTTTTATTGCTTCACAGTTAGGAATTAACCTTCCCCTCCGATCACTCTTCCCTCAAGTCCCTTACCTGAATTGTCTCCTTCACTGAGTTGACTTCTCCTCTGGGACCTTTGCCTTGATCATTTTATTCTCCACACTTTCTTTATTGTTCCACTTTTCATTCTCAGTATTACTTTCTCTCACCATCTTGCTATATATATCTACATGCAACCCAACCTTATATAATTTCTACTTTATTTCAAAAACTATTTATTGAGCACTTGCTTTGTGCTAAACACTGTTCTGTCCTATAAAATAGCACTGGTGAGTATTATATTGTCTCTGCCTTCAAGGAGCATAGAGCTTATTGAGCAAGTATGAATTACAGAAGTGTGAACAGTAAAGAAGAGGGACAGGAACCAACATTCATAGACCTCCTATACCTGCCAGGCACATCATATGCTTTCCAGAAAGCCCGATGAAATTAAGATGGTTATCCTTACAACACTTGGGGAAGTTGAGGTTTAGAATTTGTTCATGATCACACAGTTAGCAAGTGGCACTCTGGTGTATGTGAACCCACAACTTCCCATTGTATTGTGATGCAATGGAAACTTTGCCCAGCATTCTTGCTCTCCTTTGAATTCCTACCGTATATTGTTTTATACCATATATTTGGCATTTATTATATACTGGATTAAGGGTTATTTTTTATATTTATTTTTAAAAAAATAGCTTGAGTACCTACAAACTGCCTGGCATTGGACTAAGTGCAAAGATATATAAAGATCAACATGATAAAATCCTTGCCTTCAGGAACTTCCAGTTTGGTGTAGGAGAAAGATAGGTAAATGAACATTTACCAAACAATATATGAGAGCTCCATCAGAGTGATGGTTCTGCCTTTGAAATGTTAAAATCCTCTATCACCTATTTCTTTGTGGTGGTTCACTCTGCTGCAGGATGGAATCTCTCCATGCTTCGCTTTGTTTGAGCTTCTTTGGAGCAGAGTGGGTAGAGACACTTAGAGAAGGCAGAGAAGCCTTCCTTAGTGAGTGACTGCTTGAACAGATTTGTAAAGGATGTCTAGAAGAACTCCAAGTAACACAGGAAGAAAGTGCATTCCAGGGAGAAGGACAATCATAGGTAAATATTAAGTTGTGAAATAGTATGACATATTCAAAGAGCAGCCTAAAACTCAGAGTCCACTTAGAGGAAGTGGTAAGAAATAGGACTGGAAAGGTAGCCATAATCATTATATGCCATTCTAAGATACTAATTCTCGGAGCTTTATAAAATAGAGGCCTTGGCGCCACCCAAGACTAATTAAATCAGAAACTCTGGTCTTTTGAGGGAGGAAGGTCTGGGCACTGGAGACTTTTAAAAGCTTACCAGGGCAATTCTAATGTGCAGTCATGGTTGCGAATCAGTGCTGCAGGCAAAGGGGAGCCAAATAAGTTTAGGAAGCAAAAGGCATGATCAAATTTGTGCTTTAGACAGAACACTCTGGAAACAGTGCAGAAAACAAACCAAAAGGCAGGACACAGGAGGTAGGGATGCAGTAAGAGTCTGTCATAATAATCCAGATGAGATGAAAAGCTCTTAAAATTACTTTATGTGAACTAGATTGCAAACATGTCTGAAGTATTCCTGTTATACTGGTTTTCCTAACAACTTTTTTGCCTAGTGTGGTGTAGGTATCTAACAATACTAGTTGAATCAAAGCATTATATAGCAAGACAGAGGTTAACATTGATGAAAAATTAAAAGTTATCATTTTAGAAGCATGTTTCATGACTGTAACATAATGTATTCTTTTCAAGAAAACTTGGAAAATACATGCCAATATCAACAAAAGAATAAAAATGGACCACTAGTCCACCATTTCAAGATACACACTCTTCATATTTTGGTATGTTGCCCTTCTCTGATTATTGTTCACATAGTTGATTTCATTCCCTGTATATAATTAGGAAAATTGAGTCATGCTGTATGATAAACATTCTTACATCATTCAAAACTCTTTATCAATTCTATTTAAAAGATTGAATGATATGTTGCACTATAATTTATACAGTAATCTTCCAGTTGTTGGACACAGGTGGTTTCTAGTTTTTTACTCTTATAGATGATAACCATATTTGACAAAAACACTTTTTAAATTTCTGATTATTTCCTTAGACTGAATTTCAAGATATATATTTGTTGAAGAAAAGAGAATGTTTTGCAAGTTTTTGAAAAAGCTTGCAAAACTATTTTCCTAAGAGTTTCTCAATGTCCATCTCTGCAATCATATGATAGACTGACTTTTTATATACAGCTTTGCTATCACTATCCATTTTCACATATAAATATTTGTATGTATATATATATTTTTTCTTAAGTATCAGGAAACTAAAAGCAAAAGAAAACCCATATGGCTTTAAGTATACTCTCAGTCTATTGTGAGAGACAGGTAAAGGAAACAATGTACTGAGGACTCTTTCAGAGCTTTATTCCTACTTTTGAAATATCAAAATCCTCCATCATTTCTCATTTCCTCGTAGGAATCCATCCATCTGCAGTGCCTAAGGTCTCCATGCACCTGTATGTGTTTGGATATCATTGAAGCAAAGGATTATAGCTAAAAATATATTTCCTTATTTTAATTTGCATTTATGTGATATGTAATTTTTATTATTTTTAAATTACATATTTCCTATTTTATCAATAATATGACATAAATTTTCCACATTTATAGAACAGAACTTTAGGATTTTTCTCCCGTATGTATAGCAGATGATTTACAGTTCTAAAACAGCATTTTCTTCTCAAGATATTTAAATATATTAGTATATAACTTTGCTAATTATATCACTATTCTTTAAAAATCTTCTCTGTATATCTTGACATAATCTATATCTTTACATATTTTCTGCTTATAAATTTTTATTAATTTTCAGAGTTTTATTTCTTAAAATTAAAGAATAATTTTAATTGTACTGATTTTTAGTTTACTAATTCTGTATTTAATAACTTTTAGAACTTTTCTCTTTCCTTCCATGAAGTTGACTTTTTAATACTCATATTCTAGCTTCCCCAGTTGAATACCTTAGTTCAACTTTTCCATTTTATTAATTATGACATTGAGGAATTTACTTTTCTTTTACTTTTCAAAATCATGAAAACTTCAAGTTCAGAGAAAAGTGTAGAGAATAATATGAGAAGCCTACCTGTAATTATTATTCCATTTATCAAGTTTTAAATTTTTGTAATATTTGCCATAGATAATTTTTAAGAAATAAAAAAAAAATAATAACAGTATGAGTTTGCTAGGGCTTCCTAAAAAGTTACCACAGACTGAATAACTTGAGCAACAAAAATGTGCTGTCTCACAATTCTGGAAACCAGAGTCTGAAATTAACATGTTGGCAGGATCATTCTATAATACTTTGAAAGTGCTAGGGAAAGATCTGTTCCAGGCCTGTCTCATCGCTTCTGGTAATTCCTTGGCTTATGGAAGTGTAACTCCAGTCTTCACATGGTTTTTCTCCATTTGTGTGTGTGTGTGTGTGTGTGTGTGTGTCTATATCCAAATTTTCTCTTTTTATAAGAACACCAGTTGTACTGAATTAGGGGATCGCTCTATCCATTATGACCTGATATTATTTAATTATGTTTACAATGACCTTATTTCCAAATAAAGTCACATTCTGAGGCCCGGGGGTTAGCATTTCAACATATGAATTGTGAGGTGGGGGTGGGGGGGGGTGAGGAGGAGTAAAGTACAACCCTAACAATAGCAAATATCCTTGAAGCCTTTTGTATACTCCTTTGTGAATGTCTTTTTTCCCTCCCAACCTACATTTTTAAGATCTTTCCCAGCATTTTATACTATTTTACTTATGAAAGAATTCATAAGTAAGATAGGAGTTTGGCATATTTTGAATTTCTATTTAAGTACTACATTATACTTATCATTTTGTAATCATTTCCTTTGTCCTATATCATGTTTTTGAGATCTCTCCACGTTACCACATTTAACTCTAATTTAACTGTAATTCATTCACATTAAATTTAATAGCGAGTACATGTGGTATTTGATATCCTTATATACAAACATACTAAAATTGACTTATCCAATCTTCTGATAATGGATATGTTGGGTGTTTCCAATTTTTGTTTCTGTAAACAATGCTATAATAAGCATTACTGTATGTCTCTACATGTATGAGTTGGAGAATTTCTCAGGAATACACTTATAAATGGAATTTCTGGGTAAGAGAATATAGACTTCTTCAATTTACCGATTTATCTATTTGCTCTTCAAAATTACTTTACAATTGGACACACCCATCAGCAATGAGGGTACTTATCTATTTACACACAAGTACTTATTTTTGTTAGCATTTTGTACATGGCCACTTTGATGGGTAAAATGGTTTTTCTTTTTTGTTTATCTTCTTTTTATATATTTCTTAGACAATTATGTTTTGTTATATGGATTCCCAGTTTATTTTATTGTTGTCAATTTTCTCCATGTTCTTATTTCGGAGTGTGTGTGTATGTTTACAATTTGAGAGTGTTCTATATTCATTGTGGATACTATTCTTTCATTGGTTAAATATCTTCTCATTTATGGCTTCTCTTAACTCTTACTTTATGGACTTTTTTGGTGGTAAAAAGTCTTAAAAATTATGTGTGCAACTGAAGAATTTTCTAAGAGAAAAAATTTTATCTGGCCAGGCACGGTGGCTCACACCTGTAATCCTAGCACTCTGGGAGGCTGAGGCGGGTAGATCATTTGAGCTCAGGAGTTCAAGACCAGCCTGAGCAAGATCAAGACCCCATCTCTACTAAAAATAGAAAGAAATTAGCCGGACAACTAAAAATATATAGAAAAAATTAGCTGGGCATGGTGGTGCATGCCTGTAGTTCCAGCTACTCGGGAGGCCTGACACAGTAGGATTGCTTGAGCCCAGGAGTTTGAGGTTGCTGTGAGCTAGGCTGATGCCACGGCACTCTAGCCCGGGCAATAGAGTGAGACTCTGTCTCAAAAAAAAAAAAAAAAAAAAAAATTTATCCTTAAATTATAAACATGTTCTCCTTTTTTCTAAGATTTTCAAAGTTTTTAATTCAGTTATAAATTGTGTGTGTGCATACATGTGCACCTGCACATAGTTTTACTACAAGGTTGGACTCTGTTTATATATTTTGATGTTTTTTTCCATTTGGTAAATTGCCATTTAACCAATTTCTTTGGCATTATTTTTTGAGTAATCCATTGTTTTCACACTGATTTGTAATGCTATCTCATTCATATTTCACTTCCCATGTATATGAGGGTCTATTTCCAGTCTCACTATTCTGTTCCTTTATTGTATTTGTGTAAAGCAAATTGTCTTAATAATTATAACATTATAATAGCATATTTTGATATTTTTCAGTAAAAAAAAAAATCATTGTATTGTGTTGGTTTTCAAAATTACCTCAGCTGCTCTTGGTCTTTTGTGCATGTGAATGCTTTCTCGAGTAACCTTGTCTTATTCCTTGAAAAATATCTGTTGGAATTTTTATTGGAATTTCATTGAGTTTAGACTGAGGAAGACTGATATCTTCAAGATACTGAGTCTTTTTATTTATAAGCACATTGTAATTCCCATTTGTTAGAATGTTCTCTCATGCTTATCAGTATTTTTATAACTTTCTACATATGATCTTATATATATTGCATATTTATTTCTAAGAAATGTAAGAGTCTACAAACAGCATTTTAAAATTATACTTTCTAGCTTGATCATTACTGGTATATACAAAAATTATTAATTTTTGTATTTTGACCTAGCAATAATATTGAGATTTCCTATAGTTTTAATATAAATTATCCTAGATATTTTATGAACATAAGTAAAATGCAGCTGCATTTTTAAAACTAATCATTTGTACCAATCTTTTAATAAGTCTGTTTAATGCCCACTTATGATTAATCAATTACATATTTACTTTTTTCTATCTTGATGAAATTTCTTCATCTCACTTCTGCCCACTTTTCCCCTGTTGCTCTGGGAGTTATAGATTGTATTTCTAACTTTTTATTACCCTTTTGAAACAATGCTTAATTATAAATTATGAATATATAGTAAATTATTTTATATTCCCATAATGTAGAACAGAATTATTTTTACAGTTACATCACAAAATTTTAGCTATACATTTTAAAATATAAAAACTATCACTATTATACAATTAATTTACAAAACATTTTTCAATTATGTGCTCAACATTGTTTCCTACTTCCTAGTTTTAGGTTTTTTTGCATGAAAAACATCATTTAATACTTTTTTTAAAGTGAACTCTCTTAAGTATGGTATGACTGAAAATTTCTTTATTTTGCTTGTGCTCATAACTTATAACTTATGAGGTTATAATTGCTAAAGAATTCTCCCTCCCCAAACTTCCATCCAAACCTCCTATAAAACCCACCCCACTCCCCTTCCTAGGGGTGTATTAGGCAGCAGCCTTTGCCAGATCCCTAGGGAGATATGAAATGAAAAGGGAACCTATTTTCCTTATCCCTCCTGGCTGTTTGAAAAGAATTTATTTTATCCTCCCAGAAAAACCCTCCATAAAACCCAAGGCTCTCCCCTTTTCTCTCCTGGATGCCTTTTTAAGCCTCCACCCATCTGCACCCAGATGCTTAAAATAAACAGCATTTTGCCACACATGGGGCTTCCTCTCTCTCTCTCTCTCTCTGCTCCCAGACCTAACAATAATATCCTAGTTTCACAATTATTGCCCTCATCCTTTTTAGACAATATTTCATTTTTTTTCTTCTGATAAGATATCTGTGGACTGTAGTTATTTTTATTTTTGGTAATTTGAAATTACTCTGGTAGAATTCTAAGGTTTTTCACTGCATATCTGATGTTCTCAGGTTTCAATATATGTTTAGATGTGAATTTATCTTTACTGATCCTGCATGGTACGTATTTACAGTAAACTTTTAATCTGAGAATCTGTGTCTGTAATTTGGAAAAGATTGCACTTATTAGCCACTTAAATATTGTTTTTCTACCAGTTCATCCATTCTTTTATTCAGGAATTCCTACTGGGTATTTTTAGAGCTTCTCAAGCTACCTTTCAAATCACTTAACTCTCAGTCACATTGTGCTGAGAATCTGGTACTATCATAGTACTACTCTCCAATTCACTAATTCTCTAGAATTGAGCCTAATGAAATATTTACTCCAGAAAATATCATTTTCACTTGCAATATGTCTAACTGCTCCTTTTCATACATTGTACGCTTATTTGCATTTCATTTCTATCTACTTTGTTTCATAATTTCTTGTTCATTTTAGTGAATGTCATGACTTCGTATGCGTAAGGTTTTTTGGATTGGCCGGCTCCAGAGAAAGAAAGACGAGCAGAGTTGAAAGGGATAAGTAAAGAGGCTTTATTGGGGCGCTCCTGGGTGAGGGTAACGAGTCCCAAGAGAGGGACCCGGGCGAGATTTTTGGGTCCCAGGAGAGAGAGAGAGAGAGAGAGAGAGAGACCCGAAAAGTCACATGGCCCAGAAGTCTGAGTGGGTTTATATATGTTTCTAGGGATGGGGTAGGGGTTTCTTTGTAGGGAAGATTTATGGTGGGGAGAGCAAGGAATGGTCCCTTGCAGTTTTAGGGCAGGTATTGATTGAGAAATAGGAGGGGCCGGTGGTATGTGTGGACTCTAGGAATCGAGACTCTTATCAGGGTGACCATCCAGGTGTGGTCGTCCTTTAACTTAGCTGGGCCTTGCAGGCATTGTCCTTGGCAGGTCTCCTGGGCTTCTTCTTTTTCCATTAGGGAGGGGAGGGGTGCCTGCCACCAGCCTTACAATATGTATCTTTGAGAATTAAATAAATATACTTAAAATTCTCATTAAGTTCATAAAATTAACCTCGCCTGCAGTGGCATACCAAGGGGTGGGGCAGTAGGAATCTGCCTGGAGGTGTGGGCAATAAGGGGTTATACTGAATGTTAAATTCTCTTTTAAAGAAAATTTTAAAAGATTTTTTAAAAAACTGATTTATCATCACCATGGTCTAGAAATTTTGAATAACATTAATGGAATCCACCAAGATGATCTTAAAGTTTCCCTCAACTTGATTAAACTTTAGACAGGCTTCTTCCTAACTATAAGTGCCTGACCTCTTTTAGGGCATTTGTCCTTTAAGATGCAAATCAGGAACGTCTTTTCAATGTCATGGAATCCATCCCTTTGAAAAGTATCCTCAAGAAAGATAAGGCCCCTATTTCCCAGTCTTTGAGGGAGGGTAGGGGCCTAACTTAAATGAACACCAATTAGCAAAGACAAGGGGCCTAATCACACAGACCAAGCTCCCCCCCAACCCCCAAACCAACTTCCTCCAGTACTCTTCACTGGCTCACCGCAACTCACAAACTCTCCCAGCTTACGTATAAGAAAGAAGATTATTTTTAACAAAAAGAACACTGCACAAATAAACCAGAAATTAATAAAAATTGTTACCTAGAAGTATGTTAGTGTTGGGCTGGGAGGCATGATGTGGGAGGGAGAGATATGATTTAGAAATAAGAGTTTAGTTTCATAAAATTTTCACTTTTGAGCCATATAAATGTTTACATATCCTATTGTTCGTACTCCTTGCTACATAATAAACTACTTCAAAATTAAAAAAAAAAAAAACAGTAACAATAAACTCTCACCTTTTGTTTCCATGGAAACAGGGGAGAAAGACTGAACTCTCTCCCCTATTGCAAATCTCTTGAATAAAGTCTTCCTTCCTTGCCTGTTTAACTCTGTGTGATGTAACTACTCCTTGACAATTCAAATACTTCTGTTCTCACAGTCACCTGGGTACTCCACTATTCTTATTAAATGAGATTATGTTTTAATTGCTGGTTATGTTTGTTTTTCCATACATGAGTGGTTTTTTTGGTTTGTCTAAGTCTTCTTTCAGAAGCTTTAAAGAGAGAAAGCTATCTAAGTTCCAGGCCTGGAAGAAGGTCCTGGATTCAGGGATAGATTGTGAGTCCACTTCTAGGATGATGCTCTTCGAGGGCCTACCTCTCCATAAAACCCCAATTCCTCTCTGTCTGCCTTCTATTTCTGGACCCAGAGCCCAGACTTCATGACTTTCATCCCCTGCCCTGGGTTTCTTGCTCGTCTCTGGGGATGTTTACTTCCACCACCATGACCAGAATTATTCTGAATTTACTTTTGGCAACAACTTTGGAGGTATCTCAGAAGATTGATATGTTTAGGCTTTCTTCTATATGCAGCTACACTCAAATTTTAACTGATACAGACAGCTTCCATGGTACATGTAACCTGCCACAAAGTATTACTCCTTTAGGAAAAAAATGCACTTTGGAGAAGCAGTACTGTTTAGTTGCAGGTGGTGATGTGGGATACTATGTCTGTCAACAACACATCTCTTTACTAGTTAGTCGATATTTTTTCCCAGAGCTTACAAAGCATTGATTTTTATATTTATGTTTCAGATACCCAGTACCAACTTATACCATAATTCACACTCAAAAAAGTTTTTTAGACAAAATTAAGCACACAAAATGCAGTAAATCTGCACACTAACAATAAAAAGAGAGAGACAAATTAGTAGCAGAGTGGCATCTGGAGTGTGAGAAAAGGAATATCAGACTGACCCCAAAGCAGTACTGTGTACTGTAATGGAGTCTATTAGCTTGTAATCATATCAGCTCATTATCCTGTATTACAAGGTATTTTTAAATGTTATTTTCTTTTTGGATAGGCAGTAATGCTTTCACTCAATTCCCTCCAGCAATCACAGATGTGCAGGTGCATTACTCTGCGCATCTTTCTAACTGTAAGGGAGAACACTGAGAATAATTCACATTGATCATCAGGCCTGCTTGTTTTTCCTACCTAATGTTAGAAATCTTCATTCCAGGTCTTGGTTTCCACATTTCAATGTTAACTGGCATTCTAATGAAGTCTAAAATATGTTGTCAACCTTCAGGTGGAAAAGTATTCCTTTAAACATTAAACCTTGTAAAGTACCAGTTACATATTTAGCATTTCAGGGCAATGTGACATTTGTGTAAAAAAACAGTTTGAAGCTCAATTATATCAAACTTACCAATGTATTTGGAGACTCCCTGCCCAAATTTGGTTTCTAATAGGAAAAGAAATAGCAACTAAAATTCATACATACTATCACTTGTACCTCATATTTATAAAAGTGAATAATTTAGTAAAATTTTTAATTAAAATATATTAACCAGCAATTTGAAATGAAAAAACCCAACAACTCTTAAACAGTTATATCTTAACAAAGATTATACTTATTCTTTTAAAATTATATTTCTAAAACATCATTTCCTATACAATGATCAATGTTTCCCACAAAAAATACTTGATGAGCGAGTATAAGTATCATGGAAAAGATTTATTAATTAGAGTTTGGATATACTCAGGTGTAAAGTAGGCTATTGCCTCCTGACATCACTTGAGGACCTCATCTTTGTACCCAAAGACTCTCTGCCACATGGTCATATGATTTCATGTTATCTGAAATGTCATTGTTTGCTCTAGGATATCGAGTAGCTCACCAAGTCGATAGGAAGACTTCAGAAACATTCTCCTGCAAGAACCAAGGGAATTACGCCCAACCAAGATTCAGCCACAAAAATGTGTGCTTGGAACATGTTGCTGATTATACTATACTCTCGATTCTCCATCCTCTTGTAATAACATTGTACATTCACAGCCTTATCATGGTCTCATGGGAGAAGAAAGTGTACTTCCTACTGTCTCGACTTCAGGATTGGCCATGTGACTTGCTGTGACCCAAAGGATCTTAGTGGGAAAGAGACACCAAAGGCTTTGAATGTGTATGGAATATGCAAGCCCCAGGTATCCTGATGGTTCCAGAAAGATGGGAGCCATGTGGAGAAGACGTAACCGTAGGCATCGTGTGGTGCCAAGTCCAGCCTTGGCCAGTCTAGGTCAGCTGAACCCCAGTTACTATACAACACATGAGTTAGAAGAAAATACTTTCATTATATGCCACTGAGAGTTTTATGATTGTTTGTTGTCCAGTAAAAGCTGAGAGACGTAGGAAAAACAGGATCCCAAATAGTACTGGAAACTGACAGCCACAGCCATTGCTGTAAATAGAAATAAATATTCTTGAACTTTCATTATTTTCTTTAAAGTGTCAAATTCTCAGATAAAAATAGGTAATTAGTCATCAGGTGTCAAAAGGTAATACAGCTACTACTGCTTTCATGGCAGTGGGTGAATTCCTGTTTCCTAAATATCTAAGGGTTATTCCAAAGCAGGAAGAGTGTTCCAATATTGATTGGGAAGCCCAATCAGCCAAAACAACAAATATCAACTATAATACTCTAGTGAAAGGCATGGAAAAAGAATCCCAACTTACGCAAATAAATGCTAACATTGCAGTATTTTTAACACTATTTTTAATAAGTATTATGCCAAAATGTGGCTCAACATTTATTCTTAAAATCTGGGGAAAAAATAGCTTAAAGAAAAGAAAAATTGGCATCTTTCCTTCAGGTCTTCTCTGAGCCTTTAAAATATTAATAATAGTTTCCGATTTTTCAAAGTAAAAGAAGAAACATTTGTAGCATTTCCCAAAATTTGATGACAATGACCTGTTTTGCAAAGCATCTCATAAGACTTTGTTTCCTAAAACACAAATTGAAAAATACTGTTACAAGAAATCACAAAGTACTTTTGGAAAACAAGGAAATAATAACTAATTGTGTCTGCCAGGAATTTCATTTAGAGAGAAGACTTATGAACAAACTCTAGATGTGTAGGACTTTTCCGGAAAATCTTTTGAGAGAAGGGCCTTTGAAGTATGGGGGAAAATCCAATATTAAAGACAGATATATGGTGAAATAGTTGGAAGTTTCAATAAGTGTATGCACAACAAAGATATGTGAGAATGATAGTAGTATAGATGGTTGAGGTGATGGTAACAGCAAAGGCAATAAATAAAGACAGCATTGCATGGTGTTTAAGAGCATGACCTTTGGCCCTCTGCATAGCAGAATTAACTGGCTCTGTGAACTTGGGCAAGGTATGTTACTTCTCTCTACCCCAATGGCTTCATATGTGAGGTGCTAAACTTGATGGTTCAGTCAAAGAATGTTAACTATAATACATAGCTCAAGTAGGCTGTAGTGAAGCCTGTGAGGTAGGGAAGGGTAAGTAAGAGGTAAGACTACAGAGCTGGACTAGGAGCTGATTAAAACAACAATAATAGAACATAATAACCTCCCCAAATACAGCTAACATTTATTGAGTACACACTTTGAGTCAGGCCCTTTTCTGGGCAATTTGTATATATTAACTCATTTGTCTTCAAAATAATACTAAAGGTAGATATTATTCTTAGTCTCATTATAAATGAAGAAACTGAAGTAATGTTAAATAGTTTACCCACAGTTACAAAACTAGTAAATTGCAGAAGTACTCCAGAGTCTGTGTTCTTAACCATCATGCAAATGTCTTTTAAGGTCATTTTTAAAAATCTCAATCTACAGTAAGAAATGTATTTTACATCATTAATTTGTGTATGTGTGAGTGTATGTGAATGTATGCATGTGTGTTTGGGTTTCAAGTTCTACCAAATTATAGTTACCCTTATTATATGTCACATATGTAGATATTTCTATTCTAGTATATTTTATTTTAATTTTTTAAATGCTGGTCACAAAAGAGTAATTTTATTTTGCAACCACTAATTGATCGTAGTCTATTGCTTCAATAATACTGCACTGTGCCATAATTTGCATGTCTTTCTAAGGAATCTAGAATTTATCCTACAGAGAATAAAGAGCATATGAAAGACTTTATAAGGGACTAACCTAATCAGATCACGTTGTAGAAATATGACTCCCAGCACTATGGAGGTTAAATTGAAGGCACTTGGCACTGGAAATAGCAAGGCTACTTAAGAGACTATGGTAATATTACAGAAGAAAATAAAGCACGGAGGGCAGGAGACAGGAAATGTAATCAAAGGACATAATGACCCATAAAATATAGAAGGTAAAATGGGAATGAATGGAGAACAACTCCCATGTTTCCAGTTGTGGGCTAGACAGACAGTGGAGTCATTCATCAGGCTAGCAATTACAGAAGAAATGGGTTTTAACAGAAATATTATAAATTCAGTTAGTTAGAATTTTGCCCTTCGGGTGTGAAAAATTAAGTAGAATCACATTGTGACATGACAGGTCTTGCAATGTTTTAATAGTGTTAATAAACAACTAATTTCTCTTGAACTTGATATTATATTACCACTGTGTAGTCTGAAAACAGATTAATTTATTTATCATATTTTTCACATGGTTAATTTACATTGAGTTTGTAGTCTAATGATACCTCTGTTTTTTTTCTTATGAACATGGGACAATAGTTTTGTCTCTCTGTTCCAGCTAATTAAAAGAACCTGAAGCTTCATCCTTTCATCTATTCCATTCCTGTCCATCTCAGCCTTTTTAGATCACAAACTAATTTGATAATTATGCCAACCACGGTGGCTCCTTAGTGAAGCCACACTGGTTCCTAGCTGTCTTCATTTACTTTTGGAAGGTTCATAAACTTTCTGATTCTTCATCTTGTCCAGAGTTTTACAGAGAACTTATGTGTTTCCCGGTTTGAACTTTTCACTCTGGTGAAAACTAAATTTGAGAAAACATTTCCCACCTCAATTTTTTTTGCCATTACTTGTATTTTTCAAAATTTAAATGTGATTACTCACTTAGTGTGGAATGATGCATGATCTTCGACACTTGTTAACATTTGCACGAGATGCTTCCATTACCGGATAACATGCACTGTGACATACCATATGGTGTTTCTGTCACCTTTAAGAGTAGCATCTCCAACCACACAGATACCATACCTTAATGAGGAAGCAGGACCAGTTTATCAAATTAAGAATCAAGGGATAAGTGAATCTGTTTGTAAGTTAAAAGTTTTCAAAGACGAACTTTTTAATCTCATTGATTCATTTTGAACTGTTTTTGGTTTGGAGGGGAAATAAAGTATTCATCCTAAAAAGGTTTTTTGTATATGTATATTTTTAAGGTTTTTTTTCAGATTTATCCACACACACATACCCCTATTACTCACTTTAGAGATACATTCTCATTTTTAGAATATTACCTTACTTAAATATGTACAGCTTACCTGCAGCTCTTTACCCATGATCATATAGCAAGGTTTTACTTATGGGAGAAGTGGAGAATGGGATGTATTATTAAAAATGACATGACAATACTTGTGTGCAAAATTTTAAAGAAAAAAGACAATAACATCCATACGTTTTCTTCATTTATGTATCCCATCCCTATCTCTAGATAAAGTGATCTAGAAAAAGCAGAAAATGTCCAAAATACACAAAATGTCAATTGTTGCTAATTAAAGAAAGTATGTTATTATCAAATAAATTTGGATAATTAAAAGTAAAATAAAACAAAATAAAGCAAAACACAACAAAAAAATTATGGGATTCCAGTGTCAGGGTATTTCAGATTCTCTAATGCTATGGTCCCAATCCCTAGGCCATGCACTGGTACCAGTCTGTGGCCTGTTAAGAACTGGGCCACAGAGCTCCACCTCCCCCCCGCCCCCATCTGTGGAAAAATTGTCTTCCATGAAACTGGTCCCTGGTGCCAAAAATGTTGGGGACTGCTGTTCTAATACACAAATTAACACTTAATTTCCAAGGGAAAGAATATGTAATGTTTTCCAAAAAATATTTAATTGTAGAAGTTTATTATTTTTTAATTTTTATGATATAACTCTAGGAATTGATATTTTGGGAAAGATGAATCAATACCATTGAATTTTCTCTACTCCTAGGTACCCTCATCAAATAGTTCTCTCTTTTTTTTTTTAATATTAATTTTTTTTAATCTTAAAAATTTCATTATTTTTCTACTTTTTCTTCAGCTACTCAAGAAGGAATGTTCTCTTATTCATATATACAACTTTTCTTGCACCACCCAGGTACTAACAGAAGCTCAGAAACATTTTCTCGACTGGTGATAATGGCATTATAAGACATGCCACATGAATATTCTTTCTTCAATTAAGTTTTAAATGAATTTATTGATTCAAAAGTGCTACATGCACAAATAAAAATCTTATGTTAATGTATGAGCCCAAATCTATTAGACTTTCAAATAATCTCCGATGTTATTATAGTGATTGTATATTCTCTTTTTATTCCTTTGTTCTTTTCAGAATCAATTTTTAGTAGCAGAATAGGGTGACTGTAGTTAACAATAATTTAATGTGTATTTCAAAATAACTAGAGCAGTGGAATTGGAATGTTACTAACACAAAGAAATGATAAATGTTTGAAGTGATGGATATCCCAATTATCCTGATTTGACCATTACATTTTGTATGCTTGTATCAATATATCACATGTACCTTATAAATATGTACAACAATCATGTATCCATAACAATTAAAATATAAATAAAAGGTAAATCTAAAAAAATAAATTTTCGATGTCCTTAAGTATACCTCCTACAAAGTAAAAGTAGAAATTTAGAAATATGAGGTGAAAATTAGCAAATCTACAGCAACAATTAAAAAAATGCAGAATGTGCTCATGCTATAGTCTGAAAAATAATTTTGAACAAATCTCAGCTTCCCTCTAACTTCCCAACACATAGGAAAAGTTAGTTAATAAGAATGATTGCAGAATCCTGATCTGTCAACAGGGATACATTACACTTATTATCTAAAACACTGTGTGATTCTACTTGCATTCACTACAAGCAGTTCTAATCTAATACTTTTTTTTTTTTTGGCAAGAATTCATGTTCTTACGATGCTGGGATTGTTTAATATTGCTGTTTGTGCTATAGTCTAGTGTTAATGGCATAGTATACAAAAAAATGGTTACTAGAATTAGAAAAAGTAGATCACAACTAATTACCGGAGATGTATTAAGCAAAACAGATACTGATAAGAAAAGATTAAGCCAACACCCATACATTCGATATTGCACAGATACAAACCTTTGAATGTGATGGTCAACAAAAATTTACTGAGATTGTCATTTGAGTTCATTTGTTAGCTACCAACAGGAAACTGATTGTCTTTTTAAAATGAGATATACCTTTGATTTAGTTGTTTAAGGTTATGGTGTAAAGTAGTAAAAATATTATTCTTTGATGTTATATTTTTATAATTTGTCATAAGTTACTAATTTAATGTGTCAGATTTGGGATGCATAAAAATATTCAAGTTAATAGAATGAACCTTGAAATTGATTTGTTAATATGTAATAATGTATTGTTCTATTTCCTCAGACTTGGTAAACACTGATAAGATATTAAATCTTAGTCATTTTTTAGGTCTAAAATACTGTTCTTTTTTTTTAAGAAATTTGCTTACATGCTTTGGTTGTTGGCATCTGTATTGATGAATTTGAAACATCTCAGCTATCAATGAGTAGGAAGCAGAGCTGCTCACAGCCACAGCTGGAATGGATCTGCGTCTATAAAAATGGGAAGTAGCAGCTGCAGGGAACATAAATTGTGCAACTGATTGGATTTTGCTAAGCAAACACATTCTTCGTGTTATGATTTAGCTTCCTAATTAGGCCTTGCATAATCAAAGGAACTTTGGAAGAAAATAATTCTGAAGGATGTTTAACTTCTACAACTTCTGAGATCTCTTTGTAACATTTTCCACATGTCCAAGAGAAGAATGCCTCAATATGAATGCTTCAGACAATAGAAGAATGATTTGCCAATAATCTCCCATTGGGTGACTGTGTAATACTCCTATGACAACTGAATAAAGGGAGCATTCAGGAAGAAGAATATCAATGGATCTATGACACCTGGGCCTCAAGAACTAGGCAACCAATACAATTATATATTTTTAAAAATTTTGTATCGGATGTCAGCAAACTTTTACTGTAAAGGACTCTGGTAAATGTTTTAGGCTTTGTGTGCCATACTATCTATGACGCAACTGCTCCATTTGGCCTTTTAGCAGGAAAGCAACTGTGAACAATATATAATCTAATGGATGTGGCTGTGTTCCAATACAATTTTACTTACAGAAACAGGTGGTGAGTCAGATTTTCCACCTCTCACTTTATTTAAATTCTCAGAAATAAGAATTAATGCTAAGTTATGTGATAATAGTAAATGTGACTTCATGTTGTCAAACCAACACTGTGTGTCATATATATATTTTTAAACACTTCTACCTGCACACTGATGTCATATATATTTAATATCTGATATATGCTATATATAGACAGAATCTGTACAATGTTATGTATATATGTATATGCATGTGCAAATGCATATGTATATATCTCTACTGTGTGTGTGTTTGTGGAGAAAGAATATATACAGAGTACATTTTATAAAGTGTGTGTAGGATAAGAGTGGAATATGGGAAAGTATTGTGAAACAAGCTAAATATTGACTAATGTTGAAATATTAACTACATTAGCAAATTCATTAATTGTATTTATAATTTATATGTAAGCATTTAATCAATCAATGAACATAAATTTTTTGGATATTTATTCTGAGCCAATAAGTCTTCTGGGTACTAATAGAAAGAAGTAATTTATTTTTGCCTTTCAGAACCTCACAATTCTATAATTGTGACATATATGCCTATATCCTCATAACTAGGAAAATTATAAACAAATATATTTGTATCGTGTATCTATCGATATACATATGTCTCACATTAGTTGTATAGACAACTGTATAGACAACTAATGTCACTGAAATTGGGAAGGGAGATAATTTTGAGCTGTGGTTGTAATGAAAGGCCTTTATAGAGCATAGGCTGTGAAATGGGCTTTGAAACATGAATAGCATGCATTAAACATACATTATGGGAGGGTAATATTATTGTAGGTGCTGCAGTACACTGAGCACAGGTAATGGATAGGAAATTTCAAATGAGGCTAATGTGGGAGATAATTTTAAAAAGTACATTGGAGCCTAGTAGGAAAAAAAGCTTTGAATATCAGATAACAAAATTTCAACTTTATTCTATATCCAATGTAGAAGCAATTATTTTTTATTTTTAATTTTTATGGGTACATAGTAGTTGTATGTCTTTATAGAGTACATGTGATGTTTTGAAACAGGCATACTATATGAATTAATCAAATCAGGGTAATTGGGGTATCCACCACCTCAGGCATTTGACATTTCTTTGTGTTGGGGACATTCCAATTCCACTCTTTTAGTTATCTTAAAGTATACCAGAACTTATTGTTTATTATAGTCACTTTGTTGTGCTATCAAATACTGTTCATTCTATCTAACGATCTAACTATATTTTTACACCCATTAACCATCCCTACTTTAGAGAAGAAACTAGATGAAATCCTTACAAAGTAATTCCTCCGGCAGAGGTTTTAAAATGTGATGGAGCCAGAAGGGGGCAGAAGACAGAAATCAATTTGCAGGAGGGAGTCCAAGATCAATCGAGATTGATTGAAGTCGTGTGATGGCAATACAAGCAGAAATAAAAATATGGACTCCTGAGCTAGTCTAAAGAACTGTCATAATAACACTTGGTATTTTATCTGCTTTACACAAATTTACTACTATGGTCCAGGGAATATGCTAGGCATTGGCATTCTACTTGCATTCATATTTTATCTTACCAAAAAAAATGGGAACTTGCAAAACAATTGGAACATTTAAGTGATATGTCTAGTATAAACAACAATGGGTGATTTTAAAAAACAACTCCAAATATAACAAATACAGTTTGGAATAAAAAAAAAATGGAGAAATGATAATATAAACACATTTTAAAATGATTCTTAAAGATGGACTTATCAGAGCCTTAATATGCCTTATCAGAGCCTTTAATAGTGAATCTCCACACCAGGGATGCTTCTGTCCCACTAGCTTTGTATTATTTTCCTTTGTCTAGGATGTTCTTTGCTCAGGCTCATTTCCTGATCTCATTTATTTCATCCAGGACTCAGTTCAAATGTAACCTTATTGTTTGTATGTCTCATAATTGCTTTGAATGTTGTGCTTCAAAGGAGCAGTTTTATCAGCATCTTCGAAGAGTCACACACTACAGATGACCTCCTCATTGCTTCATCCTGAGTGGCACTCCTGTCAAAGATATGTGTTTAAGCTTTGTTCTTTCTATCTTTTTGTAATAATCAATCATTTGCCTATGTAGCAACATTTAGTGCCTTTTTATATTACCAGTAAACATACGACTGCCAAATTCCTCTATTTAGCCTATATACGTCTTATTCTTACTTGCATGGTTTGTGGTTGTTTGTATTTTTTACATACATACTTTAAAAGGAAATTATATCACGTTGTCTAAGTCCTTGCAGCAACCAAGTTGTATTCCTTGCTCACATCACTGAATTTACTTACAACTCCCAATTACATGGGACAGGATGTGCTGTGCATACGTTCTGTAATTCACTTAATGACAGTGAATGATTGAATAGGGCTCCACTAATTCTGTTTTCATGGAATAGCTTTTGGGCTTTAAAGAATTTCTCTAAAGAACCAGACTGCCTGCAGAACTTTTAGTCCAGAATTACTGATACCAAACACTCTTTGAAACTTATGGATATAACTGAAAGATTGTGATAGTGCTCTTTATCTAGCAACCATCATATTTTTTCTTTAACACTATTTGTATCAGAAGTATTGTGATTCTGGAACGATATAAGAACAAGAAAGTAAAGATGGAGATATATAGACTAAACATCCATTAGAGTGGAATAGTTACTCCAGAAGGAATTCAGCCAACTGTTTAGGGATATGAAAAAAGACAACGGCATAGACTGGTGGGCCATATAATAACAAAGGAAAGGAAATTAAAATATTTTGGCAGATATTTTCTCCTATTTTATATATTTTACTCTGAAATTTTTCAGACAAAAGACAATATTTAAATATGATGAACACACCAGGCAATTTTAATTATAAATTTAAAAGTTCTGGTGTAACCCTTTCTTTTTCCTCAGAAGGAAACACCAACCTAACTTTTTATATGTAATTCTGAAACAATTTATTCTCTTGCTGTTGCTAAGCAATAATGTTTTCATTCAATGTTATCTGCGAAATTCATCAATGTTAATATGTGTGGTTCTAGGTCATTTATTTTCACTCCTATATAGTATTATATATTATGTAAATATGGTATACTTTTTAATGGCTGTTATAATATTGCTACTATGCACGTCACCTTGCACAAAGGGTTTCTCTACCAGGGTGGGGAACCTGTGGCCTTCTAGATCCTTAAATGTGGCCTTTATCCAAATTTTACAGAACAAAGTTCAGTCAAAAGACCCTGCAACTATATACCTAGAAGTGGAATTTCATAGGCTATATGCATTTTTTATTTACCAGGTAGTGTACAGTCAACTTTTTCTCAGAGGAAGCTATCCCAAATACTTTCCTGTCAGCAATGTAGATTTCATTTATCCATATTTTTCAAACATCAGACTTTTTTTTGGCCAATCTGGTATAAAATTATATATGATTGTGGTTTTAATTTGGATTTCTTTGTGATTAAAGAAATTGATCTTTTCATAATATTTTTGGGTTTGGGGGTAATGTCTTCCATCAGTTGTCTGTTTGCATTTTTTGCCCATGTTTCTACTTGATTTTTGTCTTATTCTTATTATTTTGGAGATGGTCTTTATATAGTTTATGCCTTGAACTTTTGTCAATTACATTGGACATCATCCAATGTAACTGGAATGTAGCATCCATTGCAACATCTTTCTCTGTGTCTACTTTGCATTTGTTACATTTCATGAATAGAAGTTTTTAATCATAATGCAGCTAAAGTTATCTGTCTTTTCTTTCATGGTTACTGTTTTTGTGTCTTAAGAAATCTTTCACTAACAAAAACCATTATAATATCTTCCTACAAATGTTGGTTTTTATATTTCTATTTTAATCAATCTATAATTTTTACTTGTGTCTGTGTGTGGTAGAAATTAGGAAGCTAATTGTATGTTATTTTCCATATGATTAATCAATTGACTAAATGCCACATTTTACTGACTAGTTCATCCTTTCTTCTTAATCTGTAGTTCCCTGCTGTTATAAATTAAGCTTTCATAAGTGAATGGGTATGATTTACTTACAACAAATCTTGATATCTTATAATAAATACATAATAATAAATTTCAGTAACTGGAAACTCTCATTACCTTTTATTATTATTCAAGATTAAGTAGTCTATTCTTAGCCATCTGCTCTTCCAAATACCTTTTTATTTTAATGTAGCTTGTCAAGCTTATGAAAAACACACTCAGAATTTTGATTTGTATTATACTGAAGAAATAATTGTCATCTGTAAGATGATGAGGTCTCTTTTGTGATATATCTCTATTTTTTTAAGGTATTTTTAATGACTTCAAATAAAATATTGATTTTTTATATAGATCTTAATTATCATTTGAATTTATACCTAGGTAGAAAATTGTATATTTTTGTTTCTAGTGTAAATGACCTTTAAAAATGATATTTTCTGAGAATTGTATAGAAAAACAAAATTCTCTTTTTATTTACCTTATATCCAGTCGCCTTTCTATAATCTTATTTTTCTAATATTCTAATAGATACTTTTGAGTCATTTGTGTAGATAATAAACAATCTATGAATAAGTATAATTTTTCTTCATTTATAATCTTTATTGTCTTTCTCTACTATCCCTTTATTTTTGTGCTTATCAGAACTTTCAGTCTCAGGTAGAATTAAAGTGGTGATAATCCACCTCATTGGCCCATCCTTGTCTTTAAAGGAAATGCTTGTAAATTTTGCCAGTAACATTCTTTACGTACTGTTACCTTCTCAGATTAAGGGATTTATAATCTCTTTCCAAGGTACTAAAAGTTTATTATTATTTTTACTATTAGTGATTATTATTGAGTGCTGAATGTTAGTGAATGCTTTTAATTAACCTATTTAAATGGTCACTTTGTTATTTGCTTTCATCATTAATGTAGAGAATTACATTGATAGATTTTTCTAATGTTCAACCATTTTTACATTACAGGGACAAACTCACCTTTGATACATTAATCTCTTTTACATATTTTTAGAATCAATGTGAAAGTACTTAGGATTTTTGTATGCTTGTATAAGTTAGATTTATTTATAATTTTCTTTTTTTATGTCCTTGGCTAGTAAACTCATTAATGACACACTAATCTCATAAGAAGAATTTGGAAATATTACTTCTTCTTATCTTATCTATGCAATTAGACTTATTTGCATTTTGGGTGTTTGGTAGAATTCATTTATATAACAACATAGGCCTAGTAGATTTAATATTTAAAGTATTGGACAATTAGATTTATGCTTACTGATTATTCTAATTGATTTTTAGTAGTTTAGTATAATATTTGTTGTATTGGATGGGTACATTTTTAGCTGATTATTCTAATTGATTTTCCTTAATGATCACAAATATATCAAGATTTTCTATTTCTTTTGGTGTCACTCTTAAGGAAATTACTTTAAGGAAAATTTCATATATTTTTTAAATATATTGGCCTATAATTTTTCTAATGTTACCTTTAATCTTTTTACTTTCTTGTCTATCTATAATTATATTTTCCTTTTCATTTTTAGCAATATTTATTCATGTCTCTTCTCTTTTTTCTTTGATGATTCTTGTAATAATTATTAGGTCAGTCTGTTTTTAAAAAACAAACTTATGGCTTTACTGATCTCTAATATTTGCATTTATCTTCATTTTTCCAGTTCCTCTGCTTTATTTGGATTTATTTCATGGCTTTGTTTCTAAGTTCTTTGGTTAAATGCTTGTCTGATACTTTTGCTCAATCCAAGTTGTTAAGCTCTTTGTTTTTTTTTACTTCAGCTATTTTTCATAGGTTTAATATATACAATTGTATAGTCCAAAATATTTTCTAATTGTTATAATACTGATTCTTTGTAGTATATTTTTAAATTTCCAGTTGCTTTTTTAAAATTTCTTTTGTTATTGCTATCTAAAAATTACTACATTTTGCTTAGAGAATAAGTGTTTTACATTGTTCCAGGTGTACTTCAGAATAACATACACTCTTAATTGTTGGGTACATTTCTGGGGTTTTTGTTTTGCTTTGTTTTACTTTGTTTTTGCTTTGCTTTGTTACATTCTGTGTAATTTCTTCAGATTATTATCCAGTTCACTAATTTTAACTTCAGTTAGGTCTCACATATTTTATTTATCCATTTAGTTTTAATTTCCAAAATTACAGTTTTCATTGCTACAAATTCTCTTTGGCTCTTTTCAGATCCATCTGCTAACATTTATAGTTTCTTCTTTTTATGTATATATTTAATTCATGTTTAATATTCTTTTTCTAATATTTCCAATTATATGATATTTCTGCGGGTTTAATTACACTGTTGTTTCTGATGACTTCTTTTTTTATGGTGGACTTTTTAAAAAATGTGCTCTGTAATTTTGGTTTGTGAATCCATGTTTCATGGGCTTTAACATATAAATTCTTTGAGACCTGGCACATAGGTATGCCTCTTGAGAAATGATTCGCTTTTGCTTCTACCACATATTTCTGGGGACTACTAAATTGTAACCACTGCAATTTATTTATTTTTCTCATTTTCTGTACCTTGCAGGTAATATAAATGCAAACTTCAAATTTGCAGAAAATTAGTTCTGTGAAGCTGGGGTATGGTGGTATGTGCCTGTAATCTCAGCTACTAGGGAGACTGAGACAGGAGGATTGCTTGAACCCAGGAGTTCAAAACCAGCCTGGGCAACATATTGAGACCCCCATCTCTTAAAAATATAAGAGTAGTACTGTGGGTTTTAATTCTCAGAAAGTTCCTTTATTCCATGTTGCAGATCAACACAGACTTGTTTCCTTGTCAGCTCCTTAAGGCAATAAATAGATTTGTTTTTCAGTCTTCCTTTGCACTGTGGCTGTAGTCTTTCAAGTATCTCCAGGTTTTGTGTGGACCTCAGCTCTTTATCCTCTGCATAAACCCAAGACAATTTTCTCTTCCTCCCTCCCTTCCTTTCTTTCCTTCCTTTCTTCCCTTCCTTTCCTCCTTCCTCCCCTCCCTTACTTCCCTTCTCTCTCTCTCTCTCTCTCTCTCTCGTTCTTTCTTTCTTTCTTTCTTTTCGACTCAGTGAACTTTACAGGCCACAGCCAATGTTCTAGGTTTCCAAGATCTGTAATGGCCCTTGAGGCAGAGGCAGCATCCATTACAAATGACCACTCTGGTTTCCTGACTTTTCTTTGATTTTGGACCCTGAGTATTTTTCTTTACTTTCATGTAAACTCAACCGTGCATCTGAAAGATGGTTATATTTTACACAATATTTCTAAATGGTATATAGAAATTTAATTGAACAGCAGTCTGCCATTGTATTGGCAGTGAAACATCTCCCTTTTGAAGATCTCATAATATGGGCTCTGGACCTAAAATCTATTCATGAGAATAAAATAAAACATTTTCACTGTAACACAAATGTTAGTAATAATAGGACAGTAATAATAGCAAATCCACAAAACTGATCCACAAAGCTGATAGGTCCCACCTCCTTTAAATAAACCAACATTACATTTTCTTTATCTATTCTGATCTCTCTAGAATGAAGGATAAGTTACTATTAGCATATTGTAAATTTACTTTCTGAGAGAATAATCTTCCTCTCTAATAATTTGCTTAAATGCTCTGTTAATGCCTTTGTCTGATTTCTAATTGCCTTTGCTTGCTTGATGTACTTCTGAGATAATTTTACTGTTATATCCACCAAGATATATAGTATATAATTCTACTTTTGGTCACATTCTCAATATCAACTAATCAAGTGCCTAATTAGATTCTTTTTATACCTAATAAACTAATAAAACTAAGGCAGTCAATTTTGCAAATGACAGGAATTAAATTTATATCTTATGCTTATTTTTTTAAGCCACTAGAACAATTATTGTTTATTTCCTTGATTTTAGACAGTGTAGCTAATGTGACAAAGAGCCTGAGGTAAAACTTCCAATCTTCAGGCATAAAAAGATTTTTACAGGACATAGTGACCTTTTCCAGCTTTTAACCTACTTATCAGAGCATAAAAATGCTTGATGATATTATATTTGACTAACAACTATTCTACCAATATAGTTTATATAAGAAATCTAAAGACACATTGATTTAGAGGTATATTATTGATTCGAACAGAAATCCATAATATTTTATTGGCAGAGGGAACAATATCAAGTCGAGTTAGTAGAAACAAGTCAAATAAATGAAATCACAGGAAACAGCACAAGTCACCAAAATATTATAGGGAGAAGGCAAAATAAATGGGGCAATTATGGAACGTTTGTAATGCCTCTTCCACAGGCATTCCTTAAGCCAGGAGTTGACAAACTTTTTCTGTAAAGGGTCAAATAGTAAATATTCTACACTTTGCAGGCCAGATGGTCTTTGTCACAACTATTCAATTTGGCCATTGTAGTAGGAAAGCCTCAATAGACAACATGTAAATAAATGGGAGTGACTGTGGTTCAATCAGCCTTTATTTACAAAAACAAGCAATAGATTAGATTTATCCCATGGACCATAATTGGGCAAAGTTGACCCTAAGCAGTTTGATGTGAGTATTCTTATTACAATATCCTTGAAATAGTGAGGAGTCCAACTGCTGAGGCAACTAAAAGTCATAGCTGCTTAGGTTAGCGTTAACTAAAACCTTAACATTACTTGGCATAAGCTTCCTTAAAGTTCTGTTAGCCTGGACAATGCTTAAACTGACTCATATAAGAAACTTTTGCATGTTCTTCAAAAAATCACTCTTTGCTGTGGCCTTCTCATTTGTATTTCTTTTGATGCATATAATATACCATCAGCTCATTTGTTAGTGTTTCTACAGTCAGTAGATCTCTACCAATGTTGAGTTGGGTTTCTTCCTCTTTGTACAGAATCAAATACAATCCATACCTATGCTTATTTATAGGGCTGCAGGTCATAAATTCTATTCATTATTTTCCATAACTTAATAATGCAGCAGTAACTTCTACTTAGCTGCTGCCATCAGTTAAGGCATCTCTGGCTTTTGAAATTTTCCAAATGAGATTCCAAATGCTTCTTGGGTTAATCCTACAGAAGCCATTCTTTCTTCTTGGGTTTTTGCTGATAGGCCAATAGCCCTATTCCTTTTTCTTCTGGGAGTGGGGCTCAGAGCATAGCTTACGTTAAAGAAAGCCTTCTTCCAAAATGACCCTCTCACCTTCTGTTATTTTATATTGTTGGTCTAAGTGTGGAGTTTAATAGTATTTATCTAGTTATTGGAAACCAGTTCTGAAATTTATGCATAATAATCTGCCTCTCAATAACTCTGGTACCTGACATCTATCAAACTTCAGTATCTCAGACAAAACTGGATGAGTCCCATTTAAACATATCATTTCACAGACCTAACTTTGTGGCAAGGTATGTGCCAATTGAAAGCTCCAATGTATTGCCATGGTTGCTGCTTATTTTATGAGGTAGGAACCACCTCAGACCTGGCTATGTTCTTTGGAAAGTACCTATGATATAATTTTATCATGAGGATTTAATGGGATAACATATGTAAAAGCTTCTTCTACAATACTCAGCAATATAGAGAAGCTATCCTAAAAATGCATATTCCCTTCCCTCATTCACATAACAGTCTACACACCAAACTATTTTATCACAAGTCTCAAACTCACAACTTGTAGACTGCATTTCCTGCAGGTTAATAACTAGCTGTAGCTTGGCACTAGAAACTCCCTTTGACAAGGTCTTAACTCTCCAGGTCACCAATTTCTACCAACACACCTTGTAAAATTTTCTTATCTCGCTAGCCCAGATAGGCATTTATACTGGAATACTTTGTCCTATAAAATAAGATCCACAATATCTTTTTTTTCCTGTTCACTAATAAACTCACCATGATATTGGACTTTATTATATAGCTTGGGTCCCTGAAATGCTTCAACCATAAATGCTCCTAGCTACTTCTAGCCTCACTTCTTATCTCCCCTCTCTCTTTCACTCTGCCTGGGTCACATTGCCCTCTGCTATTCCTTGAACACACAAAGCCAGCACTACTTCAGGACTTCTCAATTGCCAGTCCTCTAAACAGAACACATTTCTCCTAGATATCTGCTCATTTGATCCAAAACTACTTTAACTTCTTGCTGAAACAGAAGCATCAGCTCCACAGAGAGACTTCCCTGACCACACTCTCTGAGGTAGTTCTTCCTGCTATGCTCTATCTCAATACTCCGCTTTATTTTTCTTCATGCTAGTTACTATGACTTTGCCTTATATTAGGTTCATTTATTTATTATTGTTTAGGGTCCCTAATGGGATGTAAGCTCTGCCAAAAACAGCTTGTTATGGACAGCACCTGGAATAGTGCATAGCACCTACTAAGCACTCAATATATATTTGTTGATAACCCAGAATTAGGAAGACAGTAGTGAATAATATAGAGCCAATATTAGTGTATATGGTGACTATGATGGGGTGGCAGTAATGGGGTCTGTGATTCATGAGTCGGCATTTAAGTCATGTGAATTCAAAAGATGAGCCTTGGACACAGTTCCCTTCTTCTAAAGAGTTTTAAAGTAAGGAAAAGAAGAAAACGTTTGGCTTTTGTTATAGTTAATTTTATGTGTTAACTTGGCTGAGCCATGGTGCCCAGATATTTGGTTAAACATTATTTTGGATATTTCTGTGGTTTTTTTTTTTTTGGATGACATTAAAATTGGTGAACTTTGAATAAAGCAGATTGTCCCCCATAATATAGGCAGACCTCATGCAATTAGTTGAAGCCCTGAATAGAACAACGACTTACCTTCTCTGAAAAAGAAGAAATTCTGCCACTACATTTGGTCTTAAACTATAACATTCACTCTTCCCTGGGTCTCTGGCCCACCCTGCAGATTTTGGATTTGCCAGTCTCCATAATCACATGAGCCAATATCCAAATCTCTCTCTTTCTCTCTCTATATACATATATATAAATTTATATATATATATGTGTATGTAAATCTCTCTCTATATGTATGTGTACACACATACACACACAGCTTTCAAAATGGAGCCACCAACTTAAATAATCAGCACTAACATTTAAGCCAAAAATTTCACATATTTGTGCTCTGTAGCTAAAATAAGACTTAATTACTTTTGAAGACAGCCTGCAGATGACAAAAGAAATAAGGGAGAGAAAAAAATAAAACTATGTTAATAAAAATAAGGCTATCCATCCATACAGACCAAAAAGCATATACCTTGAAACTTTAATTTTTCAACATAAGATTTTTCTTATATTAAAATAATTTATTTCTCAATAACATAATAATAGAAGCTCCACTGTTGTATTATATTACATGGTCTAGGAATTGGGTCCTGAGCTGGCCTAGACAGCCTGATATGCAGAACAAGGCAAAAAAGAGGAAAAGGCCTTTTCCAACTGAAGATAAATTAGCCTTGGACCTCCAGCTATAGCATCAGCATTATCCAGGGAATGAATAAGATAAGAGGTCACAGAAACTTTGTGAAGCAGGATGGCTGGATCTGAAGAGTGGATGCTGATTGTATTCTCAGAGCAGGTAGAGATGGAAACGTGCAAGGATAGACACCTGCCCTGGAGGTCTAGGCCCCTGCTTAGTGCTTCTCATCCCATGAAGACTGGGCAGTGGACACGGCAAAGGGGCAAGCTGCACATTGGGTGACCTCACCCCATAGTAAATGTGACAACCATCAGTGCCTCAAATTCTCAAGAGTTGGATTATTCAGTTTCTCCTTTCTGGAGGATGAGCTGGGTCTATAAGACCACAGGTGGATGAGAATACAGAGAGAGAAAAGCAATGAGCAAGTATTGAAACACGGCAATTCCTTACATTCACAAGAAATAATAGGGAAAAAAAGACATTAAGTTGTCACATTAAGTGATGTCTAGAGATACTAGGCCTTGGAACAAAAGAGAGTTTCATGATGAAATGATTGATTGTCCAGAATGTTGCGGAAAGGTTGAGAATAATGAGAAAAGGTCATAGAGGGTCATGACATTTTAGTTTCTGAGATAACCGAGTAAATTCTAAATAATTCGATACTAGGGAATACTTATCATGACATAAATTCAGAAGATTCAAATTTTTAAAATAAACTTTCATTCAGCAAACTTGCCCATGACAGGAAAAAAAAACAATTGTGCTAACATGGAGTTAAGGTTGAGGTTTATAAGAACAACATTTATAATCTAACTTCCTACATAAAAAAATTTATTACTTTATCTTAATGAGATTCTCAGTCTTGTTTCCTCCTTCCAAGAAATTCCTTGTGCAAATCCCGAGTTTAATCACACATTGGTTAGGATGAGGCTGCTTCTTTCAGATAGCCTTACCTGCCCCTCTTCTGCACACACAGATGGAAATCAAATAGAATGTAAATATTCCCTCAAACTGGAACAGTTTATTGCCCATTTTTGGACTCAGAATTTTGCAATGTTCCTGACACATAGCAATTAAGTAATAAACATTTATTGAATAAATAAAAGAATGGATGGCTATCAAGTCATTGGAAAAATAAACATGAAAATTATGGCATTATTATATTTTGACTCTAGTTTTGGGCACCAAACTTAGAGAATTAAAATTCACAATGCAGAATGTATATTTAAATGTAGGACAAAGTATGAATTGAATAGAGGGACACAGGACCAAAATTAATACAGTAGGACTATGGTTAGTAAGGAAGGACTTCCTGAGGGAAGCCAATTTCAAAGTTCGTCTTAGAAAATTCAATAAAATCAGCAGGCCTGAAATGGAAGTGTATGTGGGAATGTGTAGCCTTGAGAATAAGGAGCAGAATCTTAAAGCTAGTTTCTAGAAAAAAAAAAATTAGGCAGAGAAAAGCAAGCCAATCTATTTCAAGCGACCGAAGAGGGCCTGTTTGCTGGTACAACAGAGGCAAAGATCAGAGGGAGGAGGACCAGTGGGCAAGCCAGGCTGAAGAGCTTGGATTTAATATGGTAGACACCAGGGCGCTCTGCCATAAGGGCCCTTGAGGAGGAAAGACATGATGAAAATGGTGCTTGAGAAAGACTATTCGTGCAGCAGGGGGTCAACAGCCTAATACGATAACAGAGAACATTTACACCTAACACATTCACCAAAACATTACACTGTGCCACCCAGAGAGGCCTCAGCAATTACAAAACACTACTTTTGAAAGGCCCTGCACTTTTGGTGGTATATTTCATTCACGCTCTTTGCCAAGGGATTTCTTATTCCTTTCTTTTCTCTTATCTTTGTATTTTAACAAATGCCCTGCCACTGGCAAAGATGGGAACCACAACCATTTGTTTTCTGCAGCCTGTGGCAGATTGATGAAAACAGTTGCATTTTAAGCTACTTCTCTGTGTTTGCTTGACAGTGACTTCAGCCGTGACAGGGGCATTAACCTTAGGGGTGAGGAAACAATTCTTACTTCATGCTCTCTTGGTTCAGAGCTTCTCCTCAGCAGGGAGAAAGCAAATCACGTATATTATTTGAAGCAATTTTGTGATTTATCCACTGGGTACTGACCTACAATCAAGTGAACTTTGCTTAAAATCTCTGAATGGATTTTTAACTGCTGCTGTGGGGCGAGGGGAGACACGTTCATGTAGCCACCTTCTTAAAAGCAAACTTCTCTAGAAAAATTCTCTCTCAACCCAAGAAGCCCACTGCATCTTTAATCTCAAATTGGCTTGCATCTGGTATCAAAAATAGAGCAAAATTTCATTTTCTTCCTTAAAAACATGTCATTTGTATAAACACAGCAAATACAATGAATAGAAAACTACTTGAATTCACTTGTATCTAAATTTATGTCCCATATTTGAACACCATTGTAATTATATAGTTATATAATTATAATGATGTTTAAATACAATGGGAGAATAAAGATTAAACCATATCAAATTACAATCCATACCTGCCCAACTGAATCTTCCTAGAGAATTTGAACTGCGGATGTTTTAAGGAATTCACACCTTGATTGTGGATTAGGTTATTATATTATCAGTCAACCTATATAGTTTTGCTTCGTTGACAACTTATTTAGTTGAAAACTTATGAATCAAATTAATGAATTCATGATGAACTGAATTTTTACTGATAAATTTTAATTTATTATTATTAATTATAATTTTCATCCTACTCTGCTCTCCAAAGCCATGGTTTAACACCTTCTGAATTTCACTACTCTAACACTCTTTACTTTCATGTCAACCTCATTTTCTCCTTCTCTACCACAAAGCAACAACAAAAACATTAAATGAATTAAAAATTTTATTTTGAACTTAAATGAAAAATCTTGCAGCGTTGAGGATGGAGACATCTTAGGATGTCATATTGCAGGGGTGAATACCAGGGCCACTGGAAGTGGCAAGCTACTTCACAGTGAGATGTTTCTGGGCAATGTGTCAGACATTGTCAGTTTCAGAGGGTGCCATGTGGAGTGGGGCCTGGCAGGCAGAGGATGAAGAGGGAAGTAGCAAGGACAGTGAAAAGTAACAACCGTGTAATCCAGAATGTGATTGCTTTTCCACATTGTCAGAGCTAAATTTTATGATCACCTGAGTGACTGGCTAAAGTGGTGGATAAATGAGGACTTAACAAGAGCAGAGAGACTATAATGCAGAAGGAATACCTCACTCCTAACAATGCCAGCAGGACTTTTTCATGCCCAGGTTCTGGCCACAACTGTTCAAACTGGCATGGGATCTTGGAAGTAATAACAGCTAACAATTATTTAGTGCTTACTATCCACTAGATATTATTCTAATTGCTTCACAGGGGACATAATTCAATACTCACAACCAACCCATGGGGTAGGTATTTTATTAGCATCAGCCTCTTCAAATAAGGAAACTGGGGTACAGAGAAATTAAGCAACTTGCTATAATTAAGCAACTTGCTATAAGATCACAGAAGTGTTAAGGGATGGAGACAGTCCCTGAAACCAAGTATTATAAAAATAACATGTAAACAGTAAAAAGAGTCATATATTTATGGGCATGTGTGTGTTTATACATGCATATATATATATATATATATCAAAAGAGAATAATGTTTGTAATTTATTGCCAAGGGAAAAAGAAATGAAAAATTTATATACAGTATGATGTCATTTATGGTCCACATATATTTAAATACATAGAAAAATATATATTCTTGACATAAAGGGGCAAAAAAAATCAATTATTTTGTGTTCTTGGGTGGAAAGTGGAACTTGTAAGCCATGAACCCAGATATTTAGCTGAGGAGATTTCTTAGCAACATGTTGAAGATGCAGTCTGGTTTTTCCTTGCTGTGTTTGGTAAAATGTGAGGGAAAATAGATATATTGAAAAAGGAGCTATTTAGCAAAAATCGATAATTTGGAAAATTCTCAGCCCATCCAAATAGTGTGCTCTGGAAGCAGGGCTAAGGTGTGAAGGCACAAACTTTTGCCAGAAAAATTAGGTCTGACTCATGGATCCAATCAGCCACCCAAGAAGAAATCCTGTCGGCTCAGACTGAAGGGGACAGAAATTGGATGAAATGAAGGAGGTTTCTGGGATTCTACAGGCATGGAATGGGCCAATAGAGCTGCACTGCTTTTAACATGTTATTCTTTAAGACAGAAAGGAATAATTCGTCAAGCAGCTCAGAGGCCATCAGAGCTCCCACTATACCATAGGACCAGAGGGCACAGGTACAGGGTGGTGGGCCACCTCCTCAGAGAGGATGGAGCCAATGTCCAGGGCTCAGAATAAGATGCCATCTGTCAAAACTCAGTGGAAAAATAGACATGAAATTTGAACAGAAATATCATTTCATTTAAGAAGACATTTGAAATACTACTCAACTACAAAAAACAATAGTGATCTAGCACCTCTTATATTATCCTGGATAGAGATTGAGCCCATACTTTGAAGTGAGGTATCACAAGAATGGAAAAACATGCACCACATGTACTTGCCATCAAATTGGTACTAACTGATCAACACTAAGGTGCCCATGTCTTGTAATACTCATTGGGTGCCGGTCAGGTAGGATGGGGGTAGAGGGGTCAAGCCACAGATAATGCAAACGGGGCATACTGTATGGGGGAAGGACATGCTTATAGCCCTGGCTTGGGCAAGGCAAATGCATTTCATGTATCCAAAATGTTCATACCCCTATATTATCCTGAATTAAAATAATAAAAATAAAAAAAGAAGACATTTGGATGACAAATATAAACACAGAAACATGCTCAAAATTATTGGTTATTGAAGAAATGCAAACAATATAATATCACTGCAAACTTACTAGCATGGTGAAAACTAAAAAGATTGAGTATACTAAAGTTTGGTGAGGATATGGATTGCTATAGAATGAATGTTTATGTCCAACCCATGCTCAAATTCATATGCTGAAACCTAATCCCCAATTTTATGATGTTTAGATGTGGGACTTTTGGGGGTAATTACAACATGAGGGTAGATCCCTCATGAATGGAATTAGTACCCTTGTAAAAGAGACTCCAGAGAGATCCCTGGGCTCATGTAATCTTTTTGCCTCAGCCTCCCAGGTGGCTGAGACTACAGATACATACCACTGCTCCTGGCTTGAAATTAATTTTGATTCTACTTTTCTAATTCCTTTCAGGTATTTACTGCTTCCTCTTATATCAGTGATATTTAAATACAGGAAGGACATGTGGATGGTGGATAGAAGGATAAGAGTAACCTGAGTGCTTGCAATCAGAAACAATGCTGATTTTACAGATGTTAGGGGTCAATGGTTTTAAAATTATTTGTAAACCTGGAATTAACAGAAGTGGCACAGTTGTTGAGATTATGTAAGTAAGAGATTAGAAATCTGTTTAAAGTTATTGAAATAATTATTTTCTACAATCTAATTTTAAAAGTTTTGTTTCTTTATTAAGCAGGCTAAAATTTATTTGATTTTTATTACCCATGAAAAATACTAATTTTAAATAGCTTCTACAAAGTTCCATAACTTCTCTTTCAAAGAACTGTGACATTCCCAGATGTACCTTTGTCATTTTTGTATTCCTAGTAACTTGTTTGTTATTTCTCACTTTTCATAGGAATACACATTTTAAAGGTTGAGTTCTCACTATTTGTAGTTAATTTTTCCTAGCTGATAACACTGCATAACACTCCAGTGCCCACAGTGAAGCAATGAATTACCCTGAAAGGTTATTTGTCAGTCATAAGTGCCCCCATGGTGACAGGGCCTGACCACTTAGGCTTTTAATTTCCTGATGCCCAGACGTGGAACACAGTGAAGCTTGAGATATAGTCTGGGATTTCTCCAGAGAATTTCACTCTAGAAATCAGTTCAGGCATTCACGGGAATAACTGTGGTATCTTAGAAAAAGCACTAGATCCACAGTTAAGTTAGAGGCTCACTCTGACATTTACTTGCATGGAGACTTGAGCAAGTTACTTTTATGGGCCTCTTCAATTTTTGATCTATATAATTTTAGTACTCACAAAATTTACCACAGATGGGTTATATAATTTAAATAGAGTAATATCTTTACATTTTTTAATGAAAACTGTCCTCTAAATATAAGATAGGCAGAGAGAGTACTGGATTTTCAGAGAAGATCCCTTCTGCAGACATGGAAGTTCTCTAGAACCTCCCTACTCTCTAGTCTTCCAAAGCAGAGGTACTGCACTGTGGTGTGAATCATCCAGTCAGACTCAATTTGGGCCTCAAGAATCACCATTAAGAACTGAGTCAAAACTCACACCAGGCTGGTAGAATCTGGCCCACAGATGTGTTTTTTTGTGTGTATTTTAAAAATACACCTTAAATAACACTGACCTTGGAATATTAATATGAAATTTACTATATTAATATTAAGTTTGAATGTTCCTGCTATATCAGGTATATGTTAGCTCCTGTTTAGAATCTCACTTATATAAAATGTAGCCAACTTCACATATTATTATTACCTGACTGTTCCCTGAACACATATTAGTTTATTGTTCCTATTAGAGTTACCACAACTGCACTACATACTTCAACTGCGATCAACCCAAATATTTCAATAAACATGGGTATTTTAGTGGAATCAAGGGATGGAGACTGAGGGAAAAAATAGTCTTGCATATTTTCAGTGCAGGAAATGCTTGTTCATTGCTTCAGATTTCACTCAGGAAATATTATTTATAATATTTAAAATAAAAGTCATACTTGAATACTTTAATCCTTATTGTCAAAAAAGCAATGAACAAAAAAAAAGTTCTGGTTGGATTGCCTTATATATTTGCTTGCATATTTGTACAAAAATTTATGTTGATACTTCATGTTTAAAAGATAATTTGGCAATAACTATCAATTTGAAATCAGAGATGACACAAACAAATGGAAAAATATCCTATGCTCATGGATTGGTAGAATCAACATTGTTAAAATGTCCATATTGCCCCAAATGATTCACAGATTCAATGCAATACCCATAAAAATAACAATGTCACAGTTACAGATCTAGAAAAAAGACTTTGATGCTTCATTTGGAGCCAAAAAGGAGCCTGAATAGCCAAAGCTATGTTAAGCAAAGAGAACAAATATGGAGGCATCACATTACCTGACTTCAAATTATACTATAAGGATATAGTAATCAAAAAAGCATAATACTGGTATAAAAGTAGAGACATTGATCAATGGAGCAGAATAGAGAACTCAGAAATAAAATCGTCCACCTACAACCAACTGATCTTTTCCAAACAGACAACAACATACACTGGGGAAATGAAGCCTTATTTAATAAATGATTCTGGGAAAATTGGATAGTCACATGCAGAAGAATAAAACAGGACCCTTAACTCTCACCATATACAAAAATTAATTCAACATGGATAAAAGACTTAAATGTGAGTCATGAGCCATAAAAAATCTAGAAAAAAAACATAGAAAAAGCTCTTATAGACATCAGCCTAGGCAAAGAATTTATGACTAAAACCCCAAAGGCAAATAAAGCAACAACAAAAATAAATAAATGAGACTTAATTAAATTAAAACACTTCTGGACAGCAAAATAAATCATCAATAGAGTTAATAGAAAACCTACAGAGTAGAGAAAATATTCACGAGTTATACATCCAGTAAAAGGCTAATATCCAGAATCAACAAGGAACTCAAACAAATCAGCAAGAAAAAACCCACAACATTCTATTAAAAATGGGCAAAAAACATGAACAGAATCTTTTCAAAAGAAGATAGACAAATGATCAACAAACATATGAAAAAAAAATTCTCAACATCACTAATCATCAGGGAAATGTAAATTAAAACCACAATGAGATACCACATTACCCCTATCAGAATGGCCATTATTAAAAAGTCAAAAAACAACAGATGCTGCTGTGGATGCAGAGAGAAAGGAACACTTATACACTCTTGGTGGGACTGCAAGTTAGTACAACCTTTATGGAAAATAGTATGAAGATTCCTCAAAGAAATAAATACAGACTTATCATTTGACCCAGCAATCCCACTACTAGGTATCTAACCAAAGGAAAAGAAGTCATTTTATCAAAAAGACACCTGCATTTGAATGTTTATTGCAGCCTAATTCACAACTGCAAAGATGTGGAATAAACCTAAAGGTCCCTTAATTTGTGAGTGGATAAAGAAAATATAGTGTGTGTATATATATGTATATGTCATGAATACTACTCAACTATAAAAAGAATGAAATAATGTCTTTTGCAGCAACTTGGATACAACTGGAGACCATTATCCTAAGTAAAATATTTCAGGAATGGAAAAACAAACATCACATGTATTCTCTAATAATTGGGAGCTAAATGACAGGCACACAAGGCACAAAGAGATGTAAAGGACATTGGAAACCAAGAAAGGGAGGGGGTAAGGGGTGAAGAGTAAAATCTTATCTATTAGATACAATGAACACTATTCTGGCGATGGGTATACTAAAAGCCCCAACCTAAGCATTTTACAAGGTATCCATGTATCAAAACATTTGTGCCCCCTTATTATTTTGAAATTAAAAAAAACCCAGCAGAGTAGTTAACATTAAAGAAAGAATTAATGAACTGGGAAAGAAATCAGAAGAAAATAACTACTAAAATGTGGAGATATGAAAAGATTAAAAATATAGTAGAGAAGATAAGATATATACAGAATACTCTGAAAATCTTTAACATGCATGGAGTCACAGAAGGAAAGGAGAAAGAATGTGAAAAAGCAATATTTGAGGAAAATATGGCAGAACTGTTCAAAACTAATGAAAAACATCAAGCCTCAGATTCCAGAAGGCCTATGAAACTCAAACAAGATAAACAAAAAGGAAACTTCATTTATTCACTTCTTTATAAAACTGCTAAAAACAAATACAAGGAGAATCACCTTAAAATTAGCCACCAGTAAAAAGAAAATTAGGGAGCCTTAATTAGACTGACAGATGATTTCTCCATAGAAACAATGGGAGCAAGAAAGTAATGGAATGGTATTTTCAAACCTATTGAAGGAAATAATTTACAGTCTAGAATTCTATACATAGCAAAAGTGTCCTTCAAAAATGAAAGTAAATTAAAGACATTTCCATACAAACAAAATTGAAAGAATTTATCATCAGCAGACACACTCTAAATGGAATTCTAAAGGTTTGTCAATACCTGTTTTTTTGGACTTTTGTGTAACTTTATTGAGCTATGCTTGTTAAATTAAAATTGAACAGGTAAAATTAAAAAGAAATTGAAATGGGTAACCTTGGCTAAAAGAAACATCTTATAAAATTATTCACACCTGAGAACAAAGATATTTGTACAAGAATGTGCAATGTATCTGTGCTAAATATGAAAAAAATAGTTATATACTATTTATATGCCCATTAGTAGTACATGGTAAAAATAATCATTGCATTTCTTTATTATGAAACAGTATATAAAGCTATTAAAAACAAGATAGATGCACATGTACTGATATAATAAATTTACCATAATATATTGTGAAATGTAGAGAATAAAGTCTAATATGAATATATGTATATATTTGTATTGTATATAAAATCTCACAAAATATACATATAAAATATTCATAGATGTTACCTATTTACTTTTTACTATTTATTCTATACCTTTTAAAAATCTTTACAACAAGCATATATTATACCTGTAATTTAAAAGACAACCCCAAAACCAAAAGAACAGATAATTATGCCAAAACATAAATTATTAATATTTATCTCTCCATCCAAATTGATGAAGGGGTAGGAAAATATATTTATTTCTCCAACTACTTATTATTGAACATCTAAATATATCTCTGATACCTTAACTATATTTTTAAAATAGCCTTTCAACTTTCTTCAAAATATTCCTTTGCCTTTCTATGTATTATACTTATGTTCATTATACCATTAAATTCACAACCTACAGGATCAAATCTAGGAATCATCTTTGACCATTTCCTTGACTCTAATAGTCTATCAGTTTTCAAATCCTGTTAGTTCTACTTTTGACATATTTACTAGTCATAGCCTCTCTCTATTGCCAATGTTACTGCCCTAGTTCAGGCCCAACTAGGTTCACAACTGATCTAATGCGAACTCTTCTAAATTGCTTTTTCACTAACCAGTGTTTCTCCATTCACTTCATCCTGTCCATTGATAAAAGATGTCTAACAGTTAAACACAGAAACTCTTTTTAAGCAGCTGGGTTTTGTAGGCCTGTACTTAGTTACTCCGAATTAAAGGCCATTAAATAAAAAAACCTTACCTTTTCAGAAATATGATGTTCTTCCCATTTTCTCAAAACCTTAATGATTTACTGATTTCTCCTTAAGTAGTCCCAATCCTTTCTTATGACATCAAGATTCCCTGATGAAGGCCTTTCCCCCCCCCCACAAATGGTCTTTATTTTCCAATCTAACATTTCTAACGAAACACTATGTAGAGAGAACTAATATTAATAGTATCCACCACAGGAAAGCAGACTTTCAGAAACACCATAACCAGACCTCCTCCCATCACTCTGCTCTCCCAAACCCCAAACCCACTCCACCATTTCCCCCCAAAACTGGGCCCGGTTTCCATAGCAAGTGTTCCACCTAAGCCTCACAGCTGCTCTGATGACCCCTTTTACATTCAGACCAAATATCTAGGTTAGTTTTGTCCTCGTGTCTGAGGGAGGGAAACATTTTAAACTGGGGTATATTTACAACCCCTTAAGCCACAAATAGGAAAAATTTTAATTTTAGTTGAGCTCAAATCCCTCCCTCAAAATCTGAGCAAGGGCCCAGGCACTAACCTGCAAAATCCTTCTCCAGCCAAACCAATCTACTAGCTTTAATTATTCATGCTCCTTGCTTTCCTATTTTGATAATGATACTGTTACTGCTCTCTGCAAAGCTTCTTTGCTGCATGTCCAAATTCAATCTAACATTAAATTCAGCTGAAGGTCTACCTCCCATCAAATCTCTCCCAGTTATTCAATTGAATGTAATGTTTTTCTCTTGACAATACTATTGCTTCTAATGACACCTTTTATATGATACCTTTAACTTTTTACAAAATATTTTACTCATTTAACTATAAAGTTTAGTTCTCTATTCTACTGCAAGCCACTTTACGGCAATTTACATCTTGATCCTGCAGTGCCCAACCCCTGGGCCATGGACTGGAACCAATCTGTGGCCTGTTGGGAACCAAGCCACACAGCAGGAGGTGAGTGGTGGGCCAGCGAGCAAAGCTTCATCTGTATTTACAGCTGTTCCCCATCACTCACATCATCACATAAGCTCCACCTCCTGTCAGATCAGGAGTGACATTAGATTCCCATCTGAGTTGAACCCTACTGTAAACTACGCATGTGAGGGATCTGGGTTGCATGTTCCTTATGAGAATCTAATGCCTGATGATCTGACGTGGAGTTGAGGCAGTGATGCTAGTGCTGGGGAGTGGCTGCAAATACAGATTATCATTAGCAGAGAGGTTTGACTGCACAATAAATGTAATGCACTTGAACTGAATCATCCCCAAACCATCCCGCCCCCTCCACCTCCCCAGCCCATGGAAAAATTGTCTTCTATGAAACCAGTCCCTGGTGCCAAAAAGGTTGGGGACCACTGCCTTAATCTATAGACAACTCCTTGCATGCACTAAATATGTTTCTAAAGTAAATGAATGAACGTAGTTTCCATTGGAAAATAAATTGTATTTAAATATATTTCTAGTGAGAAAAAATTAAAATTAATCATCTTCCTCTCTAACATTGGTTTATCATCTGCTTTACTCCCTTCCCAATTAGGAATTGTGTATATGCTTAGTGATCGAAATGTTCCTAGCATCACTTCCTGAATTATCCAATAGCCCCAATTAAAATTATAACCAAAGATAAGACTTTTTAATACAAAATTTTGATGCATGGACTTTTGATCGAGTAATATAAAGAAATATATTAACCGTTTATTAAATTAGAATATAACAAGTATTGTCAAATGAAGGCTTTGACAGTCAGCATTGGTCATTTCTTTGCTAGGTCCCTTTCATCTAGCATAAAAGTTTTATAATGAAGAGACACATTTCACAAAGAAACTCTACATCCACATTTTTTAGGTCAGATATAAAATAAGTTTTATTCACATTGTCTAATGTATAACCAGTGAAAAAAACTATAATATTTTCCTGCTATTTCATGACCTTTAAAAGATTAGACTCCCCAAGTAGCTTTGGTAAACTAGAAGACTTGCTTTCATAAAACACCTTAAGTTTAAATTTTGACCCACCTTCCTGGTTCTAATTGATGATGCAAATGAATTTCCAGTAAAAAGTTTCAGCCTTGTATCTCTTTCTGAGGACCTTATAAGGCAGGAGCTTTGAGAGAACTATTTTTGTGCCTGCTTCTCAGCATATGTCTTGTTCCTGGGCAGGAGATTGCAGGAATCCACATTGTTTTGTTGCAGCAGGTGATTTCATAATATTCTCCTGAACCTCAGAGATGGAAGGAGGTCACAATGAAAAAGAGGAGATTTTTTATATGAGTGATGCTCATCAGACACCTGGAGATTTGAGGTTACCAAGCAGGCTTTGGGCAATTGTTTGGAAAAAAACAATATCTTTATCACCAAAAGGGAAATGAGGCAGAAAGAGAAAGACTTTTTTTCTTGAGATTGAATAAAATGTCATGATTAATAACGTGGGAGGCAGACAAAGCCGAAATCATGTCCTGCATTTGTTGGACTAAAAATAAATTACACAATTTCTAGAAACTTCCACCTCTTCAATTGCAAAATGGAAAATAAAATCAGGTCACCTAAACAAAGCTGTTGTGACCATTAGATATGATAATTTCTATAAAGTGCCTTTCTTAATAAATCACTTTATAGCACCCATTTTGGGTTGCTATAAAGGAATATCTGAGACTGGATGATTTGTAAAGAAAGGAGGTTTATTTGGCTGATGGTTCTATGGGCTGTACAAGAAGCATCATGCCAGCATCTCCTTCTGGTGAGAGCTTCAGGGAACTTCCAACCAAGGTGGAAGGTGAAGGCAGAGCAAGCATGTCACCTGGAGAAAGCAGGAGCAAGAGAGGGAGGAGGTGGTGCCAGTCTCCATTTGAACAACCTGCTCTCCTATGAAATAATAAAGGAAGAATTCACTCATTATGGCAGGGAGGGTACCAAGCCACTCATGAAGGATCTGTCCCATGACTCAAACACCTCCCACCAGAGCCCATCTCCAACAGTAGGGATCAAATTTCAACATGAGATTTGGAGGTGCCAAACATCCAAACCATATCATACTCTAAGTCTGTTAGTGTTGTGGTTATAAAGAAAACTACAGACCAATATCCCTTATGAATATAGATGCAAAAATTCTCAATAAAATCCTAGCAAATCGAATCCAAGTACTTATCAAAAAAATAATCCATCATGACCAAGTGGGCTTCATCCCAGAGATGCA
>CM052440.1:32174530-32253703 GCA_028533085.1 Varecia variegata
GCACCACATGTACTCACCAGAAAATTGGTTTCCCTGATCATCACCTAAGTGCATATTTGGGAATAACACCAATTGTGTATTTGACAGAGGCGGGGGGGTGGGAGGAGGGGGATGGGTGTATACCTATATGATGAGTGCAATGTGCACTGTCTGGGGAATGGGCATGCTTGAAGTTATGACTTTGGGGGGATGGGGGTGGGGGCGGGGATGGGTGTATACCTACAGGAGGAGTGCGATGTGCACTGTCTGGGGAATGGACACGCTGGAGGCTCGGACTGGGAGGGACATGGGCAATATATCTATGCAGAACTTTTGTACCCCCATAATAAGCTGAAATAAAAAAAAAATAAATAAATAAATAAAAAAAAAAAAAGAATTAGAGTAGACACTGGCTGAGGAGAGCTGACTTTACCCCTCAACTCTAAGAGTAGGTATAGTTTGCCTAAGAGTAATTCCTGTCAAGTAATCTAACACTGACCAATGATCATGAAAGTAGGTTTGTTGGAGGGTTCTGAGAGTGATATTTGGGAGCTGAACAATGGGCACACACAAGCACAAAGAGATGTCAAGGACATTGGAAACCAAGGTGAGAATGGGAAGAGGGTGAAGGGTAAAAACCCACCAGTCAGGTACAGTGAACACTATTCTGGTGACAGGCACACTAAAAGCTCAGACTTAAGCATTATACAAGGTATACATGTAACAGAAACATTTGTATTCCTTTAATATTTTGAAATACAAAGAACACAAGAACAATCTACGTAGTATAAAAATAATTTTAAAAAATCGAGGTTCAGAAAACCCTTCTTTTCACACCTCTAACGTAAGCATGGAGGCATGTCACTTTGTTGGCTACTGGCAGCCATTTTACCAAAACAAGGAATCATTTGGGGAACCAATCTCAGGAAGAAGACAGGCCAGAGCACATGGATGGAAAACACATGCTCCTTGATGCCATCACTAACCCACTGATAAGCCTTTCTACTACTGGGATTTTGGCAATGTTCAGTCAATACATTTCTTTATTGTTTAAGATCCTTCAATTTTGGTTTTCTATTCATTGCAGCTAGACAAATTCTAACTCATATACTCTGCATAGTGTATGGAGAATTCCATTTTAGAAAATATTTTAAAATTAATTCAATAATCTTTTAAACATATTGACCTTTTAAATCCATTTCCAATTTGAAGCCAGGGTAAGGGATTTCCCTTGAAACTTTCAGGTTATTTCCCTTAAAAACTGTGTTGTAGTAAGAAGAAAATCTGAAGGAATAGACAAGGCAATTGCATGCCAGTTTGTGAACAAATATTCTTAATAGTTTCTCTGCATCCCCTAATCATTTACTATTCACACAGATTTTCTAGTTATTTGCCTGAGCAGTCCTGATATTTGTGGCACATAACTTTCTTAAAATATGATCTCTGCATGATTTTTCCTGACTTTTTTTTAACAAAAACAAACAAAAAATAGATAGCATTTCATCACTCTTCCGGTATAACCTCATTCCTCCCATAGCTTTGGTTATGATTTATGCTTTGGTTATGATTTACAAATTTATTTCTAGCCCAAGCCTCCTTAAAATATTAGAGTTATACATTTAACTACCTCCTAGAAATCTTTACTTCTGATTTGACAAACTAAATCTAGTGTCCAAAAGTAGGAATCATTTTTTTCCTCCAAAACCTAATCTCTCTTCTCTTATCCCCTTCTTAGTGAATGCTGTTTTTGTTTATCTAGTATCCCAAGTTATTCTACAAATTTCTCTTTGTCACCAGCCTCCCATGAGGACCAAGTACTGTTGTTTATAACAACTCATCATCTATCATGGTAATCTTTTTCCTGCATTTTCACAGCTTTTATTTAAGTTCAGTTTCCATCATTTTTTTTTGTTTATTTATTATAGCTTATTATGGGGGTACAACAGTTCTGGTTAAGTATATTGCCCATGCCCCTCCCAACCCCCCCAGACTGAGCCTCAAGGGTGTCCATTCCCCCAACAGTGCACATCGCACTCATCATGTAGGTATACACCCGTCCCCTCCCCCACCCCCAACACCCCGAGTCAGATCTTTAAGCGTGTCCATTCCCCTGACAGTGCGCATCACACTCATCATGTAGATATACACCCATCCTCTCCCCCCACCTCTGTCCGATACCCAATTGGTATCATTGCCAAATGTGCATCCAGGTGTTGATCAGGGAAACCAATTTTCTGGTGAGTACATGTGGTGCTTATTTTTCCATTCTTGGGATACTTCACTTAGTAGAATGGGTTCCAACTCTCCCCAGGAGAACCAAAGAGATGTCGTATCATTGTTATTCCATCATTTTTGACTTATCTACCACAATATGCTTCCAATTTGTCAGATTACCTCTAGTATTTTTTTTCCTGGCACTTATCATCCACATTGTTACCACAGCAATCTTTTCATTCCTCAAACTAGTTGTCGGGTCATTTTCTGCCACCTGTTGCCCAGTGAAAATTTCCAAAATAATTACCATTTTTTAATAATCTCTCCCTGGCTACCTTTATAATCTCAACTCTTACAGGCCCTCACCATTTTTCATACTCTCCTTTCTTGGCCCACAGCTATTTCTGATCAGGATCCTATTATGCTGTACATTCCATTTAATTGCCTGCTTTCTGCAACTTGACTGTGAGATCTTATTTCTTTTGAATATTCAGCACCAAGCTGAGTGATGGCCAAGAGGAGGTGCTGTGTACTTATTTATTAAATTAATGAGTGAATAAACTTACAGTTTCCAAATTTTTTTAGAAATTATAGCAAAACCTATAGTTAATCAACTATAAGTAAGAAAAAACTTTTAATTATTATGGGTACATAATGTTATAGTAGTATATCTTTATAGGGTACTTGTGATATTTTGGTACAAGCATATGGTATGAATTAATCAAACGAGGGTAATCAGGCTATCCATCATCTCAGGCATTTATCATTTCTTTGTGTTAGGAACATGCCAATTCTACTCTTTTCGTTATTTTAAAGTATACCCTAACTTATTCTTCATTATAATTACTTTGTTGTGCTATCACAGATTATTCATTCTACCCAACTATCTAACTATATTTTTGTACCCATTATTGTACCCCTCTTTATCCCCCCGACCTCACTACCCTTTCTAGCCTCTGGCAACCATTATTCAACTGTCTGTATCTATGAAATATATAGTTTTTAATATTTAGTGTCCACATATGAGTGAGAACATGTGAGATTTGTGTCTCTGTGCTTGGCTGATTTCACTTAACACAATGTTCTCCAGTTCCATACATGTTGTCACAAATGGCAGGATTTCAGTTTTTTGTGGCTATATAATATTCCATTGTGTATATGTACCACAATTTCTTTATCCATTCATCTGTTGATGGATACTTAGGCTGATTTCAAATTTTGGCTATTGTGAATAGTGCTGCAATAAACGTAGGAGTGAAGATATACAGAATTCACCTCTATATACAGAATTCACCTCTTTTGGATATATACCCAGCAGTTGGATTGATAGGTCATATAGCAGTTCTGTTTTTAGTTTTCTGAGGAACCTCCATACTGTTCTCCATAGTGGTTGCTCTAATTTACATTCTGACCAACAGTGTATGAGGGTTGCCCTTTCTACACATACTTGCCAGCATTCATTATTGCCTTTTTGATGAAAGTTATTTTAACCAGGATGAGATGATATCTCATTACAGTTTTCATTTGCACTTCTCTATGACTAATGATGTTGAGCATTTTTTCATACACTTTTTGGCCATTTGTATGACTTCTTTTGAGAAATGTCTATTCAGATACTTTGCCCATTTTTAAATTAGATTATTGGATTTTTTTTTCCCATTGAGTTGTTGAAGCTCCTTATATAGTCTAGTTATTAACACCTTGTCAGAAACAGATGGAAAAACATATCATGCTCATGGATCAGTAGAAGCAACATTGTTAAAATATCCATAGTACCCAAAGTGATTTACAGATTCAATGCAATCCCCATAAAAATACCAATGTCATATTTCACAGATCTAGAAAAAAATAATTCTACACTTCATTTGGAACCAGAAAAGAGCCTGAGTAGCCAAAGCAATCTTAAGCAAAAAGAACAAATCTGAAGGCATCATATTACCAGACTTCAAACTATACTACAAGGCTATAGTAACCAGCTACATTTTTTATTCTCTCTCTCTCTCTCTCTCTCTCTCCTTAACTGGATCTTGTGATATAGCCCAAGCTGGTCTGGAACTCCTGGCCTGAAACAACTAGCCCTGCCCCTTCCCTTCCTTGAGTATAACGCACATACACTGGAGTGTGGAGAGAGTTCTGAGTCATACTAATATTGCCACTCTGAAACAAAACAAATCAATACGTGTATATATATTGATGAAATTTTATTTTTATACTTATCTAGACCTCACCATTAGTAATGAGTTTGTTTAAAAATAATAGTACTCACCATGACTGAGAAAGTTAAAAGAATGTTCATCATTTGTTAAATGCTTTATTCCTATTTATAAAATACATTTAAAACATAATAGATTGGATTTTTTTGAGTTCTATATAGATTCTTGTGATCAGCCCTTTATCGGATGTGTAGAAAGCAAATATTTTCTCCCATTCTGTAGGCTATCTATTCACTCTAATGATAGTTTCCTTGGTTGTGCAGAAGTTCTTAAATTTGATCAAACAACTCCATCAATAAATGGGCAAAGGACAAGAACAGAAACTTTTCAAAAGAAGACAGAATAATGGCTGGAAAACATATAAAAAAATGCTCAACACCTCTAATGATTAGGGAAATGCAAATCAAAACCACAATGATATACCACCTAACCCCAGTGAGAATGGCCTTTACCAAAAAGTCCCAAAACAACAAATGCTGGTGAGGATGTGGAGAGATAGGAACACTCTTATACTGCTGGTGGGACTGCAAATTAGTACAACCTCTGTGGAAAAGAATTTGGAGATACCTCAAAGAGCTAAAAATAGAAATACCATTTGATTCAGCAATAGCACTATTAGGCATCTACCCAAATGAACAAAAGACATTCTATAATAAAGACATCTGCACTTGAATGTTTATGGCAGCACAATTCACTATTGCAAGGATGTAGAAACAACCCAAGTGCCCTTCAATCCATGAGTGGATTAATAAAATATGATATATGTATACAATGGAATACTACTCAATTACAAAAAACAATGGTGATCTAGCACCTCTTATACTATCCTGGATAGAGATTGAGCCCATCCTCCAAAGTGGGGTATCACAAGAATGGAAGAATAAGCACTACATGTACTCGCCATCAAAGGGGCACTAACTGATCAACACTAAGGTGCTCATATGGTAGGAATATTCATTGGGGGTTGGGGGGTGGGGGTGGGTAAACTCACAACTAATGGATGCAGTGAGCACTGTATGGGGGAAGGGCACACCTCTAATCCTGGCTTGGGTGAGGCAAAGTCATAACATGTAACCAAAATGTGTGTACCCCCATACTATCCTGAAATAAAAAGAAAAATAAATAAATAAAATGGGATGATAACAAAAAAAAACATAATAGGTTAATACTTTGTGACTTTTACTTTTATCGACATTATGAATCAAGTATTTTACTATCCTACTGGCGACTCTGTGGCAGATTATAGTAGGCAGACAATATTCTCAAAGTATTTGCTGACACAAGATAAGAGGAAAGTGTACAAAACACTTAGCTGTTTTTGGTAGTTATTAATTGTCTGTGTAATACAGTAGTTGGTCTTTTAACCAAAGCTGATTACCTTAATAATTGAATGTTTAGAATAGTGATTCACAGCTGGCTTTCTCTGTGTGTTCGAATTTACCATGGCAACCATAAATTGGTTTTGAGACTGTGTTATGTATTTCTTTAAATTAAACTGATAGGATTAATAATTGAATGTCAATTATAAAAGCTGTACATCCGATGTTTCATTATCTTGGTTATTTTCTATCTATTATACTCCCATACAGACTTTGTAACTTCCCTTCTGCCCATCACCATCACAAAGCAATAGGTTATGCCTATTAAACATCACATATCTTAATCAAAGCACTAATATGGACATCATTTTTACATTTTCATTATTTTTAATTCTAAAAGAGTATTTGAGAAGATACAATGTTGAAACCATCACCTGTGTCTATTCATATTAATATAATGATATTAATTTATGTTCATTGTACTCTCACCATTTTTGTGACTCTACTTTTCTTTGAAGGTCTTACAACTTTTATTATGAAACAATACGTAAATCCATATATTTGTTTCTGTAGAATAGCAGAACCACCTTTGTTTTATAGACTAGCGAGTAGAAAATTAAATTTTTCATATTGTTTGCGCTAGTCTGTCAGTAATAGAGCAAAGAACAAAGTGAGAAGTTTCTCTTGACTTACTTTCAGTTTACCCTTTGTGATTTTTTTTCTTCTAGGCACTAGAAGAATGATCTCCCTAATCAAAATTTTTATCATTTTTCCCTATTCTAAAACTTGTAATGACTTTCCATTATCTATTTGATTTTTCTTATTCTTGATTTGATATTCATTGTACTAAATAATCTGGTCAATTATCTGAATTCTGTTTATTTTTTAAGATGTATATTTGAAAAACAAATCTATCATCAACATGGAGAATGAATTGAAGAAGAAACTTGACAAGCAAACTGTCTCGGTTCTAATATTAGTGGAAATGGAAGATAATAAACTGGATATACAGAAGCAAGATAGAGACAAGCAAATTCTGCGAGACATGCCTTCTATAATGGTCTTCCCTATGGAGTGTTTATAATGGAATAAACATTAAGAGGTATTGGATACAACATAGCTGATGAATTTAAGGGAGACATATCCTTTAATCACTTCATAGGTAGATCCTCTCTTAAAAGACCACCTCTATAAGAAGAGCCAGTCATCTGACAAATCTACATTAATCATCACAAACGTATCAGGCAAGAATATTTATATACCTTGCAATAAAACCAGGAAAAATGAATGAAAAATCTTCCTATATTTTTATTACTTAAAGTGTGTCAAAATCATGTTTGTTGTTTTAGTTACTGTTTCAGGTGCAAAACTTCAGGTAGAAATTAAAGAACTGTACTTAAGAAATCATGGTGAAAATTCTGTAAATAACTCAAATAATTTATAGCTTCATTTCAACAGGTTTTCCTTGAGGGTCCACTGCATCTAATACATAAAGATAATGATGGAACTGTTTTGACCTGAAAAGAGAGAACGTGTCAAGTTCTGGGGTCTGGGAGTGTTATAAAAGAGCCACTTTTTCTTTTTGAAAAAGGAATTATGTGTTCTTTTTTATACCATATTATAGATGCATAAGTAATGAATGGAAGTTGTACATAGGCAAGAGTCAGCTTAACATTAGAAAGAAATTAACTATTTTGAACTATCTAAAAATGAACTGAGAGATAGGGTTGTAAATCTCTGATTAATTAGAGAAGAATTGCTCTCCTTTTCAAGCTCCTGTAATCTAGACTCATATATTGAGGGAAGGATGGTATAAATTACTTCTAGGCTTGTTCTATATCTGGCAACATGTAGCAGAGAAGAGAACAGAAAACTGGGAGTTTGAATACCCAGTAGTGGTTTATGATATTTACTGGCTGATTGAATTAGGGCAGGTATTTCAACTTCAAGCTGCAAGTTCCTTTATCTTTTTATATTAAGTTACTTCCTTAACAATAAATGGTGCTATATTTATACCTGAGAGAAAAAAGAAAAAATTCAATTGTCAAGCAAAAACACTTAAAATATCAGAGAAAATCATTTAAAAGGAGAGTAATCTGGGTATAATATCACCTTTACAATGAGTTTTTAGAATACTTTTAATTATAACTAAACGATTTATAATCAGATATACTAGTATTTTGTAGATGTGCCAAGCAGTGCTATCATTGCAAAATTATTTTAAGCAGCTCATAATTGGGAAATGTAAAGATACTCATTTCTGTACATTAAAATTCAAGAAGGATTTCTCATTCTGATAAAATATAGGGAAAATTTATTTCATTTCTATGTATACATCTATCTAAATCTTAATTGGATTTATGCCTCAAGGGTCCAGTCAACGATCAATTAAAAAACATGAACTATCTCATCTAAGCTTGTCATCTGAGGAACATAAAATTAGTCCTTTTATAGGTCCTTCATTAATATTTTTTAGAACTACATTTGTCTCTATGGATTTATTTAGTCAAAATCTGTGTTATCTCTGCAAAGAACTCAAACCACTTCAATAAAGCAATTTAATATGAAAATCATAATTGTTGTTTACAAAAGCCATTATGCTTTCTGCTTCTTTGTTCAGTGGAGAGACTAGAGATGTTAAGAATATCAATGATTCCTCTAAGCCCAGACCATTTTCTAGGACTTGAGGGGATTCATTCCAGAAATAAACATTATTTGTTGCAGTTCATTTCCCTGTTGCTTCTTTAAGGAAATGAATATAACACTTCAATACCAGAAAAGAAAGACTTGTGTGAATAAAAAACAAATTGCTACATTTTCAAATGTCATAGTAGACCCGTATGGTATCTGACCTAGGAAAAAGTTCTCAAACTAAAATAACACTTTGTGTCCCCACTCAATCACTGAGAAATGATCAGCTGATCTTGCTAGTATTTAGATAAGAAGTGCTTTTGTGCACTTGAGTGGAATACTTTGCACTGAAAACATACTGAATTTAACTCTACTTTACTCATTTAGAGCTACCAAGTGAATAAGATTGAGGAGAACAGATAGTTCCAAGATTAAGAGTGATATTTGAAGCAATTATTTGCTAATTACTTTTACAAACTCTTTTGTTATAATGTTTGTCATATGTAAAAATGTTTCCCAACATTTGATAACCAAGTGTTTTAGCTTCTGTATTATTAATCATTTTATGATGTTACTACTTCATATTTGCATATTATGTGTTCATGTGACTTTTTATGTGCTACTATGATTTATTCTCACTACAATGGCTTTAGTTAATAAGAGAGGCTTCTATAGTCTAATTTTTGAGATCAAGAAACTTAGGCACATGGAGATTTTAAAAATTGGTAAAATTCAAGCAGTTACTTAATGATCAAACAAGAACATCGGTGTCAACAACAACAAATATATATTATTTACTTACTATACATGAAGTGCTGGCTGTATATTTTCATTTCCAATATTTATGAAGGTGTGGCAAGGACATTTTGGACAATGTATTGCAACATATGCAAACATATGCACATATGCAATCATTAAAAGTACTAGCATAAACTGGTTTTGAATTTGAGTAAATCTTCTAATAGTTTCATGCCAGAGTTTCTGTACATACAATGCCTACCTAGGAACCATGAAGAAAAAATAAATAAGTAAAGAAATAATGAACAATTTCCTGGAAAACATGTAATACAATATTTTATAACTATAGTCTCCTTTTTTCTATAAGAGAAGGATCATAAAACCAAATCTTTAGAAAAGTATTGCCCTGCATTTCCCCATGTTCAAAGCTAGACTGTACTACAGTGTTATTTGATGCTCAGTGCCCTACAAGGAGTGCTGCAAAACATGGATCTTGGCTGGCTCCTCAACTTCTATTGCCTCTTTCTTCTGCCAAGAGTACTTCCATTAACATTCATGGACCTCCCATCTTTGCTTTGTGTCCTGCATTTTATTGATGAATATATGATGCAATTCGGACTACTGAGAATTACAGAGATTGATTAGAGTTTCTAAAGAGAGTTTCTCTCTTCTCTGGTTGTGTGAGTTGCTGCTTTGGGGCCAAGAACAGCTGCAACTTGAGGGATGTAAGCAAGAGATGAAGCAGAAATGAGAATCTTGGTGGAAACACATCCTCTGGATGGACTTTTTATTATAGAGATATTTTAATCTTTTATTTTTTAAAGCAAATTGACTTGAATTTTCTCTTGAGTGCCAATAATAGTAATAAACTAAGTAATATAGTGAAGAAGCCAATTTAAACAGTATTAGTGGATTACTTTGGCAGCTGTAATGTATATTATTTATGATATTAATTTGCCTCTATAATATAGCATGATGTGAGAATTATACTTGCATTGCATCATAAACTTCTAATTTGTTTCTTCTGCACTGTAAGTTCCAAGAAAGTAAAGAACACTTCTGTTTGCTTTATAACCAATGACCCTATACCCACCCCATTTTGTGGCATAGAGTAGGTGTTTACTAACTCTTCATAAAAAGAATGGAAGAAAAGAGAGAGGAAGGAAGAACTAAGGAAAAAAGAAAAAATAAGTCCATCATTGCTCCTAATTCAGAGACAGGGAGTAAGTACAGAAGACTACTGTGAATAGTTTAAAAATAGAATAAAAATAGTACAAACAGCTCACAGAACACCCATTCTGACGCTCTTAAATGTTACCATGAATTCATTCTCTTTTTAAAAAAAGGATCATAGAACTTTAATACGAGATAAAAGTTGCTTTAAAATTCTAGACAGTCAATCTGGACACTTAGAGTATATACAAGCTTACCCTTTTAGTTTGTCTAACATGTACTATAGTACGTACAAATTACAAGAGCTACATTCAACATTAAAAGCTGTATCTGATTTAGAATGACCTTATTACCAGCTACTTCAAATTTTAGAACTCTCAGAACAAGTAGGACTATATTCTTAAAATTCAGATTCAATGTCATAAAGTACTCTATTTTAATTTACCTTCTTTATTTCACAACAGAAAAACACTCAACTCTGTCATCACTTATCTACTGGTGATCCTTGAAATAACATTCATCTAAATATTGCTTTAACTTGATCTACAACATCTCCCTGAAAAGGAGTACTTCAAGCACCTAATGGCTTGAATGTGAGTACTTCATTAACATATGTTCAAATCTTCTTATTTTTTTCAAGTAACATGAGAACCTTTTGGGAATGTTTTGACATTTGCTATGGTACAAGATTTAAGCCCATTCTTATCAAAACAGCTGCCTCCTTTAACTTTTTATTTCTATGAAGTATGTCCACTGTCAGACATGGTATTATGTTGGAGTACTTCACGAAATAAAAATGCTGATTTAGTGAATATTTGCCCAAATGTATATTTTTTTCAAGATTGTCCTGAGGTTTAATATTCCACTTCTTTAAGAGCAATCGCAATTACCTTGGCACCTTTAACAGATTTTCAGATTTCTACCTCTTATTTATGAATAGATTATCCTGATGCATTAAGTGTCCATTTTAATCCATTTTAATAGAGTAAATATGAAACTTAGCATGTCAGAAACTCATCACCCTAACATTAGCTTTATGTTTAATGTGCATTAAGTTTTATACAACCAAGTACTTCTCAGACAATTGATAGCAATAAATGATTAATATTGATTATCAGTCCTCCTTTGGCCGTCAGGTCTTTTGCCAAAGCAGGCATGTGCTTGAAGAGGCATCCACGTGACTAGACAGCAGGTCTGCCTTATGAAAAGGAGTCTTTCCATGGTGAATAGAGAGGCTGGGAAAAGTTACCACCAATACGGGATTAATTCAACATACATTGAGTTTCTGTTCTGTACACACTGGGCTTGGGTTCCTTTATAACACTACTTAAAACAGTAGCCTGGAGTGTTATTGGCTTTAAAATATCTGACGGTTACTAAAAGCTTTGAGATATATCACAGCACCTAAGAGGAGCACTGATTACATAGTATAGATCAATGCTGTTCAATAGAATTTTCTCCAATGATGGAAATGTCCTGCATTTTCTGGTACTATAGCAACTAATCACATATGGGTATTAAGGACCGAGGAGCTGAATTTTATTTAATCATTTAATTAAATTTAAATAGCCACATGTAACTAGTGGCAACTGTTATAGACAATACACACAGTTATAGAACGTCCCAGTCTTTAAAGACAAACACCATTCTCCTTCCCTTTCATCTTCCTTCTCTAACTTGCTCTTGCTTTCTCTTTCTTGCTTTCTTTTGTTTTTCACTCTCTAAGAATTTTATAAAGCAATTTTGTGTGCAGTTTTCACTGTTACCCACAAGGACAGGACACAATAAATATAAGTCATAGGTTTTGTTTTTCTGATCATTTAAAATCTAGGAGGAGAGTCAAAAATCATACACATATTCACAGACATATACATACACACATATATACACACTCATGATATACTGATATATATAATAGTTTTATATATAATTAAATTCAAAGCAAAAGAAGATGCAAGCATAATATCTTCAGATGGCTGAAACATGGGGTATTAAAATAATTCTTTAAGAAATAGGTTTAGAATAGTATTCAGAATCCAGATCACAGAAGACTTCATGATGAGGTTGACCTTTATCTATTAGACAATGGAAAAATATTCAAGGATTTGAAACTGGAGTGTAACAATGGTTAGCTTTTATTTTTAAGATTATTCTGGAAGCACAGATCAGCACTGTAGTAAGATACTGTATTTTAATTGTCTCTACATCATATCATAATTATCTTTATACCTATTTGTTTCATCAACTAGAATCCAAGATTGTTGAGGGAAGAAATTTTATTTATTTTAGTAATTATAGCAGCTGGCACTGTTCCAGGCTTATAGTAAGTACTCATAAATTATTTCTTGAATGCATGCATCATATTTAAGACTACAAATGTCTGTCTAGATAATCTTTAAATAATTTGAAAAGATGCTAAGTTTAAAATATTAGTTTTCCTTTCTCTTCCTTTTGTACAATAGGAGTTAGAATGTAAGTCTCATTTTCTGCATTAAATATTTTATCCTTTGCTCAATAGCTGTACACTAAATTTTTAAACTTGGGATACAAAAAACAATAGATCATAGTCTAAAGTATACTAATCATACAAGGTGGTCTTCCTAGTAACACTGCCCTTTCCTTTCCGTTCTAAGTCACAAGGGGCAAAACAATTTGTTCATTTCTTGTGCATTAGGGACTCAAGGCTCCTTTTGACAAAAAAGAGATAATGGAAACACATTTAGTGTATTTCAGACCAAGTGAGGCCAAGGAAGTCAGCAAAAACAGGATGTGCCTACTAAATCAAGGACCTTGTGGCCAAGGAGCAGGCAACAGAATGCATTATAACCAAGCAGAAGTATTCAGCATTATTTCTGCCTTGATCATCTAAAAGATATTCACATGAGCAATGTACTACCTCTAGTACTGGTTGCTCATTCTCTCAGTTTATGTGGAAATTTCTTTGCTAACTGAAATGGTGCCATCCCTTTTTTTCCCAGTGAACCCAGACTTACCAGTTAGCCTCAGCATCACGGGAAGACTAACAGATCTTCAGCTTGTCATTAGCCACATAAGTAAAAATAGGTAAACAACAACACAAGAGAAACACCTTGGTTAGCATTGACCATCAGGGAAATGGAGCCTTGAAAAATTCAATTCAGAAATGGTAAATGAGTCTATTAAAAAATAAATAAAGATTTTCATGACTAAACCCAGATGATTATCTCTCAATAGCAGGTGGTGCAATGCACAAAACATATAATATGCACCTGTTTCTAAATCATTTTTCCTATATTTTGATTTATAATGTTTTAAAATGACTTAAAATTGCTTTTGTAAAATGCATAATATGTATAAAGAATAATTCATGATACTTTTCCAGAGGGAAATTATAGTCCAAATTTGAGTCATATGTGCAAACCTTAGTCATTAATGTGATAATTTAGGTGTTGTAATAGAGTTATATACAGGATTCACTAAAGGCAGTAGAGGGAGTTGATTACTTAAATGCCTCTAGGCAGGAAGGATAGCAGGGAAGCTTCAGAGAGAAAGGAGGGTTTCAGTTGTTTGAAGGATGAATAATTGAATAATGATTTTCCAAGTGATCAAGGGGAGACAGCGTTTCAGACAGTGAAAGCAAATGGCATACAGGCATAGGGAGATAGAAACCTCAAAAAGCATCTGGGAAGCTCCAAGTGGATTCATCTGGCTAAGCTGTAAGTTATGATCATGGAGGAAAGAACATGAGCTTTGAAGTCAGACAACCTTAGTTTCATAGCACTGACCCACCACTAAGTAGCTAGATGACTCTGAGCATGTTAATTAACTCAACTGAGTCTCATCTTTCAAAAGGAGAGAATAGTAATTACCTTGTAGAGTTTCTGTGAAGACTAAAAAGAAGCAGCCATCTAGAATACCTTCATAGTGTCTAGTTACAGGGGATGCTCAATAAATGACAGCTGTTGTCATCATTACCATTATCATGATCATCATCACCTTCAAATTGGAGAAGTAAACTCATGAAAGGCCTTGTGTTCCGCACCAACTGTATAGGTTGAAGACTTAAAACAGAGGAAAAGTGAGTTCAGACCCATGTTTTAGCAAAATCACTCTGACAGCATCATGGAAGATGGAGAGACTTGAGTCAGGGGAAAGAGTGAGAAGACAGTGACAATATATTTCCAGCCCTAGAAATGTATGAGTGCAAAACTAAGGTGCTAAGACTTGAGAAGGAGAGATGGATGTGACTGTGTGTAATATTCCCCTTTCCTCTTTTTCCATGAAAAGCTTAAGTGGTTTATGGAAGGGTTCAAATACAAAGTCACAGTGGAGGTTGCTGTGGTTACAGTGAGAAAGAAGAAAATACTGTGGATCTTTTCTTCCAAGCCACGTTCTTACAACAGTAATTTTATCACACTGTATTTCAGGGTATCATGTGATAGCTAATCGCCTGCCAGGGAAGTTTTTTGTTTGAGGCTTTGAAAGTAAATAGAAGATGTAATGGACATCTGTCCCTCAAACTTTAGCCCTTGAACTCAGCCAAGGTATTTAAGATTCTGTAAATAATTTCTGATAAAAATGAGTTTAGAGTCATGTAAGTGGATAAGAAACAGCCAATAAACATATGTGAATGTAGTTTCTGGGCATTGCCACTGTCACTCAGAGAGCACTCTTACTACACAAATTCTGTCACAACCAGCACTGCTGCTTGTCAAAAGGTTTAGTTTTCATAAAGTAGCAATATAAGACAAACTTTTAAGAAAATTCATCCATATCTTTCTCTAAACTTACTGTAAGCTTTAGTTTTTATTATTTCAAGCACTGTTTCAATTTTATAGCACTTTTTGTTAATATGCTATGACTCACTGAGGCACAATGGCAAAAACCAACACCTGAACACATTGTCACCTGACATTGACTGGCTTGCTTTTTATAGTCTTTGCTTTCAAAAGTTTTATATTCGAAAAGCAAGGCAGGCTATTAATAATTGAGTGCAAACATATCAGACAAGGAGTTATGTTCTTGCTACTTTAGATATACGTTTAGTTATTTCTTATAATACCAGAAATAAATATAATTGCCTCTGTTTTCATAGTGCTTCAAATTTCACAAAGTGTTTTCTTATTTATTCCTTTATTTCATGAATAAATATTTCTTGATCGCTTATTAAATGTCAGACACTTGTCTGGAAATATAACAGCGAACAAAACAGACCAGGATCTGTGCCCTGATGGAGCTTACACTCTACTTGGGAACGTAAATGAGGTAATGTATAAGAAGGTGATGAGTGCAATCAAAATAAATCAAGCTGGGAAGGAGTGCTGAGAGCTGTAATTTTAAAGAATGAAGTCAGGGAATTAAAATGTGAAGAAGGCAAAGGAACAAGTTATGCTGATATTGAGAGGAAAAGGATTCTAGGAAATGGAAATAGGAGTATAAAGTTCTTAAGGTAGGAATATGCCAGAGATATTCTATAAACAGCAAGGAAGCCGCTGTAGCTGGACACATGTGAGAAAGGGAAACAGAGGTTGGAAAGGAAGTCCAAAAATTAATGCCAAATCAGATTACATAGGGTTTGAAGACTTTTTTTGTTGTTGTTCTTATTAAGACAGGGTCTCACTCTGTTGAGACGACTATTTTTAAGGACTTTACTTTTTACTTTCAGTAACATTGGAGTCATTGGAGAGATCAGAGATCAAGAACATGATTTGTCTTACAGTTTTTTTTTTTTTTAAATTACTTTACTTCTGGATTGAAAAGAAACACAGGGGGATAACAGTAGGAATGGAGAGACCACTTAGGAAGATATAGAAATAATCCAGGAGAGGAAAATGGTGGCTTGGATTAGAGTGATAGCCACAGAAGTGATAATATGTTTATTTTGTCTTTATTTTAAGTTGGACCTGAAAGGATTTCTAATTTTTAGATATGTCAATAAAATGAATTGAAGGTTTTGGGCCTGAGCAGCTGGGAGGATGCTGTGTCCATTAACAGAGTTGGGGAAAACACTGGATAAAGAAGGTATAGGAGGGAGTTCAGTTCTGGCCTGGTTAAGTTTAAGATATATACTAAGTACCCAACTAGATATGTCTAGAAAGCAGTTGGATATACAAACCCAGAGAGTTCAGAAGGGAATACAGCTAGAAAGAAAAAAATTGGGAGTTGTCAGCATATAAACTCCATTTAAAACCTTGTCACTGGGTGTGGCCACCAAGAGGGTGGGTGGACAGAGAAGAGGTGAAGGGACTGAGCTTAGAGGGCTCCGAAACTAAGAAATTGGAGAGATGAAAGGGAATAAGCAAAAGATACTGAGGACAAGCAGCCTGTAAAGGAGGAAGGAAGCCACAAGAGTTTGGTGTCATGATAGCTACTACATAAATACAAGTGTCTCCAGGAAAGGGAAAAATTAGCTGTGACAAAATGAAGACTGAACATGGACTATTGGGTTTAGCAGTATGGATATCATTACAGATATGACAAGAACAGTTCTGTAAAAGAGGTGCAAGCCTTATTGGAATGAATTTAAGAGAAAATGGAGAGTAACTGAAAATACTAAATATAGAAATCTTTTTCAAGGGGTGTTGTACAGGAATATAGAGAAATGGGAAAGTTTGTGGAAGTAGAAATGGAGTAGAGAAAGGGGCAAGATGGGAAAAATACCATGTTTGTGTGTAGATGCATTATATTGTGTAGTAATCCTAATGCTATGAGATAGATTTTATTTGCTCCTATTTTTCAGGAAAGAAAAAAAATGATACTGAATCAGATTATGAAATTTTCCTTAGAATCCTTCCACTGAATTAAAGTTAACAAGCATTTACTGACAGATTCTTTGATTCCGGAGCTCCTACTCACTCTGATTCATCAGAGACCCTGCGCTCTCAAGAACAAGCACAGGAAGAGAATAGGGGAATGGATTTTTCTCCCTGTGATGCAGGCCACTTCTCCATTTACATTGTTGTTGATGCATATGTTTATTTTCTAGGACTGACTTGTGTACCCACATTTAAGATGCTCTCTTAGTACCATGCACAAAACATTGCTTATATCTTATTGTTCGTAATAGATACTGTTGCTGACCTTGAAATTAAAGAAATAATTATATTAATGTATAAAAGCAATTGCTTACAACTTGATAAAAATAGAATCAGCAAACCCAAGTGGAAACTGGTTTTGCAACAGCATACATAGCAAAGATAAAAAGTAAGGGATGCAGTATATCTAAACTCCTGAACATTTTTATTTTTAATGCTCTTTTATTTGAATGAGTTATATTCTTTTAAGAATTAATATGGATGTATGCTATATGGTATATACTAGGAGACTCAGTTCATATACTTTTATGAATGAAAAGTAATTTTTTAGTTACTGAGGTGCAAAGATTTATGTACTATAAATGTCTAAAAATTTTGCATACTCAAACTTATAAGATAAATTATTCTCTATATACTTTCCTTGGTTAAAATTAGCCAGTGCATATTTATTTTGTATGATAAGTATCCATAGGAAAAGGAATAGTGTTGTAAGTAGAATATATTTTCTTTCTCATTACAGATATCTGAGGTTATATTTACTCTTTAAACAACTAAATACATTGTTATTGTATTTAGCCGAAAACTAATTAATTCAGTTTCTTCCTCCAACATCATCAAATTAGGCTACCCTGCTGGTGGGGAGTGTAGAATACTGAAAGGAAAATAATTTTGAGATGGCTTAAATTCATTCTTGTGAAAATTAATGACTATGTAAGGAGAAAAACATGCTTCCAGCAAAGAAGCGAACACAGAGATAATTAGAGTGCATTCAATAATATAAAACTAATATTTTATGACTCATGTTCATGTTCTTCCATTTGATGATCATTTCAAAGCTTAGTAAAGGATATGTTACCAATTAGTGTCTTTGAAAAGTACATCCAACTGAAAAGAAACTATCAAGCAACTGAAAAAGAATATAGGTGATGATACAGAAAATGTTTATATAATAATGAATATTCTTTATAATATAAATATTTCCTTTGATTTCACAAAACCACATCATACGAAAATCAGTTTGCTTATGCACTCTATGAATAAGTGTTTAGAAAAATAATTATTTCCAGCTTTTCTTTTGACAGTATGAATGATGTATATATGAATGTATGTATGAATTTAAGAATATGTTTAATTCTCTTGATTGAAATAATGTACAACAAATGGTATAAAGAGAAAGATAAATGTTGCCTCCCATTTCCATTCTCACAGATCTGTAAGACAACCACTATTAAATAATTGTCTGATATTCTCACACCTTTATCCTACCAGTCAGTAGATATAGACCTAACCCTATCTTTTGTACCTCTAATGATCTCTAATGCATATATATAATTACACACACACTTCTATGTGAATAGAATCATATGTACAATCTTGGTGCTATTTTCTATCATTATATCTCCTTCCTTTTTTCTTCTCTCTAATCCATTCTTCACATCTCCCCTTCACCACAATCATAACCAGAAGTCCTAGGTACTGTGTCTAAATCATCTGAGTGTAAAAATCTGTATTTTCCATGCTTTATACCCACATAGATGGAAATTTTATGCTATATATAAAAATATACTCAGAGTAATTATCACACCATTTTGTGTGTTATTTTCACTCAGCAATAGCTTGTGACAATTCCAAATCACTCCAGGTTATAAAAGTCAGCTTCAATTCATTCCTTTAAATGGCTAAATAATATTCTATGTTATAAATGTACCATTATTTGACCAAATTTGCATAATTCTAATTTTATAGAATAATGGTAGCATCTTAATTGTTAAGGATTTTGAGGTACTGAATTAGTGAACATTTGCAGAAGTGTTCATATTCGGACCCTTCTGTGTCTTCTCCTGATCTTGCAAGTAGGACCTTCTGTCACTAGCTTGGAACCCAGCTTGGTAGGAGGTAGGTTGAAATGAAAGCAACTGTATGCAATTTAAAAGAAAATAAAACATCTGCAGATAAACTAGAGTTGACTGCAATGAAATTTTATTTCAAAAATTTTATGACCCAATTCAAAATAAGAATGATATAAAACAGAAATAAATTGAATATCCATCTAGAATCCATTTTTAAAAATTTCAATAACTATTTAAATTTTGTAGTCTCTCCATCAGTTTGTCAGAGGTGCTAATAAGTTTGCAATTACATTTTTCCCCAATTTGGATTCTGTGTTCATTTGCACTTAACTTTTAAATTATAGTAACATTAACTGAGAAAATAGAGCATATGGATATAGCTGAGTTCATTAAAATGAATAATTAATAAGATTCTACTCATTTTATCAATTAGTAAGTTAATAATTTTATGTAAAATTATATATTCACATTTTAATAAAACTTCAAAGAAATTTGTTCATGGTTTACAGTATTAAAAGTGTATGTGTAGAGCATGATCAGAGAAGTCATGTGACCGTATAACTCTGTCCCCATTGATAGCCATTTAATAGATTTAAACAAAGTATTTGCTCTCAAACCATAAACTGAATAAACTTTTATTCATTTGTGAGAGTAAAATAAGGTCATGGATGTGGATCTATTTTATACATCTACAAATACTACATAAAGAACAGTGTTACCATAAAGTAATCACTTTCAAGAGGACATAACAAAATATTAATCTTTCATTCATTCACTAATTAGATTCTTAATATTTCTAGATAATACAAATGGGAATAGGACTGGCAAAGAGAGTGAGTCAAACAATAATGTATAAAGAAAAGTGCCTCCTTTCAAGAAGGTCTTTTCTAATAAATTTGCATATAAAAGGTCATAGAATTTAAATATAGTGCCCTATCAATTTGCCAATTCAGCTTTCATTTACCCTACGTGCTACTTAGTCGCTGTATTTCTGTAGTTATAAGGGACTGTAAGAGGTTACACCCAATGTTGTCTGTTTATGCAACATATAGAAGAGGAACTGAATAGTAGTCACCCAGAGGGAATGAAATCAAAGCCCCAGCCGCGTATAAAAGATCATTTACTTGGGCTCTTTGAGTTTCTTTCTTCATACTTAAAATGTGAGCAATAATACCTTCCTTAAAATGTTATTTTCAAAGAGAAATAAAATGAAGCAGATTTGTCTATCAATCTATCCATGTAACTTTTGGCCTGTTTTCTCTTTCTAAATATCTCTCAATTCCTAATGGACAGTAAAAGATAACATAGAATAAAATGAAAAAGGAATAAAGGAAAAGCACATGCTGAATTGCTCAACAGGCAAACTAACAGACATTGTAGTCACTTAGTTTGTGATTTAGTAAAGCAAAGGCACAAATTTTTTTTTTAAAGTTTTAAAATAATTTCTTGGAAGTATTTTGCATTAGATCATATTATGAGTGTGCATAGGACTCATGTCATAACATAAAATAAATCCTAGCTTTTAAGATACATGTTTTTCACATTTTTTTTTCTTAAACAAAAGGTATATACTATCTTTTAAAATTAAAATTGCTTTTTTCTCAAAAGGCATTATATCGATGCATCTTTTATTCACTGGTATTTTAGAATTAAAAATGTAACTCCTAAAAAACAATACAAATATAACTCCTTTTGGAAAAAAGTTAAAAACATATATATGGATTTCCATTGTATACAAAACTTATATATTAGATCATCTGTATTAAATCGAAGGGCACAGCAAACCTGGGATTCAACAGGTCAGCCCTTTCTTTCTCCCCAACCACCCTAGAGGGTGGCTTTTTTTTTTTTTTTTTTTTTTTTGAGACAGAGTCTCGCTCTGTTGCCCGGGCTAGAGTGAGTGCCATGGCATCAGCCTAGCTCACAGCAACCTCAAACTCCTGGGCTTAAGCGATCCGACTGCCTCAGCCTCCGGAGTAGCTGGGACTACAGGCATGCGCCACCATGCCCGGCTAATTTTTTCTATATATATATTTTTAGTTGGTCAGATAATTTGTTTCTATTTTTTAGTAGAGACGAGGTCTTGCTCTTGCTCAGGCTGGTCTTGAACTCCTGACCTTGAGCCATCCACCTGCCTCGGCCTCCCAGAGTGCTAGGATTACAGGCGTGAGCCACCGCGCCCGGCCTACAGGGTGGCTTTGAGGTAGCCCGTCACTAGTAGCTTCGATTAAAATTCTCTCACTCAGATCTGACTGTAAGCTCAGAAACCTGAAGTAATGCATTGACTATTTTATATTTGTTTCATTTGGATTATGATTTGTCTGATCCAGCCTCACTCATCATTGTTTTCCCAAATTAGAAGGAAAATAAAACTCTTTGCTGCCACTCTGATCCTAGCTGATACCACTACATGATATATTATTCCCCATTAGTACCTGCATTTACTTCTTGCTACCATGGCAACCAATCACTTTTAGCAAAATCCTTGATATCAAGTTCCCCATTTTCAATAGATAATCCGCATTGTTCGCTTTTTCTGTTCCTATTTCATGCTTGCAAATTTCAGAATCATTCAACATCTGTTTAACATAATCTATTTTAAACTCTTTTGATCAATTATAAATTTGTTTATAAAATAGCATTATGGTTTTAAATGAACATAAGAAAACAGATTCCTAAACACTTCCATTTTTTGCTTCCAGAAAGACCAGTTCAGTGACAAAAGGGTCACTTTTATTTCTAGAAAAAATTGTCCTGTGGCTTCTAGAAATCATCCAATAACATGCTGACTTTTAAAACCAACACCATCACTCATTTTTGGTTTTTTTGTTCACTAGCTAACTCTATTCTTATATTATGTTGTTATAAAAGCAAACCACCTAAAGAAGGAATTTAGTTTTGTTCTTTAGGACACTTTACATAATTTTCTCCAAAATTTTGCTGAAATTAAACAGCTTTGTTATTTGAGGTTTTGTTTTAATTATCCAAGATGAAATGTACTTTAATTAGGTATGCTGAAATTATTATTCACGTTGAAGAGTCATTATGTCCTACAATTTCACTTACAAGCTAGGATTTCAGCAATTTTGTTTTTCAAGAAGTACAACAGTTTATCTTTAACCACAAGAAAGAGACAAGCAAAATTTTTCAAGTGATGTGAGCTCTCAAAGCAAATAGCCTTTCCTGAGCAAATGGTTTATATAGACAAGTGAGATGATTGGATTTTTACAAAGAACTATGAAGCCATTTACCATAAAAGACAAAAAAGCAGGAACATAGGAAATTGTAACTTAGTTTTACATAATAAAATGTAAAGGACAGCGAAGTGACAGACTATGCACAAAAAATGTGAAAAGCATATCATATATAACTAAGATATGCAAACCTCACAATTTTTAAAGTTTTTGAAATTCCAGACATCATTTAAGTGTAGAAAGATATTCTGAATTTATATTTCTATTCCATAAAAAATTCTTTTTAGCATTTTTAATTATTATGGGTACGTAATAGTTGTATATATTTTTGGGGTACATGTGATGTTTTGATACAGGCATACAATGTGAATTAACCAAATCAGGGTATTTGGGGCATCCAATAACCTCAGGCATTTATCATTGCTTTGTGTTAGGGACATTCCATTTCCACTGTTTTAGTTATTTTAAAGTATACTCTAACTTATTGTTAATTATAGTCACTTTATTGTGTTATCAAATATTGTTCATTCTACATAAAACATGTATAAACATTATTTCTATAAAGTTTAAAGATTTGGACTAAATAATGACTAAATATGTAGATGATTTTTTTTTCAAATCTATATTCCAAATGTTTTGCTACCCAATGCCAAGTACTCTGAAGTTTTCAATTATCATCAGGTATGGTATATCTGTATATGGAGACTTCCTGTCGTGTGGAGGGCTCCAAAACAGGAAACAGTATGATTTGAAATATCTAGTATTTATTGCTGTGAGATCTACTGGTCTGAGAGCTGACCTTCTCTGTCTGCCAAATCCTCAAACATTAGTCACCAAGGATTGTTGGGAGTAATAAATGAATTTTTATAGCTTCCCTTATTCCAATATATACTGAAATATCCTTGCAATAACCACCTTATCTTCTTTCCAATAAAAATTTTAGTTTGATTACTTAAAATCATGTTTATGTTGGGAATTTTTGTATATATTTAGACTACACCCAGCTTTTCTATAGTAATATCAGATATGGTTGTATTATGATGGCAGGAGAACTGGGTTTGAAAATAGAAAGCACAAATAGATACATGGTTTAGCACAAATAATTTTTCATTTGCACTTCCACATGTGCAAGAGAGTTGCTAGACACACTCTAGAAAGAGGGCATCACTTCTCACTACTCCTTCCTTCCTGTGTTCCTCTCTAAAGCAGAAAAATCTGAATCTGGGGGTCACATTTGCTGCATTGAGACAGATCACAGCTGTGATGGGTGGACTTTTCAGAAGGTAAAAGATACAGGTCAGGTACAAGTACTTCTTTCTTTTCACTTATTTCAAAGTGACTGGAGTGGTAAATCCTAACTATCTTTCTTTTTCTCCCTTTGGGATACTTTCTCTTCTGCCTTGTGGTAGGTAAATTTTTCACAAACGTTTGCTGTTCCTTAGTGTTTAGAAAGAGATGATTATGGTTTAGTGACCTTACAAGTGTACCATTAGTGTTGATTAAATATATGTGTGTGTATGTGTGCATGTGTTATTTATATATTTTAACACGTTTACAAATTTTATTTATATATGTATACACACATATATACACACATATACACACACATACAGATCTTTCTGTGAGTTTTACTAGTGTTTTGATGCTAGCCTTGCATTTCACTACTTTAGGATGCTAGCTCCATTTCCTTTGGCTGGAAGAATTACCTCAAGTTGCTACTCAAGGAGAAAAAAAGCAAAAAAGTATCTGAAAATAATCAAAAATCTTGAAATTGATCAGGGTGAAAAATATCTGTGAAATTTTGCCTGATAATTTTCTTTCTTCCACATTTATTCTTTCAGACTATTTATTGAGCTCCTACTACATACTAGGATCTTTAGTATGACTCTCATTAAGCATGTAATTTAGAATGGGAAAGAAGAATATGCATATAAATGAATACATAAGCATATTATTACGAAGTGTGCTAATGAACTAATATCCAAAGAAAAGGAACATACTGACAGAGGAAGGGAGCTTAGACAGGGCGGTCAGGGAAAACCACAATGTGGATATGCCACTTATGCTAGACCTGAAGAACGAAAGGAAAGGAACCATGAGGAGATCAGGGCAGGGATTGCCCAGGCAGAGGGAGGAGCCTAGGCAGAAACTGTAAATTAAGAAAGATCCCAGAATGATCAAGAACATGGAAGGAAATCCTTGCAGCTGGAGCAAAGTGGCCAAGATGAAAAGTACAGGAAGGGATTTATGCACTTAACTTCAGTGGGGGAATTTAGTAGACTTTTCATTTTCTGCACTGTTACACTCCATCAGTGTGAAGAACAAAGATATCAGTATTTTTATGTTTGATGTCTGGTGTACAAATATGTAGATTATTACCTATATTTTCACTCCCCAGCTACATAGTCCTAGAACTTTTCTGCATCTCAGTCTCTATAGTTTCACTACTTGTTCAAGATTCCTTACTAATTCCCAGAATGCTAATCAGGATCACAAATAATATACTAAACCCAATTACCATATTTTCCTGGGTAGTGCAGCTTATAAAATAATGATTAGATAGCACTTATCACAGTTCAATTCAACACCTCCTAATGGAAATTGCAATGAATAAGTCATTTTAAAGTTTTTAAGCAAGCCATATTTTCTGGGACACGGTTTTTTAATGCAAATCTTGAATCCAATAACAATGAGTTAGTCTTCCTCTATTTTTCCCCCAGATTAAAAAATACAAAAGACATCTACATCATTTACTTGAAATGTCAGAAGAAATTCTACTAGGAAAGGGCAGATGTAACACGTCTCAGCAGGTTATAGGCCCTACCTTATTATAAATATGTAATTATAAATGTTAAATAGAATTAAGAGGTTAAGTAAGACAAGTTAAAAAACATGAATTTGGAGTAAGGATCAGAAAAATCCCATTTTTTATTGCTACCATCTGATCAGGTTTCCCATAAGGTTTAAAAGACATGAAATTCTTGAGCATCTCATAGTAACATTAATAAATGATGTTCCAAAACTTGCCTCCTGAGAGGTCATTCGATCTTTAGCATTGAATAGTTTTGCTTTTGCCAACTGAAAGCAGACTGGTATGTGATTAAGTGAATACGTGTGCATGTGCTCATGTGGGTAGTTTATATGTATTTTGTCTCCAATCTTCCCTGAATCCTGTACATAATAGAGGTACAAAAACATGTTGTAGTCCCACTGGAACATCCACAGAGCTCAATACAGATACTTCCCTTTTTTAAGAAACCAGTATGTCCTGGGACTCGGATTTGAACCATGTATTTGACCCTTTTACAGAACAACATATCCCCTCCGGCTCCTCTTTATGTAGTCTGTGCTTGGCTTTTATTTAGCATTTAGCTAGAGCAGGTCTAACCTGCTGAGAATTGGATAGAGAGCATTGTTTTTTAGAGCTCTATGGCTCATGATTGCCTTAAGAATCTCAACTGAGCTTTGACATCCGGACCTTAGAAAAAGAAGCAAATTCTACATCTTTAGTCATATCATGAATCATTCGGTACACATCCCTTTAGACTTGGTCCTAAAGTAGCCCTGAGTTAAAAAGTCAAAGGCAGATTCTTTCCTCACATCTCACTTGACTGTTTAAAAAAAAGAATTATTTCATACAAAAGGTTGTTCAGTTGAAATAGATCAATAAGTAGAAGCATAAAAATCTACCTTCTATCCACCAAATTGCTAAAATAATTAGTCTGAGAGAGTAATTGTGAGTGCTTTAGGCACTTTTTTGTTTTATTTTAGAAGTCAAGAGAGAAATATGAGTATATGAAAGACTTCTATATTCTAAAGGGAAGAAAAAGTCCTGTTTTGTAGTGAATTGACATAGAGTTCATTAAAGTTAACTGGGCAAAGATTGCACGGTGAAACTATACAGAACAACTTTCCACATCCCGGGGGTGGGGGGAATATGTATATATATATATATAATGAGAAGGGAATAAGGAGATTGGCTGCCTTATGAAAACAATAGTAAAGTAAGGCAGTTCACTCAGCTGTAAGAACCTGTCTAACTGAAAGGTTAGAATTGGGAAAGCTAGAGAGTAGAGGGGTCTTTAAAACAGAGGGAAAATGCATCTGTGTACCATATACTTGTTGACTGTTTCTTCTGAGAGCTTTCATTGGATATGCCAGCAAACCAGGCATCCTATGTTGTAAATGTAAACAAGTGATAATAAAATTGGAACTTCAAGTCTAAATGCATTTCTCTCTTATTAGCAGGTCTAGAAGTTTACTGAGTCACCTCACGTTTAATTTCTAACAACTGGAAATTGGTGATAGCCACAATGAATAAATGATCAACTTCAAAAGAACTTTGATTTGTGTCTGCCGGTATTTGAAGTTATTACATTAGTCCCCCCTTACCTTCAGTTTTGCTTTCCACGGTTTCAGTTACCTGTGGTACAGTATAATGAGATATTTTGAGAGAGACAGACCACATTTACATGACTTTTATTATGGTGTATTGTTATAATTTTTTAATGTTATTATTAGTTATTGTTGTTAACCTCTTACTGTGCCTATTTATAAGTTAAACTTTATCAAAGGTATATATGCATAGGAAAAAGTATATATAGGGTTCAGTACTACCTGTTTCAGGCATCCATTGGAAGCCTTGGAACATACATACCCCTTGCAGATAAGGGAGCCTACTACTGTATTTCTAGCTCAAGTAAAGACAATCATATAGCTCTCTTTCCGATCCTAAACGCATAGAATATTTTTTGTCCATAATCTCCATGCAAACTGTTAGAAGACTCACTTATGGGGACGCTGGAACAATAAGATGTTATTTTTATTGAGAACTTAGCAGTGAATGTTTGATTTGTAGTAGGTACAATGCTGGACATTCCAGATTCAAAGATGAAGTCATATATAGGAGATTGTAGTCTAACAGATCTAATTAGGCTTTGCTAGTAGCAAGCAGCAAGGGTTCAGGAAAGTCACTCAACTAAACTTAAGAAAAAAACAGATTTGTTGTAAGGAAATATATATATATGTATATGTGTGTGTGTGTATATATATATATATATATATAAGAACAAAAACTGATGAAGACAGCCCAGAAATAGTCTACATGTCTCTCTTCTGGCCCCCTTTCTTCCCCTGTCTATTCTTCAAGTATATGCTCTTTGATTCCCCCTCTGCCTCTGAGTCCTAATTGTCTCTGGTTCTTTCCTACTCTCTCAAAATTTTAGCTTGTACAAGGCTTTGCATCCATTCACTCACTTACTCACCAAACATTTATTAAGCATCTGCTATGTGCTGTGCAGGCAATATTTTCAGTACAGAGGATGTTAAAGAGAAGTTATACTGGGTACAAATTACCAATGACAGGACAGATTTTATTCATGCTACTGAAGCAGGGAGGAGAGACTTAAGTATAGAACTGAATCGAATACCATTAAAACAAAAGGCAGGAGAAATTTTAAGGTAAAACTCTCAATCTTTAAGGATTTAAGTAAGCTAGTAGAAAAGTACTAGAGGGGTTAGGGAAGAGGTTGGTCAACGTGATTCGGCCATCTGTGTTTGCTAATTGGAACTTATGGAAGTTAGGCTCCTACCCACCCACAGAGAATGGGAAATAGGAGCCCTATCTTTTTTGATGATTACAGTTCAAAATAATGGTTCCCAGAATCCCTGAAAAAGACATTCCTGGGTTATAAAACTGGCAAGAGGATGTAGAAAATTTACATCTAAAAAGGCACAGAAAGAATTTACTATTGCCAGTTTTCTAAAGTAAGTGCTCTATGAAAAGGGAAGTCAGAGGCCTATAGTCAGGAAGAAAACTGTCTCAAGTTCATTTGAGCTGAGGGGAACAAGACCCTATCAGTCAGGAATACAGCAGGCAAAAAAAAGAGACAAAAATACCTGCCCTCATGAAATGTATTCTAGGAGCCTACATTAATAAGAAGATAAATAAAGTTTAAGTAAAGAAATTTAAATAGATAAATAAGAGTACATCAGATTGGGTTAAGCATTATGGTACAAAACACAGCAAAGAAGGCAGAGTGGACCACAGTGGATGAGTAGGAAGCTCAGTCTCAAACACGGGGGGTCATGAATGTCCTCACTAATAAACAGAGCTTTGAGCAAAGTTATAAAGGGCATAAGAGCAAGCCAAAGAAATACCAAACAGGAGAAAATTCCAAGCGGAGGTAAGACCATGTGTAAAACCTCTGGGCCAGGATCATGCTTGATGGGAGTGCTGAGAGCAAGGGGAGGAGTAGCTGGTGAACCAGGGAAAGAAGGGGGAGGCAGAGCAGATCTTTGAGAAACTTCCTGGTCACAGCAGGGATTTTGACATTGTGTGAGAAGGCTTCAGAGGAAGAGCAGCATCCTCTGACTAACTCTATAAAAGGAGAACTCGGGCTCTTGCATTAATAAAAGTGCTGTTTGGAGGGGTAAGTGCAGAAGTAGGGAGACGCACGGGTGGGTATGTCTAGGGGACCTTTGGAATCTGGAGTTAAGGGGAGTGGTAGGAACTGGAAATAAAACTATGGGAAAGATCAGTATGGAGGTGTTATTTTCTTCACAAGAAGAAAATAGAGTGGCTCCAAAGCAGAATCAGTGAAGTAGAGGGAAACCTGGGTGAGGATTTTCTTCTGCAGGACACGTAAAGAACATATTTCAAGGGAGTGGCCTGACTACCAGTGTAGAGGAAGAAGAAAACTAAAAATGCACTTCTGACATGGTGAGGTGAAAACTTGATTGAAAGGAGTTCAGGAAATTAGAGAACTCTACGATGACATTTATTACAGATTATTTTTTCCACAAATTTTGGTTCAGAAGGAATAAAAAAAAATAGGATAGTAGCTAGAGAGAAAATGTGGAATCAAAAAAAAGACTTGATTTTTCCCCTTTGAATAGGAGAGATTACAGCATATTACATGTTGATGAAAATGATTTATTAGAGAGGGAAAAGATGATGTTGAAGAAAGAGGAGAGAACTGCTAGACTGATATTCTTGAATAAATGTGAGAGTATAGGATTGCATGCACCAGTGGAGGGGTTAGCTTTAAATAAGAATGGTCAGTAAGCATGTCTGTGAGAAACATAGTGAAGCAGAGTATATGGACACAGATGTAGGCAGGTGAGCAGACAGGCAGATGAGGACACCTGAAAGTACTCCCAGAAATTCCTTCACCTCTGGGTTATAACTCAGTTCTTTTCATTTTAGTTTGCCAGGAAAATTTGCTCAGCCTAGCTCGATATTGAAAAATCATATGTGGACAAAGTTCCTACTAAAGTGAAAATTAGACCAATGGATTTTAGCTCAACAGAGTAAAGAAATGTCATTGATATTTCAGACTACACATTGCAATTTCCCCATAAGAAAGTACCATTTGTTAAGATTTGGTGTAGTAGCAAAGAAGAGTATCCACGATTACCTGAAAAGAGTACTAAAATATATATTCCTTTATTTTCTGACTACATATCTGTGTGTTTTTTGTTATATACTTTAACCAAAGCAACATACCACAATCAATTGAATATAGAAGCAGATATGAGAATTCAGTTGACTTATTAAGCTAAATATTAAAAACATTTACATAAATATTAACAATACCACTCTGCTCATTTTTTTTTGTTTTGGGAAATATATTTTTTTCATAAAAATATGTTATTTGTGTTAACACATAATAGTGGTTATTTGAAATGAATTATTAAATATTTGTCTCAGTTTTAGTTTGTAATATATTAAATGCATGTAGATTTAATCTTACATAAGCAAAGCTTTTGGGGGTCATCAGTAAGTTTTTAGAGGGTAAAGTGGTCAGAACATCAAAAAGTTTGTGAACAACTGTACTAAACTAAGGGGCTTTATTTATGGTGGTGAGTAGAATAACAGAGTTGTATTTAGGACATGACTCAGTCAGCAGCCTGGAAATGAGCTAGAAGAAGAATGCTTTAGTCAATGTTTATGAGGGTTTATCTTAGAAGTAAAACTTGCAGGAGATGTTGTTTTCTAGTTTCTATTACTAAACAAATTTGAATTAGGTACAAAATGTTCCATCCTATACTGATTCCTCTAGCGTGAATGTTTTTTGAAGGTTCTAATATAGTCATTACACTTAAGAAAATATAGTTAAGGGACTACAAAAGTTCATTGCAGATGTTCGATTGGGAAAAAATGTAGATGGGTGGAAACTGTGCCCTGATATCTTAAGGGTGTTCATGTGGAAGAAGGAATTAAGTTTATCTGCTCCAGTGAGCATAATGAGTCCCAATGGTTGGGATTTGCAGGAAGGCAGATTTCAGAACTTTGTGACAATTAGAACTGTTGAAAAACAGAATGAGCTGCCTTATTTGGCTGCTAATTCCTTGAAAATAGCTACTATTTATAATATCAACTCTATGCAGGCCAATCTATTAGACGCTTGACATGATACCAATTAATTTCATTCTTACAATAACCCCAAGTGATAGGTATTATCACATCCCAATTTCATAAATGAGGAAATGAGTTTACAAGTTTAACTCTTCACTGGCTTACCCAAGGCTACTCAGCAAACAGACAGCAGAGCCAGAATTCTAACTCAGATCCTCTGATTTCGTATTCAGGCTTTTAACATCATGTACACAGTGTTTCCATGAAATATGTGGAAGCAGCTATAAGGAATATTGTGTGACAAACTGGATTAAAAGCTCTCCTTTTAAGCACTAAGATTTTTGAACTACTTGGGGAGGGGATTCTGCTATCTGTCTTTGTATTCTCAAAACTTTTCATGATGCTTAGAATATAGTTTATTTTTAATAAGTATGTATTCAATGAACAAATAGTTTATAATTATAAAATAAAGAAGAACATAGGGCACTGTTTAGAAAAGCTGTTATATGTGTGATGGTAAATTTTAGGTGTCAACTTGACTGAAATATGGGATACCCTGACAGCTGATAAAGTATTATTTCTGGGCATGTCTGCAAGGGTGTTTCTAGAAGAGATTGACATTTGAATCAGTGGACTGGGTAAGGAAGATCTGCCCTCATCCAGTATTAGCTGGCACCATGCAATTGGCTAAAGACACACAGAACAAAAAGAAGAAGAAAGGAAAATTTGTTCTTTTTTTCTGAAGCTAAGATACCTTTCTTCTCCTGTCCTTGGACATCAGAAGTCCAGGTTCTCTGACCTTTGAACTCCAGGACTTGCACCAGCAGGCATGAAGTTTCTCAGGACTTCAGGTTCAGACTGAGAGTCACACCATCAGCTCTCCTGGTTCTCAGGCCTTCAGACTTAAACTGAGAGTAACACCATTGGCTTACCTGGTTCTGAGGCCTTTGAACTTGGACTGATACATGGTACTGGCTTCCCTGGTTCTCCAGCTTGCAGAGGGCTATCATGGTACTTCTCAGACTCTATAAGCACATGTACTAATTGCCCTGATACATCTCCTCTCATTTCTCTCTCTCTCTCTCTCTCTCTCTCTCTATCCATCTATCCATCCATCCATCCTATTCGTTCTGTATCTCTGGAGAACCCTTACTAATACAATATGTTATTTTTAATCATCCAAATAATTAAGAGTTACATTTTGTGCATGTCAATATTATTTGTTTGGCTAAGTTAACAATGACTGAAAATAAATGTTCAAAAACCTTTAATTCAACAGTTCTACATAGATATGTGAAGCCCAGGGGAAGTGAGTGTTTAAAAGTTTTATTGTTTTTGTTCATGGAACTAATATGATCAGGTTTGTATGTTGAAAAACCCAGAGGAACCCTTTTCCTAATGTATTTTTTCTCAGAAGTAGAGTAGTATGAATAAAAACTCATTGGCTATTTTCAGCTTCCACAAACATCTCTCAGATAACTTTTGTAGGGTTGGAAAAGAGGAGATCTACTAAGTACCTGTAATGATGTGGTTTCTGACTTCATTACTTTATTCTAGCTATGATTTATCATATTAAGGCAGTATGATAAAAGAGAAATTACAAAAAAATAGGAATCAGAAAGACTTGTCCAAATCTTTCTCTACCACTAGCCAGGATGAACTACTAGATTTAATTTAATTAAATCAGTAAAATTAAATTTTTAACCTTGTTTACCCTATAGAGAAAGGAGCCAAAGAGAACAACAGAGATCTTTTCTGCTCATTTATGTTTACATGAATCATCTGAAGCTTGATTCCCTATTAGTCATTAAGAATATGGGCACCCCTATCCCACTCCTCTTAAGCATCATGAGAAATGTGTTATAAATTTCAGATGTCCAGACGTGGCCATTGAGATCAGACACAAAAACACCACATTTGGGAAGTTATTCAATTCTTCCACGTGGAGTTAAGACCTCTTTAATTCCATATGCAAATTTATGCACACAGCATGCAGATTTTATGGTCTCTAGATTCTCTGACAATATCTGGTAGCCTTATTGGTAATGACCGCTGTTGCTGTGGGGTTTCACTGAACAGATTTGGGTAATAAAACCTGTGGCCAACATGTTGGCTGCCAGTCTGAAGCAATGCTAGGCTATCTAGCCCTTTGATGATGGGTTTCCAAAGTTAGACCTGTCATCTCATCTGGTAGCATAAAAAGAATTCATAAATATGATTTTTTGCATGTGTTTTGTTGAAGGCTAATTTGGCAAATACATGTATATATGTTATATATATATATGTTTACATTTATTTATTGATTGATTTCTAGGAGAGGAAAAATATTTGAAAGAGCACAGAGACTAGCTGTGCAGAGAATGATGTACCAGATTCAGCGAAATTTAAAATAAACAAGCAATAAATCAGCAAAAATATATATTTTTCTTCTTAAAATCCAATTTGTCAGATATTTTTAACTTTGTTGACAAGGCTTTCTGAAAAGGTCTAAAAGACAGCAATGCCCATACTGATGGAACTTGGAGCTATAACTAGTGAAATGGGGGTAGGAGGAAGGTTCCCCCCCTCTGTCTAAAGCTTTAGTGGCAACTGTTTTCATTTCAAAAATACACATGCTGAGTCCTGTCTCACAGCTGATTTATTAATAATAGTATTATCAGCCTGAAGGCACTTGAGACCTGTGCATATCAATAGAACAGTCACTTGCAGCAAATTCCATTTTGTTTAGTGAAAAACAGTGATATAAGCGGGCAAGTATTCAGAGATTGGATCCTTCAATTTACAGATCACTTTGATTATAACAGATTACTCAATGGCTCTTCCTAATCACTCTTCTGGTCCCTGTGTGCTCTTGACTGATGCACTCCAAGCCACGGGCTCACTAGAAGTCAAATGAGCAATGAGTTTGCCAAGAGATAACGTGGGGAAAAAGTCCCGAATGCTGAGATATTGGGCACACATGTGTATCGTGAATTTTAAATACGGTTCAGGTTCCAGTGCTTCATTTTTGCAAGCTCTATTGCTCTATGAAATTCTCTTTGCTTCTTTAAAACAAGAGATTTAATTTATGTCCAAAATATCACTTCACTTGGTCATGTACAGCCACAGGGTATTTTATGTCACTTAGGGAACCTAGGCTTTTAGTGGGGGGAAGTCCATGAACTGGTTTGGTTCCTTTAAGTCTATTGATTCTTTTTCTCAAATATCTCCAATGCATGATGTTCCAATTTGTATAACTTTCATTTAAAAATATTTGACAGCTTGAACACATCTAGAGGCTGAACTCCTGCAGTTGGCTTGAATTCAAACACTGAAAAGAGAACTGAAATCTAGACATTTCCCCTATCTTGTTGCTAAAATTCCCGTGAAACTGGTAGGCTTACTTCAGCATCTGTTGTTCATAAACAAAACTCAATACAATATAAAAGTGTTAAAATGAACTTTTAAATAAGCATTTAAAATGCTTAAAGAACTGGTTATTCTAGTGAGTAGGTTTATAATGTAAGTATATTTAAAAGTAGTAGAGATATTTTCCTGTTTTAGACAAATCTTGATTCCAATTAACGGAAGTATTTTTTTTAGAGCATTTATCCCCAATTACCAAACTGGGGCTTTGGAAAGACAGAGGTCACAGAGTTGAGACATGTCCTAAATTAAGGCTGGAATATAGCTAGAATTGCTGCTGAGTTCCAGTATATTTCTATCACAATAAGTCTTCCAATGAAGTTAAAAAGTATAATTTTCTTTTGAAGGCTTCTGGCTGGGAAGCTAAGCAAAACTCAGGATAAGCTATTTGGTTTCCAGTATCTTGTTTTGGTCCTTTCAATCATTTCCTCCTCTTCTTATCTACTCCCTAAATATCTTTATAGAGCAGAGGCGTTGATAAAGTGAGCTTGCTTGGCACTGAAGACTCCTACCACTGTCCTGGTATTTAATATGCCTTCCCTGCCACATGGGTCTATTCTTAGTCTTCTAGTTAATATCTTTGAGCAGACCCCAAATATGAGGGCATCTGATAGGCCTCTGAGTTCATATACTGCAAAATAACTTCATAATAAATGAAAATATGCTAAAATTCCACACTGATTGTTCCAGTTTTTTTCCATTCTCTAGACCATAATACATTCTCACTATATCACCATCTGAATTTATATAGTCTTCAAATTTGTGTGCTTAATTTCCAGATGCTCAAGTATTTTTGCAATTCCTTGCCACCTCTCATTTACATCTGAACTAAAATACTTAACATTTGTATAACACGGTTTTTTTTTTTTTTAAGAACATTGCCCCAATTAGCTAACTAGTGATCAAAACACTCTTACGAAGGGCTTTTAAATGTATAAAATAAGGCTTATGCCAAAGCTGCTGGAGGATTCATGGAGTAATTTGGCATTTGACTTCCTTTCATTCTCAAATAATACTTTTGTGATCATAAAAAAAAATTCTTACTTATTTTCAGTGAATGATACTGCATGTGTATACAATATTCTTAGACATTCACAGGGAATGCAATGTGCTGTACATTCTACTTCAAACAATATCCAGAAATTAGTAATGCTGATCAAATCGTATGAGCTTTTTTAGTCATCGGGAATAATGTGTTCAGAAGACATACAATTTCTGGCATTCATTTACTCATCAAATACTTATTGAGCATCTGCCATGTGACAGACATAATAACCTGCCCCCAAAATTTAATGACCATGTAATAATAATTGCTACTATTTACTGAGAGTTCTAAACATATTAGTACATATTAGCTCATTTAATCCTTCCTAACTTCAATCAGGTAAGGTTGCTTTATCAGAGTTTTTCAGAGAAAAATAATTAATATGATACAGTATGTATGTAAATGGTATATGAATATACACATGCACACACACATACATATGGAGAGACACGGAGAGAGAGATTGATTTTAAGGCATTGACTTATACAATTATAGGGTGTGGCAAGTCTGAAATCCATATAGCAGGCCAACAGCCTGGGTGTTCAGAGAAGAGGTGATGTTGCAATCTCAAGCCTGAAATCTGAAGGCTGGAAACTCAGGTGGGATTTCTATTTTATGGTCTTGAGGTAGAATTGCTTGTCTTTCAGGAAACCTCAGTCTTTGCTCTGAAGGCCTTCAACTGATTGCATGAGCCCCACCCACATTGTGGAGGGTAATCTGCTTTACTCAAAATCTATTAATTTAAATGTTAATCCCATCTAAAAAATACCTTCACAGCAGCATCTAGACTGGTGTTTGACCAAACAACTAGGCACCAGAGTTGACATAATAAATTGACCATCACAGTGGGTATTACTATCTTTATTTTATCCATAAGGAAGCTGAAGCTCAGAGAGAAATTGACTGGGATTTACTTAGATTATAATTGAGGAATTGGGTATTTGGTCCAGTCTTGTCCTAAAGCCAGCATGTTTTCTTTTGTATCACAATATATGGTGGTATGTTACAAAACCAAATACATATTCCCTCCATTTTAAGCATTTAGAATCATTTTTGGTGGGGGATGTTAGGTTACAATGTATTCATTCATCCATTCAATACATATTTATTGGGGGTCTGCTATGTAAAGGATACTGTGCTAGGAGCTGAGGATAGAATAGTGAACAAAACAGAAAATGGTCCTGCCCTCTAGTGGGAGAAACAAACAATAAACAAGTAAACATAAGAGCTACATATGCCAAGTGCTACAAAGGAAAATGAAACCATTGTAAGGGTAATGGTGTGATTCTCTGCAGTGATGATATTTGAGAAGAGACCTGAATGAAATGAGAGCATAAATCATGCAGATATCCAGAGAAAAGCATTATTTTCAGTCAAAGGGAAAAATAAGTGCAATGGTCCTAAGATAGATGGATGCCTGGCATGCTTCAGGAGCAGCAGACCAGTGTGGCTGGAGCAGAAAGATTTAAGCCAGCCTACGGAGTAACAGATTCAATATAGCACAAAGAGAACTGTTCTAAAGACAAAGGGATTAAAAGAATGGTTAGTTTAGGAGCACTTAGCAAGGGAAAGATTCTTGAAAAGGAGTTTTAAGTATGATGTTTTGAAATTAGCCAAAATCAATCAATAAATAAAAAATGAGAATGACTTAGGTAAATGCTCTGAATTTGAAGGAACATCAGATCAAAATGAAAAAGAAAACAGGGATAAGTATTATATAATGGTTTACTGAGACAGAGAATTCATATTGTCGAGAAATCATGCAGCTAACTGGAGGCATCGGGACCATAGAGGAGAGAAAAGTGAGTGAGTAAGGATACAGGCTGAATGTGTGGATTTCAGCAGGTGTCAAAGAACTTAGTGTGAATCAATTAAAAGGAAATTAATGGAGAACTCAAGAGCTTCATTTTGATGTGAAATGAAGAGGTTGCCATTGTAAGTGTTCAAAATGGGAGACTAATGCTGAAAAAAATATGTAAATATAATAATTAACAATTATGACTGATTTATGCATGTTAATCAGATTTCTATGCATTATGTCTTTATTTCTCATAACAACCCTTATGAGATGAGATATTGTTATTATATCCTTGTTAGAGATAAGGAAGCTGAGGTAAAGAGATACTACGTAACTAAAGTTACATAGCTAATGATTTGTTAAGGTGGCATTTTAACTCAAGCCCTCTGACTCCAGAGATCAAGCCTTACCTAGTAGTGCCTCCCAAAGGAGTCTAGCAACTCTATTTATGATGTGGCTTAGAAACTTCTATGTCACACAGTAGTTTTAAAATCATGTTTTCAATATTTTAAGAAAATTTAATAATATTAGAATAATAATAGAAGTTCTTCAATCAAATTTTCTTAAAATTTTGCAAACATGATTTTAAACGTACTATGCACCATAGAGATCACATGTACCCACTATTAAATTGGAACTAATTGTTCAACACTCAGGTGCACACATGGAAGTAAAACTCAGTGGAAATCAAGCAGGGGTGGGGGTCGGGTAAATTCACACCTAATGGGTACAATGCATGCTATCTGGAGGATAGGCACACTTAAAACTTCGACTTAAACTGTACAAAAGCAATTCCTGTAACCAACATGTTTGTACCCTTGAAATATTCTGAAATTTAAAAAATTATATTTAAAGGGGATAGAAAACATAAAGAAATTTGGATAGAAAATATGGTGGTATTCCTTGTTTGAGATGATGGTCTTGGCCAAGCTTACAGCCATGGACCCAGAAAATAGAGGGTACTAGAGTGAATAGAACATGGTGATGGATTTGATTTGGAAGGTAAAGGCATGAAGACAGTAAAGATAATTCCAATGTTGGAAGCTTACAACAGTTAGAGAATTGGCAGTGAGAAGAGCATACTCATTTATCACTTACTAAGTCAAACATAAACTGTTTGACTTAATTCTCCAAACACTGTGAGTTTTCTGAAGAATGATTATTTCCATTTTACAAATAGCGTAGGTCAAATATATGCCCCAAGACTAACATAACAAGTGGCAGAGCCAAGATCAAATCTGCTCTGTTTGAATCCAAGAACCAAACTCTTTTTGTTCTTTATGCTACTGCAACGTTTTGACAGGTTGGGTCTCAGTATTTAGGGGATTCTTCCAGTATTACCATCAGATTTCCCAGATATGTAAACCAGAAAGGCACTGAGATTCAGGACTGGAAATGCATATTCATAAACTATCAGCAAAACATGTAAGTCGATGTGCTTACAAGAAAAAAAAAAAAAAAAAAAACGTTCAGAAAGAGAAGAGTTGTGGCCCAGGATTGATGCTGGGGGCTGAGTGGTCTGGAGGAAATGTGGAAGACAGGTGGACACAGCTGATGGTGGAAAGTGAAGACCAAGAAGCTGTTACTGTTTGGCATACAAGTTCTTCAGAGCAAGAAAATCCAAAACCTTAGCAGTAGAATGACACCTCCACTGCGCCGTTTCATCTGTGTCCCCTGCATAAGCGAACACCATCTGCCATGGAGGCGGAACAGTGGTGAATTGGAATAGCAGTCCAGACTCATTTCTGAAAACTTGGCAATGACATTACATGGCAATTTGACTAAAGTTTGCAGGGATGTAGGAGCTTCCTCTTACTAGCCAACTTATTGTGCATTCTCAAACAGAAGCAAACAAACAAGCAAACAAACAAAAACCCTGCCCAATCCATGACAGATTTCTTGTTTTTACCATAAGAAACAAACCTTCAAAATTATAACCTGTGTTCCAAATAATATATTCATCATAGTGATTTGGTAAGATTCCATCATACAAAATTAATTAGTGGGTTGTATGTGTGTAGGGGAAGGTAAGGAGGGCATTTGGAGGAGAAAGACTGACTCAGAATGTTGGTAGCCACAATCTGTTACGTGGTACACCAATATCTTTTAAATGGGCTAATTTATTCCTTAGCATTTAATTCTGGCTTTGGAATATTCACAGCAGAATAAACCGAAATAAGTCACGCACTTAAAATGTAAGTGGAATTATATGAAAGCCGTTTGATCTTGTTTCTTACAGATAAACCCAACAAAACTAAGTTATCCATTTACAGCAGTCCGACAGCTGTAAAACAGAGTAAATATTTATTTTCCTGCTTTCTCTACTTTTTAGAGGAACAGCCAGTAAGTATCTGGGGGACGGGAAAGTAGGCTTGTGAGAGGCGCACACCCGAGCAGACAAAACTGACTTGCTTAACCCTCTAAAGTGCCATTTGAGCAGATGGAAAATTTTACTTGCCTTAGAAACTACTCATCCATCCCTTGGGCTTAATTGTCTCAGGTGTTGTGGCCACCTGCCAGACTTATTTACAACAAATGCTTGCTTAAAAAATTGGATACTGAAATCTTTCACAGCTTCCTTAGGGTATGATCAAAGAGCATATGGAATTGGAAACTAAAGCTTGAATCTTATATCCACCATTCCTACTATGGCAGGTTCTACAACAGAAGAGACAACAGAGATTGATCAGGCAGGGTGAGTTGTTGACAGAAAGTGGAAGCAAGAGAATGTTTCAAGGGTAAAGGGTGAAGAATTCAGGGATACATTGGAAACTGAAAGCTTAGGAAACAATGACATTTTCAGAGAGAACTATTTCATTCAATACTTGAGGTGAGAACTGATGGTCATTTAGGTATACATTAGCAAAGATTCCAGAGAGATAAGCAAAAGGACAAGGGAGAAAATGACTGTTAATGAAAAGAAACACATTTTTTAAATGGCTTACATTCTTAAAATGTGCGAATATTCTTGAAGTTGCTCTTGTAGCAACTTGTGTTATTGTGCTCCTCCCACAGAAGGAGTGTAAATGCGTGAAATATAATTAATTAACTAAATTTGTCATTTCAGCAAAAAATGAGATATTTGGTTGTTCATGAATAAACATCTTCATAGTCCATTTTCAATGTACTTTAACAGAGCTAAGAAAGCTAAAATGAGCCCAGCTATTTTCTATTTTCCTCAAAAAGAATCAAAGTTTAGAAATTTTGGAGATAAAAGAGAGATTAAGGGATAAGAAAAATGAAAAATATAATAAAATTTAAACTAAAATAACAAATCAATGTTGAAACCCACTAAGTACTCTAATTCCATTGAAGAGTTAGGTGGCAAATAATAAGCATAAAACTCTAGCACTTCATTATCAGACATTTCTAAGGGGGAATTGTGTTGTGTTTCTCTTAATTCCAATTATTTTCCTCAAGTAGTTCCCTCTTCTCCTTTCTCCACTTGAAAACTGAAAACCTGGTCATATGTCAATCAATGTCATTGCCACTTGACTCTCTGATAGGTATTTCTATTTCTTACTTTGCATGAACATTTTCAATAATCTCTTCTTTTCTGCTTCAAGGTACTTAAGCATAAACAATTAATGCTTCTACTCCCATCTCATCTTAGCACAACTTTCATGGTAGAAAAAATTCTAACCTGATGAAGGTGGTGCTTGGCTTCATAATCTTTTCATAGTTCCTAATTTTATGTAATCATGTGGACATCAGCAGCTCCTGGATTTCTAGCATGGGGTCCTTTGCCCTCTCCCTTTAGCAGATACATCCCCAGGTCATTAACTCCTATTGATTATTGGCCCTCAGTGTACCAATAATTCATTTTGACCATTGATCAGTTTCCTGCCATCTTACCTTCAACTACAGCAAGCAGACTTTGGAAAGGCAGCTTTCTGCTACTTCACTGCATTAATTTTAGAGCATCTCCTAAGAGCTCCCTCTCCTTGTTAAAATCACAGTAGCAACTACAAATAGCATAGCTCTTTCAGGAAAGCAATCCTTTCTTATTTGGCTTGCCTAAAAAAGTAGCCAGTATACAATTATAAGGCATGACCCAACCTTCTCACATTTGTCTTTGTGCTTTGTCCTTAGATCCACATAAATTCTATATCCTAAAGATTTTAAAAATAAAATGAGCAAATACAAAACACTCTCCTAGATTATGTGACAGATATAAATTTCAACGAAACATTTTCTGTATCCTCAAAGAAGCTTAAATGCTAGTTGTGAGGAAGACATACTGGCATCATGGTAGGTAGACCTCCTAGAATTGTTACCCCTATAGTGTTGAACTTTGAGAAACACTACCATGCAGAAGTCCTGCTTCTGTGTCCCATTGTTTTATGTGAGACTGCCTGAAAATTGACAGTGATCCTGATCTACCTTGAATTATGTTTGACTTCCCTGGCTTTTGTAATTTGGAGATTGGGCTTTTTTTTTTTAAGGAGTAGCAAGTGGGGAGGGGAGATACAAATTTTCTGAATTATGCAGTTAGGCCATACTAGATATAGTACTTGGGGAGTCCAATAGACTTGTTTAAATCAATAAACAATATTTTGCCAAATTCTATCAATGATATCTGACAAATCTTGGTAATACAGATTAGAGTCCAAAATTATTGCTATGTTATATATATAATCTGAACTTCATGTATGAATATGATTCTGAAGGTATTCCCAAAGAGGTAAGTCACTAAACTCTCTACATTCTTAAAATGATTACTTTAAAGATCACTTTCAACTTAGAAATATATTTTCTTAAAAAAAAAAATAAAACAAAGTTAACAGTGAAAAAAAAAAAAGAAATATATTTTCTTGTTTTATTCTCAAAACATATCATTTTAATGTCACATGTATCCCAGTGCCAATAAATAAGCTAAACTCTAGTGACAATGCTAAGTTTGATTTACATTCATTATCTTCACTTTTTTTGAAATGTTTACAGATCATGGAGTTATTCACTTTATATTTAAAATGTAGTTTCATCCTATGTTTATTTGTACTATTGAAGATACCAGAGTTATAAAATTGGTTTTTTTCTTTTTCACTGTTTCAATAGATTTGAAAAGCAAATATTAATTAATGTACATATTAATAATTTATCTAATTTTGTACTTTAGGAAAGTATCAAGAAGATGCAAATAGAAACTGTATTTTTCTTTTAAAAAGCAAGATAAAGTTCTTAAGTTTCCTCTTAAAAGTATTTCTGCCCTAATTCTGTTCCACTTTTTATAGTAGGAGGACAGTTTGGTTTTCCTACCTATTAATTATTAGGCTCTTTTGTGGAGACGGTGTGGATGCAACCAGGGCTTCTTTGGGTAAAATCATGATTATTGTACATGATAATTTCATAACTAAGATACTTAAAATGGGAGACAGATGTACTAAAGACCTTCTACATTTTAATTAATACTCTAATATGTGTAACCTTAACATGCCAAATAATTCTCTTTAGCCTGAAAAGATTCAACTGTTGTAAAACTTTAAGAAATTCATTCTGCAGACAGAGGCAGACTTCTTAAGGAGTATGGCTCCATGAGAATAAATATAACATCAACTTTCAGTGTGATGTATTTCACACTGGCAAATGATTTAGTTAGTCCTTTAGCAGGTGTTCCAAAAGAAAATTAAATTTGCAACATTAAGAGCCAAATAATCTCTTCTTCAAGCCCCATGGTATGCCCATGATAATTGAAGTTCTACAAATAATTCAGGCTCTATCTGCCACAATGGCAGTCTGGATTCAATTTAGCAATATTTCAGGGAGCTAAGGGAAGTCAGCACTCTCTTTTAGCAGAGTAAGGGCCAGGCCCTTTGCTGGCATCAGAAAGATGACTTAATTCCTGTCCAATGTGCACACCTGCTGCATATCAAGGCAGAGATTATTGCTCTTTGGAGATCTTTGCCAGTAAATCTTTCGTGGACTCTTTTGCCATGCTTTGTTAGCTCTTTGATATGGTCTTCATTATTTTCTACATCAGTTTCTTCAGCTGCATACACAGGACATTTGTTGATGAGTTTGCTTTGATCCTGGTTGTGTATATGATGGATGTTTTGAAGGTCAGTATTACTGAAGATATTTTATGTTTTGGTTCAGATGTGACTGGCATAATGGTGGATTGCAACTTCTGTTCACTCCTCTGAATTTAAGCTAAAAATTTGAGATGCATTTATGTGGCCTACACCTGTGTGAGCATGAAAATTAAACAGAAAAACACTGAGCTTCTAGAGTCAAAGCTCAAAGTTTCACAATCCATGAAAATAAACAAGTCTTTTGTAGGTCAGCTTGGACACTTCTCTCTTTATACCAAATTTAGTAGACAGAAAACCTGTTTCACCACTGCAGGACCCAATAGAACTGATAGGGAAGGAATGTGTAGAGCAGGAGCCGACAGTCCCAGGTGAAAGATACAGCTAGCATTTTCAAAGATCTAAGCCTACCTACCTCGTTAGGAAGAAAGTTGGTGAAAGCTCTGTACATAAAGTATAAACTCTGAGCAGTTGTGGAGAAAGACAGACAAGTGTTCTTAACTGGCATAAAGGGAAATAGCCATTCCAGATTAGGCTGTGACTGAAGCCAGATTATCCGTTACAAACTCGTTTCATTGCCAAAACTCCATGGGATCTGATCTTATTAAGGTAATCAGTGAGATATTTGGTACTAAACCCAAAGGTTGCTTTTCATTCTTCAGTTTACTTAACTTCTTTAAAGAGAACTGGGCTTCTATCTGTCTATCCTTAAGTCCCAGTATTCCTCCAAGTTTGGACACGTCTTCTCTCATTCTAAATATTCTCCATAGATTGTGTTTTGGTCAGTTTTGGATACTGTAACAAAAATACAATGCACTGGGTGGCTTAAGCAACAGAAATTTACTTCTCAAAGTTCTGGAGTTAAGATCAAGTTGCCAGTGGGTTCAGAGTCCAGTGAAGGAATTCCTGATTTAGAGATGACTGTCATCCCTGTTCACATTCTCATCTTTCCACATGGTGGAGAGAGAGAAAAAGCGAGATCTCTGGTGTCTTTTCCTTTAAGGGGACTACACTAGCACCAAGTCATATAATTCATAGCTCCTTACATATTTAAATGCTTTCACTTCCCAATAATCGCACTGCCCTGTTTTAGGTCAGGCCACTATTACCTTTTACTTAGATAACAAAAGGCAACTCCTCAACAGGACTCCCTTCTCACTCTGCCTGCTTTCTTCATGTTTGGGAATGTAATGGAAGCTTACAATCATGGAAAATGATTGTTATTGCTGCTGGTATCTGATATATAGAAAACTATTTTGGTTGTGATTGAAGAACCACCCTAAAACATTTCTGTTATCTGATTGAAGAATACTTGAGTGTACACCAAATGGCCAGCTGTTGACGGAAAGTCTGAGAAAGCACCTGTCATGTTAACAAAGGAAAGCACAACCTCCTCTGCCACACAAGCAAAAAGGAGAAACACTGTGCTGGCAGGAAGGCAACTTCACACACCCACAATGTTGTCACCTTCTTTAATTAGAAACTTTAATTCAGAATAGCATAAAACAAATCATATTTTCCTATCTAAAGATGCCACGATTGTCTCCTAGTTTTAATAGCAGCTGCACAGAAGTTAGTTGTGAGATGTTATCCAAATAAAAGGAACACCTACAGCTTGCTATATACAGTAATGCATGGAAGAAACAGCTGCTCATGTCTGGGCTCTACATGTCCCCATTACAGCCAATGACACTCTTGAATGTTGTTGCTGGAACTCTGCAACTCAGAAGACAGAAGGGCAGAAGGCCACTTGAAGGAGGAGCTCCAGTTTCAATGGGACCCACTCTTGTTTGACCAATACATATCACTGGAAGATTCACCATATTGAATCTGGAATTAACAGAGAAAGGAAGGAGCATTTCCAGGAACCAGCCCTCATATTACAAGTGGTAGATTTGATGCATTTGGAAGAACAGCTGGGCAAAGTTGAGAGAAATGGTGGTGCAGATTCCTTTCCCTTCAGTTACTCCTCAAAATTTTCATTCCTCAGGGACACAGTTTGTGTACACACTCTACAAGAATGATCTACTCTGACTCCAAACATAGAATCAATTACACATAAAATTCTCTTCCCTCGCCCTCTTTTCTAATCTCCAATCTCGTATATATGATAATTATATTCTCTATTTGCCCAGCACCTACTACCTAAGAGTCTCTGTGCATTTGATCACTGAAATGACTTAGTATTAATGGAGGTCCCCGTATGTGGGAGGCACAGTTTTAGGTACTGAATGAAACAGAATTAAACAAAAGAAATGTAGTCTTGATTCTCAATAAACAGACAATGCAGTTGGGAAGATAGACCATAAATAATTACATTTACACTAGTTATTTTAGACATACTTTTACTTGTTATAAACATAAGGTTTTTAAAATATTAAGTAATTTTCCTAAGGTCATGAAGCTAGTAGGTGATGAACAGCGCTTGAAATTAAGTCACTTTAGCTTCACAGATTGTCATCCTAAATATTAGGTTCTACTGCTTCCTCCACAAGTGATTGCTAGACACCTCTCCTTGAGTGCCCCAAAGATACCTCAAATCCAACATATGCCAGCCTAAACTCACTGTATCCTTTCTTCAGACATGCCCCAATTTTTTATTTCATTAAATAGCAATACCATTCATTTTGGTTTTCTGAGCCATAAATCTGAGAATTATTATACATCCTACTTTCTTCCCCACCTCAACCATAAAATTGCTTATCGAGTTCCATAGATATTTGCCATCCTAATCATTCATCTTCCTTCCTTTCCCTTTATACCATCATTCTTGTGTTTTAAGCTCTCTTTCCTTCTCCCTGGTGACTGTGAGGTCTTGCTTGTGTCTGTGCCCCTAACCTTATCCTCCCTCCAATTATCCACTGTGCTGCCTAAATGATCTTCCTCAAACACAGTAGAAATTTGGTCATGCCATACTTCTGGAAGTGCTTCACTCTCTTTAAAAGAAAGATGAGATTTGTATAGCCTATCAACTTCTTCAGGAGATAACAACTGTCTGTTCTTCTAGCTCAATTCCTTACTCCTTCATCCCCCATTTTAGTCACTCTGTAGTACTTCTGATTCTCCCAAACACATTTGATCACGTCATACTTCTGTACACATATACACTTGGTCCTTTCTGCATGAATGCATTCTCCCCAATCTTTCTCTAGCTAGCATTTACTTGTTCTTCAAACTTCAATTGAATCAATTTCTTCAGGAAGTTTTCTTCTTACAATATATCCCAATAACATAGCTCATCCCTTTTGGGTCTTATTTCACTTTGTGCATATGTCTGGCATGAGTTTTACCAAAAACTGAAAATGTGCCTGTCTCCAGTGTTAAACTGGGCTTCCTGAGGTTTGACTTTATCAATCTGATTACTGACAAAGAACAAATTATGCTGTTATTCAAAAGATATGTGATTTATAGTCAGAAAACCCATTCTTAAGCCCAAGCTCTTCCACTTAATAGCTGTAACCTTAACTAAGTCATGTAATCTCTTCCCTTTAATTTCCTCATCAGTTAAAGAAGTATATGATAATGAGAAGAAATAAAAGGTGAAAAGAAAGTGAAATGAGAACATATGCAAGTATTTCCTTACCTATAAAGTGCTGCAAAATATTAATATCCTATGAGCCTGAGAGTTCCTTGGAAGCAGACACCAGGTTTTACACAACTTTGTCTGATTCTTTCCCTTTCATAGTCAGATCTAACATAGTTATGACCTGGTACAGAGTTCTCATTTGATAAGATGAATTTTTTTCACTAATAGTGATAAAAGTGAAGTATTTTAAGTATTGTGCTTTAAAATTTGCATAGAATTTGTTTTATAATTGTCCTGGAAAGAAAAATGCACTATCTTGAATCATGAAAACTTAAAAACTGAACTTAGCACATTAATTAAACTCCTGAAGAGTAAAATGAAAGAGGGAGAGGAAAATAATAAAATTCAATAAGGTTGAATTAAAACACTAAAGTGTGCTTTGATAGCTATTTTGAATGAGATATAAGTCAAAGGAATAGCCATTTGAACTTGAGGACATTCTTTTCAGAGCCTGCCCCGAGCAGAGATGAGAACTAGGCAGTTTCACTTTTGATTTCTCCTAAAAGTCTACAGCCATTTCCATCACTCAAAAACCCTCTTCCTCATCTAAAGGTTACTAGAGTCTTGTTTCTATTTAATATGTGCCTTCCTAGAACTCACATTCCTAAAAATTTCTCATTATCTCTGACTTCCCTCAGCTATGTTTCTGTCTCTATGCTATTTTTAGCAGGTTATGATACAAAAACAATTATATCCATCAACCCAAGCAAAAACATCTGTTTGTAACACAGTACAGATGCTGGATTTTACAAAATCCAATATGAGTAAGATACAGTTCTTGTTTTTTAGGTAGCTCACTGTCTAGTATAGACAAATTATAATATTACTATGTGGTCTAATAAATGCATTAAAAGGCATAAAAGCAAAGCATTGTGAGTGGTTCTGGCAGATTTAGGAAAGGCATCAGAGAGGAAGTGATTTGATGCTGAATTTTGGAAGGTGAGTACAAATTTGTCAGCTAAAATTTGTAGTGGGCAAGAAGGGAGATATAATGTGTATTCCAGGCAGAGAAAATTGTATTTTCAAAGACCTATAACTATAAAAGGACACTAAAGATTTAGAAGATGACTAGAAAATAAATATCACTTAAAAATAGGAAAATGAACCTCATAGTCTATTTACTTTCTTTTTTAAATTTCAAAGTATTACGGGGCTATAAATGTTTTTGGTTACATGGATCGCTTTTGTAATGCTTGAGTCAAGGTTAAAATTGTGCCTGTCGCCTAGATAGTGTTCATTGTACTGGTTAGGTAGGTTTTATGCTGGTCCCCTCCCACCCCCTACCCCCTCCCCACTTCTTGATTTCCATGGAGTTTTACTTCCCTTCATGTACATGCATGTGCATCAATTAGTTCCAAACATGTGATGTTTGCTTTTCCATTATTTTCCATACTTCACTTAGGATAATAGTCTCCAGTTCCATCTGAATTGCTGCAAAAGGCATTAAGTCATCCTTCTTCCCAGCTGAGTAGTATTCCACGGTATACATATACCACATTTTGTTAATCCACTCATGAATTGATGGGCATTTGGGTTGATTCCATGTTGTTGCAACTGTGAATTGTGCTGCAAATACACATTCTAGTGCAGGTGTCTTTTTGATAAAATGACTTCTTTTTCTTTGGGTAAATACCCAGGGATGGGATTGCTGCGTCAAATGGTAGGTCTACGTTTAGTTCTTTGTGGAATCTCCATACCGTTTTTCCATAGAGGTTGTACCAATTTGCAGTCTAACCAACAGGGTATAAGTGTTCCTTTCTCTCTGTATCCATGCCAGCATCTATTGTTGTGGGACTTTTTAATAAAAGCCATTCTGACTGGGGTAAGGTGACATCTCATTGTGGTTTTAATTTGCATTTTCCTGATCATTGGTGACATTGAGCATTTTTTCATTTTATTGGCCATTAATCTATCTTCCTTTGAAAAGCTTTTGTCCATGTCTTTTGTCCACATTTTAATGGAGTTGTTTGATTTTTTCCTGCTGATTTGCTTGAGTTCTTTGTAGATTCCAGTTATTAGTCCTTTAACAGCTGTATAGCTTGCAGAGCTTTTCTCCCATTCTGTAGGTTGTCTATTAAGTCTGTTATTTCCTTAGCTGTGCAGAAGCCTTTTAATTTAATCAAGTCTCATTTATTTTTGTTGTTGCTATAATTGCCATTGGGGTCTTCTTCATAAATTCTTTGCCTCAGCCAATATCTAGAAGAGTTTTTCCAACATTTTCTTTTAGAATTCTGATGGTTTCATGCCTTACATTTAAGTTCTTTATCCATCTTGAATTAATTTTTGTGAGTGGTGAGAGATGTGGATCCTGTTTCATTCTTCTGCATGTGGCTATCAAATTTTCCCAGCACTATTTATTGAATAGAGTTTTTTTCCCCCTAGTATATATTGTTGTCTGCTTTGTCAAAGATCAGTTGGTTTTATGTGAATGATTTTATATCTGGGTTTCCTGTTATGTTCCATTGGTCTCTGTGTCTATTTTTGTGCCAGTTACATACTGTTTTATTTACTATATCCTTGTAGTGTAGTTTGAAGTCTGTTAATGTGATGCCTCCCAATTTGTTCCTTTTGCTTAAGATTGCCTTGGCTATTTGGGCTCTTTTCTGGTTTCCAATAAAGCATAGAATTATTTTTTTCTAGATCTGTGAAATATGACTTTGGTAATTTCATAGGGATTACACTGAATCTGTATAACACTTTGGGTAGGATGGACATTTTAACAATGTTGATTGTACTGATCCACGAGCATGATATGTGTTTCCATTTGCTTGTATTATCTGTGATTTCTTTCCTCAGTATTTTGTAGTTCTCTTTGTAGAGATCTTTCACCTTCTTGGTTAAGTATATTCCTGGGTATTTTATTTTCTTTGTAGCAATTGAAAATGGTATTGAGTCTTTGATTTGACTCTCAGCTTGACTGTTACTGGTGTATAGGAATGCTACTGATTTGTGTACATTGATTTTGTAACCTGAGACATTGAAATTACTTATCAATTTCAGGTGGAATTGGTGGAATCTTTGGGGTTTTTTAGACATAAGATCATATTGTCTTCAAAAAGTGATAGTTTGACCTCCTCTTTCCTGATTTGGATATACTTTATTTCTTTCTCTTGCCTGATTGCTCTGACTAGGACTTCCAGCACTGTGTTGAATAGAAGTGGTGACAGTGGGCATCCTTTTCTTGTTACAGTTCTTAGTGGGAATGCTTTAACTTTTCCTCACTCAGTATGATGTTGGCTGTAGGTTTGTCATATGTAGCTTTCATAATTTTTAAATATTTTCCTGCTATGCCTAGTTTGTTGAAGGTTTTGATCACGAAACGTTGCTGAATTTTGCTGAATGCTTTTTCTGCATCTATTGAGATGATCATATGGTCTTTGTTTTTGCTTCTGTTTATTTGGCAAATCACATTTATTGATTTACGTAAGTTGAACCATCCTTGCATCCCTGGGATGAAGCCCATTTGGTCATGATAGATTATTTTTTTCATGTGCTGTTGAATTTAGTTTGCTAGCATTTTATTGAGGATTTTTGCATCTATATTCATAAGGGATATTGGTCTGTTTTCTTTTTTTTTGTTGTGTCCTTTTCTGGCTTTGGTATCAAGGTGATTCTGGCTTCAGAGAATGAGCCGGGGAGGATTTCCTCTTTCTTGACGCTATGGAATAATTTCTGCAGAATGGGTACCAACTCTTCTTTGTAGATCTGATAAAATTCAGCTGTGAATTCATCTGGTCTGGGATTTTTTTGTTGTTTTTATTGGAAGATTGTTTATTGCTGTTTCAATCTTGTTGCTCATTATTGGTTTGTTCAGGAGTTCTATTTCTTTCTGATTGAGGTTGTGTGTTTTCAGAAATTTGTCCATTTCCTCTACATTTTTGAGTTTATGTGCATAGAGATTTTCATAGTATTCACAGATGATATTTTGTATTTCTGTGGTATCAGTTGTAATATCTCCATTTTCATTTTTGATTGAGTTTATTTGGGTTCTTTCTCTTCTGTTCCTAGTTATTCTAGCAAAAGGTCTACTGATTTTGTTTATCTTTTCAAAGAACAAACTTTTTGTTTCATTGATCTTCTGTATTATTTTCTTCTTTTCAATTTTATTCAGTTCTGCTTTGACCTAGTTACCCTCCTAGGATACTTCTGATTTAAAAGTTTTTGAACCAACTAAGGGTCTCTGTAGTGGTAGAACATCTGGCTACGTGACAGAGTACAATGGGGGAAGTTTAAATTATGTAAATGTGAAATAATTCTGGTCAAGGGGAACCTGCCAGATGTATAACTGCTTAAACCTTTCCCCTAGATCATCTCCCTCAATCATCTCCCACCTCCAGTGTGAAACTTACCACCACCAATCCGTTCTAGCATCACAGTCAACCTTATAACGGGTTGAACTCACATCTGTCCCTTACATGTGTACTATCTCATTCACCCTGTCCTCTCCACTATGCCTTGTGTAGGGGTAAAAAAGTAATGTATTTTTCTTGTCCATGACTGACACCTGTATAACAAAAGGATTCATAAGACAAAAGCATAACAAATTTATTTAACAAAGTTTTACATGGCATGAGAGCCTTCAGAAATGAAGACCCAAAGACCCAAGGAAAACTGTATATTTTTATGGTAGGTCTGGTGAAAGAAGTGGATAGTTGTGAAGAAATGTACAAAAAGGGTATGATCTAATGGCAATAAACTGTGGGAAACCCAGCAAGGTCTGTTTGTTCAGATTCCTCTTGGTCTCTCTGTGTAGCGTTCCTTCTCCCTACGTATAGGGCAGGTTACCTGTCTCAAAAGGGTCTTACGACTTATTTTCAGGGGAGGTAGGTTAGAGAGTGACCTTTCTAGGCTTTCTTTGAAGGACAGGAATTGTAGTATCTATGACCTGCCTCAGGTGAGAGAAATTCTGGTTTCTATGATTCACCTTGGAGAACAAAAGGGTGTGGGAGAAGGAGGGCAGGAGGAGGTCGGGAGACCTCTTCTGAGGCCCTCTCAACCACCTTCAGTTTAAAGTACTCAGCATACCAAGGTGCCATATTTTGGGGTACCATTTTCTGAGCCCCAACACTATCACAAGTTTATAAACATTTGTGCAATTGAACTTGTAGGTCTTATTTAACTAAACTCTAAGCAATAATAATGAACATATGTGTTGACATGTAACATAACACCATCATTTTACGGAGTAAGAAACAAAAAGAAAAAGAAAAAAAAACATAACACTTAAGCTTTCTATTTATTAATCTTTTCAGTACCCAATGAAGTGGGTATTACAATTACTCTCATTGAATATTCGAGTAAAATGAGACAGAGGATAATCTTCATCTTGTTCCTTGTAAGACACAAGATCATGTTAAAATACACTATATTTAAATTTTTAACCTACATTCTGATGCCAACTTATTTGAAAAAAATAATGCTGTTTTTCAAATGTGTGAAACTTCTTTGTATAGGTGTATGTGTTTGTGTTTCACAATGAAAATTATTACACTAAATGATTTCCCCAAAGAAGGAAATAAATAAATAATTTCTGAAATGATGATCATTCATTACAAATTTCTCTGTATTTGTTCCGGGAACTGTGAACCGTCTGTACCATGTAAACAGCTCAGGTTGTGTCGGCAGCCATGCAGCAGAATGGAAAGTACCAAAATGTGCAATTAGTTGTGACCTGTATAAATAGTTTATTCCTGTCAGGGATGCAAGAATTTCAGTGCTGAAATCTCTCCTGAGAGCCATCTTAAAAGCCATAGGGTTTTTTTGTTTGTTTGTTTGGTTTTTTTGTTTGTTTGTTGGTTGGTTTTGAGTGACAGTCTCACTCTGTTGCCCTGGGTAGAGTGCAATAGCATGATCATAGCTCACTGCAACCTCAAACTCCTGGGCTCAAGCAATCCTCCTGTGTCAGCCTCCCAAGTAGCTCAGACTACAGATGTGTGCCACCATACATGGCTAACTTTTTCTATTTTTGGTAGAGACAGGGTCTTGCTTTTGTTGAGACTGGATAAGCCATAGGTTTTCTACTTCTTCTGTGATGTACATGTCTATAACATTCTCTTTGCTCTATGGGAAATGTAATCAGTATATTTACAAATTATCAAGAGAATCACCTGCTTAAATGTTTTCATTATTTAAGATTCAGACTAATGTTTATGTTGTCACAGAAAAGAGATTAATAAGTATATTAATGGGTTCAAGCCCATCAATATTTTTCAAATTGTGATGAAAAAAACCTTTTTGATCCAACATGCATTCACTTAAATATAATGGCTAATTAATCACAATGTATGTTATAATTTGTCTGTTTGTTAAAGCAATATCTTTTATAAAATAAATGTAGTTTCTCTTCTATCAGTACATATTTTATTAAACTTTTGATTTATTTTCTTATAAATTTTTATTTAAAATATCCCATAATTCCATATTAGATTTGTTTCCTCCGTGTCTGAAAGGATGACACATAACTGCTTCAATGCAACTTTATGTATGGTTTTATGGATTCATCATCATCCTCCTCCTTAAAGAAGGTAATGACCTTTACACTGTCTCAGTCATGGCACAAAGCCCCTTTGGATACGTACAGTTGTTTTATTCAACTTCTAAAACCACCTGGGGAACTTCTAAGTTAGCTTGTGTTTCTTTTAGGCATGAACTTAATTTCCTAAGACTTTGTTGTATACTGTTGAGAAAGAGTACAGTAAGTGTAGACATTAAACTGGATGAGAATCTATGCTAATTTGATCATTCACATAGAATTAAATAAAACGATTAATGCTCTATGGTTTAAGAGCTACTCAAAAGTTAACCAAAATACTCCTACCATCTAAATCTTACACTGCGAAAAACAACTTATTCACAGATGAATTAAAGAAGTACGCAATCTTGAAGCTGAAATAGACCTTGGAGTCCTCTAGCATAAAACAACAAGGACTCTGAAAACTCCCCAGTTGGTAGCAACCCCTTGGTTAACTACTTTCTTCAGCTACAGTTTGTGAAGGGGAACTTACTGCTTCCTAAGATGGTCAATGCCGTTTGAAAAGCTCTAATTGTGAGAGAAGTTTTTATGTTCCAGTCCAACATACTGTAACATTAGAGATGAATTAAATGACTTAATCCTTTCCTGACTTGGCAGCAATCTTTTTTTTTTATTTGAGAATATTATGGAAGTACAAACACTTTGGTTACATATACTGCCTTTGCACCACCCAAGTCAGAGCTTCCAGCATGTCCATCCCCCAGAAAGTACACAAGACACCCATTAGGTGTGAATTTACCCATCCCCCATCCTCCCCTCCCACCTGCTTGACACCCGATGAATATTACCTTCCATATGTGCACATAGGTGTTGTTAAAGAATGAGCATACCTATGCTTCAGCACAAAGATAACACAATTGGTGACCCCCAAATATATTATTGTTAATTTGTTTTTTGTTTTGCTTTGTTTCTGAGACAGGGTCTACTCTGTCACCCAGGTTGGAGTGTAGTGACCCTGGTGTGATTGTGGCTCACTGGGCTCAAATGGTCCTCCATCTTAGCCTCCCAAGAAGCTGGGAACTACAGGCACACACCACCATGCCTGGCTAATATTTTTAATTTTTTGTAGAGATGGGGGTCTTCCTATGTTGCCCAGGCTGGTCTTGAACTCTTGGCCTCAAGTGAACCTCCCACCTTGGCCTCCCAAAGTGTTGGGATTACAGGCATGAGCCATCACACTGAGAAGTTAGTTTTCTAATAAAGTCTCCTTCCCCAACTCAAAATGTAATATACCTTATTATAAAGATAGACCAGGAATTATAACATGTTAGTTTACATTGAAGAGAAAAACAAAATCACATTTTAAGTTTTACCACAGTGAATTATTAGTGAATAATAAAAGAGGTATCTAAGATCAATGGAAGGGCAGTTATTTAATGAATGGATTTGGAATATACAGTTAGTTAACAATCTAGAAAAATATTCAGTTTGATTCTTTACATAGCATAATATAACAAATAAATAAAATTTGAATTAAATAGCTAATGTAAACACTAAACTTTAGCCAAATAAGAAAAAAATATTGTCTATTAAATATCTTCAGGGTAAAAAATTTCTTAGGCCAGAGCAAGAGAAGAAATCCCAAGGGAAATTATCTACAGATTCAAGGTTATAAACAGTGTAACTTTCTGCATGCAAAAACAAAAAGCAAAATTAAAAGCCAAATAGAGCAGGAAAGTGTGGCAACAGATGTATAGACCAAAGGTTAATCTCTTTATCATATAAAAAAGCTCAAAAAATCAATAGGAAAAAATTTATCTCAAAAGACAAATACTTTCCAAAAGCAGAAATACAAATAATAAATAAGCATATTACTGTTCATTCCTATCATAATCAGATACAAATCAAAATGAAAAGAAAACATATATATCTATTAGCAATAATTAAACATTATAAAACTTAAGCTACGTGGAGGCTTTATTGCATATTGGTACAATCTTTTATATTTATGTTTGGCATTATATAACCAAAACAATAAATATATGCTATGTACTGGTTTAACTCTGCTTTGAGATTTTCCTAAGGAAATAAGAGAAAGCTGATATTTAATGATGCCCATAATAGTATTATTCATACCAGTTAAAGTAATTTAAAATAATTCAAAATAAACCAGCACTAAAAATAATTATAAATAAGTTGGTTGTTATGATGCATGGTAGATTAAATGACTATTAATTTAAGATAAATATCACTATTAAAATATAAAAAAATACTTACAATACACATTTACTAAGTCCTTATTGTGTGACAAATATTATTCTAAGTGATTTATATAAGTCATTTTATCTAACCTTCTTACAGCAATTCTGGAGGGTTACCCAAATTTTAGAGGTGAAATAAACTGAGAAACAGAGAGTTTGTATGGCTTGGATCACATCGTAAAAGTAGTAGAGATAAGTGATCTGACTGAAGTTCTTAATCACCACTACAATATAAAAACTATTAATGCAGCAAAAAGTTTCACTACTTCTGGCAAGATACTATGTGATAGAAACAATGCAGAATTTTGTATAAAACTTGATAATCATATTTGAAAATATAAAGTAAAAATTATATAGCACAAGTTGAAATGCTAATACAAGTTGTATTCGTATGGTACACTTTCAGGTGATTTTTCTCCTTTCCTTAATTTTTTAAATCTTTCTTTACATTTTTATGCTATTGTTATAACAATGTTTAAAATATATTTCTATGAATGTGATAAGCTAAGGTATTTGGACTATTCCTTCTGTTAAAAACAACTGGAATGCTTTTAAAAAATCTTTTTATGAAGTTCTTAAATATGTGACAAGATAGTAAATCCAAGGGAAAGTAGGGACGAAGGGAGATAAGCATATCCATGAAACCACATTTGCCTTGAGAGGATTTGCCAAACTGGCAAAATTGAGCTTTAGTTATGATGTCCTGTTGGGGAATAGGGATGAAAATCAAACACAATGACTGGCCAACCCTGGGAGTTGGACAGAATGATAGGAGAGAAAATTGAACTCCAAATATCTACACTTGTAGCTAAGTGATAAACCACTAATAACTTTACTCCATCTCTACTCTAGGAGAACTCATGAAAAATTTCCTTGGTTCCAAGCAGAGAGAAGGGAAAAAATTCCCTCAGATGGCTTTTTGTGGATCTCTATGGTATCATCTATGTAGCCCAAAAAACCTCTCAAGTTATAAATTAAGTTTAATGAAGTCTAGAGAAATAGTGCTGTAGATGCCTGTCAGAAAAAAAAAAATGCAAATGCCCCTGGGGGCATGCATCTCATCCTGAGCCTCAAAGAATTCACACCAATAATAGTCCAAAGGAGATTAGCAACTCACAGTCAAAACTAACCAAACACACCAAGAAATGATGCTATACTTGAGAACCGATAGGAATAGGGCAATTGAAACTGTCACAAAAAGATTTTAGATGTGCAGTGGACCATGAGTGGAAAGTCCTGACAAGCCTGGCATATTCATGGGACAGGAAGAAGGCTATCGTGTTGGAATCTAGAGAGTTCGGGAAGAAATTAAGAGAATGAGGGAAGCAAGTTCATGCATGGGGCAGGGGAGGGAGGAGGAGATCCTGGACAGCCTTGAAGGTCCCAGTCAGGACTCTCTGGTCATCAACCCGAGGGATGTGGATAGCAATCAAAGGGTTTTGAGCTGAAAGGCCTTATGTTCTGATTTATTTATATATTAGAAATGTTACCGTGACTGTGCAAGCATGAAAGCAGAGTCCAAGGAGGATGGAGGCTTTTTGAATAATCAGGTGGTAGATGATGATGGCTTCAAAGAGATGCCTAGTCACCATTGGGGATGGTGAGAAAGTAGCCAGATTTCTGATGCTGTGAAGGTAGAGGCCACCAGATACACTAGTGGTAAAAAAAGAGCAGGGAGAATAATATAAGATTTTTTGAGGCATTGTGAAAAGAGAAGTTGTTGATAAAAGTTTACATTCATAACTTAGCAAGCTTGAATAGAAAGGAACTTCCTTAACCTGCTAAATGGTACCCCCATTATATCAAGAGGAAATATCTTACTTACCAGTGAAAATGTGAGAGCTATCCTGTTATGTGAGGGCCAGAAATGAATGCCACAAGCAACATTTCTATTCAACAATTACCTAGAAGATCCCCACCACACAATAGGGCAAAAAAGATAAAGAAAGAAACTAAAGTTTGCATATTCAAAAACAAAGCTCTCATTGTTTACAGATTGTATGTGTATTTAGTGATTCTGATCTATATTTTCAAAGGAATTTGTAAGAAATTATCAAAATTACTAAGAAATTAGCAAGGTGGCTACAGGAAAATCAAAATGTAAGAAATGTAAGAATCTATTGCTTTTTTGATAATATCAAGAATTAGAGTATGATATTTTTAAAGATATCTTTTATAGCATAGCCAGAAATGTAAAATACCCATGAATATGTCTATAAATATATACAATACTTCTATAAAGAAAATTACAAAATTTAACTGAGAGATATTAAAGAAGACCTAAATAGAGATACATGTCATGTTCATTACAGGAGTACCCAATATTATAAAAATGTAAGTTCTTCTCATATTATTTTATGGATTCAATGTCATTCCAATCAAAATCTTTACTATTTTGGTCAAACTTGATAAGCTTATTTTTAATGTACAAAATAATGAAAGGGGCTTAAATAGTCAACGGGTTCATAAAGAAGAACAAGGTGAGTAAAACTGAACTAACATATTTCAAGGCTTATTTATAAAATATAATATTTGAACCAGTGTGGTAGTAGTCCTGTCATATATGACCGAAATGGCATTGCAAATCAGTGGAAAATACATATTTTTCTATAAATGTTCTGGGAAATTATGTATACATATGGAAGAAGAATGAAACTAAATATTTACTTCACACTGTATGTAAAAACCAGTTCCATGTGGATTAAAGACCCCAATGTGAATGGCCCAGGAGAATTGCAACAATCATTAAGAGTGGTGCCTATACAAAAATGTGTCTTCAGAAATTAGCCAACAGATTGTCTATCTCCAATCAAGAGCCCAACAAATGTCTCAAATCCAGATAGATAGAACTAAACAGATCAGTTACAAAGACAACTGAGGGGAGTCCTACTGTAAGGATTTAAGGATTTGAAAATCCCAAAGTAGATCCACACATTTATAGCCAATAATCAATTTTCAACAAAGGTGCAAAAGTAATTCAAAGGAGAAAGAATACTTTTTTTCTCAATAAATGGTACTGAAACAGTTAAACTTCCACATACTTACATATGGTACTGAATAAATTGAATTCCCATATGAAAAAAAAGAATTATGATTCCTAACTCACATCATTCATAAAAATTTATTTCCAGGTAGATTACAAAGGTAAAACAATAAGCCTCTAGATGATAACCTAAGAGAATATCTTCTCGACTTTGTAGGACATTTTCTTAACAAAGTTTTTTTTAACAGAACACAAAAATCTCTACCCATAAAGGAACAAAATGATTATGGCAATTTATTAAAATTAAAAATTTCTGAATATCAAAAATGCCTAATATGAAAAAGAGAGGATATTTATAACACCTACAACTAATACAGAATTAATATCCAGGATATTAAAAAAAAAAGAATACGTAACCCAAAGCAAAATATGCCCAAGGGATTCCTGAAGAGACTTAAAGAATTTGTTTTGAGGACAAATTTGTTGAGCTTATGCCCATACTCTCCCTGTAGAGTCTTTCTTATACATTTATAGTATAAACTGTCAAGGACAGACAAAACAAACAGTAATATTTATAACCACAAGGTAAATTTCCACCAAGAATGAGAGATTTCAAACCTAATCAGAAAACCACATGATTCCTTAAAGAGATATTACTTCTTGGGATACAAAATAAACTTAACATTTGGAGCTCAAAAACAGAAATCAATTCTGAGACTTACTGTGAGAATAATTCCACCATGTGTTTGCAAAGACCTCTGAATGAGAGACTTAAAAAGCTTCCTTGGAGGATATTATTTCTAAACGAAGGCTTTTGGATCATCTTAGTGAGGAAGTCTTTCATGGATCTCAGTAAGACTCCCCAGAAATTCCCCAAGCTTGTGAACTCCCCAAAGTATTACCAGACATCCTGTTCATAAAGAAAAGTTAAATTTATTAGAAGCCACTGCGTTATGGGAAAACACCACCTTAGCAAGGTTTTAGCCATGATTCAGAAAGTGGAATATTTATAGAATTTGGGGGTCTTGGCACAAATGGTTTAAGGTGAGGCTTTCAAGTCAAGGAACTAATTGTAATTGTGTAAAATCTGTGACATGGTGACGTAGTACTTCCAGATTAGTAGACATAGCAAAGTAAAGATCTTTTTTTTTTTTTTTCCAAAGTAAAGATCTTGAATTAAGTTTTGAGGATTGTCTCGAAATTATTTTTTACATAAATTTTCCAAAGCAAGCAATGATGCTATTTATTGGCTTATAGTTTTATCTTTCCTGAGCAAAGATTTCCTGGAAGCAATGACATTGTTAACAATGAATTCATGTTAACAACATGCAGTCTCAGTTCTTAGTCCTATAGCTATGTTTGATGTAGTTGGTTGCAATTCTCACTCTAAAATACTGAAAACAGTATGACTGTCTTAGCCATTTGAGGCTGCTGTAACAAAATATCATAGATCAGATGGCTTCCTAACAACAGAAATTGATTTATCACAGTTCTGGAGGCTGGAAAGTTCGTGATTAGGGTGCTCCAGTTGTGATGAGGGCCCTCTTTCAGGTTGCGGACTGCCAACTTTTCTTTGTATCCTCGCATGGTAGAAAGAAAGCTAGCCAGATCTCTGGCCTCTTCTTGTAAGAGCACTAATCCTTCATGAATTGAATTAGTGGTCCACTCTCACAAACCAATTACCTCCCCCAAATCCCACCTCCAAATATTACCATATTGGGATTAGGGTTTCAACATACGCATTTTGGGAGGGTACAAACATTCAGTCTGTGGCAATGACTGTGTTTATATAAAGTTCAAAACCAAGCAAAACAATTGTGTAGTATAGGAGTTCATACATAAGTGACAAAATTACTTAGAACAACAAAGAAATTCTTGTCACAGAAGTCAGAGTAGTGGTTATCTCTGAGGTGGGTAGAAAGCTATTGATCTAGAAGCATACTTGAGAAGTTTCTAGAGTTCTGACAATGTTCAGTTTCACACCCTTGATGTTGGATATATTAATACTGATATTTGCTATATAATCATTCATAAAACTGCACTTATATTTAACACATTATGCTTAATGTATGTTACTCTAACAATTTCATATTAATGAAAATGCATGTTCTAAACTCAAAGTATGTCCTCCTGCTCCAGCTGATGCCTGAATTCCAGTTGTAACGTCCATCCCCTCTCCAGTTCTTTGTACCTGAATGACCCTGATCATGTGGCTTACCTTTCTTATCTTCATCTTCAAATACAGTATGAATAATAACATTACCATTTTTGTGAAGATTTATTAAGGTTTATAGCTTAAATGAAGTGTATAACTGAAATGTACTTGTTTTGTCATTTTCATTGTTAAGAATAATGATTGTGATGATAGCTCATCACATTCCTAAGCATCTTTCTTTATGTTCTCTACACTGATACACAGAGTGCTGAAAACATTTTCTGTCCATCTTCTCACTTGTTTTCACTTTTGAATTACTGGAGGATTCTCCTGTGTATTACTGGGAGTTATTTTTCCCTGAGAATTACTGTAATTATTCTTCTGCCTTACTAGCTACTTTTTTTCAGATTCCTTTGGTGGTTCCTGCTCATATCACCCACCTCTTGATATTGAAGCATCTCAGGAGTTAGTACTTGAACCTTTTCTATCTGGATTATCTCATCTAGTTTCATGGACTGAAATGCTGCTTATACTAATGACCCCCAAATTTATATCTCCATCCTGGGGCTATGCCTTGAATGCCAAACTCATATGTACAACTGCCTACTTAACGCCTACTTAACACCCCTACTCCCATCCAAGTACTAACCAGGCCCGACCATCACCTAAGTGCATATTTGGGAATAACACCAATTGTGTATTTGACAGAGGCGGGGGGGGGGAGGGGTGGGAGGAGGAGGATGGGTGTATACCTATATGATGAGTGCAATGTGCACTGTCTGGGGAATGGGCACGCTTGAAGTTCTGACTTGGGGGGGATGGAGGTGGAGGCGGGGATGGGTGTATACCTACAGGAGGAGTGCGATGTGCACTGTCTGGGGAATGGACACGCTTGAAGCTCGGACTCGGGGGATTGGGAGGGACATGGGCAATATATCTATGCAGAACTTTTGTACCCCCATAATAAGCTGAAATAAAAAAAAAAACAACAACAAAAAAAAAACACCCCTACTAAGTTGTCTATTAAGCATCTCAACATTAACATTTCTAAAACTAAGCTCCTGATTTTTCCCTTCTAAATATGCTCATCCCATAATCCTCCCCATCTTTTTTTACAGAATCTCTGATCTTCCATTTGCTAAGCCCCCAAATCTTGGTGTTATATTTGACTTATCTCATTTTTTCATATACTATATTTTTATAGACTTTGAGGGTACAAATTCAGTTTTGTTACATGGATATATTTCATAATTGTGAAGTCTGGGATTTTTGTGTAACCATCACCCAAATAGTGTACATTGTACCCAATGAGTAATTTCTCATCCCTCACCTGCTTCCCACCCTCCCGCCTTTTTGAATGTTCAATGTCTATGTACATGTGTATATGAGTGAGGACATGCAGCATTTCATTTAAGATAATAGCCTCCAGTTCCATCCATCTTGATGCAAAGGACAGGATTTCATTCTTTTTATGGCTTAGTAATATTCCATGGTACATACATATCACATTTCCTTTTTTTTTATTTCAGAATATTATGGGGATACAAATGTTTTGGTTACATAAATTGCTTTGCACCATTTGAGTCAAAGTTATAAGTGTGCCCATCCCCCAGTTAGTGTGCATTATACCCATTAGGGTACATTTACCCTATTCTAGGTGTGAATTTACCTATCCCCAACTCCCTCCTCCCACTTACCCAACACCCTATGAATGTTACTTCCCATAAGTGTTGATCAATTAGTTCCACCTTAATGTTGAGTACATGAGGTGCTTGTTTTTCCATTCCTGTGATGCTTCACTTAGAAGAATGGCCTCCAGTTATACCCAGGTTAATAAAAGAGATATTAGTTCACCATTTTTTAATGGCTGAGTAGTACTTCATGGTGTGTGTGTGTGTATATATATATCTCACATTTTATTAATCTACTCATGAATTGATTGGCATTTGGGTTGATTCCACATTTTTGTGACTGTGAACTGTGCTGCAATAAACATACATATGCAAGTGTCTTTTCAGTAAAATAGCTTTTTTTCCTTTGGGTAAATATCCACTAGTAGGATTGTTGGATTAAATGGTAGATATGATTTTATATCTTTGAGGAATCTCCATACTATTTTCCATAGAGGTTGCACTAGTTTGCAGTCCCACCAACAGTGTATAAGTGTTCCTCCCATAATTTATTAATTGCCAAGGGTTAAGGTTCAGCAATTATAAGTAGGTAATAGTGGATACAAAGATGTCTAAAATCAACGTACATAAATCAGTAGCACTCCTACATACTAGTAACAGTCAAGATATGAGTCAAATCAAAGACTCAATACCATTCACAATTACTACAAAGAAAATAAAATACCTAGGAATATATATAACTAAGGCGGTGAATGACCTCTATAGGGAGAACTAGGAAACCTTGATGAAGGAAATAGCACAGAACGCAAACAGATGTAAAAATATTCTATGCTCATGGACTGGCAGAATCAACATTGTTAAAGTGTCTATACTACCCAAAGTAATCTACAGATTCAATGCAATCCCTATTGAAATACCAACATCATTTTTTGCAGATCTAGAAAAAATAATTTTATGCTTTGTATGGAATCAGAGAATTTATGAATAAGACCCCCAAACCAATCACAGAAACAACAAAAATAAATAAATTGGGACCTTATCCAATTAAAAAGCTTCTGCATAGCCAAGGAAACAATCATTACAGTGAAGAGACAACCTACAGAATGGGAGAAAATATTTGCATCCTATACATTCTACAAAGGGCTGATAATTACAATCTATAAAGAACTCAAGCAAATCAGAAAGAAAAAAATCAAACACCCTATTAAAAAGTAGGCAAAAGACATGAACAGAAACTTTTCAAAAGAAGATAGACTAATGGTCAACAAACATATGAAAAATGCTCAATATCTGTAGTCATCAGGGAAATGCATATCAAAACCATAGATATCATTTAACTCCAGTGAGAATGGCTTTTATCAAAAAGTCCCAAAACAATAAATGTTGGCATGGACGCAGACAGATAGGAACACTCGTACACTGCTAGTGGGACTGCAAACTAGAACAACCTCTGTGGAAAGTAATATGGAGATATCTTAAAGAGCTACAGATAGAACTACCATCTGATTCAGCAATCCCATTACTGGGTATCTACCCAAAGAAAAAAAAGACATTCTACAAAAAAGACATCTGCACTTGAATGTTTATAGCAGCACAATTCACAACTGCAAAGATGTGGAAACAACCAAAGTGCCCATCAATACATGAGTGGATTAATAAAATGTGGGGTATGTATACCATGGAGTTCTACTCAGCCACAAAAAAGTGGTGAACTAATACCTCTTGTATTAACCTAGATGGAACTGGAGACCATTCTTCTAAGTGAAGTATGAATGAAGATCTTGTATAGCCAAAGGAATCTTAAGCAAAAAGAACAAATTGGGAGGCATCAATTTACCAGACTTCAACCTATACTGCAAGACCATAGTAACCAAAACAACATGGTACTGGCACAAGAACAGAGGCATAGACCAATGGATCAGAACAGAGAACCCATATATAAAACCATCCTCATATTGACATCTGTTCTTTGACAAGCAGACAAAAACATAAACTGGGGAAAATAATCTCTATTCAATAAATGATGCTGGGAGAAATGGATAGTCACATGTAGAAGACTGAAACAGGATGCGCATCTCTCACCACTCACAAAAATCAACTCATGATGGATAACAGACTTAAACCTAAGACATGAAACCATCAGAATTCTAGAAGAAAATATTGAAAAAACTCTTACAGATGTCAGCCTAGGCAAAGATGTCTAACAACATTAACATTTTTATACGATGTATTAGACTTTATTCTTCTAATCAGACTTCTAATGATAGACCTAAACTTGCTTATGCATTTTAGCCTTGTGAGTAAGCCTTGGCCTTGCAGACCACTGAAATATCATTCCTTGCCATTCAAATTTTGGTCTTTGGATCTGCAATATCAGCTTTATGTGGGATCTTATTAGAAATGTAGAATCTAAGGTGATCCCCAGACCTACCAAATCATATGGTACCTTTTCACAAAATCCTCGGGTATTTGTATGTCCATAAAAATTTAAGAAGTTTGCTGTAAATCACTTTTACACTTCTTGCAAGTGATTTAATTTTTTTCTCTACCTAGTTATATTACTGCTTTTAGTTAGAATAAAAAAGAAAAAAGAAAGAAAGAAAGAAAATTTTGACTCTAGAGTGGCCAGCAACAGGCTTTGTTAGACACTGTAGATAAACCTAGGGTTCTAATGGAATGGTGGCAAAGTGGCAAAATCATTGAAAAGTTCTGGCATCTGATGACATTGCAATGTGAAATTCTCATACAGGAATAATGTAACCTCTCAGTTAGGAGCCTTTTGAAACCGTGTAACTAATTGATGTTCACCCCCTTCAGACATCACATGCAATTACCATGCTACATGGGGTACAATTCAACTTGAAGTTAATTTACTAAATGCAGAGAGAATTTCCAACATTAAAGGCATAAAGAAGTCCACTTAGAGGGAGAATGTCTTTCAGGTCTGAACGTACAGAACACTGGCCCAGTGATATGAGGCCTGAGTCATACACATCTGTTGCAGAGATGAAATAAAAAAGCCTGGAATCCTATACTATTATATTTTAAGTATGCATCATGTGTAGGGTAGTAGCTTACAACGGAAAGAGTCTTAGGAATATATGTGAAAGAAAAAAAAGCTAAAGCCTTATTTGCCTTTATTTAATACTAAGAAAAATTATTTGGGGCCAGTGTTTTATCAACTGCAAACACGGATGCCAGGCCTTCCTACTAAGTTTACTATTTGTCCAGGGTTAAGGTACAGTAGTTATGAGGATGGTCTGAGAAAGAGGTATATACAAATGTATTGTAGACACACAGAAATGGCTTAATCTGACATTGTGTTCATTAGATTAGACAAAACTACCTTCTCTTTTCTGAAAATTAACTTACTTTTTCTGCAAAATGTCTCATTAATGTCAAAATTGCAGCCTGAACTGTGCAAACATCAAGCAAATTTGTGTTATTTACTCTTCAATTCTGCAGCAATGCATGTACCCACCACAAGGTTTTCTATATTCACTCAATAAAATATCTGCATCTGTATTGCTTTTTTTATGTTGCTTCCAGTTGCCTCAAAACACAAATAAGATTATTTATATGACCCGTAAATCACTTCCACCCACAAACAGCTTTACTTTTGAATCCTTAGGCAAGTGTGATTTAAAGTTCTCTCTGCTCTTTTTTTAGAGAAATGAGCAAAAACAATACATGTGTAATATTATAGTCATTGCCTCCAAACTATAAAATTAATTTACTGAAACATAGCTTATTGAAGTCATGTGAAGACATTCAAAAAGTATGTTATTGGATATTGTTATGCTTTTAAAGAATATTCTGTCAGAATTTCTTTTGTTGATTTATATGCATGTACACACATAGACAACACATATATTTGTGTATATGATTATAAATATAATAGCTCAGACTTTCTTCTTGCCACCTCTAGGGAGCATCACTTGTACTTAGTGTGGCAGAGATTGGCTATTTATTAAATAACCCAAATCCTTTTTATCCTGGGCACAAGCCTAGACTTTGTTTCATAGATTACATTAGAGTTGGAAATGTCCAGGTGATTGAGTTCTATGCTGAAGAAAGTAGTCTCTAACAGATTGGATTCCTGAATGACTGGAGCAGAAATCTCTTCTACCGCACATTAGCATACACACCTTCCCACAAACCCGCCACATCCCTTTTCCCAGCGTCAGTTGTATGTGGCCATTGTGTTCAACCACTGAGATTTTGCATTTTACGTGGCAGTGTAGTTAGCACTACTTTCTCTATTATAGAATAAGCATGCATGTGAAAACATGCATATGTATGTCTCAAGAAATTATTAGCTGCCATCCATCCCTAAACTTACTCCCTCCTTACCTCATACACATATTTTTTAAAAATCTGCAAGAAAAATGTTAACAAAAAAGGAAGAACAAAGGAGAAATAAAACAAAAGATACTGCAGGGAAGGGAGATGTGTGAATGACAAGAGGCTTGATCTTGTCCAGTGGGTATCTAGGGGCAGTCTGTATGTCCTGAATCTCAGGAAACCTCAGAATTGTTGGTAGTCTCGTTTAATTTAGGGGCTCTTTTCTATTACCAATACTGATACTCAGATCTACATAAGAAGAAAAGCATCCTCAAAGTGCCATTTCAGTTATTCTTAAGTAATCCTTACCTTGTTATGTAATCCTTACATTTCACCCTCAAACATTTGAGACTACAAAAAGTTAAACTATTCTGTGGTTTGTTATTTAATATCGTCATTAAATTTCTATACTGTAAAGTGATTTTAAACAGACATCAAAGTAATTCTATGCTGAAGTATGCTATAAATACAATGGAACAGATCAAGATTCAAAATATTTTAAATATATCAAGAAATAATGGGAAAATCCTGGCAATATATGTCAGAAAATTTGAATTCAAGAGTAAAATATAACTTTGAAGGTGATTAATGCCATTTTTGCCCATGAAATTTTAAACATGAATTAAAATTGCCTTCCAAGAGATAATTAAGAGAGATGTCTGTGGCTTGGGAATAGAAAGCATCCATTGTAAGCATCTCTGAAGTATTTTCCAATCATATTTATCAGCTATCTGATATCATAATTTTAAAATAATCCTGTTCCTTCCCCTTTCTAAATATTCCTATTCTCAGAATACATTGAACAGCATGCTTGTGTAAAAACTAACAAACAAAATACTCTAAGGAGAGAAAAAATCTCTCCGTGTTCTTCCCCAAAGAAATTGATAGTCCAGACTATACTTTTAATTTTTCTTAGCTTTCTCCACTTGGATATTCCACTTAAGCCTCAGATTCAGTACATAGCAAACTCAAATCCCTTGTCCCTATCTTGTTCATTTTTTCTGGATTCCTTAATTCTATTACTGACAACAGGATTAAGTTATCTTTGGCTCCTTCCTCACTTCACCTTCAATTTCTAATTGGTGACCAAGTCCTAGTGATTCTCATTCTGACTCTCGTTTCCTTCTTGTATCTTGTGCTGGTTCATATTCTCCTTACCTTTCTCTGGCATGTTGTTCTAGTTTCCTAACTTGCCTCATTCGGATTCTCTCCTATCCACTCTAGACCATGTTGTCAGATTAATCTTATTGAAGCTCAATTCTCTTTTTAAAAAACACCTTATTGAGGTGCAATGGACATAAAGAAAACTGAACATATTTAATATATGTAACTTGGGGTATTTGGAAATCTGTAAACACTTGTCATATAAGAACTACAATTTATGTCATAAACCTATTCAACACCTCCAAAAGTTTCCTCCTGCCCTCTTATTATTATTGATATTAATAACACTTAGTATAAGATTAGACTCTTACAAAAATTTTAAGTATACAATATTGTTAACTATAGGCACAATGCTGTGCAGATTTCTAAGATTCTTCATCTTGTATATTGAAGACCAATTTTGACCATATCAGTCCTTTGTTCAAAACTCTCCAGTGGCTCCCCACAAAATACTGACAAGCCCAAATATCTTTGCCTGGCATCCAATATTTCCCAAATTATTTTCCCAATTTTAATCCCCATTACTTTCTGTTATGTACCCAGTTCCCAGTAACAGTATAGTATTGCTTCTTATACATTCCCTTTGATTTATTGCTTTTATCCCTCTGCTCATGTCCTATGTCAGGAATGTCCTCCCATCATATTCACATGTAATCCAAATCCAATGCAGGAGTCATCAATCTCTTCTCTGAAGTTTAATAATACTTTTTTCATCTCTATTTTAACATGTATATTTATTCAAGGTTTCTATGTGACTGAAAATTTGGGGAGATGAATGTGTTTTATATCAGAGGGGCAAAAACATCTTTAACTTGAATATCATTATTATTACTATTCCTTGTGCTTGGGCCACCATGAGATTTAGTGATTCCATATGTCTCATGCATCCTTTCTCTTCTCCATCACATTAAAAGCAAAAACATACAAACATGAACCCGGTAATGACACTAACAACTATCCTTCTCATTTCCTAATGCAGAGAAAGTTGGCTCTCCAAGGCTCCTGCTGTCAATTCAGGTCAGGGCTTCCCTCTGCATGTTCAAAAATTCAGCAGAAGCTTTGAAAAGACCACTTTGAAGAATCTGTTTAACTTCTCAGACCACACAAAGTGTTTCATCTTTTTTATCTGTGTGTGAGATGATGGGGAGATTTAAGCTGCAGAAGAGTTTTTTACTTTGTACCAATACAAGTCTAAGGCTCATAAGTATAAAAATAGGATAATTGTACAATTTTCTTATAAGGTAGGCATTATTATTATTCCCATTTTGCAGATAAGGATGCTGAAGCATGGAAGATTAAGGAACTTGCCCAATGTTACATGGCTACAAAGTGGTAGAGTTGGGAGGAAGGCAGATTTTTTAGTCAAAATAGGCTAGATTTTGTTATAATAAATTAATCAATAAATCACTTCAGAATTTCAATAGCTTTGACTCAGTAGTCCTTAGCACCAACTTATTTCAAATGCATGAAGTGAAAATTGCTTGCAAAGAGCAAAATCAGATTGAAATGCCAGCCTATCTGAGTGAGCTTGACTTTAAGAAATCCCTGTTATGTGTAGCCACAATTTCCAGATACACTGATTATTTACCCATTTGAAATAACTTTTTTAATTATATAAAAGTGAAATGATTCTTTACATCTTCACCCATAAAGTCACCAGAGTATGGCATAGAATTACTACATTAAAGCTAAGCTAATAGAGAAAAGACCGCACAAGACTGAAAAAGACCAAGGTTCAAATTCCAGCTCTACCATTGACTGACCTTATGTTAGTTACTGAACTCTTTTGGGCTTCAGTTTTCTAATCTGTAAAATGAAATAACAGCATTGGCTCTATAGGATTATTTTCAAGAATAATATATTAAACAACATGTACTAAGTGGCTAGGTCTTTGGGATGCAACTGTCCTGGGTTTGAATTCCAGTTTGAACATCTAATGTGTGTGTAACACTGGGGCATTTGCTAATTTCCTCATCTTTGAAATGGTTATAATAAAATCTGAATCTTATAGGATTATGGGAAAATTAGACATAAAATATAGAAAGCCAATAATCCACATGACATGCAGTAGGAGCTTAATATGTGGTTGATCTGAATATTTAATATTATCATTCTTTCACATCTGTAGAGATAGAGTCCATGGTATTTCTAAATCTTTTTTGAGACAATATTAATTATCCTTGACTTCAATCACTTAAATCTCAAACGAAATAATAACACATTATTCATGTCTTCCTTTAAATCCCTTCACTGACTCACCAGTGCCTTCTGTGTAACATTTTAATTTCTATTCCTAACATTTCATGTACCTGCACAGCAGGCTTACTAAGCAGCTCTTAGTCTTTCCTATATGCTGTTCCCTGGGCACAAGGAAGACACAGCTTGTTAAGCCATATAGTATGCTTCCTGAAGCACAGAAATTTGAAAAAAAGTTCCTGCAATCTTACTTCTCAAATTGACTTTGTTATACAACATAGAATTGATTTATTCAGTTTCCCATCATCTTTTTCTTGCTCAGACATTCAAAATCCCGACTTTCATTTTTCTCCTTCTTCATATCTTTCTAAAGCTGTCTTAATTGGAATAGCTCTAGCGCTTAATTAAAACAATGAACGTTTAGTTTACACAATTTGTCCACAATATAACCTTGCAGTGATGATTTATTTATGTGGGCATTACATTTATGCTCTCTCAACTCTAGTGAGCTAAACAAAATTTTCCTTTTTAAATACCTTGATGTCCTTGTTAAAGGATTTAATTGATACGAGGAGACAACAACAACAAATCTCTGGGTTTTAACTGTTATAGACTAATGAGGAAGAAAAGAGACGTAGTATGCCATGCACATAAATCTATAATTCACCTGCAGGTACTAGACTATTTAATGCAGAAGGTGATTGAAGATTTTATAAAAGCATTCATATATTTTACTAAAATCTGATATGCTTAAAACTTGATTGGTGTTGGATACTATAGTTGGCTGCACAGTGCTAGTTCATTCATTAGGGCAACAAATATTTTGAATTAGGACTTCACTAGTTGCCGGGTTATCAGAGGAAGCTCTGTGCTTTGAGAGAGAACTAAAAGATATGAAAAATAAATTTCAGGGAAGATAGAAGAATTTTTCAAGTAGAAGGAACATGATGGCCAAAGATCTTAAAGCTCAAATGAGGCTACAATAGCAAATAGTGGTTTGATTCCCAAGGGCCATGTGTTCCATGTTAAAAAGTTTTGGGCTTTACCTTAACTGAAATGGCCTTCAAAATCATACATTAAAAAGGTATTTAAAAGTCCAGAAATCACATAACTTACAACACAATATGGCTATTAAACCAGGGTAAGCTCACTATGCAAAGAGAACACATGGAAACTCATCTAATATCATCCTGGTGAATCAGAAAAGGGTCTTCTGAGAAAGTGATGTCTATTCCAAGACCTGAAATCTGAGGAAGCAAAGCGAGGAAGTTATGAAAGTCTTTTCTGATGGAAGGAGTAATATGCAAAGGTTTGGCAGAGGCAGCTTGATATAGTAGGTCTGCGGTTATGTAGTAGGCAATAGTATAAGGAGAGAGCAGAGGTCTGGTAAGAGGCAACAGATGAAGCAGAATAGGCAAGCAAGGTTTGAACCAAGATGGACTTTAACAGCCATAGGCACTATTAATTTTTATTCTAATGTCAATGAGAATAATGAAGGGAATGTCCTGTCTCCTGTCCTCATAACTGTCTTCCTCTTACGGCCAACATAGACAAGTAAAACCATTATAATACACTGGATCTGCTTCTTCAACACATATCTCCTAGAAAGATACTCTGCGCTAGGCAAAGTATTAGGCACTAGAAGAGAAAAGCAAGAAAATAGGCAACATACTCATTCCCATCTTCCATTTGCCCGACTATTTTTTATTAAGCATTTACTGTGCAGTCTGTGTTAGGGATACAATGACGCGGGAAATACAGATAGCGCCTCTGCTCCTATTGAGTTCTAATGAAACACTTGTTGTGTTACATAGAGAGAGGCTTATGGGGCTTGGGAACACAAAGGAGAAGCACCTAAAGTGATTTTTGCCTCCATGTAGTGTCTACATAATGGAGTAGGTAAGAGATAAAAGTGTTATCGAGACAGATTTTCCAAAGATGAATAGGAGAAAGAGAGTGAAGAAGCTTTTATAAGGACAAGAGGAGACAAAGACTATACAGTGTTCAAGGAACTCCTATAAAGGACGTCAACCATACAATTGACTCTAGCACAAAATCTGTAAACAACAGAGAAAAAGGCCCCTGTTCAAAACAGATTTCCTCACTAGTTCACAGAAAGAACAAATTTATTCACTTGCTAAGTATAAAATCAGTCACATTAATTGACATTAGGTTAAACTTGACAGGATCTAGGGACTAGAAAAGGGGACATTACTATTTTAATTTTAAATGACTTTATTTCTATATCTCTAATCGAGAGTAAACAAAGGCTTATGATAGTTCCACAGCTGGTAAAGGGAAGCATGATGCAGATAACTATTTTTATTTAAATTGATGTGTTGTATTCATAGAGATTAGGGCAGCATGCTGCAGCTGCAAGAGGCAATTTAAAATTAGAGCAGCTTCAACAGTGTTCACAATTTCATCCAAATTCCTGTGCCTTGCCCTACAGTAAGCATTTTTATTTTGCATTGGTGATGTCTGTGCATGTGCACGCACACACATTTCATATTTTCATGAGAAATTGAGACTCAACTGCTCTCAAGTCTGAAATTAAAATTATCATGTGTTAGATAATAATATCTCTCTCTCTCTGCTGGTGTCCGTAGCTTAATAGTCATGTTAAAACTGCCACTTCATAGCTTCTGCTTCTACAAATAAAGCAGCATCATTTAATTTCCAGTACCTGAACAGGTACTGTTTGTTCCACATACAACAGAATTATAAAAACTTTCCTTCAGTGTTATCTGACCAAAAATAATTGCTACATTTCAAAGAGTAGGTTATGTAACTCAGATGGCCTAGATTTCTCCGGGCTTCAAGGGTCGTTCTTTTCCTTTAAAGCCCAAATAAGAATACTTCAAATCCTCACTCTGGTGTCCACAGAGGTCCGGATTTTTTTTTTTTCCTGGGTTTCCTTCTTCATGTGTTTCTGGGGTCTCTTCACAGAAGTCTTACGCTGGATAATTCATAATATCCAGCCTTGCTTAGTAGGGCATTGTCCAGTTCAATGATAATGTCTTTGCTTCATATGTGGAGAGCCTTTTACAAAGTACTTGTTCATTCATCTCATTTAGCCTCACATAATGTCCTACACAATGTGACTCACATGCTAATGACACACAGATTTAATTGTGGCTTAGACTTATGTCTTATGATTCTCAATCCTATGCTTAACCACATACTACATTGTCTCAAGTCTTGTGAGGTTGTTCTAATCAAATGAGCAAATGCATGTGAGAAAACACTGAAAAGGATAAAGTGTGTTCCAAATAAATTCATGATGTTTTATTTCGTTGCGGTTTGACACAGTTAAAGGTGTGACAGGCGAGGCTCTTCCTTCTGTTCTATTCTTTGGATAATGATCAGATTAATCTCTCTGCACGTTCCATCTATTACAGAGCCAAGCATATAAGGATGTTTTATTCTGAAAATTCCTTTGCTTACAGTCCAAGGCGTTGAATCATAATAGTGTTTGAAGTTTCTCAGCTCAGGGGAGAACTGTGGGGTTGATGATGCTGGCTGTGGTGTATAGTTCTGCAGATTGCCCAGCCTGCTCGGCGAGGCTCTCAGTATCTCGGGGGAGACTAGACCTGCCACTGGTAAAGCATGCAAAACAACAAGGCCACTGATTGATTTAGGAAGTGACAAATGTGTCAGGATTCCCTTGTGGGAAGATGTGGAAATCTGGCTTGTCCAAACATCCTTGGCAACTGTTGCAAAGTCTTTTTGATTGTGGGAAATTGTAGTCTGGCTAACTAACTCAAAAGGAACTCATGCATGGCCCAATTTTCTGCTAGTCTGGCATAGAAACTTTCAGTAATAAATTCAGGGAAGTGAGTAACATTTGCATTATAATCTCACAAGGGCCACAATTAGAATTCCTCTGTCCTGCAGTGAGGTGCTGTGGCCCGGACCCAGACAGCAGAAGGATAACTCTTTGCAGGGAACTACAATAGCAGCCCCTCAATGGCTGGAGCCTGGAAATGATATTGAAGAAAGAATTGATCTCCAATAAACATAGATGACATCTTTCAGTGTATTCATTTTTTTGCCAGTTTCTCCTTTAATAATCTGCCTCTCTCCAGTGTGATCTACCTGCAGTTCCTCAACATTTTCACATGTACCACTGTCCTAGTTCTCATAGTCTCCCTTCCTGCCTTTCTTTAACGGAGAACTATACAATGAAAACTGTTCTGTTACTTTCTTCAGCAAAGATTTCACTGCTGTGTTTGGCTCAGCTCCATTTCACTTAAATGAGGTAAAAACATTATGAAACAACCCATTATTTATGTGCACTTGACTTCTTTATAAATATATGTAAAATATCTAAATGAATAATGTATGTATTTAAGAAGTTGTAATAAATACTTTATAGATGAAAACTATTAAAATTAGATTTAAGTTAAGGAAGGAAGGCAAAAAGCTAAGGTCTTTGAGAACAGAAAATTATCATCCATAAGCAAAAATACCTAGTTCATAAATCATAAGTAAAACACCTACTTTAATGTTCATAGTATATAACTCAACTTCCATTTTCCCCATAGTTCCATATACTTTTCAAGAGAATATTTTAATCAATCATTCTCAAATAGTAACAGTTATAAATGGGAAAGGAATATATTTTTAATCTGTTTTTATGAAGAAATAAATATATTAAAAGGCAGATTGCTAAATTAGAGCATCTACTTCCTACAGTGTTTCAAATGCTAGGGTTTTGTGTTTAAACCACAACTGGTTTGTACTCAAGAAAACTTCTGTCATCTTTTCCTAGATATTAAAATATAATCACCATGAAAACCATTATCATCATCAATATCAACCGAATCTGTCTTTATCCTTTGTGAAAGAAAAATCCACATTCCCTGAAACACTGAAATGTTCCAAAACTCTGCTATTGAGAGATACAGAGCTATGCAATTATGAATGTATTTGGGGGAAAATTAATAATCAAGGGTAAGAGAAAACATAAAAATAAAATTGTATGGCTTAGAAGCCAATCATACAAGTGGTTCCTAGCTATAGCGGATATTTGTCATGTTTGGCTTGCCCAGAATCATTTAAATGTCTTTTGGGTATTTGGGGAATTTCTCACACTGAGTTCTATCCTCCCATGGTAGAACCCAGGACTCATTGTTGCAGCCCCCCTTTGCTACTAGGGCACAGGCAGGTGACCTAGGCTCTGCTGATTAGATATAACTCTGTAAGGCAGCTGGAAGGAACAATAGGAACCTTTATGAGACAAGAAAGAGAAACAAAAAGGAGGCATGTGCAGAACGTGTTAGTACCTTCTAGTGAGCATGTCGGTAAAGGAGTAAGACTGTTTGAAGGTAGCAGTGGTGGAAGTTTGTGGTTAGGGCATTAGTATCATTGGTGCAAACTGTGTTGACTCCAACAACTGTACTATGTGTGCTCGTTGGGGGTGATGGTGATGTCTTTTCTACAATAGTTTATGTGGCATGATTAGAAATTTTTCCTGGCTGGTTTTTGGCTGTCTGGAAGATATTTTGGACTACCTAATATACTCTAATAAATTTCTGAGTTGTTTTCAACTGGAAGATTGACTGATACACTATGCAATGATTTTTTTTTCGTTGTATTTGAATATAGTCTTCTAGTTCTGGTCTAATTTGCTGACTTCCTAATACATTGTTTAGTATAATCTTAAAGTCATCATCCATTGGTCAACTGCAACTCATCCACTTTGATGGTGTTTGAGCACACTCTTACTTGCTCTTCTTTCTTTTTTAAAGTATCTATCACCTTTACACAAAGTATATATTTTATTTATTATGTTTATTACTTACTGCTTGTCCTGCCAACATCTTCCTGCAAAATGCAGACTCCATAGGTTTTATTAAAAATTATAATCTATTTGGGACATTGATGTGTCCTAAGTGCCCAACTGGACACTTATCTGGCATGGTTAGGGCACAATAAATATTTTTGAATGAATTTCTAAATAATATACCAATTCATCTTTGTGCTTTCAGAGGACTTATGGAGAAATGGTTCCTAATGGCATTTTAAACAGAAATATGGTAGAGTTATTTTCTTTCTTTCCAGATTCCTTGGCCTTTCAGTGAGCCCAGGAATTTGGATCAAGTGAATCTCAGATGCAAATTAAGGATATTTCTCTCTTCCCCACTAATTTTCTTTAAGAAGAAGAACTCCCTATCATTCACCTGCTTTTCGTCTGCTAAGACACTTTTTTGTAGATATTCCTCTAAATGTCCTCATACCTTCCTACCAATAGTCTACATAAAAATGTATTATTAGTACTAAATAGCATTAATAAATAAGTATTGTATTCTAAAATAATGCATAACTGAGACAAATTCACTATTGTATCAAAATAAGTGCGAGGAAAAAATTTGAATACAGTTGACATCAAAATAACTAGGAAACGTTTGCTCAATAAAACTGATCTAAAAAGGAAAGCTAATAAATATTTCAAAATGGTGAATAAAACCAATGCATTTTTAGGAAGTTTACATTGTCTGCTCGCTCATATGAACACAGTTTTCTTCTAAAATGATTCACAATTGGATCTGGTTTTTTTTCTCTTTCAATATAGAATGGAGAGTATATTCCGAGGGCTTGAAAAAGAAAGCTCCAGAGTTTTTTGCCAAGTATAGATTATTGACAATTACTACAATTTATCTTAGTAAGGACTTTATACGTTTAAGGGAAAGAAATGAAAAAAGAGGAAGACTATGAATGCATTAATGCACATCACTATCGGTCAGAAATTGTGCTAAATGTTTTATAAATGTCTTTTTACAAATGCCATTTTATATAATCTTTATAACTCTAAGAGATATGTATTATTATTATTAATTATTGAGAAAACCAAGCCATTGAGAATTGTCTGAGTCCATGCAGTTATTAAACCAGGAAATTTACAAAACTCTGACTTTAAAGTTGTTGTTTGAATGTAGTGACACGCTAAGGATAAGGACATGGAAAATTACCATGAGGGCCTTTATTACCTTTTATTGATGATGAGAAAAATGATCTCCAACATAGATCTGAAAACTCTTAAAGGACTTGAAAAAAACTACTGGCCTGTCTTAGATATGTCAGCTGTCATGGAACAAGAGAATTGCAAGAAAAAAAGGAATGTTGATTATTCAAATCCCAAGAGAATAAAATGGACTGAGAATTTAAATTTAATTAGAAAACACATTTTCATTCCTGGCAATCTAATTTGCATTCTTAAACTTCATTTTTTAACAACATCAATGGAATAACAGATAACATGACAAAGACGTAGAGTGACAGAATGAAAGTACGTATCTTTGTTTACTTTATAAACATCATATACTAGCTCCTATTATTTCTTTCCTTGATAAACTATTCTCCTCATAGTTTCCTGAGGCACTGCTTCTAAACAAAATCTTCATTTGAATAACAGGTTCTTCTTTACAAAATTTCCTATGTAAGTCAAACTAATTTTCTCCCCAGAGAGCGTTCCTGTCCCAGCAAGACCTAAGCCCCATAAAATATTCCCAAAGAGACCAATCAAACTGCATCAATTTGACACACTCAGAATTTGACTTTCTTAAGAAAAATCTATACATATGTGTTCTCAAATGTAATTAATATCAGTAAAACTACATATTATAGTACATTTCCATTAAAATTTTAAGAGGTCATTGTTGAAGATGTTATGTTAAAAATATTCTTAACATCACAGGACATTTTCCATAAAACCTATATATCCCAAGAAATATATCATCAAAATAAGAAATGTACTCCATTGCACAAATCTGTGAGTTTTAAGAATGCCGTACACAACAATTCAATACACTTTTGTTCAAAATCCAAACAGAAAGATATTCAGAGTTTTCTAATGTGGCAGCATTTTTCTGTAGTTGACCGAATAGGAAATGGAAACAAGTCACCTTTACTGCATTTCAAAACCAAAAGCAAGATCCGGGGATTGAATGCATTATGAAAGCTTAATGAACTCCTTGTAAACTAATCTTTGAATAACCCAAAGATTAGAAGCTATTATTTATATCACAAGTTAACAATATATCAACATTGTCATTATAAGTCAGCCATGAAACGGATGAATATTGTTTGTTTTTCAAAAACATAAAATAAAAATAAAATAAAATCAGTAGTAGACAATAGTTCCCTTTCTATGAAAGTTAATTTTGTAATATTTCATGTGCTCTTAAGTTTTAACCATCTCAGTGAACTACACATAGGTCTTTTGCCACCATTATCTTCATTCTAGTGAAACTTGGTTTTTATAGGTGAGTATAAAAAACCTGTATGAATAAATTATTTGAATATTTGGGAGCTGTCTGTATATGGGTATATTGTTATCACTGAGAACACTGAATGGTTCTGATTCTGATAGGATATTTCTATGCTTTATGTCAAATTTGAGTTTGCTATCATAATTTTAAACAAATGCTCTAACTTCTTGACTTTCTGTGTGTTCTCTGGAGGAGTAGCATCTCCATTACCAAAGAGTTTGTTAGAAATATAAACTCTTTGGCCTATCTCCAAACTATTGAACTCAAATCCACAGTTGAACCAAATCCTCTTGTGATCCATATATACCTTTTATGTAGTCAGCCTTAAGTGTTATTAAAATAAAAGTGATATTAAATAAATATTTAGTGAATGGATTGATGAAAGGGAAAATATTTTTTAGTCATATATCCTATATGTTGTTCTGGTTCTATTATGTGTTACTTGCCTGACATTGGAAAAGTAACTTAATCACTCTGGGCTCTTGCCTCATCTACAAAGTAAAAATAATAATCCAGATCTATTGTGTTAAATCATATTAAAAATGAGAAAGTACTTTGTAAACTGGAAATCTACATGTGTCAGTTTGTATCATTGTTATTATGTACCAATCTTCCCAACAGGATTGTATGCTAAAGGAATTTGTTTAATAACTCAAAGAATTGAATCACTGAAGACAGAATTTCAGCAGAGATATTTAATATTTTAGGTCAGAAGAATTTTTCTAATTGTCCCTAAAGCTTATATTATAGACCATCATAGGTGTGCTGGCTCTAACACAGGAGTGTGTAGGCAAGCACTGATGAGTAGGTGGTATAACGTAAAGTAGAGGGGTGAAAACTCAGGAGAAGATAGGAAGAATATTAGGCAACAATACTGCCAGGGTTCATACCATACCCTTCCACTGATCTTCTAGAATGAATGTCTCTTCTCTCTCACTTTGTGCAGACCTGCTAGTATCATGACAACTTGTTCCTACTCCTTCCTCTACCCCTTACTTGGTATTTCCAGATCTTTCTTGATAAGGGGGCCTATCTAAAAATGATACAAGCCATATACGACAAACCCACAGCCAACATCATTCTGAATGGGGAAAAATTGAAAGCATTCCCACTTTGAACTGGAACCAGACAAGGCTGCCCACTGTCTC
>CM052440.1:32254203-32296011 GCA_028533085.1 Varecia variegata
TTGATGAGTGCGATGTGCACTGTCTGGGGAATGGACACTCTTGAAGCTCAGACTCGGGGGGTTGGGAGGGGCATGGGCAATATATTTAAGCAGAACGGTTGTACCCCCATAATAAGCTATAATAAATAAATAATAAGAAAAAGAACATCTGTTCTTACCTCTCTAAAAGCATATCTGGTACATTTGGATTGGGTCATTTGATCTGTGGTGTTTTTTTGAAGGGGTCTTCTAGAATTCTTATGCTTCCATTCTTCGAACTGTCTAGATTGTGCAGAAAAACCAGCCCTTGGCAAGGGTGGGGAACCTGTGGCCCTCTATTAAATAGATCCTTAAGTGTGGTCTTTTGACTCAATCCAAATTTTACAGTTTGTAGGCCCTTTTTGTGAAAGATTCTGATGCCTTAAGTTCAAATAGAGGGGTTCACATTAAAAGATGTGATTAACTATAAATATCTGTTCATTAGCTGTGAAATTGAATCTTTTATATGTGTTTCCTGAGTTTCAATAGGTTCATTAAAATTCACTTTTAAGAATGATGAGTATTCATCATGCTGTTTTGTTCGAAGTGCTAAAGCTGTTCAAATATCCTCTGTAAAATTATTACTTGTGCATGTTTGACATTCATGTAAGAATATTTGAGAGGGAGGGGAGGCAGCGAGGTAAGGGAGGGAAAAGAGAGACAGACAGAGAGAAAGAGAGACAAGAGTCAAGAACCTAGAAAAGAAAAATCAGTCACAATCACAAAGCTGTTATGTGGTCCAGTCGGGATTTGAACCCATGAATGTCTCCTTTCAAAGTCCAACCACTCATTGGGCACTCAAAAAATATTTGTTACATGATTGTACAAACTAATAACTGCCATTTCTACTATAGAACACTGGAGAAGTGAAATAAGCTAGGAACAGAAAATTAAACACCATATGTTCTCACTTATATGTGGAAGCTAAAAAAAGTTGAGCTAATATTAATAGAAGTAAAAAGTAGAACAGAAGATACTAGAGTTGGGGAAGGAGAGGATCGGGAGAAATTTGCTAAAGGATACAAAATTACAGCTAGATGGGAGGAATAAGTTCTAGTGTTTTATAGCACTGTAGGATAACTATAGTCAACAATAATATATTATATAGCTTCAAATAGCTAGATGGAGGATATTGCATGTTCCCAACACAAAGAAATGATAAATATTTGAGATTGATGGATATACTAATTACCATGATCTGATCACTATACATTACATGTATGGTAACATCACTATGTATCCTATAAATGTGTAATTATTATGTGTCAAAAAATTTAAAAAAGAAAATTTATTAATGAGGGAAAAGGAGAATTGATTAAAGAGAAATTTTTGACTAGATGAGGCTATAAATGAGGAAAATATCAGAATAGGAAAAAGAAAAAAAATCAAGTGCTTTCTGTAATGTATTTGTTTACTAGTTTCAATATTATGCTACCATATTAATCTCTTTCACAGTTCCTTTTCATTGATTTCTCTCTAGACATACAAACTAATAAGACTGTTACTTCTTTAAACAATTACCAGTCATATATGTTATTTATAAGATAATTATGACGTTGCATTTATTTGGCATTTGTATTTATATGTTTTAAGTTTACCAGCATATCACAGTTTTAAAAATATAGTCCGTCATCTGATAGTAACTTCTTTGAATTAAAATACTCTCAGGAAACACATTACTCCAGTTTACACTTCAATTGAACAAAACATATATTTCCTTGCAACCACTGTGAAATAAATAACCAGGCTTTAAATCTGTGAAAGTTTCTAAAGGTTGTATGCACTCTTAGGTAGATCTATTGTAGAAAATGTCAACAGGAACATTTTTATATACTAACCAATTTTTTGCATTTTGCAATTTAATGATAAAAATGTACTGTTCTTCATCCCTGATTATAAGAACACATGGTTTCATCCATCTTAAGGGATTTTAAGAACATCAGATTCTTCTATTCCACAAGGATTTATACCTAATATAGAAAGTACAAACTAATTTCAAAACAAGCTTGCAAAAAAACATGACACTACTTAAGTAATTTATACATTTCTAAGCAGTTCAAAAATAAGTGTTAACTAACTGGTAAGTTTCAGACACCATAGTAGGCATCTTGAGTACAAAAATAAATAAGACCAAATCCTGTCCAAAAGGTACCTGTAATAGAAGGAGACAGGCATATCACAATAAGGAAGAAGATAATTCTTACAATAATTATTATTCATATTTAGATTTTAGTTATATTAAAAATACAATTAAGCTTACTGTAATAAATGATCTAATTTAATCCTGATGATTCTGAGAGTTAGAAAATATCCGCATTTTACTACTAATAAAAATGAGACAGAACAGTTTAAGCTCCTTGTTGGCATTGAGTGGCACAAAGTAGGGCTTAAGCATTTAGACTCTGTAGTCAGAGTGTGTGGGCTCAAATCCCTACTCCGTAACCACCTTATGCCTCAGAAGCCACATCTGTAAAGAAGGGATGATAAGAAAACTAGCCTTTTAGGGTTAAGCATGAGGACTAAGTCAGTCAGCACTTATAATGTGCTTCAACCAGGGCCTCCCATGTAGGAAAGGCTGAACAAATGCTGGCTGATATTTTTTCTACAATAAAAGCAATAGAAGCAATCAGGGTAAATGAATGAGGCAAGAATATTAATTATTGCATAGAACAAAAGAGCTGTGAAAAGTTGTTTTTTTTTTTTTTTTTTAAATAAACTGTTGAGTAGTTAAAAGTGGCTGACACATAGACGGGCAAAGTAAGTGAAGGAAGCATACATTTTACAGGAAATTCACTGGGCTACATGTTGTAAGATCCACATGTGTTTAGACTGACTTTTCATTTGTACTTTCCACTATTCAAATAAGAGAATTAGCACAAAGAATGTGGATAGCAGAGAAGCACAGAAAAGAGAAGACCAATTCTATTTTGCTCTTTTGTTGTTGTTGTTGTTAGTTTCAGAATCATTGCTTTCATTTTTTATTATCAGGAAAACTGCCTGCAGTTTATTTTTGCTGTTGAATACAAACAGTAGTCATGAAATCCATGATTCCTGATATACCTTGGGGCTTTTTATGTGCAAAGAAATACTCTAATTGTGTTTTTTCTCCCATTAAATCAATCAACAAATGACTGTTTCATGGTCCATAACTGAAGGGTAAAACTAAAACACACACTTCATTGAATTATTTCAAACAGATGTGATATTGAAAAGATCAACGCAATTTTAATCTTCTACACCACTGACCCTAAGGTGGCAGAATTCTGCTTGAGTAAAGAGTTTTACAGAGAGGAAACAGACCTGGGTTCGAATAGGTCTCTGACATTTACTACTGTGTGTTCTTGAGAAAGTCAATAAACCTCTTTACTTTTCAATGTTCTCATTTGTAAAATGGTGATACTTCTTCTTTCCTGTGGTTAGTTAGAAGGTTGAATGGATGTGTTCATGTAAGTCATTCAGATCACTGATTACCAAGTAGTTTTTACTTATATGTATTAGTTTCCTTCACCATCTTCCAATTATTAGGGTGGGGTTTATTTCCGTTCTATTCTTTAAAGCATTTTTAGATGATAAGAACAAGGCAGAAAATTACGATATTATAGGAAAAATAAGAGAAAAATTATAAAAGTAATCATTTTCTTACCTTCAGTCAAGTTTAATTTAACACCATATGTGAGCATGTGTGTAGATACAGAGGCTGAGAAAGAAAGAGAGTGAGAGGGAAGAGAAGGAGGAAAAGGAGAAGTAGTTGTTTCTAAATGATCAGGAAAAAAACTCAAATTTTAGAGTAGTGTCGAAGTATAGTCATCACTAAGTACACCAATCTATCATTAATAAAAATTTTTAAAAGGAATATAAAGTCATCAAAATCCTGCAACAGGAGTACATAAATAATCCAGATAAGCCATCATGCCAAACTCTGTCTGGTTTTCCAAGCTTCATATAATCCTGGCTTCCTTCCGCTGATGGTTCCTCATATCCACTAATCCACAACATACACTTTTTGCTCAAATGATGCCTCTCTCTCATAGCCTTATAAATGTGCCCAGTTTTCCCTCATTCTATTTCTTGAAACGTTTCATTCCCTTAACCTGAAATGTTTTCTGACCTTTCCTCTGTTTACCAAAATCCAATCTGCCTGAGAAATCAAGCTTATTTTGTCCATAAAATGATATTGGGTTATTTTCAACACCAATTTCTCAAATGTTTATCCATGATAAATTTTTCACCAACAGAGAAAAATGAGAAAAAAAGCTTTTACAATAGTCTGTCAATATAAAGATCTGAATACTAGTGTTTCTGTTTTCAATATTCTTCGTTGTATTTGAATTTCCAAATAAGTTTATATCTCAGGTTTTTGGGGACAAATCTAATTTCAAATATCTGTTTGCTATTTCCCCAAAACATTAAAATATCTTGAAAATTCCATTTTTATAGCACTTAAACTACCTTTCCTAGACAGTTTCTCATATCCAATAATGGCACAAAAATAATTTATTGGAAATGAGTTCTGATTTTGGTTTTGTAACATATGGGCATACATTTAAGACACACAATGCAGCACTTAAAAATAGATGGAACATGAATAATTTGCATAGACTATCTTACATGCTTGCCAGTATCTTCAGGCTCTTTTTGTATTATCTCCCTTGTATATTAAAATTGTATTGTTTAGAAATCACACCTAGAGTTCACATGGTTTAGAACAGGTCTGTAATAGTTGTTTGCTGATTAACTGGGTTGATCCTTTACCTGATTGGCTAGAAAAACAGAATGAGATTTGTATGAGAAAAAAGCTTCATAAAGTCAATTATTTGATGAATACAGAGTTAATCACATGGGCCATTATGAAAATATTCAGCTAAAATAATAACATAATAGAAAAAGATAAAAAACATCCATTCCTGATTCAAATTTTTCCTAAAAAGTTATGAATTTTTGATCATCTTCTATAAATGATGAAAACAGTGCTTATTTGTACAAACTTAGGAGAACTTTTTCCCCTCTGCACTAAGAAGAATTGATGACTTCAGTGATCTCTCAGTCTGACACTAAATTTAAAATATACTATGCTTCCAGCAAAAAAATGATTCTCCTGTTTTCAGGGTTACATCAGAAATCTTTCTTTTCCATTTCAGAAATAGTAAAAACACAGCCCAGAAAATTGCTATAGAGGTAAAACAGCAAGACCTTTGTTTATGAAGAAGACCAAGTATGTAATTCTCTTGCTCTGCCCTGGGCCAAACATGTTTATGTGCTGAAAAAGGAGAAATCATCTCCTTCTTCTCAACTAAAAATGTACAACTTTGTACATGTGCCCTATTTAATATCCCCTTGAGTTAGGGCTGCCTCTACATGCATGATATGAATGTTTTCACTCAACTGCTCCCCATTATTTCTCATTATTTTTATATTTTTTCAAAAGCTAAACCAGTTTGTGCATAATGTTGAAGTCTGATGCAACATTAATTCTTTATATTATTCTACAAATTTGCTTATAGTTTCCTCCATGTCAACAGTATCTTTCTCCTAATAAATCACCACATATCCAAGAAATCCTTTTTGAAAGAAAACTGTTTAAACTGAGACTAGCATCTCAAAGATTAGATCCTTCTGTGGGAAATATGTTAAGAAAACAGTTTGGAAAATTTCTTATGAAGGATGATTCTATAACAACATTTTCTATTTAAATTCTATAGGAATACTTATCATTTATTTGAATTAGGAAAATGATTACTTGAATGCAGAAAAGCAGAAATCTTGCTTATTAAGTTCATGTTTCATATAAACATTAAAATTTATATGGTTCCTGTGTGGAGTTTAATAAGAGCTCTATGATTAATACAAGAATAGAAGTTAAGTTGTAAACAGTATTAATCAATTAAATTGAATCAATTTATTATGAAAATTTCAATGACCTCTTTCCATCCTGTTGGAGAAACAAAAACTTCATAAAATTCTATACAAATAACATGTTTTTTTTTCCTGTCTGAAGTATACACAAGATTTATATGCAATAGTTATTCCCAGCAGATTCAAATGAAGCATATAGTTTATAAACATGTAGGCAAATCTTAAAATTCATGGTCCATGAAGTTCAATATTTAAATTTCACACTAATTTTTCTGAGTTGATTAAAAAAAAAAACAAAGCAAAACAAACAAACAAAAGAACTGATTATCCTATTGGACTGGAAAAGAGAGCTGCTTCTTTTTAAATTATTAACAAGCCAAGAATAATGAGATTGCCCCAAAATTTAAGACAGGCAGCAAGTAGTGATAAAATGTAAAGTTTCACCTCAACCGGAAACAAATGGTAAGGAAGCAAAGAGACAAACTTCAAGAGGTTGTTCCGAGGATTATAGGAAAGTAAGTTGCTTTAGGAAGCAAATGAAGGAAACCTCTAATTCTTTCCTCACAGAATTTTAAGAGTAAAAGGAGGATACAATATATAAATTCTACCGTCTCAAAATCAAATCAACATTTATCATTTACTATATGTATACACTATCTAAAAAAATACACAAACAAGCAGAAGGAAACAATTAGTTGGAAGACTCATAAACTTCCTGAGAGGACTCGGGGCCCCTTTTCTCTCACCCTAAAATTGAGGACTTTGAGTCTTGATTGTCTTTTCCCCCAAGGATAACAGAGCTGGGTGTTCCAAATTGTTAGAGAAGGGAAAATGGAAGCCAGAAATTTCATGGTTTTTTATCCCTTCCTCTGTCATCCCTAGATTATAGGGCTGTAGGATTTTTCCAAAGGTTCTCATTGCTTCACCTGATTGACAGTGAAGCTTAACAGTGGAATAAAGACAACACCAACACAGTTCCCCATTTTGTGAGACTGACAATTTCATTAATATGGATGTTTTTCAGATATCTTGGTAAAATTGTATGTAACTGGATTGGATTTGGGTAACTCTACTATAAAAGTAATACACTACTTATGTTGCAGAGTACATAAATATATTTATAAGTTGCTTGTATTAGAATTTATTTTTTTGTAAAGCTTTAATTGTTTGAAAAAAGCCTTAGAAATAAATCCCCAACAAACTTCACATAAGTAATAAAAATCAGCAAAGAAGTTACATAAAAAAATGTGCCTATGAAGAAAGAGAAACTACATTTTATGGTCAATTTTTTATTGCTCCCTATAGTGTACGGGGAACAATGTTTAATTTTATCATGACAAACACTGACAAAATATCCCTCTGAGTTCTTCTGGGATGTAAGGGACTTCTCTTGAAGACTTTATTAAAAACAAGTCCAGGCAAAAACCTATTCCAATACATACTTTATGACACTGGCCCACAAGGTCATTGACTATTTCTCAGAATACTTCAGCAACTAGAATTAAAAAGAAGCCTGTGTGCTGAAAGAAAAAAGAAAAAGAGTTGTTCATATAGCTTTATAATTACTTTTGTCATATTCAAAAAATTAAATGAATTCAGTGACACATAAAATTACTATTTGTCTTATCATTTCAGAGTGTCAAAAATAGTCAAGATGCATGAAATTTATTGTTTAGTGTGTCTGATTCTTAGAACCTAGATTTGTATGTGCCCCAAAAGGAAATTTCATGAACTATCCTGTGTGAATTGGAATCAAAATGGACCCACACACATTTCATTCTTCCCATGTGTTAGACTGTCTCTTTATAGCATTCATACTCTTTTGCATGTATCAAATATTACATAATAAAAATAATTTAAGAATAAGTTACATTCCATTTCTACCACCTTCACATAGGAAAATGTGCATACTTCATACTCTCAGCAAAGGAATCCAATCCAAGTATGAGAATTAACAGAAAAGGCAATGGAATTTAGTGTCTTTTAAATTCTATAAACCTCTATTTAAGATCATAACATTGTAGGGATCCTCTCATATGATACTTTATTTGAATTGAGAAAATATGCAATAATACACAACTACTAGGACTGCATATTTCATTAATCACAGTGACATATTTTTAAATAAGATGCATATTATAAGATGTTAAAGATAATTATACTTTAAATTTAAATTACATTTAAATCAGTGGAGAGCTTGAACACCCAGAATCACTGCTGTTACTTCGAGGTCACACGTTCTGGACTGTAAATTTACACAATTGGCTTCTACTTCCACTGCATGTGGAAAACTGTGGTTGTTGAGGCTGGGCATGGTGGCTCATGCCTGTAGTATTAGCACTCTGGGAGGATGAGGTAGGAGGATCACTTGAGGTCAGGAGTTGGAGAACAGGAGTTTTAAAACTACGGTTTTCAAAAAAATATTTCCTATTATTCCTTAGCATTTTATAATTCCAAAATTTCTACAGTAACACTAATTTGGTCATGCATAATGTTAATGTGGCTAGAGGATGCATCAAGTATATATTCAGAAAAATAATAAAATCACAGTGGACACTTCTTTATTCCCCTCTTGACCTCTCTGCAATGTAAGAATCAACATTGCCTCCTTCTTGACACCCCTTCCTCCGTAGACTTATAGGATACCGCTTTAGCTTGGTTTCCCTGATACTCTTCTAACTCTCCTGTCCAGGTTTCTCCCCTATACTTTATTTTTTAATATTGGGGTTCCCAGGGATAATAATGTGCCTTCTTCTCATCTCTCTCTGCCATCACTCTGTATGTAATATCACAAAATCCATTATATTAAAGGTTATCAAGTATGAAATGTCCGATTTCCTTAAGTACTAACTTTGACAGAAATGACATCTCTGACATTTCACTTTGAAATTTCTTGTTTTATTTTTATTGTGAAGGTACATCCTCATTCTTTCAAACATATGGTTTGGCTTGTGAACATCTTTCAAATTTTTTAGAGCAATTTTTGTGAAACCATGGATAAGTCAAAAATTCCTGTTATTTTCAAATATGCGTTCTGTCTTGGAACCAATGCTGCTCAGACAGCTTGAGATATCAATGAAGTGTTTGAGAAGGATGTGGCTAATGAACACACAGTACCTCAATGGTTTGAGAAGTTCTATTCTGGCGAATTTGATCTTAAAAATGAGCCACGTGGGTTACCTGAGACCAAGGAGGATAATGATGAGCTGAAAGCTATAATGGAAGCAAATCCATCTCAACCTATGAGTGAATTAGCAGCAAGGCTTGACGTTACTATTCCAACAATATCGGACCATTTGAAACAAATTGGCAAGGTAAAGCTGGATAGATGGGTTCCATATGGATTAAACGAGCGTCAGAAGAGAAATCGTCTGGAAGCTTGCCTTTCTTTACTGTTATGACATAAAGGCAAACCATTTCTACACTGTATTGTTACGTGTGATGAAAAATGGATTCTTCTTGACAATTGCAAGTGTTTGGCACAATGGTTGGATAAAGACGAAGTGTCAAAACATGTTCCAAAACCAAATGTTCATCAAAAAAAGCTAATGGTATCTGTTTGGTGGTCCAGCACTGGTATTATCCACTACAGCTTCATGAAATCTGGTCAATCGATTACAGCGGATGTCTACTGCACCCAATTGGATGAAATGTTGAGGATGCTTACAACTGAGCAGCCAAGATTGGTCAATAGAGATAGGTCAATCCTATTGCAAGACAATGCTCAACCACATGTCACACAAACAACGCTGCTCAAACTACAGAGGCTAGACTTGGAAACTCTATGCCATCCACCGTATTCACCAGAACTTTCACCAACTGCATACCACTATGTCCAGGCTTTGGGTCACTTCTTGCAAGGAAAAATACTCAATTCTCAACAAGCTGTGAAAAACTCCTTTTGTAGTTTCATTGCCACTCGCTCTCTAGGCTTCTTCACCGCTGGCATAAACAAGCTACCATGAAGATGGCAAAACTGTGTTCATAGTTTAGATGCATACTTTGATTAATTGTACTGCTTCTTTTTTGAGATATAATAAACTAAAATTTTGATTTGAAATCAGATATTTCATATTTAATGACCTACTAGTTTGTGGAAGAGAATTAAAAAGAGCACCATTAAGCATGAGCCTTTATTCAGAAGACCAAGGCATGTGTTTGGGAAAAGGGCAGAACTTTTATAGATATTTACCAAGGGAGTTATCTGAAGTTCATCTAAGTTTCAGGAATAATTTGCAAAATTGGTTCTCATAAGAGAGGGATTTTTCCTGTGGTTTAATAGCCATTTGAATTTATCAAGAGGCTGGGAATGGACTGTTAGTGGCTAAGGTCAATTCAAGAGTGAGGAGAGAAAAACAACTGCAGGTTTTGAGGGGGTGCAAGGGACATAGTAGAAGAATTTCAGGCATTCCAGGTCTCTTTTTAAATATAATTATCATAATCCTGCTAAATACCAATATTTATTGCTTCCATTATATTTGTTTTAGCTACTTGTTTTATATTAACAATTGCTTACTATGTTAGTAGACTATTAACAATTTAGGTAAAAATTCTGATTTCTTATTAAATTTCACTATACAATATACTGTAATTAAATCAATATAATAGTAATTTTATTTAAAATCATCTTTATGGAAACTAGATATTTTTTCCTAAAACAACCTTATCAAATTGATAATCATTTATATGTGTCCTAAGCACCAGAAAATTATGGTAGTAGACTGTCACTTGGTAAAAACAAATGAAGAAGTGTAGTATGTGTATAGAAGTCAAATTGTAAGGGCTCAACTAAAATGTGGGTAGTGAGGAAATAGAGGCAGTAAGTGTAGACATTTATGTTAAGAAGTCTGGTGGAGAAGAAAGGGAAATGGATAGAGTAGTAACTTAAGGATCAAATGTGAATGTTCTTTAGAATAGAGGATTATATTTGTGTTATTAGGCAAAGGTTGAATGATAAGATATTTGATGGAGTAATGCCTCAGCAGATGTAGGAAGTGATGAGAGTGGGAACACAGACTGAAGATCATTGTAACCCATGTCAGATGAGCTTCATCTTCTTAGAAAAGCTGTAAGCAAAATCACTTACCAACAGTGAGAGAGGTGGGGAAGAAAGCAAATCTTTGGGAAACTGAGTAGAATAGAGATGAGCAGCAGATGTCCTTAAGGGTCCTCTTGGGAGACTCAATAGCTCAAGCTGCACACTGACTGCCAGCTCCTGTTAAATAGGGACTTGACTGAAATAGACAATAGGAACTTTTGCAAGGTCTAGGAAAATAGTGTACTAAGCAAATTAATAATAGTCTAAGTGTAAAATCCCAAACTTGTAAAACTGTTCTATAATAGACATTGCAATAGACAATGGTTATGTTCCTTTACAGCTGATTGTTATGTGTTTTGAAACCTATGTAGGATTGAGTATACATCTATTAATACTTTCCTCTATTTCTGTAAGCAGTGCATGTATTTCAAGAAACAAACCAAATTTCTTCAATGTTTGGCAGCTCCCACCATGCCACGTTAATCTCCCACCAAACACACTTGCGTGTGCACGCACACGCACACACACACACACACACACACACACACACTAAATTGTATTATATTTAGGCTTTTATTCAATGAGCTAAAAAGGTACCACCTGCTAAGTCAAAGCTTAGTACATGTGTCTATTTTTTACAACATATTGAGTAATATTCCAACAGCCAACCCAGGGATAGTCTTTATGGTTGTTATAGATATTAGAATGAATAATATCTTACTAAAGTTTTTAATAGCAGCTATAAATATATTACCGATAGAATGTAGAAATATGATTCATAACAATCACAGTTAATTCTGGAAGAGGATCACATAACAAATATCAGCAGATGTTTCAGAAGGAACAACTATGAATGACAAAAGACCAAGGCACAAATACAGTAAAGAAAACTTGGGAGGGGGTGAAAATGGATGCAAAGTAAACACTGGATCCCCTGTAATGTTCTGAGACATGGAGCTCTTCTTCAGATATTAGGATGTGAAAGGAGAATAGTAAACATCCTTATGGTATCGGCCTAGCCCACTAGTATCCTCTAATCTAACTCCTTACAAACATGAGTGGGGAGCTCCCAGAACATCATATTTATACTACATAACCTTACTTCTGTGTCCCGCTTTATGGAACTTGCTGTACACCTGACCCAAGTTTCTCACTGAAACATCAGGAATTCTCATTTAAAGTAACCCATTTTTTTAAATCTTTTGAACATGGGAGATATAAACTCAGCAGAAGTAAGCCAACCATCTTCCACAAACACATAGGCCAAGAAAGAGATGCAATGACCCTTTAGGTGTAGAAGAATACAACAGATGCACAGAGGTTTCTAAAGACTACCTTATTCCTGATTGCAATCTCTTTTGAGACCTGACCCCTCGCCTACCTCTGAGTTCATGAGATGTCTTTGTCTTATATTTTCTCTTGCTTTTTTTTGTCTTTTTTAAATTTAATTTTTTATTGATAGATAATATACTTGTGCATATTTATGGGGTACACATAGTATGCATGGGCATGGGATGTTACATATTTTGTTACAAGCAGAGGAAGTATAATTATCAAGTCAGGGTATTTAGGATATCCATCACCTCATGCACTTATAATTTCTATGTGTTAGGGACATTTTCAGTTTTCTCTTTTAGCTATTTTGAAATATAAAATACATTTTTGTTAGCTATAGTCACTCTACTCGGTTATCAAACATTAGGTCTTATTCCTCCTCTCTAACTGCATGTTTATACCCATTAGCTAATCTCTCTCATCCCCTCCTCCTCACACACATGCCCTTCCTCCACTCTGTTACTATCATTTCACTCTCTGTCTCCATGGGATCAATTCTTTTAGCTCCCACATGTGACTGAGGACATGAGATGTTTGTCTTTCTGTGCCTGGCTTATTTCATTGAATGTAACAACCTCCAGTTCTATTCATGTTGCTACAAACAACAAGATTTCATTCCATTTGTAGTTCAGTAGTACTCCATTATGTACATATACCACATTTTCTTTATCCATTCATCCACTGATGGACACTTAGGTTGATTCCATATTTTTGCTATTGTGAAAAGTGCTACAATAAACATGGGGGTATAGGTATCCCCTTGATATACTTATTTCTTTTCTTTTGCATAAATACCCAGTAGATTGCTGAATCATATGTAGCTCTATTTCTAGTTATTTGAGAAATTTATATACTGTTTTCCATAATCACCTGTACTAATTTACATTCCATGAATAGAGTATAAGAGTTCCCTTTTCTCCACATCTTCACCAGCATTTGTTACTTTTTGTCTTTTTGATAAAAGCGATTCTAACTGGGATAAGATATCTGATTGTGGTTTTGATTTGTAATTCCCTGATAATAAGTGATATTGAGCATTTTTTCATATACCTATTGACCATTTTTATGTCTTCTTTTGAGAAATGTCTCTTCAGGTCCTTTGCCCATTTATAATGGGATTATTACTGTTATTTATTTATTTTGCTATTGTTTGAATTCCATGTACTTCCTTAATATTAGTCCCTTGTTAGATAGTTTGTGAATATCCTCCCTCATTCAACAGTTTACTCTTCACTCTGTTGATTACTTCCTTTGCTGTGCAAAAGTAACTTAATATAGTTTAACATAGAAAAATCAGTAGTGATTTTATATACCAATAATAAACTAGCTGAAAAACAAATTAATAAAGCAATCTCATTTACAATACCTACAAAATAATACGTAGGAGTAAATTTAAACAAGGTGAAAGACTTCTAGAAGGAAAACTACAAAATGCTAATGAATGTTATTACTATATGTCCACTGTATTACACTGAAATGAAAAAAAAACACTAATGAAAAAATAGAAGAATCCAAATACATGGAAAGACATCCTATTCCCATGGATTGGAAAAATTAATATTGTAAAAATGACTATGCTGCTCAAAGAAATGTACAGATTTAATGTAATTCCTATGAAAATACCAATGAAGTTTTTCACAGAAATAGAAAAAAAAAATCCCAAAATTCATATAAAACCAAAAAAGAGCCCAAATAGCCAAAGCAATCCTGAGCAAAATGAATAAAGCTGGAGGCATCACATTACCTGACTTCAAAATATATTACAAGAATATAGTAATCAAAACAGCATAGTATTGGTATAAAAACAGCCACATAGACCAATGGAACAAAATAGAGAATCCATAAATAAATCCATGTATTTAGAGCCAACTGGTTTTCAATAAAAGTGCCAAGAACATTCACTGGGGAAACAACACCCTCTTTAATAAATAGTGCTTGGAAAACTGGATATCCATATGCAAAAGAATGAAACCAGACACCTGTCTTTCAGCATATACCAAAATCAACTCAAAATGGATTAAAGACTTAAACTTAAGCTCCAAAACTACAAAACTACTAGAAGAAAACACCCCTAGACATTGGTCTAGGCAAATATTCTGTGGCCAAGACCTCAAAAGCACAGGCAACAAAACCAAAAATCAAAAAATGGGGCTATTTTAAACTATATTTTCTTATAATAAATTTCCTTCATTAATCATATTGAAGTTGGTTTCTAATACTTGTAATCAAAGAGTCCTGCCCAATCTAAGGAGAAGTGAAAATCTAAAATAGTAGAATTTTTTCTCCAATCCAAGATACACCATTCAAGTAAGTCTTTCCATATTCATAAGCACCATATAAGGAAAAGTTCTGGATTTCTTGGATGTGGTAGCACATACCTAAAAGGCACTTTGTTGTTTGCCTGAAAGGTAAGATTAGTATAATTCTAGTAAACATATGGCTTCTCTGTGAGAAGATTCCACTTCAGACCACTGAAAGAGTCAGATTTAGCATTCTGAATATACATGTATAAGCATGTGCACACAGACATACAAACATACGCACATACAACCATTCTGAGTATAAATCTTTTCACATGGGACTATGAAAGAAATAGATCGCTGGAATATTTTGAGGAATGGGTCCAATTTCTTGATGATGTGATCACCATTTATTGCTTTCACTAAATGTCAAATTGTAGAGACACAAACTCAGCAGGATTAAACACCAAAATAGGCTTCAAATGAATTTCTTGACATCTGTCTCCTTGGAGGCCATTAGGAGAACTGACAAGTGCTTACTTTTGGAAGAAGTGTTCAAAGCTTACAAATAATCAGGGAATTGGATGATGCAGAGTTAATACAAAAATTTTTAAAAATAATTTTTCCACAGTTCTTTAAAGTTTATGGTCGGTAACTTTCATTTATCAGGCTCCTAATGGTATTAATTTACTACAAAAATTTGGAAAAGTTTGAAACCAGAATTTGGCTTGTGCCAATATGGAATTTTTTGTTGTAATAATAATAAATAAAAATAATAAGCAGCATTTACTGAAAACTTAAGATACACATGCCAGGCATTGTGCTCAATTCTTTCATTTTATTTGATTTTGCTGACTACCTAAATCTCACTGTTCATATAATAAACATTTACCCTGTGACAGACACAGATGTGAGAAATAAGCCTTAGATTAAGTAACTTGCCTGCACTCAACTAGTAAATCACGAAGTTGAGATTTGAAGCCAGTTTTAATCTGACTACGAAGATTACACTCTCCCAACCACTCTGCTATAATGCCATTCATTATTCACTGTCCTATCTTTTAACAATTAGAATCCAGTTTGATAAAAACACATACCATTTTGACCTCTATGTACGCAGCAAAGACCTGCAAACTTCTACAACTGCAATGTAACTTAATGAAGTAGAACAAATCAGTTTATCCATGTCATGTTCTATTCAGAATTTGTGGCATTCACTTTTGGTATCTTAGCTTTGTTTACTCTCTGCTGTTCTTACTGAAACTGCTTCTCATCTTCAGACAGTTTGCAGCAGCAGCAAAATCAATCTTTCTGAGGCCAAGCTATAAAAGGAAAACAATCGGAGGTAAGATACAGAAGGATGTGTTTAAGGCACATGATATTTTCCATCACTTCTCTTCTATCTTCAAAGATAGAAACCGGCATATAGGGATTTTCCCTATCTGAAAAAAAAAATCTATTCTGATGCACTGTAGCCAGAAAGAAATATTCTTCTAAAATATCCATTTTCCTCTTCTAAAATGTAACTTTGAAATGCCAGCCCATAATTTCCATACAGCATAAACTACTGTAAAATCAAAGGGAATTTAGTAGTTTTCATCTGAACAACACATTCAATATGCGATTTTCGTGCTTCAGTTTCCGATTAGGAAGCTGGATATTCTGCATATTGCTTCCCTGTAATCTGATATGGCAAGTCTAACAGCATGAATCTTCTCTTTTTTGGCTGGAGAGACAAGATGTGGGGGTTGGTGACAATGGCTCCAGTGACAGAGACTGTGTGCAGCTAAGAACTGTGTGCATAATTCATAGAAATTCCATTTTTACTTTTCAAATTTGGCATAAAATTCCAATTGGGTGTTTGTTAGCCTGTGTGTGTGTGTGTGAGAGAGAGAGAGAGAGAGAGAGAGAAATGCTTTAAGAAGTATTTTTAATTCTCAGAGCATTTCATTTCAGATTTCCTAAGTCTATATCAATATCTATTTAATTTATTGATACAGGTCCTATAAAGCACCTCCATTTAATCAATTGCTTTGGTTGACTTTGACACTGATTTGACTTTAGGCCTAAATTCCATTCCTCGTCCTTGATGTCCATGATAAAGCTCTCATGCATTTGCCCTACTCAGAGAGCTGACAGGTCATTTTTCAATATCATTTCATGCAGCTTAGTGTTAAAGAAGTCTTTCACTCAGAGGATGATGCTATTTATTTACAGAAGAAAACTTAAAGACTCAACTGTTTTCAGATAACAGTAATCCACTAGTAAACATCATGAAATACCGAAAAAAAAAAAAAGATTTTTATTATAGAAATTATCAAATCATTCTCTTACTTGCCCTCTCTCAAAGCAATCCAATAAACAAATAAGGAAAAACAATCCATCTTTTAAAAAATGAGCTGATGGAAGGGAAGCAACACACAGGAAACCCCCAAACAGGTGAAAGCCTCCCTCAGAAATGTCAAGTTGGTGCCTTTTGTGCTAGTGAGACATGGAGAAGGAAAGACGTGTAGAAGACAATGGCCGTCCAGGGGGGATGCTGGGAAAAGGCCTTGTTAAGATGGTGTGACTGGTAAGCAGTAAACTGGACCAGAACTACCACTTCCATGGAAAGAGAGAGAGTATGAGGTTAATGGCAGCAGCAGGAATCAGACTGCTCCTAATGGTGACATAAAGTTTGCCAGTATATTGAGGATCCCTTCCATTATCTAGCTCCCCTCCCAAGGAGGAGAGGCTTCTCTGTGCGGCAGTGTCACCCTGGGCCTGAGTGTAGTTGCAGTGCTAACAGTAGCACCCATGTATGTCAGGCAGTATACGGGTTCCTTGGAAACCACATGAATTCCCCAGATGACACATGAGTTATTGAGAAGGACTAGAAAAAGCCAATTTAGCCACTTGAGAAGAGCCAGGCATCATAAAGAACAGGCAGGAAAGAAACAGAAGTTTTGTTATGCCACAAGTCATCTCTACCCGCACCCTTACACAAATTGTTTTGTAAATAATGCAAAAAATTTTGAGAGGTCCAGGTTCAAAATAACCTTGTGTTATTTAGTTACATACCATTTCCCTAGTTCAGTAGTCATGTGAAGTTGTAGCATTACAAGGTTCTCCACTGACACAGAATTTAACATGCCTTAATGATTCAGAACGTAAATGTCTAAGTTCTTCATGTATTGCCCATAGAAAAGTCCAGTCAATTCCTTTCTGTGGTTCCCACATATCTAGCTCTGTCAACTGGCAAAGGGTCATTTAATCTAGCTTGATCCTCTCTTGAGGCTGTTGGTGAATTATGCCCTAAGTAAAAAAGACAGGTTATTTTCCAGACTCTTCTAGGGCCAAGGCATCTTTATTACCTGGCTGTCACATTTTTAGAATGCTGCTCACTCCCAGTCCAACGTCCAAGGTACAGGCTACATTTAAACTACCTTGAGCTTTTAGATCTAAAGATATTTCAACTGTTTCACTGTCAGTGAAGGAGGGTACATGGGAGGCAAGTGGTGGAGCTGAAGGTAGGAAGGGCTACTAGCAAAATTTGCCAGTACTCTTGGGGCTTCGGGGATGAAGTGTCAGTGATTTGTATGTAATGGACAGAGGATTGAGCATTTAGTTACAGCTTCTTGAGTAACGGTTAATTCTGTCACTATCTAGACCCATCACAGAAACAAGTAAATTTAAGCAGACTCTTAATAGTAGGAATAGAATCCAGAAGACAATGAGATAATGCAACACAGTTCTGAATGAAAATAACTTAATCCAGGATTATGCATGAAGGTAAACTTTCACCTGGAAAGGAAGTGAAATAGAAGACATTTTTTTGAAGACATTTCAGAAAAACAAAAACTGAGCATGTAACACCAATAATCTTCAACAAAGGAATGCTTAAAAAGAAACTGAACCAAAATGGAAAAAGTGAAATCAAGAAGTAATGATGATTAAAGAAAATCATAAATGTATGGATGAACCTAAGCAAGAGATAACTGCATTAAATGGCACAGTGATAATAATAATTTGGAGGATAAAACCAACATAGTCCTGGTAGAATTAAAAGACTGGGAAAAAATTAATATTTCAGTTAGAAAGAGATGATGGCAGTCAAAGCATGGTAATTGTTCAGAAGGACCATAGAGATATTGATTTACTTTAGATCTGGTTATATATGAATGTTAAATGTTGATGGCTGACTATTGAAGATTAGAAATCTAGGTATAGTTTCCAAACCAGTATAGGAAAACTTATAATGTGAAAATATATCTCAAACATTTCAAAATAAGGCATTCTTATATTAAAAAAGAAAATGAAAAAGCAGGATAGATTGAAAACTGGAGGTATTAGTATCTGTTAGTACTAAGCTCAGGTATATTCATAAACACAATAAATTTTAAGGAAATAAATCTATCAGTTTTTCAAATTGGATAAAAATATTGTAGCTTACATTGTGTTTACAAGAGACATTAAAAACACTGGCATCTAGAAATATTAAAAATCAAACTTTGTGACAATCAGGTACAGCTGTATCACTATTAAACCAAATAGACTAAAAGGTAAAAAAAAAAAAAACCAAAACACTAATGATAAACTGGGACACAGTATAATAATTAAAAATTTTAATTCACCAGGAAGACATAATTCTAAATTAGTTTGCACCTAATATTATAGATTAAAAATGACATAAAACAAAAGTAAAAGAATTACAAGAAGAAACTGACAAAGCTAAGTCAAAACGAAGAAAGCTTTTGTGCTTGGGAAAAATTTTAAAACATCTCCCTCAGTAGTTGATAGGTCTGCAGACAAAATAAATGTGTAAGTTCATAGATGATAGAACCAACAGGATAACAGTGTATAATCCATATATCATAAACTTACATACAACAGCATTCAAACATTGGAGAATACACAAAATTCTCAGGGACAAATGAAATATTTACGATTAACCATATATTAAGTCATCAGGTAAGCCTTAAACATTGGAAAGAATCCCACAACAAGAGATTATGAGTTTGCCACCAAGTTGTTTTTTCTTGTTTTGTTTTTGTCATGGTGGTCATAAAAGCATCAACACAGAACTCACAGGCACACTATTGTGGGGGAAAGAGAAGGATACAAATGGACATATACAGCGCCATACCATTCACAGAAAACATTCATGTAGTAGAAGTGTGCACATATTTAAAGTTTTCAAGTTCAACAGATGCCACCTTTTGGAGGTAGTGGGTAAGGAGTAGGAGAGGACTAGAGAACTTCAACTTTATTGTATTGTTTTATTTCTAAAACCAAGTACTCACACAGGTTCATTATATTCTTCTTTCTGCTTTTTTCCTATGCTTGAACATTTTTATAATCAAAAATAAATGAACAAATAAATAAATTCTCTCTGTGTGTCTTATTATGTGAGGATGCAATTCATAACATATCCTTTTTGTAAAAAATATCCTGTTTCCTCCTCCCAGATATAAAAATAGTAAAAGAGCATTTTATGTTTCAGCATATAAAGAAACTTTTAAAAGTGAACCAAAACATGTAAAAGCCAAATTAGAGATAACCAACCTTTGCAGAGGATTAAGTTGAATGTAGAAGCAGAAATCTTTCATTGTATTTTTCACCCAAATTGTATTATGCCATGTGTTAATGGGAATTCTGTGTAAGAAAAGTTCTTAGTGAAAGAGTTTTAGGAAACATTACACATTGTATCTCCTCCTGGAGAATCACAAGGTACATTATGAACATGAAATGGCTCTGAGCTGTAAATTGATCCTGTTTAATTTTGTTTAAATTCAAGTTTCCAAACCTCACTTGATTATAGAACTCTTATTTTTAAGAATGCCTATTAGCAAACTTTCATGATATTAATGATCCACTGAACATAATTTAGGAAATGATGCCCTAAACCTTTATTTCCTAGAGTCATGACTGAATGAGAAATATTTCACTTTGTTCATTTATATTTAATTTATATCAAGTACGGGGTATTCACTCATTCTTCAGGTCAAATTTTCCAAAAAATTTTTTTTCTTTCTATCCCTATTTATTGTCACTTCTAAAGTTAAAATTACGGAAGTGTTCTAAATGCAGAATAGAATTTGTTCAGCATAAAGCCTTTGTTCATAACTATTTACCAAGCAGCAAATATGTTTTATTCAAAATCTTTTCAACTTTATTTCTGATTGATTACAAAAAATGTAGAACACTAATATGAAAATAAAAAGAAATATAATAAGCCTATGTGAAACCTCATTATCTAGCTATAACCACTGTTGTAGTCATACAGGTAGGATGGGTCAAATTACATATATTTTCCTAATGTACTTTTCCTAAGAGCTTTGCTCAACTGAAGCATCTCTCTCTCTCTCTCTGAAATAACCTAATTTCTGTGTTATTCTAAAAATAATTTATAATCTTCCCAGAAAAGCCAGCACTTTCTTGACTTAACACTCACCATCTTAAGTTCAACCACTTCAAGCAGGCTATGTAAAGGTCATTGTGTGGGCTATGCAGGTTCCATGTCAAAGGCTGAGTTCCAGGGAAATATCTTCAGTCAGGTTTTCAACACCACAGTTAAATATTTCCCTTACCAAAAGAGCAATTCAGGAGCACCATTGATCGGTACCGTAGTTCTTTTATTGACTGTCATAAAAGAGTATTTAGCAACATCTCCATCATTGTTGTGTAACCTTTATTTCCTTCATGCATTTATGCACTCATTTATTTATCCACTTAACTAGAAATCCCATCCATTTAACTAGAAAATGAAGATGTATTTTAAAAAGAAAGAAAATAAAGGTGTATGCTCCCTTTTCAAATGAAACTGGATTATACAGGCCTGGGTATAAAGTGTGGAATGTATGAGAATGGGAGGGAGTGGCAGGGGTGGTGGGGGGTGGAGAGAGAGAGAGAGGGAGAGAGAGAGAGGGAGAGAGAGAGGGAGAGAGTGAGGGAGAGTGAGGGAGAGAGAGGGAGAGGGAGGGAGAGAAAATGCCTTATCACTGTCTCAAATTTGGCTTGAGCTCTCAAGAAAAACAACAAAACCATTAGGGTGAAATACTATTTCATTAATGCCAGGAGCTTTCCAGAGGGAGTGAGCCACATTTCTGGCGGCTCAGAAAGAGGCAGATTTGGCAGAAGCTGCCAAGAAGTGACCCCTGCCCTCAACACTCCGAGATTTTAAAAGAAGCAGCTGGCAAGGAGGCCAGTTGGGAAGGCTGAGCCAAAGGGGAGGAAGAGAGGTCACACCAACCTGCTTATTATTTTCCTGACTTTAATTTATATATATATATATATTTTATTCATTGGCTGGTATCAAGAGATCAAGCCTGAATAAACATCCTTTGTCACCCCCCAAAACCAAAATTTAGTCCAGTGAAATATATTACATTGCAGAAAACAAACAGAATACGGTTGAAAGTTATACTAATCAGCATAATTTAGGAGAAGAAAATTCTGGGTTAAAATTGGTTTAATTTGCAATTTTGAGGTTTTCCTACTACTTAAGTATATAACATAAATCCATAATTCCAGCTTCGGAAAGTACTGTGTTATCAACCTTGTCAGATACACACTGTTCTCAAGTATCCTAACATTTTTATAACAAAATGTTGATTTAAAATTATTTAAATGGGTAGAAATGCAAGTATAAATGGAAATGATCTTGTGTATGGCATCTATTTCCCCAAAAAGCTTATATTTCCTTATTTATCATGCCCTTTATTCTCACATGTGAACTTTACAAGTCATCATGCACATAGTCTACCACCATTTATAATTAACAATACACTTTAATTGCCTAGAATGCTGTCTCTTAACTCCTCCAAATTCTTAGTCATGAAAAAAATCATGAATTTGGAGACAATAGCTATCCTCCCCATCAAGGGTAACTAAGTCAACCATGAATACCATTTTAATATTTCTGTCAAAGATAGGAAACTACAGGTGAGAGAGTGCACATTTGCCTTTGCCAGCCTTTCTGAGTTGTGTTCAAGCAATTTCAGACATGTTTTAAAAAGGCCAAAAAATAAAAAATAAAACCAGATAAACATAAATGAAAATCGAAGGAAGAAAATTTCTAAGTGCAGACTTAATAAACATGCCATTTGAAGCCTTCGGGAAACAGCAATTGATCTATTTTTAGCAGCTGGGCATTATTTCTTAGCCATTTGCAGAACTAATGAGCTTAAAACTTAATCCTCTAGTTTCTTCAAAATGTTAGCACGTTTAACCTAATTCACAAAATGTTCTCAGGTCCAAAGCTATCAACAAATTATTAGAGACTCGGTGACTTTTCTTCCTGCTATTCTGATAGCATTGCTGTAAGTTCCAGAGTCTTTTATAACATGAAGATTCTAGTTTAAAAAGTCAGTAAAAAATAAAAACAAAACAGAAAACAACCTCAAATGTTCTATTGATCAAATAAGTAACCAAGTTACTTTATAACATATACGAAACACAGGTAAGCAAGTTAAGTAAAATTATAAATAAATAATTTTCTCTCAACCAAACCACAAAACCATCATGTTATATTTTCAAAAGATACGACAAAAGACTGTATTGTTGGCAAAATAAAAAACAATTTTGGGATGGAAAATATGAAGTAAGTAAAGTCTTTGATGTCAATTCCTCATCCTACTCCTAGCTCCTTATTACTTCTTCCTCCAAGAGCCGAGTGTGGATTCCCTACAACCCACCCCAACCCCAAATCAATTTATGCCTCAAGATTTTCTTAATCCTCTAAACTCCGTCATTTAAACTTACTAACTTAAAGTACCATTTTCTATTTCCCCAATATGTCTCAGAATCAAAGCCATCTAGGTATCTTTTTAAAATATACCTAAAATAATATGTCTATTATTGTATATCTGGACCCATCCTAGATGTACTAAATCCAAATGACTGCAAGTAAGGCCCAGAAATCAGTGTATGAATTAGCTTCCCTGGTGATTCTGATAATCAAGTTTGGGTACCAAAGTTTTAGTCAACCAGTTGAGATAGCTGACACATTTTAAAAATAAATACAAGGGGCTACTAATTATTTGCATTCTTCAAGATCTTGTCTGTATTTCCTCAGGGCAATGGCAAAATGTACAGTGACAAAAGGCCAAAAGTAAGATAGCAATTTTAGATACTTTGTATGTTTACTTATTCATCGAACACCTATCAATAGAGTACCATATTGAGCTTTCCCAGTTACTGAACCAGGCAGCAGAGATACGAAAACAACAGAGAATATGAGAATAATAAGAAACAGATGAATTTTAAGCATAATATGATATCATAATATAAGAAACATTGTATATTGGGTCTTAATCCCCAGTTCCTGGTCAGAGCTCCTAAACCCTTATAATTTCCTAAGTGATAAGAGCAATAGAAGCATCTTTTAAAACAATATTTAATTTTTGTCCCCAGCTCCCGAAACAGCTCTGGTGCAACAAGAAGGAGCACTTTTTTTCAAATTCATAACAAGAGCACTTCAACCACACCTGATTTATGTTAATGAGTGACTTTTGAAAAGCTCCTAAGGATGGGGGGCTGATAGCCAGAGGAACCAACCTGTGATTAGCATTTTGGAACTTTCAGCCCTACCCCTGACCTCTGGGGACGGGGGCCAGAGGTTGACTTAATACCAATGATTTATTCAGTCGTGCCTGGATAATGACCTCCATAAAACCCCTAAACAATGGGGTTCAGAGAGCTTTCAGGGTGGTGATCACACAGAGGTGTTGGGAGGGTGGCACACCCAGAGAGGGCATAGGAGCCCCACCCACCCTTCCTGCCAGACCTTACCCTATGCATCTCTTCCATTTGGCTGTATCCTTTATAATAAACCAGAAGATGTAAGTTAAGTGTTTCCTGAATTCTGTGAATCATTCTACCCAATTACCTAACCCAAAGAGGGGGTCCTGGGAACTCCTGGTTTACAGCCTGTCAGTCAGAAGTACAAGAGGCTCTGGACTTGCAACTGGCCACTAAAATGGGAGTAGTCTTGCGGGACTGAGCCTTAATCTGTGGGGTCCATGCTAACTCCAGGTGGTTAATGTCAGAAGTGGGTTAAATTACAGGACGCCTCTGGCATCAGCTGAGAATTGGAGAATTGGTGGGTATGAAACACCACCCTCCCCCATATTTGGCATCAGAAGTGTCGTAAGAGAGAACGTAGAAGAAACAGAGTTTTTCCTTTCCTTACACCATAATAAAAATATGAGCAAAATCCTTTGGGAATCAAAAGAAGCGATTAGATAATTCCTCCTCGGAGAGTTAGAGAAAATATTGCTAAAAAAGGTGATATTCGAGCTGGTCAAAAGATGAGTAGGAACAAGTACACAAAAGCAAAATCTTATGAAAAGATGAGTAAATGAGGAGAAGGTCAGCTTGACTGGATGATGGACTGTGTGGCTGTGGAACCGAGAGATACGACACTAAAGAGAGTGATCCCAGGCTCATTGTGAAGGGATTTCGACACCTTGCTGTGGAGTTTACACCTAGTCTAAAGATGGATCAGTTAAAATCCAGTGATTGCAAATTAAAGAAGTACCAAATAAAACTGCCTCATGAAAGCAACTTCCTGAAACAGTTACTGCGTTCAAATATGCCCCAGGACTCATTCTGACATCTGCTTTCCTCCATGATAGTTTTACCTCAGACTCCTCCTAGTGGCAAGAAAGCTGCCAGAGAGCTTGAACTACATTGTTCTCCATGTTCTAAGCCAAAGGAAAACAGTGTCCATTTTCCACAGCTGTTTCAGGTGGCCAGACAGCTACCAAGGGCTTCAAGGCCACACCCTCCCAAGTTCTACTTTATGCAGGATAAGAGTATTTCTTCTCTGCAGCTACACTATGCATCCTAAGATTCAGTCTGATTGTGCTAACTTGAGTGACCATCCCATTCCTGAGCAAATCACTGTGCTGGGGGTGGGAGTGCTGAGTAGGGGGACTTTGATTGGTTAGGACTCAACAAATGAGCTTTAAAAAAATCACTGTAGTTAGGGCAATTTGTAGTTTTCATTATTTCAGAGAGATTTAGCCTTTTCTGAAAAGGCAAAAAATGATGGCATTGAATGCTGAGTGTCAGAAACAAACTAAATATATTTGCAATGGAAGTAATTCTGGAAGCAGAGTGAGGAAGTAGGTTGAGGAGAGACTGATAACAAAGTATAAGATGAGAGCCTGAATTAAAATGATAGAGTTCAAAAGGAGAAATAAAACATAAAATCATTTATTTAGTAGAATCTGTTGGGCCTCTGAATGATTGGGTGTGGAAGGGGAGGGAGATAGAGGGGTGGGTGCTGACTATTTATATCCATGACTGGAACTTATGTTAAAGATATTCTCAGGCTATAACTCACACTTTCTCCAGAAAGTTTCTGTGCTCATAAGATGCTAATGAGTAGATGGTAAATCTTTCTGAAATAATTAAAACTACTAAAACACTGAGAAACTTGTACTAATACAGCCTCACATAAACACATACGCATATATTTTCTTGCATTCTAATCTATGTGCTGCTAATTAATGCAATGTTAATTAAAATTGTGTTTCTGATACTGTTATTGCCATTACAGCTCATTTTTCAGCTGAAGCTTTTAAAAAAAATATTTCTATGAGCTCTTGCAAAGAAAAATGACTCCCTAAATTTAAAGTTTTAACCATTAAAAAAAAGTCCTTAATTATAGTTTAAGACATTTCAACAGAGGAAATTTTAATCAAATTGGATTTGTTAGAAAAAAATGAATTCAACAATTCCACCTGGTTATATACTTTTAAGAATCCTAAATATAAAATTTAAATTTTAGGGCCAATTTATCAAAGGATTCATCAGAAATGGAATTTTTTTCACTCTTGCCTACTCTATTAGTCTTTCAACTTGTTGCTCATTATTAAAGAAGATAGAATGTTTTATACACAATATGCGAGCCATCTAAATTACCTAAATGAGTCCGTTTAAGTAGCTGTCATCTCTGTCTCTGAACATTTCCTGTCAGAGCAATTCCAGATCCCATTTAACTATGCTATTCAGTATTTCACTGACACATCACTTTCATGATTATCTACACACTTAAAACGTATTGCTTCTAGACTTCATTCAAAGAGCATAGACAACAAAAGTCAGTTTTGTAGATGTCTGTTACATAAAAGATACTCTTTTTTAAAAAAAGCTATGTGTTTAAAACATATTTTGGGTCAGTTTGAGGGCAATTACAAGGAGGCAGGTTTTAATCACATTTAGAATCAGTAACTTAAAAGCTAACGTAAGAGGGTGGACCAGCGGGGATATAGGAAGACTCTACAAATCTGTACAGAAATAAGCAATGGCTAGGATATTTTTACAGGCAGTTCTAACCAGAAACAACCACTGGCCCACTGAGAGGACACCCAGGAGGTGAACATGACAGGGACCACTCTATGTACACAGAGTTCTTGGCCCTTTATAAACAAGTCCTTCTGTGCCATCAGGGATGGAAGGAAGAGAAACCTGAATGCTCAGGGAGAGAAGTTGAGGGCAGCCTTTGGCTTGATGGCATAAGTGTGCAGTGGGTTCTCATCTCTCCTGAAATAATTGCAATTTCTGTGACCTTAGAATCTCAGTCCCTGAGCCTCATGTTCCTCATTTGTTAAATGTGGCCAATAATGACTACCTCCAAGGGTGGGTATTCAAAATATTTATCTATTAGTAAGGCACAGGTTCCTACCAACTGGAAGTGTGACCGATTAGAACAGATGTAGATGGTGAGTATCAGTTTAATATCTGCTCTCCTTTCCCCGTAAAATTGATATAGAAATTAACTGAGATAGCTGCAAACGCTCCAATAGTACAATATCAATAGGGACTCACAGTATTTATCTTGTTCTTCTGCTTCTTCCTGTTCCTTGTCCTTCCCCAAGGCAGATGACTAGGACTTCAAGCACATCGTCTTGTTCTCAGTGGTAACACTTTCAGAAAGTCCTACACTTGCAAGAGGCCTAAACTGTGTCTGGTCAACTCCAGGGGCTACAGAAAAACAACTTGTTGCCTACAAGAACACATATATGAGTTCAAAGTCTATCACTGACTCTTGTAACTTCCCTGCATATGCGCTTTTTAAATTCTCATGAATTTAAACCTCAGTACTGATGATTCTGAATATATGTCCCTAGCCCAAATCTCCCCAAGTGTATGCTTAATAGTTCTGCTTATGCCATTCAGTCATTCATTTGTTCAACAAACATACATTTAGCAACTGCTAGGAGTCATGTCTTTGCTAGGCATGAGTTATTCAGTAGTAAACAAAGCAGATACTCCAGTCAGAACATGTTTAAAAGAAAATCTTACCTTTCACTGGAATAAATTCATGTTATCATCCCTAACTCAGTGAATGGCACAACCAATCAATCAGTTGCCCAAGTCAGAGTCTCAACTGATGTACTAAAATCCTCCTCCTTACTGTCCAACACTCCACATAAAATCAACCTCATGCATCATGAAAGTGGATTCTCCAAAACTGAGTATTTTGTAATAAGTACTTGTTAGGATCATCTTACTTGATAAGAGAAAGAATATTTATATCTCTTATACCACTTTTAGTATTTGTATTAAAATTTATTTTTGCCATGTTAGGGTACTGTGCTTTATATGTGGGGGTAAAAAATGGAATAAAATAAAAGCACATTTGCTTGGCACACCGGAAAACTTTTTGTCTCTCATCTCTTTTCTTAGCATCTTGAAGTATTATTGCTTTGGCCCCCTGTCAACTCCACGGTACTTTTAATGATCATTTTGATATTGATTCCTCCTCGAGGTTTGTTCCACAGCAACTGTGACCTCTGACATTCCATTTTCCCATTAAAATGCATATATTTCACTCCTGCTAAGAAGCAACCCACATGTTTTGCCTTTTGAAGCTGAAGTCTTAGCCTAAAATTTTCTTTGCTATTATGCTTTATATTCTATCAGCAAGAGGCAAGGTTCAGCAAGTGAACACTGTTCTTTTGGTGGTGTTATATTCTGTCAGGAGTTTGCACAACATCTGAAATTGCAGGCTGAAACAGTGGGTCAAATACATAGTAGCAACTGCTGGGCTTTGAAAACCAATTTTTTTTGCACTTTACTAAAAAATTCTGCAAGGCTCACGCTGTTCTATCACAGTTATGTTCTTTCTCTGAATAACTTATATTCAAACTTTTGCTTTATCTTATGGTTAGCAGAATTTCACATATCAAAGAAGGTTCAGGCAGCTCAAAAGAAACATCTGAGTATCTAAGTGATAAGATTGTCATTACATGGCAAGGAACAAAATAAAAACTAACATAAGCTGCATGATAGCAGCTGCATTTTTTTTAACCTATTATCACCTTACAGCTTTTATGCTTTTTGGAACTTTGAATCAATACATAATCCTACCAGGATTTACTCATTAATTTAACAAATATTTACTAAGAATATCCTGTGAGGCTATGAACCAAGCCCTGTTTTATGTAAGAGGAATACAGAAATGAAGTCAAGCTCATAGTGCCAATTAAATATTTATTTAAAGAATAAAAAAGGAATATGCATAAAGAGCTTATTAAATTTGTTTCTAGAAAGGTTATCATTCACAGTCCCCAAATTAAAATTTACTCTCAGATTTTTGTGGTCATTGGCCTGAATTTAATAGTAGAATATTAGAAAGGGATTCTTATGTGGACTGCCTTCGTAAGGACAATACCATAGAAGGGCAGAGTCAGGCTGCCCCATGAAATGCAAGTGAATTTGCCAAAGGCTTCTGTTAAGTCACTAATTCATTCAATGAATATCACATAAGTACTGAAATATATCAGATACCTTGCTACAGGCTAGGGTTATGATTGTAGTTAAAGCATACAAAGTCCCTGTCCTCAAAAAATGTAAGTCCTCATGGAAAAGGCAGATTAATAAAATAATATCACAAATATCCAATTATAAAATGGGAAGAGTTCTATGAAAAGATAAAGTACCTAATTTGGAGCCATGTAATTCATACCATGCCTTTTAATCTTTTTGTCTACACTGATAATTCCTCTATTCTTGAAAAATAAAGAGCAATTAAGAAGTTGCAATGCACAGACCAGTCAGGGGAAAATTTACAGGGAAAACTCAGGAATGACTCATCTTTGTTCTAGGTACCTATGCAGAGACTGACACACACCCTGAATGTATTCTCGTGAGAATGGGTGAGATTTCCCAAAACTTTTAAGTTTTTCATACTTTTTAGTGGTCAATTTTCATTTTAACTTATCCCCAGCTGGTACAGCATAATTGCTGCTTTTTTTGTTGAGAAGGTAATTAGTTGTCATAATAAGCACAGGTTTTAGAATAACAAATCCACCACGTGACAGTTTATATACCTTCCTGCCTCTCAGTTTTCCTGTAAGTAATATGAAGATACTGCCTTCCCTCTAGGATTATGATGGAGAACAAATAATAAAAGTACTGAATCCAGTCCTGTACCAAATAGATTCAAAGTACATTATCATCATGTTGCATATGTGTGTGTGTCTGTTTGTGTTCTTTTTTCATAAAAATTCTTTAATTGATCTTCTGTTGATAGTGTCATCTCCAATTCAAATCATATACAATTGCCCAGATGACACGTCTGCTGGGTTGTCTACCAAACATTTCAAATGTAACATATCCAAAATTCAACTATTAAGTTACCTCACCACCATCGAGCGGCCCCTATTCCACTCTTCAGGGTTTTCCATTCCAGGCTCATCATTCACTGAAGTGCTCCAAGCTTTGAAGTTCTATTCACGTTCTCTCATTCTCTTAAATTTTACATTAAATTATCTCTAAACGCTGTCAGGTTTAGTTTAAGAACATATCTAGAATCTTACTACTTATCACCCCTTTCTGTGCTAGAAATCCTGATATAAGCCATTATTGTCTCTTACCATCTCATTGACCTCTCTGCTTCTACTTTTAAGTCTATGCAGAGTAACCAACATGCTCCTTCTTAAATGCACTTAGAATAAAATCAAAACTATTTATTATAACATTAAAGAGTGCTGCTATCTTCCATCTCAGTTTATAATCATCTTCCTCTCTTTCAGTAAATAAATTCCTCTAAGTAGGTCTTCTTCCTGTTTCCCAAAAATAACACCAAGCTCCTTTCCCTGTATTTAATATTACCTTGGCCCAGAATTCTCTGCCACCAGGTTTGTCCACAGCTGACTTCTTATATTTATTAAAGTTTCAGGTAAAATATTTTCTCAGGACATCCTTCTCTGGCTGTCCTAACACAGGTGCCCCTCTTCTTCTAGCTCCCATTCTACCCTGTTATAATAGTTTATGTTTTTAAATTTTCAGAGCACTTTTTATTCTTTAAATTCTTACTATCTACCTATTATTATTGGTCTTATCCTAGAATGTAATCAGAAGTTTTTCTTTTCACCATTACATCTCCATCATCCAAAACTGTCACTGGCACTATTAGGCATTTATCATGGTAAGTATTTGACTCAATAAATGATTAAATGAATGACGAAACTGCCTCTGAGGTTTTATTTTTAGCTTTCTTATTCTTTCTATTATGGTTTATGGTGCTTTTCAGAGTATAAGCAATTACCTATTTGATGTTCTAATTGATTTCTGTCAAGACAAGTTAAGATTTAATCTGGTTTGGGGAAGTGTTTGGTGTTTTATCTTATTTGGCCAAAAAAAAAAAAAAATAGCTTACTTTCTACAATGCACACAAAGAAAAATGATCCAATTGTTGCAGATGATTTGAAATAAATATTATAGCTCCAAGTGCTGCTTTAGCTATGGAAAATTAGAAACTACAGCTATAAACAAACCAACCCAGTGGACGGAAATCACTCATTCATACTCCCATCCTAAAAGGTCCTCCTGGCTCCATCTCGTTAACTCTGTGAAGTGTCCCCAGAGTCCTCCATTCTTCTCAGTTAAAATTAATCACTGTGGAATATACGTTTCTATATATACTTTATACTTACCTTTGCTAGAATGGAGAATTATATTTAACTGTTTAGGTATCTATCTGACTCTTCTACCAGATTGAGGAGTCTTTTAAGACTAGGACCATATCCATTTATCAGTCTAGACCTAGCACCTGTTACATAACAGAAATGAAACAATTTAAGGAATTGAAGTTTTTAAAACTCAAAATGTCCAGCATATACCCAGTCTAAACATCTGTTGATATCCATCACCATCCTTGAGACACATCCATTGGAGCTTTACAGCAGAAGTCAGCAAACTGCGGCTTGTTGTCTAAATCTTGGGTTTTATACAAGCTAAGAATGGTTTGTATATTTTTTCACTGACTGAAAAAAAGTTCAAAAAAGAAAAATATTTCATGACATACAGGAATTATATAAAATAAAAATTATGTTGTCCATAATAAAGTTCTATTGAAATTGATGGGGTTCATGACATGCTACCCCAAAATATGGCATATGTTGGCATTTGAGAAAATAGCAGAAGCAGAAAGGTCATTCTCACCTTCCCCTGCCCTTCTCTGAAGTAGGTCATAAAATCTAGGACGGATTTTCTGACCTCCTGAAACAAGTGAGACCCTCAGAGGTGCCTACACTATACCTAGAAGAAAGGAACATCCTTATCTCTGAAGACACAAAGGAACAGAGAAGAATCTGAACAAACAGGGCTTGCTAAGTTTCCCCCAGTTTATTACCGTTAGATCATACTCCTTTTGTCCAACCTGTTGCTCTACAATCATCCACTTCATCAAACCTAGCATAAAAATACACAGGGTTTTTTTGTTTTTTGCTTTTTATAGATGAGGTCTCACTACGTTGCCCAGGCTGGAGAACAGCAGCCATGCACAGGCACCATCATAGTGAACTACAGCCTCAAACTCCTGGGCTCCAGTGATCCTCCCACCTCAGCCTCCCAAGTAGCTGGGACTACAGGCACACACCACCACACCTGGCTCTCTAAAAATGCGTAAGTTTTAACTGTTTCTTTTGGTCTTCATTTTCTTATAAAGACTCCCATGTCATATAAACTTATATTTGAGAAAGAAAAGTGACTCAGAGAAGTCTGAAGAATGTGAAGTATGCAAAAGAGAGATCTGAGCATGAGATTTCACTCATACCTCCTCCCTGCCCTGCACCCACGCCCAGGGTTAATTGCTTAAAAGCATTTTTTTTTTTCATTTTTTTTCCTTTCCTTCCCTGTAGTTTCCAGACTAGCTGATAAATTTATCTAAAGTATTACCACAAGTTGCACAATGTGACCCTCACTCATTATCTCCATGTTCCTCGAATTTGTGATACAAAGAACAAAGTATAGCCAATCAATAGCTTGTTATCAACTTAAAAAGTATCCCTTCTTTTTTTTCTTGAAAAACCCACTTGTAACTGCTACTATTCAAAGTGTGCACACACACACACACACACACACACATTCAGGGCAACTTGAATCTATGTCTCCAGGGTCGCAGTCCTCAAACTTGGTCCAAATAAACTCTCTACTTATATTGATTTTGCCTCAGTTTCTTCCTTTAGATCAACATTTCAAATACATTTGTATGCCTTCTCTTGTTAATCTGTCTTTTGTTATAGGTCCTCAGCCATGAACCTAGGAAGGGCAAGAAAAAGATATTTTTTCTCCCCTACCAAACACAAACACTACATAATAGATGTGATAGAGCTGAGTAATTGTGACAGAGACTATATGACTATCAAAGTTTAAGATACTTACTAACTGGTTCTCTACAGAAAGAGTTTGCCAACCCTTACACAAAAACAAAGAATAGTCTTTATTTTCAGGCACTATGGGAAAGGATTGTCCTCCCCCAAACGTCTCTATTTGCCCCAACCTCTCTGAATGTGGTCACTTCATATTGCTCATATAGACACAAAAAAGTGTATTTGTTAGCTCAGCAATTATTTTTTAAAACAATGTTGTGTTTTAGGGAGCAAATCCAACATCTCTTCTAATTCATTACACTTGTAAAAATCCTCCAGCATCACTACAATTGACTTTAAAACTTAGGGCATTCTCCTTGTTTTTATTTAATTAATTTAACCTGACTTTTCAAGCAAATTGGCTGTTATAAAATAGCACCTAATGCTTATCTCAGAGAATGTACTGTTACTCCACTTGACTATACATCTTGAAATAAAGTCAATTTTCTTTTTAGTTTTACAAAGAAGCAAGAGAGGGAGGAAGTGGGAAGGGAGGAAACAGAGAGAGACCGTGAGAGAGATTTGTTCTTAAGCTTCATGAAACTCTGGAATGGGTAAGTTGCCATTTCATTTACTTGATAATAAACTTCATGGAGAACAGGAATGTAATACTCAGAAGGAAAAATAGCACATCACTTATTGTAACCAGATAGTTTTCCTGAGATGTGTCTGTGTCTTTTGTATTCTCTTTATTCTTTGACTTCCTCACCTCCATTTCTAGGGCTCAACACAAATCCTGGAAAGTGCAAGCGCTTATCCATAAACGCACCTTCCCCTTTCTCATTTTCCAAGTAAATCAACAAATTTAAGCAGCTGACAGAGCCAGTGAATTGCTACACAATACCATTGCCCTCAATTAACATTTCCTTTGGGCAATCCACACTGAATGAAGTTCCCTTTGTCTCCAGCCAGCCAACATTTTAAGGAAATGAGGTATAAAATGATAAAAGCGAGAGTAATCTTTTGGATTGAGCTTGTTAGGATAACATCTACGTGGCCATCATTTTTTCTCCTATTCAAAACTAGGAGAAGCAAAGAAGCCTTAAAATATTTCCTGTTTGTTTTGAAGTAATCACTCTCCGGGTCGATTAGAAATGCAGTATTATGATAGTAAGTACACTTTAAACATTGCATCCTGTGTAAGAATAAAGTACTACCTCTCCGAACAGAGTTTGTGCCCTTTCAGGATGAAAATAATTAAAATATTTTCTAAGGCACTGAAACAAATATTAAAGTCTGAAACAACAAATTCACTAAACATGCATACACAGACACACATGCACACATACATACCAAATGAATAGTCACATATATGTCTAATTGGAGAATGTTGGACATTTGCAAACTAGCTCCATGAATTAAGAAAATCATTTCTATTTAGTGAGAAATGTAACAAGTACAGTGCTGTAAGTGAATTTCTCTGTAGCTTGCTCACCCTATCTTAAGAGAAATAACACTTAGATAATCTTTTCCTCAGACTTATAGCCAGGGAAAAGTATTCTACAATTTCAAAGCTGAAGAGAAGAGCTACATTATAGAGATATAACAGCTGATAAAAGTAATGCTGACCAGGAAGCTTTTGAATTATTTTCAAAATCTTTTATCAAACTATATTCTATTATAGAATATGGTGGATTTTTAAATTGGATTTCCCTCCAGCTGCAAAAGCGAGCTCGTTGTTCTGCTACCTTCTCCTTGAAGGGAGCACCAGGTTGTTAATCTTCTCCCTTAGGAAAGATAGACAACCCCAAAGCCTGGTTCTAAGGCAGGGTTGGTGTCTGCAAACCTACAGAGACTGGCAGGGTGTGTGTTCATTAATTCTACTGATATTTACTGAGCCCCAATAGGTGCTACGGATACACCAGCGAACAAAATGGACAAAAATCCCTATCATTGAGAAGTCTACCTTCTAGCTGAGGGAAACAGATAACAGGTAATAAGCATATCAAATAAATAAATATCATAATGTATTAAAAATGATATGTGCTATGAAAAAAATTAAAGCAAAGTAAGGAGGATAAAGTGGAGGGGGGATTGTCACAATTTTAAAAGTTGTCAGTCATGGTAGGATTTGTTGCAAAGGTGACATGGGACTGTCTGAATAGTGAATATCCAGGAGAAGAATGATTCAGGCAAAGGGAACAGCCAGTACAATGAACTTGAAGTTGGACTATGCCTGGTATGTCTGAAGAATATCAAGGAGGCCAGGTGCATAGGAGTAGGTTGAGTGAAGGTAAAAGTAGTCAATGAGCAAGTTAAGGCAGAAGAGGGCAGATCATATAAGAATTGAGAGTGCTAATCTGAAAAATAAATGGGGACCCACTGGCAGATTTTGAGCAAAGGCATAAACACATCATTTTGTTGGAGTTGTAGGGCATATCACTTTGAGAAGGGATGCGTATTTTAGGAAATGATATTTATTCTTATACATGAAGTATGACTTGTCTCATGTGAGGTGTGGTGGTATAAGGATAGTACAGTTAAGATTCCTTCTTTAGAACTCATAAGAACTGACTAGTCCCACTTTTGCTGCGTGATTAGTGAGTCTCTTAATCTCTCTATGCCTCTAAGAAGCTGTAAACAATAACGTTACTCACCATATATAGCTCTTAGAAGGATTTGAGAAACTGTCAAGATGATGAAGAAAGATAAAGTATCAAATCAATATGGATTGTCTTATAGCTAAAGAGTTGATGGCGATCTTACATATATTCTAGTTGTCACAACGATTACAGTGTTTTCTATCAGGAGCCGGAGTATCTACGCTGAGGCTGGAAAGCCAAATTTTTAGAAGGCTATTATAGTTGTGAGAACGGTAGGATATAAAGTACATGTAACAGAGTTTTACAGTGATAATGTAAAATTCTGACACCTATGATAGATGTCAGATAAACCTATCAGATGGAAAGCTCAGAAGTGGTATACAAAATGTGGGAGGAGAAGGTCAATCTCAAGTCAGGCATGTCACCAATGTTGAGTGACAATACTTGCTACTGGAAAGACTAAGAAAGAATGAGAATTGATGCTATAAAAACGTCTGATTTGCCTTCCTTCACCACTACTAAAACAGAAAACTGGATTTTTGTTAAAAATTTTAATGGAATCAGATTTTCTAAATGTCAAAAATGAGATTATATTGTTCTCTAAAAGTATAGCTACATAGCAAAATAATGTATCTATCAATATGCATATGTAAAAATAGTAGGATAATGTAGATGATCCACAAATAGAGCCTCTTGTACAATGTGAGGGAAGTTAAGCCTCTCTAATCAAAAGCCTGCAGATCACATGACATAGAACACCAACCACCAAAAGTGAGTTTGCTCCATTATGACACTTTCTTTAGGAAGCACATGATTTATTATAAAAGAAGCCAAATCAGTTAACTGTAATTAGAAATATTAGCATCCCCTCCCCATAGCAGAATAAAATAAACAGGTTTATCAAATATCTTATCCTAAAAGGGCCTAGTGGGATAGAATCATAAAATAGAAATGTTCTGATGCTAGAGGATACTGAGGGCAGTGCGCTTTCCAAAGTGGCTTGCTTAATATTTTTTGATGAAAGTGGGTGGAAGGTCTGTAATCAAATATAGTTGGGAAATACTTTTTTTATTTCAGCATATTACAGGGGTACAAATGTTTAGGTTACATATATTGCCTTTGTCCCACCCAAGTCAGAGCTTCAAGCATGTCCATCCCCGGACAGTGCATACTGTACCCATTAGGTGTGTATATACCCATCCACTTCTCCCCCAACCCACCTGCCTGACACCCGATGAATGTTACTACTATATGTGCACATGAGTGTTGATCAATTACTACCAATTTGATGGTGAGTACATGTGGTGCTTGTTTCTCCATTCTTGCGATACTTCACTTAGTAAAATGGGCTCCAGTTCTAACCAGGTTAATACTTGTTAAGAGTGTATCATGCTTCAAAAAAAGACAGACTAGATAATAGGGTAAAAGGGTGGGATATGTAGGAGGAATGTAGGATCAGCAAAAAATCCAAAAAGAGAACTAACTTAAAAGAGGCATAATACGAAGGGACTTGGGAGTCCAAGGAAAAAACTGCTTCTTAGCTTATAGTTTTGTTGAAGACATACTTGTAACAGACTATAAAAAAACTATTTTGTGTTCGTAGTATTTTAGACTTGGAAGCACCCTAAAGAGCATCTGGTTTTCTCTTTTACAGCTGTGTAGGCTGAGACTTGAAGAGGTTAACTGATTTACCTAAGGCCATAGTGCCTAAATTAAATCTTAAATTCACATCTTCAATCAAAATAATATTCTTTACTTCAAAACTTCTAAGCATCATGAAAAGAATGATCTATTCTTGCAATAAACTTATGGTATTCCTCTCTCATTTTTTAGTGAATTATTTATAATGGCGTTTGCCTTAAGAGCTAAATTTTCCTTCTTTGGCAGAGACTCTCTAATTCCTAGAGAAAAACCCTTTGTACCTACCAAGAGTTTCATAAATGTAGGCGCACTGAATACTTGATTATGCTCTAATTTTTTTACTTTCTCCCATCATTTTATAATCAATAAAATTTTATCAGTGTTTGCAGATCTGAGGTAACTATAAGGAAGATGTTAGGAAGATATCATGACAATATAGGCCATAAGACACAGCTTCATGACAAATTTGGATCTGATACGAGAAACGTAGAATGAGACAGAAAATTCAAAGTCGACAATCTTGATAATGCTGAAAGAAAATATATTATACATACACATACACACAGGCACACAAATAAGCAAATAATTGCATTTGAAAACTGATGACAAATGAATAAGATCTGCAATTAGTTAACAGTATTACATCAATGCCAATTGCTACAGGTGCACAAAATGTCAACATTGAGGGAAGCTGGATGAAGGATAAACACTTTATTTACTACTTTCACAACTTCCTGTGAGTCTATAATTATTTCAAAATGAAAAGTTAAAAACAAAGAAGCAAAGAAAAAATAGCATAATTCAGAAGAGGGATCCAAAGACCTCCCTAAACTGCCAAGGGGTACATGGCACAAAAATATTAAGAATCCCTGGCCTAATCCTTCCTGACAAGCACAAGAAGAGGATGACCAGGCTGAAAATAGGCCCGGACATCCTTCAGAAAACTCCTCGGAGTTGACAAGATTCAAACAAATCCATTTTCAGGAATCTTTGAGAACCTTTATTTCCTCACCTGCACAATGATTCAGGTCACAATTTTTCCTCTAATCCAGAAGAATATGGCAAGAGAACCTTAGCAATGTTTTTTGCTGAACAATTTCATACTATCTTTATGGATCCCTCCTCCCCCTACCCGCCCTAATTTAATAAAAAGCTAAAAATAAATGAGGTCAGGTTGACAAGAACTGCCTTCCAAGTTAAAAAGAAAAGAAAAAAAAGTGAACCATAGAAAGCTCATTCCCTTTTACTGTTACCATGTAATTAATTTATTAGTTCCTTCCAAGACTAAAGACAGAATCAGGAACATGACTTACTATGGAAGGTGTAAGAAGTGTTTTTCTGTTTCATGTTATTATAAGTATCATATTAAGAAATACTAATAGGTCATGATTTTACTTATTAATATGTATCAAATACTTTAAATATCTCACAAATTATATTAGTCATTAAGTCTATTAAAATAATATAACATGAAGACATATCTTTCAAAATTCATTTTGTGACAAATGTAGTTCCAAGTAAATAAAACAAATACCATGTTTGGGATATCTATGCATATACGCATACCAAAAACGTAAATATAAATGCATGGATGGTTTACTCTAGAAGGGGTTGAAAAGAAACTTAAACTTTTTAAAATAATTTTTGCCTAAACTTCAACAATGGAATATAACTTTGTATTTCAAATATGAAGTGTAACTTTTAGAATTGCAGCTTAGCCTACTTGATTTTTGAAAGAACAAATTTGAATATTCAAATTTCATTATTTCTCCACAATGAACTCATTCTAGTCAAACGGGTTCGTAACCTTTGATGGAAGTGTGGAAAGCACTTGGAAAGGGTTTGGGAGCCATTTTTTTCCTAATTATCATTAAGGCCGAATCCAGAGTAAATTCAGTAAACCCAGTAGTCCAGGCTGGTCATTCTCACAATGCCCCAGTCACAATGGTATTAGTTTCCTCGAGCTGCTCTAACACAATACCACAAAAGTTTAAGATAGTTTAAAATAACAGAAATTTATTTTTTCACAGTTCTGAAGGCTAGAAGTCCAAAATCAAGGTATTGTCGGGGTTGGTTCCTTCTGAGACTCTGAGGGAAAATCTACCCTATGCCTCTTTTCTAGGTCTGGGGCTACAGTAATCCTTGATGTGATAGTCTTTGGTTTAAGGCTACATAACTCCAATCTCTGCTTTCACACATCTCTTTCTCCTTGTGTGTCTCTGTGTCTCCAATCTCTGCCTGCGTTTTTCTTATAAAAACACCTATCCTTGGATTTGGAGCCCAACCTAAATCCAGAATGATCTCATCACAAGATCCTTAACTTAATTACATCAACAAAGATGCCTTTTCCAAATAAAGTCACATTCACAAGTCCTAGGGATTAGAACTTCTACATATCTTTTTGGCAGCTATTATTCAACCCATTGCAAAAATGATTTCTCTTAAGAGTAAACAGGAAAAAATGATACTCTCTGTTTGATCACAAATTATATGGAACTAAGGTTTGACCATATGATAATAGTAATATGTAGGTTGTTTCTTTCTTTTTTTTTCTTTCAAATTTACAGAGGGATTTCACATTCACTTTCTTTTCAATATGTATAACATACCTTAATGATAGTTTTATTTTCATTTTACAGGTAACAAAGCTGATGCCAAGAACAATTAAAGTAAACCAACAGACGGTGTTAGAATGTGACAGGATTTGGTCTCAGTCCTGGAACACGGGTTGCCTGACTCCAGGATAAGTACTCTAAATGACGAGAACTTTTCTACTCCATGCCTGACACAATGATGAGATATAAAAAGAAGCTAGTGTCTTTATAAAGCCAACATAGGTATATTTTTGCCAGTAGTAGAGTTTGAGCAATCTACAGACAAAAATAATTCAGCCTATTTCTGAAAATAACTGGATAATATCATAAAATAAATTGTTGATTCACACCAACAAAATTGTTGATAAAGCCTCAGTAAAATGCTCATTTTTTTGTTTGTTTTCATTTTTTACTTTCAGTGTACACATAACAGAGCAAATGATCCGTGTCTGGATTATTTAGTCCCTGGTGGGTGAATTACGCATTTGTCAGGGAAAAGCAGATGCATTGATTTCTATATTACTACCACTTTCTTTTGCCTTGTGGTAGGATTCCTTCCTTACCTCTTGGACAAAGCTGATGCTATATTTGTCATGTGAGATTCTGAAAAGAACCACAGATAACATGTTTTTGACATCTTACAAGATTGTGTGAGATGTCAGCAGGATAAGATTTCAGTTCTTAGATGTTTTTTGAAATCCTACATTTTCTTTTGGATTGAAATAATGGCTATGGTGCCTTGCTTTTATGTAAGAAGCTTTAATGGTCAGGATCCTCGAATACCTGATTTTGTATAGTATGCCTATTAACTCTCCAGAAATAATACCTTCCCATTTCTGTCTATAATGTCATATGGATCTGAATTGTTCAAATGTCAAATCTGAACCTCTTCTGGATTAGAACACTCCAAATGATATAATGAATCTGTCTATACCTGCATGCATCTTGCACATAGCAGGTTGACTGAATGAAAACACAGAAAGTGCCTATTAACTTCTGGTCTAGAAGAAAAAGTGAGTTCACTGGAGTTGATTTCCACAGTCAGCTACATTAATCACTAGGTTCTTGGCTGTTATGTTCTGCATACTTGCTGCCTAGTACGTAAAAGAGGCTAGGAAAATCTCACCAGTTCCTTGACAAGCAGCTATAGTGTTTTATTCTTTATTACAGAATAAAAATCCCACCGAGAAATGGATTTTTTGATCACTCAATGTCAAGCAAGTCAGGAAGTATTATTCTGTAATACACTTTTCACTTTCTTAAAAATTAAAAATGGTGAGATGCAAAGGAATATGGAACAAATTGTGAGCAGAGTATAACACAAGGATGTTAGAAGGATATGGGAGGAAAGTAGCCTCAGCTTCAATGATGAATTTTCCTTCCTTATTTTTTCTCTCCTTTCCTCCATCCTTCTCTTTCTTCCTCCCTTCCCTTCTTTCCTATCTTCCCTCTTTCCTTCCTTCTTTTATTCATTTCTTCTTTTCTCTCTTCCATTTTTTCTTCTTCCTTCCTTCTTTCTTCTTTCATTCATTCATTTTTTTCTCATAGTAATGGAAATTGTTTATGCTAGAAATCTGACTCTAAGCATGAGACAGAGAAATAAACTTGGATGATTCACATTCAATGGGATGATACTTTATAGTTGTAAAAAGTGTTATAAATTACTCAGCTATAAGAAACAACGATGATACGACATCTCTTTGGTTCTCCTGGAGAGAGTTGGAACCCATTCTATTAAGTGAAGTATCCCAAGAATGGAAAAATAAGCACCACATGTACTCACCAGAAAATTGGTTTCCCTGATCAACACCTGGGTGCACATTTGGGAATGATACCAATTGGGTGTCGGACAGAGGTGGGGGGAGGGGATGGGTGTATATCTACATGATGAGAGCGAAG
>CM052440.1:32296111-32344487 GCA_028533085.1 Varecia variegata
TCTTGAAGATCTGACTCAGGGTGTTGGGGGTGGGGGTGGGGGAGGGGACGGGTGTTTACCTACATGATGAGTGCGATGTGCACTGTCGGGGGAATGGACACCCTTGAGGCTCAGTCTCGGGGGGTTGGGAGGGGCATGGACAATATACTTAACCAGAATGGTTATACCCCCATAATAAGCTATAATAAATTTTAAAAAAAGTGTTATAATAAGGGGAGACTATTTTCATTCTTTTATGCATTCATTCAACAAATGTTTAAGATTACTTACTATGTTTCAAATAGTACATTGGACACCAGGGAGTCAGAGGGGAACAAGACAATCAGAGAGTTCAGGGTCTTATAAAGGACCCAGAAAACAGAGAAAAAAAAAAACAAAATTTTAAAAATTAGGTCCAGATATTATTAGAGGCTCAAAAGAAACTGTTTTCTTGTTTATAGAGAGTAACAGAGTAGAGTGGATGACCTAATTTCTACACTATAGTCAAACATATAGAAAAATCAATTGTACAATCAATTTTATACTATTTGGCATACTAGAATAATTAGTCTGAGGCAATCAGATATTCTAGTTGATGGAATAATTCTTTGACTGTCAGGCAATGTCAATATTATTTGCCTGGGGGAATATAAAACCATATACCAAGAAATGTGGGTTTAGCATCATTTATATGCAAAGTCCTGGTTATGCACTACAGGTGATACAAAACTGAGTAAAACTTAGACTCTGTCCTTAGTGAATTTATAATTTATAAGAGGACACTTATGCACAAATAACCACATTACAAAAATAGCCCATTGTAAATGTCATACGAACAGTAAAACAAAACAAAAAGAAAGCTACCAAAGATCACAGGAACGATTTTTTTTATTAATACAACTAAAACAGATTATATCACTCCTCTGCTCAAACCTACTAAAGACTTCATGTCTCACTCAATGCAATCAAAATCTTTGCAATGACCTTCAGGGGCCTACACAATTTGGCTGCTATTATATCTGTGATCTCATTTCCCACTACTCTTTCCCCTAGTTCATTCTGTTCAGCCACATTGAATTGCCCTCTGTTTCACAAAGCACCCAACCCTACCCCACATTAAGACTTTGGAATTGGCTTTTTCCTCCAGATATCCACATGATTAACTCTTTCATTTTATTCTAGACTTTGCTCAAATCTTACCTTCTAAAGGAGGCTTAATATGACCTCCTTATTCTGTTATATTGATTTCTTTATTCCACTGTACTTATTATATTCTAGTGTACTGTGAAATTTACTCAGTTATCATGTATGTTGTTTATAGTTAATCTCTCCAACTAGAATATAAGCCCCATGTGGGTACATTTATTTCATTCCCCAATGTATTCCAAGCATGATAAAAATGTCTGAAACATAGTAAGTGCTCAATAAATGTTTATCGAATGAATTGAGTGATCAGCTTTGATTTGGAGGGTAAAAGTAGTAAAAGAAAACTGGGAATGGCTTAATGGATGAGGGAGTGCCCTGAAGATTCCTAGCTCATCTGTTTCACTTCAGATTATTACCCATTCAGCATGTGGATGATATTTCTCAAACACAGATAAGTTCATAAAGTTTCTTTCTGTAACTGGTACATTAGATGACTATGACTCATGGGATGTGATCATAAAGCAAATTTATTACAGCTTCCCATTGTCCCTTTAATGCATTTAATTGTTTCTTTTCCACAGGATGAAAACTCAGACAATACCATGATTCTTTTGGTCATTCACAGGAAATGGTCACTCTAAATCAAAAATATCATCTCAGTTTTGTAAGAAAAACATTAAGTCCAACTTGATTTAACACTAAGATTTATCTTTTCCTCCCACCCATCAAATCCAGCAGAAGGTGAAAGATGGGGACCAGGGAGGAGGGAGAGCTCACAGTAAAAAAAGGGAGGGTGGTTGGGATTCTCTCCTCTTCCCAGCACACAAACATCTTACAACACCATAGTTGGAGCCCAGGAGAATGGAGGACAAGACAGATCTTATTTGAATTACAGTGTCCTAGGCTGATATTTAGAGGGTCTGGCAGTTGTCTAAAGCAGACTCTTTCCCCCTCATTAGTGGCTTCATGAGCTTTCAGATTGCTCAATCACCGATTATCTCCCAGCTTCTATTCCCTAAACCCAAGAAAAAAAATATCTATGTTATGAATGGTCAGTTACTCCTTCTGAATCCACATAAATCAGATACTATATAAATCCACATAAATCAGTGAGGTCTGTTTTCTCTTGTGATCAACCCTTTACACAGGACCTAAGATGCCTAGATTTCCTCTAATTCCTGACCTCCATGTGGCCCACAGAAAACACTCAAGAATTCGAGCATTCCTTGCCACAATAAAAACAGTTCTCCTTTGCTCTAGCTATTAGAATAGCTATACAGACATTTTTGTGCTTTTAGAATTTTTAGAGTAGGAGTCAACTATCTGCCTGTGCTCTCTACCCTCCTCACAACTGCAGAAAGTGCCTATTAAAATATTTGAGTGATTTTAAAATACTCCTTTTTGAAATCAAGTGAAAGAAAAGCATCCCCAACTATCCCTATTATAAGTGGGGCTGAGATTCTTAGAATAGCTCTCTTCTCAGTCCTCTCTCAATCTCCACTTAATGAGCCATATACATTCATGATAACCTTTTGACCAGCTTAAGAGTTGCAAACCTGGTCCATTGACAATTTCTATTTGTTAAGTCCCATAAGATGGCCTATTTCACTGCTACTTTGGTATCTTATCTGGTATGTTACCTATTTTCTTAAAATTCTGTCCAAAACATTTATTTTAACATCCAATTCCATCTGCAAACATTTTCTCTGTTTCTCAATTTTCCATAAGGTAAAAGTTAAACTCTTCACCTGGCATCCACACTTGGATTACCATACAGCTTCAATCTTGTTTTCCAACTTTGTTTTCCATCATGCACCTTTAATATTTCTAAGTTCGATGGTCTTTTATTCATTTATCCAAGAAATACCTATTAAGCACATAATGTTTTCAAGGCCTAGACTTTGGTATATGTACATGAGATAAAAATATGCCAGAATATTTATATTTTCCAAAATATACCATAAATTGTTATGCTTTTTAAACTTTTCCCATGTTGTCCCCACTTTGTGGAATACCATTTTACTCTTTCCTGGATAAGAAACTCAAATTCATCTTTGACATATCTGCTCTGAAGTCATCTTCTCTGTGAAGCCTACCCTAAATTCCTTGGATGTACTTCATCACTTTCCATTCTGTGCTCTCATAGCACTTTATTGACTTGGGCCAGTGTATTATTACATTGTATCAAGAGCTGTATATATAAGTCACCTGTAAGTTAAGGAGATACATTATATTTATATTTTAATTTCTAATAAGCAAATAGTGTTGGCTTATAATAGAAGCTCAATACATGTTTGTAGTATTAAATTGAACTGTGAAGGGAATGCCTTTGAGGGAGCTATATGTTGGCAGTCACAGACATGCTTGCAGACTAGTGGGCCAATCTAGACTATAGTATGCTTTGGATAGTGGAAGATAAGGCTTTAAATGTAGATTAGCTCGATATTGGTTGATATTATGACAAGTCATAAATGCCATGTGGAGTGTATACTTAATTCAATAAACAAAGGAGACTTATTCAAAGCTTCTGAAGAAATGCATTATTGGAATTTAGCTTTAAAAAGAATAATCTGATAAGATTTCACAGATTGTTTTGAAACAGGACAATGCCAAGAGAGTAGTTATTAAAGTAATATATGTGTAATGTGAGAAAGAATAGCACATGAGAAGGAACCGTCACATGAATTGTTGCGGAGGTGGGAACTCTAAGTCTTTTTGAAAGGATTAAAAAGAGGAAGCATAAAAGACACTCTGATTGAAGCTGGATGATTGGCAGAATGATAGTGCAGTTGTTGTGGGAGTTCAGAAGGGGAAGATGATTGTTAGTCTAGTTTGGACATGTTAATTTTATGGGGAAAGTGACGCACTCTATTAAGATTGTCAGGAGGCAGACTGAAGCACTGGTAATCTGATGAAGTCCTCTATGAAGGATTTGGGTAGAGACTTTCAATAATTTTTGGCAAAACCCAGAGCAATCTATAATTGTAAACCTGTATAAAATATACATTTTCTTGAAAAGATAACTGACCAAAAGAACAATAAAAACACATGAGAAAGGGTTTCAGTACAAAAACAAAAAAAAAGAAAAATGTGTCTGACTCAGATTCCCCATTTTCCTTAAGGAATAAAAGAAGAACAAAGCAGTGAAATGTTGCCACTATGAAATAGGAACATGAAAAAAATGAGGAATAACTGTGGATAAACAGCACACTTACTGAATTAAAAAACAAACACTTTGACTCAATAATTAGCAGACTTGACATTGCAGAAAATTTAATTAGTGATTTACAGGACAAAGCTGAAAAGAAATTAAAGAATGCAAAGGAAAAGGGCAGAGAATGTCCTAACAGGGAAAATGACAAGTAAAATGAAAATACAGCTTATATAAGAGAGATGTCTATACAAAAAGCAGAACAAACATTCCTTTGCTGCTACTCTGCAAAAAAAGAAAAAAAAAAAAAGCAGAACAAATGGACTGTAAATAATAATCAGATGACAAATTCTAGAAAATTCACCAGTTTGAGATTGAGAGACTCATGTTCCAAGGAAATTAATAACAAAATCTATACAACAAAAAATAGATTTGCGACATAGTGAATTTTAAGGATAAAGAATGCTTCAAACACAGAAAAAGTAAATGCAAGATGGCCCAAAACTCCTTTCAAACACCAAATGCCAAAACACAAGAGAACGGTATCCACAGAGGTTGAAGGGGGAGATCATGACCCGGGATCTACACATTTAGGCAAGCTGCTATTCATATGGGAAGGCAATAGCAGGACAAAGTGTCACAAAATAGACCATTATTTTGAAAAAGTATTTCTAAAAGGATTCCTAGGTGATTGACAGATGAAACAAATAAACAAGATGGTACATGGTGGAAGGAAAAGCTAGTGATGAACTTGAAAAGTTCAAGTATTGAAAAGATACAAATAATAGACAGAAGTAATTAAGCATATGACAAACGTGTTTGCAAAATATAAGGTGCGCACAATTTTTACTGAAAGATATTTTTAACATTTTTAAAAGATAGATGTATCACCTGAAACAAGGCAGGGGTTAGTGTAGAACAAAATAGAGACTTTAAATTCTTTATATTCTAAAGCACTACAAAGTCTTCATTCAATCAAAATGGAAAATAAGGTAGATAGAGGAAGATTTTTTAAAAATTTGGATCAGAAACAGAACACTAATTTCAAAATATTTGCATAATATAAAAACAACTCAGTCACCATGAAGCAAATAAAAATATATAAAAGGAAGCAAAAATAAAATATAAAATGCAGAAAGGGCAAAGATGAAGCATAATAACATCTACACTGTACAGAGTATTTTATTATGTGCCCTGTCTCCCATAAATGTGTGTGATTCATCTCATTTAATACTCAAAATTATCATATGAAGTACATTATATTATTATTTCATTGTTACAGATGGAAAAGTGAAATTTGAAGAAGTGAGGTAATTTGCCCAGGGCCACACAGCTAATAAATGGTGAGACCAGGATTATTACATATGGTCTGAAAGTCTTCACTATTAACCTGTAAACTATGCTGTCTGGAATGTATATACGCTCCCACATGCAAACAAAAATATATACACACAACCCCTCATGGTATCATACGTATATCCATGCATGCAAACATTTATAGATACACTTATTTATACAGATACACATATATATTCATATATGTATAAAGATATACACTTACATGTATACAGATATGCATGCATACATAAGATTAAGAAAACAGGTTTGAAAACAATGAAAATTATTTAAATTCCTCTATAAAAAGGCAGAAGCTCTAAGATAAAAGGAAGAACAAAATTTAATTCATAACTTCTTGTCAACAAGCCTAAAACCTCCATATAACTTAATTGTTCTTTCTTGCCTCCAATTACAATGGAAGAGCTGTTATAATTTTTGTCTAAGGGCAATGTCATATGAGCTCTGAGTCCCTTTTTTTCTTTCCCAGTGACTTGCTTTATACAGTATATCTTATTTCTCTCTACTGGATCCTTCTCCTCAGAACTTATGTATTATCAAGCGTTTCCCACTTTATGAACAATCCTTCCCAATTCAACCCTATGTTCCCTTTCCGCTACCTTATTACCACTCCCCTCTTTATACAGCCAAACTCTGCCTAGAGATATTTCTTTATTTCCCTTTGACTATTCCTTCCTGCACTTCCCATTCCAAATTTCTCTGTCCAAGGTCATTCTGTTGTTTGACCCTTAAAAACCTACCTACTTCCTTTGGTTGGCCTAAAAATTTCACTTCTCATTATTTTTAAAATTGATATTTGAAATTTTGAAAGTAAATGAAATATAGGTGAAAAGAAACCAAAGCAAAGGAATAATGTGCTGGGTTTTTTTAAACTATACATTTTCCCCTTATTTCCTGGGCATTCTCTTATCCCTGGTAACCCCCAACCCATCTCGCCACCTCTATTCCTCTCTTTGCTTTAAGAATTCCTGCCTGAAATCCTTAAATGTTGTCATTTCCTAGGATTCTGTGCTAGGGCCTATATTTTACACACTCTCCTTGGGGACAGGTAGCCATCCAGATCAATGGGTCTAGTTATTATCAATCATACATGCTTATGACTGTCAAATGTTGATCTCCTGCTTAGATCTCCTTCCTGAGTGCCAGACTCATATATTCAACTACCATCAGGAGCTCAATTTCAATGAAATTATTCCTCCTAGGTAGCTCTTGAATACTTCAATTCTCTTCATTCCCAGAGCCACCACCCAGCTTGGATCACATATATGTATTTCCCTTCTAGATAACTGGAATAGCCCCCTGTATTTTTCTCTGCTTCCATGATATTTTCTAAAGTATCCTTTTAATTGTGTTAATCTTTTGGTTAATGCACTTATTTAGCCCTAAAGCCCAACCTTCTTAATAGAATCATTGAAAAGGTCACTTCACTTTTTAAATTTGAATAAAAATGATAAATAAGTATACTGTAGTTAAATGAGATCCAAGAGCAAAGATTGGGCAACATTTATTGGATGAGTTTATAAAACTAATCAGCTTGAACTGGACACTTGGTATAACAAAATGTACCTTAGAAACTGTCATCACTGATTGCTGTTTTTATTTGATGGCTGCACCATACCTTCTGTGCTGGGGGACCAGTTTGGAGGCCCGCATGGTGGAATGGTGTATTAATATATATGCTGCCTACTTGTCCAAGGAATTTGCCTGGTTAGTTCATAGCTTCTGTTGTTGGATTTCTTCCTATTGGTAACAGTAATGATAGGGGACATGATTTTGTTTGTATTTTAAGGAGTTCACTGGGGTGGCAGAGTAGAAAATTGATGGAAAGAGAAACAAGCTAAAAAGAAGAACACTTAGAAATTAGCAGTAGCAAACTAAACGAGAGAAGATACAAAAAAAATTAACTCTGCCATGTGGGCTTGTAGGACATCATTATAAAAACTGCTTATCTATATACTATAAATGTAAAGAAATACAACTTAACTAAATGATAGACAATAAAGCACATACTTTATATTTTATAATAGGTTGGAAGAATCTAGAATGAATATTATAGCTAATGACACTAAAAACTTTTTAAAGATGTTAATATTTTATAAATATACCACATTTGTTGAAAAGTCTGCAAGATTGATTAACTTTTCAATACAACATGTGGGAACCATGACAGCAGCATGTGCTCATGAGAATGTATTTTGTTAGTCTTATTTCTGATGGAGGAGGTTCAGTGCTATGCTTTTAGAAATGTAGGACTTTAGTAAGTCCCATCAAATTTTGCATCAGAACACTTGAAAAGTCTTATTTCTGCTATTCAGTGACCTCTTGGCTATACACTAATAGATTTCCAATCCACTGAGAGGCAAACCCTCACAGACACTTTTCAAACATTCAAAGCTATGATTAAATGTGCCTTTACATCAAAAATCAATCTCTTTTAAGGCATTCAAGGGATTTGGTCTGCAGAGCAGAGACTAACATGCTAGACAGGCTCTCCTAGACTTTTAAATTATCTGTCTTTTCCCCTTGCAGGAAGTCATTTTTCCAGGGGCTCTTTATAGAGGCAGATTTTCAAAGGTCCCAAAACCCCAATTAAGATCATATTAGCTTAAGTACATCCTCCCTTATTACAGGATATTCTTAAAGTACACAAAAATTACATGCTATATATAAATGAAAGGAGCATCAATTACTAGATGTGCCCTTTTGATACTTTGGTTGGTTGGCCAAATAGCACATAGTCTACTTTTTAGAAAACATCCAGGTAATATATAAGAGATTTATCTTTTTCAAGTAGTTGTAGCATTTCCATAAAGTAAACAATATTTTGCTTTCTAGAATTATCATAATAAAACAAAATATTACAGGTGAATTCATCTAGCACTTACTGAGTTCCTCATATATAAGATAACTTTTGTCAACATAGATAATTGATTTCTTTTAGCTTTTTGTAGTTTTAATAGCTTCCTATGCTTGTTAATCTTGCTTCTCCTAATAGATATATAAACTCCCTGGGGACAGGGAGCCCATCTAATATTTTGCTTAATTTCCTTACCACATTTTCTAGACATTAGTCGGTAATCCTCAATAAATACTAACATTAAGCCTTTAACACTAGAAAAAAATCCAATTACAAATTTAAAAAAATGTTTTCATGTGCAAATAATGGCACCATTTAGTTTGATGCATGGAACAGTAGATTGAGATTAACAGGTCCTTTTGTCATTAATATGACAATATCAAATAATTCACAGATTTTTGTTGTGGCATAACTACAATATTAAAGCAGTCAATGAAACCTTTTCACCAATTGTCCTAAATGTCATATTGATCTCTTACAGGTTTGTGATGTCATCCTTTATTAGCTTCAGCTGTATCATTGTGTTACGTGCTAAACTGTCATGTGTGCCACTATTTCTTTATTAAATATTGTGTCTCCATGTGTCATCCCTCTAGGTCTTCATATTTCAATGTTTACTTACGTTGTTAATTTTCTAACAAACCATGTAAGTGGACTTAAATTAATGAAAGAGGTCTGTGCATGATTACAGATTACTTGTCAGAAGCTGACACAGCACAAGCCAAAGAAAGACTTTAGATCATTTATCAGCTTGCAAAAAGTAGGCCCTACAAACCACTGAGAGATGTTCAACAAGAATATAGAATAAAAACCCAAGAGAACATAATAGTAGCTCAGATTTTCAACAGAATGATTCAGAGTCACTGAAACTCAATCAAAACCTAGCGCCAGATATTCTGCCTCAAATCTGCTATATTCCCCAGATTGGTGAGCATACACACCACGCATCCTGTTCAAGCCAGCAACATGATTTCTTTTGCTTTCTCACAGCCCACATTTAATCAGTCAACACATAATGTTGATTCTATTTTCTTGATATCTTTCAAAGCACTCTAATTCTTTCTACTCCTACGGCTACCATACATGTTCTGGCTACTATTATCCTTTCTCTAGTGTATTAAAAAAAAACCAAAAAACTTACGTCCCTGCCTCTAGGCTTGCTACATAAATCCATTCACCGCATTACCTCCACCTTTTACTTTCCAAACTCATGGTCATGTTCCTCTTAGGTTAAATATCCTTCACAGGTTCCCCATAGCCTTCATGATAAAATCCAAGTTTCCCAGCAGTACATTCACACCCATTTATAATCTAGTTTATGGTCCTTTCCAATCTCATCTCTCACTCCTGCCTCATTTACATTGTGTCTTCCGATGATCTTCCACTTGTAGGACTTTGTGTATTGGGCCACATTATTACCCCTGCTGCCTCAATCATCCTTCTATTATCTCTTCTTTATCTGGACAACTTCTGCATAAAAAACTCCCATTCGATTTTTATGTTTCACCTCTTCCAGTCTTCACGCCATGTAAAGAACACTTTGTTGCCATACCTTCTGTTTCCTTTTGTCTATACAAAATTTATAGTCCTAAATTTCAGAGAAAAATTAGATTTTAAAAAACCAACAAAATGGGCATTGACCTGTGTTAGGGTCAAGAAGAAACAAAAGTGCAAGGTTTGCTACTTGGTAGTGACAAAGGGAGGGAAAATGTGAAACAGAGAGAGTAGCAATGCCATGTGTCCAAGAGGGCTTTATCCTTTTCAATCAAATATAATCATTTTCAAATTAGAAACACTGAAATAAGAGAGAATAAAAAGCCAAAATAGGTGGATTGGTTTGTTATTTCTGCTATAATAAATTATCACAAATGTATTGGCTTAGAGCAACAAAAATTTATTATCTTATAATTCTGGAGGTCATAAGTCCAAAAATGGATCTCACTGGGCTAAATCAAGGTGTCAGTAGGACTTTCTTCCTTTCTGAAGGCTCTAGGGGATATTACATTTTCCTGCCTTTTACCTTCTTAAGGCTACTTACATTCCTTGGTTCATCTCCTCCTTCCATCTTCAAAGTCAGTGATGACTGGTCAAATCTTTCTTCTATGTGATTTCTCACATAGAATCATTCTGACATTGACTCTTCTTTCTCCCTCGTTCACATTTAAAAGACACTTGCAATTATATTGGACCCACAAAATGATCAAGGATAATTCCCCTATTTAAGGTCAGTTGAGTAGCAACCTTAATTCAGTATTACAGTCTTAATTCCACTTTGTCTTATAACCTAATGTATTAACAGGTTTCTGGGATTAGGATGTAGACATCCTGAGTAGTGAGAACATTATTTTAATTCCATAATGGATAATATCATAAAATCTTCAAAAAAAATCCAGGTTTGTATACTCTGAGGTCTTGTGATTATGTTTCTGGGTTCTGAAACCAGAGAAAACTAGATTTGCATTCTGGCTGTCTTACTCTCTAGAAAAATAGACAAAATTACCTAAATATGAGTCTCTTAATATTGAAGCATGGGGAAATAAGGGTCATCATTGGAAAGGTTGTTGGCATACATGCTTTTAAAGCATATAGCCTCTTTTCATAACCACTATGCTGTAAAATGGAATACTAATGGAGTTGTTTTGAAGATTAAATGACTCAAAATATGGAACATGAAACACATAGAATGGCCTTTAGCATGTTCAAAGAGCTCAGTAAATGATAACTATAGGTATTTTGTGTCTCAGCAAATGGTAGTGGTTATTACTATGATGCTGATAGAAAAACTGTACCCTTTAAACATACCAGAAGTTTGAGTTAGATGCCATGAGAGAACATCAGAATTATTTTTAGGCAAAAAACTACTTTCATCTGGAAAAGCATCTAGACAGGTCCTTTTATAATTATAAAAGCTAAGTTCTTCTGAATGTAATCTAGGAGGATAGCAGAGTATTCTGAATAATAAACACATACATCTGGAAATTTCCTTCAGGCAGCTTGAACAGGAGGAGGTTTTGTGGAGATGAACAAGACCCTGGGAGTGGAGAAGGCTCAGTAATCACAACAAAGAGCATGGGTCAGATAATAATATGGGTCCTCCAACACAGAGAAAGCAAAGAAACTTTTAAGGACTCTGATAATAACAATACTTAAAAGTTGTTCTTTTTTCTGTACTGTGTTTTAAACTCCTCTATTACAAAATTTTAAATCCTAAAATTTTTAGTCCTAAATATTTAAAATTCTAAAATGTATAGTAGAAGGTGATTCACATCAGCAATCTTGTTTTAGTGGTGCCACGGGGGATGATGCAGAAGGAGCATCATCTTAAGCTTAAGATGTTCAGCTTTAGACAAACAGCTCAACCTGCAACAGTGCATGGGTACAGCAAGCAACACAGAGAAGTAGGAGCCATATGGGTATGATTTAGCAGAGAACAATTTTAAAGAGACATAAGACAAATATCTTTCTCTCCAAATACACTAAAAGAAGGGGAAGCCTTTTTCTTTGGAGAGAGGGAAGAGAGAGGGAGTTGTCAATTTCTGACCTCACATATACACTGTTACAGAGATCAGAGCTATCTAGATAGCAAGTATTATTATATGATGATGATGACTGCTGTTATTACTGTTATTTCCAGATGATCTACATTATTTGGACAGTAAGAAACTCTTGAAGATTATTCTCAGAGATACCATAGGAATATTTAAGAAATCTTGGAGCATACAAGAAGCACAAGAAGAATGAAAATGTTGTATCTTAATTTCCAAAAAGAGACTATTTTAGTTTTTCATATATAAAGACAGGTGAACAATGTAATTCTTCATAAAAATCTACAATTTGTTAGTAAATTGATTAACTATACTTTAAATGTATTTACTAGATCACAGGAAACTTAAATGTGTTCACTCTGAAAAAGATGTCATGTGAAATACATCGTTTATTTTGAAAGTATTTCTAAAATTTTCAAGGCGACTAAGAAGTTTTCTAAAAAGACAATTTTTGTAATATGGGTAAGATGCAGTAGAAAAACTTTCTTCCACAGCATAAACTATTCCCAAATAATACCATTATGTTTTGGGATATTATATTAATGTTACTCTTCAGATCACTAGGTTATAAACATAGAAATGTAACAAGTTCTCTAGAGGTCTAAAAAAATTACCATATAGTCTAAAAATATCTAATGTAACTAAGATGCAATATTTTCCAATCTGCTTGAATATATCTTATTTCCTATGATAAAAATGTTGTAGCATCCTCCACTATAAATGTAGAACTTAGCTGATAATACTTTAAATCACAAATACTTTAAATCACTTGTACAACTGCCAAGTATTTAAGAAAGTAGTGAACACATTTCTGATTAAATCAAAACTCAATTAAATCAACACTTTATTAAATAAAAAATCTTTGAAAGAAATGTCTATAAACACATGTGATGGAGCCATTATAAAATAGTCCCCATCATCCTGTCTCCTGGTATTCATGCTCTTTGTAATCCCTTCCCGTCGTGTTTAAGGAGGCTGTGACTTGCTTTCAACTAATAGAATACAGAAAAGTCAATGGACTGTCACTTTCATGATTATATTATGCACGATTATGACATCTGTCCAGCTAAGAGACTCTCTATCTTGCTAGCTTTGATAAAGCAAGCAGCCATGTTAAGGAAGTCCACAAGTTAAGGAACGGAGGGTGGTCTCTGGTGGAAAAACCAGCAAGAAATCAAAGCTCTCAGTCTGACAATCCACAAAAGGTGAATGCTACCAATCACTGCATGAGTGTGAAAGCAGATCAACTTTTCATATTTTAATTTTTTTAAACAACACCAATTTATTATCTTACAGTTCTTGAGGTCCAAATTCCTGAAATCAAGGTGTTGGTAAGACTGTGTTCTTTCTAGACGCTTAGGGGAGAATCACTTTTCAGCTTCTCAAAACCACCTGCATTCCTTGGGTCGTGGCCCCTTCATCTTCAAAGCCAGTAATGTAGCATCCTCAAATCTCTTTTTGACTTTCCCAAGTTAAGCTGTTAGATAAGCACCCATCCCTGGCTGACAATTAAATTATTTCAGCCTTGTAGAGAACCCAGCTAGGCTAAGCCTGGACCTCTAACCCACACAAAAAGTGAGATAATAAATATAAATATGTTTAAATTAAACCTTTTATTTAGGGATGATTCTTCATTCTCATGCAGTTGTAAGAAGTACTACAGAGAGATCCTGAATCCTTTACCCAGTTTTCCCTAATGGAAACATTTTGCAAAATCACAGCGTAATACATCAACCAGGATATTGACATTGACACAGTCAAGATAACAAAAAAAATTCTATCGCCTGAGGGATCCTCATGTTGCCTTTTATAGCCATACTCATGTCCTTCCCACTCCACCCCCTACTTAATCCTTGGCAACCACTGATGTGTTCTCCATTTTTATAACTTTTGTCATTTCAGGAATGTTATATAAATGGAATCATACAGTATTTAACCTTTTTGGTTTGAATTTTTTCATTCAGCATAAATTCTCCAGGGAATCGTCCCAGTTGTTTCATGTCGCAAAAGTTTATTTGACGTTTAAAAAGAAAAAAACACAGACTGTTTAACCATTTACTTTTGAAGGACATCTAAATTGTTTCCAGTTTTGGGTTATTACAAATAAAACGACCATAAATATTTAGTATAGGTTTTAGTGAACATAAGTTTTCATTTCTCTAGAATAAATGCCCAGCAGTGAAAATTACTAGGTTGTATGATAGTGGCATATTTAGTTTTTTTAAATGCACTGACAAATTGTTTTCCAGTGTGGCTGCACCACTTTACATTCCCGCCAGCAATGGATGAGTGATTCAGTTTCTGCACACGCCCACCAGCATTTGGTGTTATTTACATAAATATATTTTACTTATAAATGTACATTAAAACATATAGTATACATGTAAGTATATACATGAAATTCCAATACGTGTGTAGTGATACATCATTTTGGTTTTATTTCTTTAATGACTAATGATATCGAACATCTTGTCATGTGCTGACTTGCCATCTGTGTATACACTTTGGTGAAATGGCTCTTTATCTTCATTTTTTAATTTCCCATTGCTGATTTTCAAATTGGTGTGCTTATTTTTTCCAGTGTTGACAGTTCTTTTTATATTCCAGATACTATTTATTTGTCAGATAATTGTTTTGCCGATGTTTTTCTCCTAGTCTGTAGCTTGGATTTTGATCCTCTTAACAGAAGCCATCCCAGAGTAATAGTTTTTAGTTTTGATAAAGTCCAACTTAACAATTTTTCATTTCCTGGATTGTGTTTTTGATGTTGGCTCTAAGAACTATTTGCTGAACCCTATATCCTGAAAATCGTCTCATGAGTTTTCTCAAAATTTTATAGTTTTATGCTTTACATTTAAGTCCATGATCCATTTTGAATTAATCTTGTATATAGCATGAAACTTGGGTTGAGGTTCATTTTCTCCCCATTGACATCCAATTTCTCTAGGGCCATCTGTTGAAGAGGCTATCTTTCCTCCATTGAATTGCTTTTGCACCCTTGTCAAAAATGAGTTGGGAATATTTCAGCCAGTCTTTTTCTGGGTTCTCCATTCTTTCCTATTCACCTATGTGCCTATCCCTCCACCAATACCACAATTTCTCGTTTACTTCTCTACACTTTTCTGAGTCTACTTATGTTTGTTATACATATAATGTCCAGGGAGTCTACTTTTTCTTAACAAGAGGAACAGGAAAAAGTACACCTATTCCATCTTCCTGAAAGTAGACATCTCCAATGTGTGTTATTTTAAGCTTAGCTTGTAGCAATGTTATCATGCACCAATAAATAATACAACATGTATAACTGTATGTGTGTCCAATAAGCACCAGGAAGTAAATATTTATCCCAGGGCATTATCATAAGCATTACATTAGATAATATCTAATAAAATATCTAATAAATTGATAATAACATGTAAATTCTACCTATTTCCCAGCTTTCCATGGTGGTAGAACATAGATAGATGAAGGTTCAAATTCCTGCTTCTCCAACTCTCAGAAGTGTCCCCTAATCAGTGTTTCTGAACTCTAGTAGCACATTAGAACCACCTCGGGAGCTTTTAGAAAATTACAAATCCCTGAGCTTCGGTTCAAGTTGATTAAACAAAAATATCTGGGCATAAATCTCTTCAGTTAGTATTTTTAAAAATGTCTCATATGACTCAGATGGTCAGTGAGTTTGGGGAACCACTACTCTAAACCTTTCTGAAATTGTTTCCTATTCTGTAAAATGAGGATAATAATATGTTAATGATCTCTCTCTTACAACTTGCTATAAGACATATAAACAACTTAGTCTAAATCCAGTTCTGAGCACAGTACCAGCATATGGGTGTAGAATGAGTATAAATTTTGTAACTGGGTTCATGCTTTAGCTGCACCACTTAGGCCTGTCACAGTCAAGTCTCAGAATCATAGGAGCTGGGAGCCTCAGTTTTCTCGTTTCTCAGCTGGAGGAAATAGTACTTAACTCATGGAGCTGGTGTAAGGATAAACTTAGATAACATATATAAAAAACACTTCACACATCGTAGGTGCATTTGTTCTCATTCTTTCTTCCTGAAATGTCTCTTCAAAACACAAGTATAATCATCCTTACCATAATATAAATTTTCATATGGTGCTTTAAATTTTAGGAAGGAAGTTTTGGCCCTGCTATCTGGATACTACTGATAGTGCTTTGACCTCTTCTGGGCTTGGCCAGTGGTATAGTATAGTTTTCGGAGAAAGAGGCTACAGAAGTTTCTGTCATTCAGGAAGAAGTTGGCTTATCTTTCAGTCTTTAGTTATTCAACTTGGCTTATTACTTCTTCCATACTACATATTTTACTCTCCCTTTCTTGAGATTTTGCCCTTGGTCCAAGAATTACTGAGTTCAAAAGGCCAAGATGTTATCCACAAGATGTCTTTTCTGACATTCTAGAATTGTTATACACTTGAAAAAGATCTTAGTGTATCTGTGAAATGGAGAATATCTTCCTAAAGTTAGCAGCCTGATAGATTTTGGGGATATGCAATGAGGGAATTCTGAGACATACCTCTGCATTGCTATTCTTTCTTTTAACCTGATGATGTTTGTTCAGAATCCGCCCAAGTGGGTTAGAATATGAAACAGACTGCTTTTCTGGGGATCTTAAACATATAGTACAAACCCCAAAATTTCCCTGTTCCAGCCAAATATATATGTACATATATATGCACATATGTATGTGTGTGTGTATAGGAACTCTTAACGTCCTCATTTTGATGGTAGTAAACAAAATGGTTAGTAAACAATAGTAAACAAAATGGTTACAAAATGGTTAGTAAACAATAGTAAACAAAATGGTTAGCTATATTGCTGATAATCTGAAAGTTTGATGGACTGCAGCAAATCAACCATCACTCTCTTTCTGGTGTAGTTAAACAAACTATAAAATATACTTGACATGTTGTCTTATCTTTAGACTTTTTGTCTGTTTAGTGGAAGCATTATTAGATTCTAGAGTCTAATATTTGGGATTACACTGTTATAGCAAACCAGAATTTGAAATAATCCATTACAAGAGCTTTAAAGACAAAACCACTCAGTCTCCAATAAAAAGTCAATATAAGATGACAAAAGAAAATATAATGACCAAAGAAAAACAATTACAGTTTCTATTCATGAATGCCATTAGAATAGCTACGTCATATTGTGAAAGTATGATAGTAAAATGGCTTGTTTTAATAAGCTATTGCCAAGGAATTTCAGGATAAGAATATTTTTCCACAACACAAATGAGTCGTCCATAAGTACAGATTATATTTTCTAAACAGATTCTTTTGGTTAGGGTCTGGGTTTAATTTTTGGCCAGCTTTTAAGTGCTTTCTTAACAAAAGAACTAATTTTAACTGAGTCATGATTTTCTTTTCATTCTCAGAAGTAGTTTTGTGGGATTGGGGTTGAAGAGCTGAAAATAAACAGATCAGATACCGACTAACATAACCATGCAGCAGGAGAACAAAGATGACTAGTATTTAGAGCAATGATTTAGGGTTCCTGGATTTCTGTTGACTTATTTAAGTTGAAAAAATCTAAGCCTTTTTATTTTCTTGAATCTAAACAGAAACAAAATGGGCTCTCAACTACTCCAATCTAAACTAAGCTCCTATTTTTCCTACTGGAAAGTACTATTAACCTTCCCTTGAGAAAGACAGGTTATATGAGAGCCAAATAAATACGACTCCATTTAGAAGACCCTAAGAGTACACACAATGAACACAAAAATCAATGCAAGCCCCTTTGACAGCTGAAATTAGATGTCTCATAATGTTTTGCCAGCTTCATAGAGCATTATATATTTTCAAGCTACCTTCTATGCCTTTGTGCTCCTTTATCTTCGTTTGCCTTTCTCGTTAAAAATACAATTTTGCCCTTTTGCTAACATTTCATGAGCTTAGGGACTTACTTTTAAAACCTGGCCACACAGCCTTGAATTGGTGGCACAAGCATTGCTAACAGCAAATTAACCTGGAAGAGTATGTGCCTTGGGGTTATTCAATAACACATTACCATTGATAATTTTTATTTTGAAATTTGGCTTTCTTTTCCTTTTATGTCACATGGCACTCAGACAAAACTGAAAAAAAAAAAAAAGGCTACAGAGAGTTGTCCAGAAGAAATGAATGCCTTGTGATTTTTGTAGTGTCAGTGACATTCTCATGTCTAAAGATATGGAAGTGAAATGTGAGGGACAGGTTTCAAGTTAGGAGAGGGAGATGGGAAAGTAGTTAGCAAGCTAGTTCAAAATCAGGTTTCTTAGGGACAAAGAAAAACTATGGGAGTAAAGCCATTTATTAAACAGATGGACAAAGAAATAGGCTATTTAATAAAATATCTTCAATACCAGATGTGCTCTGCTAAACTTTCTATTCCTTACACTGAAAGCCAAGTTTGTTTTTAAGAAAAAAGAATTGATAAGAAAATGATTCATTTCAAGCAATATTTATTCCATTATAAAATGGTAGGCCCTCTAACAGCCTTTGAGAACCTGACAACTCATTTGAAATTCAATGCCTCGCCCCAACACAGCATCCTGATTCACCTTAAGTTGCTCTACTTTTTCCTTTTTGCACATTCTAACATAACTATAACATGCACTTAATTTTTCTGTATTCTGTATTTATTGCAGATGTCTTCCTACTAAAATACAAAATCTATGAGGTCAAAGGTCTTCATTTGTTTTATTCAGTGATATATCCCCTGAGTGTAGAATAATGCCTAACACCACGTTTGGAGAATGAATGGATGAATGAAAGACGAGTAACTTGACACTATTTATCAGCACCTTTTTCCTGCCATGCACAAATCAAGCCAGCGGGGGGCTGACTTATTTTTAGTGTTGGCTCTGATATTTAGTCTCTTCATTAGCTGTTTGCCATAATTTACTCTTTCTGCCTTCATTTGACAAACAAATTCCATGGTTTGAAAGTTACTGCAGTTTTTCCCAGTCACAAGGTTATTAAGCGATAAAGCTAAAATCAAACTTAGCACTGTATAGCACTATAGGTATGTTTTCTTATTGCAACATCATGAATAGATGTTTAGCACCTACATACAAGTCTGCATGATTTAAAATAAAGAACAAATAAAAGAAGAAAAAGGGGGGGAAGTACTAGACTATATCATTTTGCTTTGGTTTAATGGACCAGCAGAACCAAATATTAAAATGCTAAAAAAATTCTATATAAAGGAAACCACAGGTCTAGAGAGAGCTTGTGTCTCCTTACTAAAGTTCTGAACTCCAATGTAGAGGAATGGCAGATTTCTGTTTAAAAAATGATTTTCTGTGACATTTCAGTGAGTTGTCAAATCTATAACCTCCATTTTTTGAACTGTTGCTAGAGGACAGACGCCTTTACTGTGGGGGTTACACCTCTGTGAGTGGTTAAAAAAGGAAGGGCGAGCTTCCTGCACACGGCACCACCACTATTCACTGAAGGAGGCTATTTTCGTGCTAAATCATCTGCACAAAACCATATGGTTGGAAGAAAATAAACTGCTAGCCAATATATAGCATCTCCAGAGGGCCTGGGCTGGCATAAGATGCCTGCTGATTTGTTTGCTATTTGAATAGATGCCTTCCTTTCTTGGCTCAATGAAGGAAATTATGATTTGGGACAATAATTCCACTTAAAAAGAGAATAGAGTAGAATGTAAGATATACTTTCCAGTATTTATATGTATATATATATATTTTTTTTCATATTTTATTACAATTTCTAGGTGTTATCTAATGCCATTTACTAATCATTATATACCATTTGCAGATAAATTATATAAATTTATTCCAGACCATCATAATACATGCTATGAGATGAATTGTGTCTCATCTTCCTTATCCCAAAATTCATATCTTGAAGACCTAACCCCCCAGTACTTCAGAATGTAACTGTATTGGGGGTTCAGGTCTTTAAAGAGGTAATTAAATTGAAAGGAAGTCATTGTGGTGGGCCTCAATCCAATATGACTGATGTGTGTCCTTATAAGAAGAGGAAATTGAAACACAAACATGTAAAGAGGGAAGACCGTGTGAAGGCACAGGGAGAAGACATCAATTTACAAGCCAAATTTTTCCTTCACAACTTTCAGAAGAAAACAACCCTGTTGAGACCTTGACTTCAGATCTCCAGCCTCTAGAACTTTGAGAAAATAAGTTTTTTTTTTTTTATTTAAACCACCAAGCCTGTGGTACTCAGTTACTGCAGTCTTAGCAAACTAATACAATTTGAGGTCCAAATTTTCCAATTTGAAACTCCAAAAACTGTCTCTTCTGAAATTAATTAATATGCCTAACAAGAAAACTGATGAAAGGCAGGTGATTTCTGCTCCTGTAAAAATGACACTAATCAAACAGCAGTACCTTTATAGAAAACATCTCTACTTAGGCATACAGAAAAGCATATTCAACTTACATGAATTTCACAGAAATCATAATGATAATTACAAAACAATTAATGTTTGCAATGTAATTTTGCCAACACTCTTTTGTTTAATGATAACAAACCTATTAAGTGGTTATTTAGATTTCAGTCTGCAGGTTGGCTTACCCAATTCACACAGCTGGGATTTGAACCCACATCCTCGAGCCTTAAATACTATTTTATCACAATGTCATCTCTGTGCCCTGATTTCATTTGAGTTTAATTTCTTTTATGTTAATTGCCTTTAGTAAAAGAAGTTCCCTCTCTCTCTTTAAAAATCTTTTTTTTTAACCTAGGTAAAGACCATGTTTACTTATAAACAATGGAAATACTGGCAATTGGTGGTGTATTAGGGTTCTTTTTAATTGCCAATAATTTAAAATTATTATTTTGTTCTTATGATAAAAATTAATTAAGCCCCTCACAACATTAAAATCACTTAGCCTTGTGGGCTTGTAATATGTGCCTTAAAATTGAATATTGAAATATATTAAAGTGCCCAAGATGTAATACAAAAACACCTTAATTATTTGAGCAGAACTCAGTTACTCTCAGCATGATTATTGCTAAATCTATTATTATGGAGTCACAACCGATGCATTTCAATTTTTGCTATTTTCCATATTGTTGTATAATGAGAATCGATGTTTAGGATTTGTTTAGGGAATTGTAAATTTTCTAACATCAAATAGTCAACTATATCTAGTATACTTTATAAGTCAAGAAAATGGAGATCTATGTTTTCATTAAATTTTAGGCCAACATCATTGAAATAAATAGCATTTTGTGTTTTTACATTGCATTTATCACTTTCTACTTTCACTAGAGTTTTTATGTGTATGTTTTATCTTTTACTGATTTGTTAATTCGTTGCAATCAAGATTCATTTCTGATTCATCTTTGCAACCTTTATCTTGTTTGTAGTAGGTGCTCAATAAATGTTTAATAATGAATGAAATAATAAGATTAAAAATAATCTATGTATCATAAACTTCTTAAAATATGAATTAAATGAGAATAATCCACTAAGTAATTTTTTTCCTATCAAGGAAAACTTGTGCATCAGAATAAGAGTATTTATACCATAGAGAGATTTCAAACAAATAAAGTACTAACAACAGATGGTAGAGTTCTTTCATCTGTGTTAAACAGATTTTTTTGTATTAATTTATGAATGGCGTTTATCAAATTTCTATGGCATAAGAAAAGTTTTCTTTCTTAAAATTTCTTCATTTGGTCTGTGGCTTAAGAAACCAAAGTCCATTAGTCTGGCTTATTTATGCCATCATCTTGGCACATTGGACTCCCCCGGGGTTATTTTGAAAGTCACCATTCTCTCCCTGCTGTTTCAATTAACACTCTAGAACACTCATTATCTTCAGTGGAAACTATCTTTGAAACCGTAACACCCTTCAGCTGGAAATATGTTATTTGATTGTTCAGAGGTAAAAGGCTTAGGGTTTTTATTAAGGGACTCACATGGGGATGAAAATTACAATTGAAGGAAGACCTTGGCTAAGACATTCAGAGAAAGTGATCACCAAGTTCCTCCTGCTGCTTAGAAAAATAACCAAGTCCACATATGAGGGCATAGCTGAGGTTAAAATGCTAGGAACATACTTTGCCAGCTCTCTAAATGAGAAAGAAACCTTTTGCTTTCTAAACCATCCACCTTATGAGCTGTGGTTACAAGACCTGCTTTCTCCATCTGCCTACCCCCGAGTTGAGAAAGTAAAAACAGTTCTTTACTCTTCTTTCCCCAGTTGACGATGTGGCTCCAGCAACCAGTCAACAGGTTTATCGAGCCCCTTTCTACGGAGAGCTTGTGTTTCCATGTTGTATCACCACAAAACAACTGGGAAACATTAGTTTCTCCTTCAAAGACCTTCAAATATGGGAACCCAGGGAAGATGTTAATTCCTACATTACTTAATTCTTTTATTAAACTGTACAGAGAAAGACACAAAGATCAATGTGAATAAGTGCTACCAAAAACATTTTCTTGTGCTGCTTTGGGTATACTGTAGTGAGAAAGACACATGGGATAAAATAAGAATCCTCAGCTCACACAAATTAGCCTTATTTTTAGGCAAGTGCCCCACATGCATTTGAAAACACGCACCATTTACTGAAAGGTGACCTTATTAGGAAAGTTAGCAACTACATGCTGTAAAGACATGAAATGTATGATAAAATGGTTCTAAAAATATGCAGCCTTCACATTTTCAGTCAGAGACTACTTGATTAATGCAGTTAAAATCTAAGTTTATCAAAATCTCATCTTCTTTTAAGCAAACTGTAATTTTAATATAAAGACTTGTAAAAATTCTTATCAAAATGCTTTATTTCCCATTAAAAGGTTTGGGGGTTTGTTTGTTTTGTTTGCTTTTTTTCTGTTTCCTGCAAGCTCATTCTTTTGTTAGAAGTACAGTGTTTTGATAAATGGATAAAGACAATGTACAGCAGTTCACTGGGAAAGGGAAGCCAATTTCTAGAACCAGTTTGTGATAACATGAATCTCTCCTAATATTCCCTTGCAATGATCTTTATGATCAATAAATAAAGTTTCTCAATGTTCCTGAAATTGATTGGTTTCATCACAGGCAAGAAATTTATTCTGCCTAAGTTCACTGATGGCTATCCTAAATACAATTTTTGCTTCCTTCCTCCCCTCTATTTCTTTTCTTTCACAAAACATTTTAGGAGGAAAGGGGAAAGACTAGAATGAAGGTGATTAAGAACTATTTTTTGTCAAATGTTGATTTATGGAAAGTAGGGATGTAGTTAAAGTAGAATTTTTGCCTACACAAACTCAACTTTACCTGTTATGTAAATGAAAGGTCAATATCTAAGTTGCAGCATCTATAAAGCATAAAATAATTAATTTACACGGCTAAAACAGATTATTAACTAGCTATACTTTTACAGAAGTCAATTCTAATGAAATAAAACTTAAAAATTTGTCTTTTGTGCATAGAATCATCAGAGGTTAGAATAGCATTGACTTCCCACTTGGCAAGATGTTTCTTCTTAATATTCTACAATAGAGCCTTTCTGAGGAAATTTGCTCTTGAAATATTCAGCTACTGTAAACAAAGAGTTGGAAATTGGAGCATTTCAGGAAGTTATAGTTTGTGAGGAAGAAAGTGGGTGGTAATTTGATGAGGAAGTCAGGGTAGTCAGTTCTGAAACAAAAATTATTTCACAAAACAAGCATTTTAATGAACCAAAACTAAAAAGAGAAAACACTTACAGGTTCTGTAGTTAATATTCATGGGAGTTTTATTACTTTGAAAACAAAGTGAACTAACTTTATAAAATATACTCTGATGTCTTTTACAAAAATGAAAATTTGAATTATTTTAGAACTTTTCATGCATGTGTAGGCTCAGACACTGACTTAGGTATAACATGGGATCCCTTATATTTTTTTCTGAAGGAAAGGCAAATATTTTATTTCTTGAATTTGAATTTTTGTATTATTCATGCCAGAGAGCTTACTGCAAGTTTGAAGTATAGTGTATTAGAGGTTTATTTCTGGTCTGCAAGTAGGCGGTTGAAAAGAATCATTCAATAATTACACAAATATACTGAGGGCTTTAGGTATGCACAAAGTTGAGGAAAATGTGGTACTTGACCCAAAAAGCTTATAGCCTAAGAGAGAATTTATAGCATACATGCATATCCTTATAGTTAAGTAAGTTATATTCAAAATCATTAATATTACAAAGCACTTTGGAATTGAGAAAAGTAAAAAAACGTAATAATTATGCATGGAAAATTTACCAAAGATTTCAATGAGGTAGTAACCTTTGAATTGGGCCTTCATGTTTCGGTAAAAATTAAATGAAATGAACTGAATGAGTTTGGAAGGAGTAAGTATCATTAACAAGAGACTAGAGCAATAAGAAGGTAAGTATAGTCCTTGACAGTGAATAATCCCGTTTGACTAGACTAGAGAATAAGAGTGTGGGAAAATGAAGACAGAGAAGGAAGTTTGATAAAAATCTTCCATATCCTTGAATGCAAGCTAAAGAATTTTAATTTTGTCCTCAAGCAATGAAGAATGAGAATTACTATAAATTGCGGGCACTGTGCACCTTCTATAACCAGTTCTTTCCATATGCTATATTATTTAATTTCCCCAACAACCCCCAAAAGAAGGCAATTTACACACGGGAATCTGTAAATGGGATTTAAGCAGTTGTTGTTCCAAAGCTCTTTCTTCTAAGTGAATTCTTTGTGGTCATAAATGACTTTGAGAATTTCATGAATGCTATGGAACTTCTTTCCAGAAAAAGGTATATGCACACGTATACACAAAATTTTTCTTACACTTTCAGGGTATTGATTAATTCCCATTTTCATTCCTTGTTAAAAACTCTTGATCTACACAAAAAATCTCTCAGTGAGGGAATGTATTTCTTTCTGATTTCATGATACAGTAATATTTCAACATGGAAATATATAATAGAATGCAAAAAAAGCTATTCAATAAGGTCATTTTTTTCTTATTATATCCAATACAAAAAGAATATGTAAATTAAATAAGTAAAACAATGTAATATTAAATAATTTTATCTCAAATTTGGAATTGTTTGTCTTATAAAATAAAAACAACAGATTGGTCTAAATCTGAACCACCTCAAAATCATTTAAATCCTTTTAGTGTTTCACTAGCTTTGTTCTATTTGTCTTAAAATTTTTCTAATGCTCTCCTTTTTTAAGGAACTCAAATCGTATTAACTTTACCTGTATCTTTCAAGTCAAATACTTTCATTTTCACCAGCTGAAAATTTGTGTATTTTAGTTGCATAGAGGACAGGCCTTAGGGACAAAATGGCTAAATCTAAATTCTAAATCTGGGCTTACTAGCAATGTGACAATGTGAATCTAGACATACTACACCTTTTGTAAGACCATAAAAACCTATTAGATTCTTTTTTTGTGAAATGGGATGATAATAATTACACCATTTTTCTACTATATGTAGAAAATTTCTAAATTATGGAAGTACTATAATATTCATTACTGTGCAATTCATCAACCATTTTTAAAAACCAAGTTGTCATTACAACATTAGGTTTGAGAAATAAAGAAATAGTTTTTAAAAGCAAAGATTTAAAAATAAGAACAAGGTCACATTATGGTTAAAGAAATAAAAACATAAACAATGAACAGTTTAAGTGATATAATAAAAGCATAATGTAAAATAGTAGGAGAACATAGACACCCTATGAATGTTACTACTATATGTGCACGTAAGTATTGATCAGTTAATATCAATTTGATGGTGAGTACACGTGGTGCTTGTTTGTCTATTCTTGTGCTACTTCACTTAGTAGAATGGGTTCCAGCTCTATCCAGAATAATACAAGAGGGGCCAGATCACCACTGTTTTTTGTGGCTGAGTAGAATTCCATGGTATATATATAGCACGTTTTATTAATCTACTCATGTATTGATGGGCACTTGGGTTGTTTCCACATCTTTGCAGTTGTGAATTGTGCTGCTATAAACATTCAAGTGTAGATGTCTTTTTGATAGAATGTCTTTTTTTCCTATGGGTAGATGCCCAGTAATGGGATTGCTGGATCAAATGCTAGTTCTACTGGTAGCTCTTTGAGGTATCTCCAAATTACTTTTCACAGAGGTTGTACTAGTTTGCAGTCCCACCAGCATTATATGAGTGTTCCTATCTCTCCACAGACATTGGCCTAGGCAAAGAATTTATGAACAAGATCCCAAAGGCAATCACAGCAACAACAAAAATAAATAAATGAGACCTGATCAAATTAAAAAGCTCTGCACAGCCAAGGAAACTATCACCAGAGCAAACAGACAATCTACAGAATGGGAGAAAATAATTCGCATGCTATACTTCCGATAAAGGGCTGATAAGTAGAATCTATATAGAACTCAGGAAAATCAGCAAGAAAAAATCAAACAACCCTATCAAAAAGTAGCCAAAGGACATGAAAAGAAAGTTTTCAAAAGAAGACAAATGGACAACAAACATACGAAAAAAATGCTCAACATCTCTAATAATCAGGGAAATGCAAATCAAAACCACAATGAGACATCACTTAACTCCAGTGACAATGGCCTTTATCAAAAAGTCCCAAAATGATATCTTTTCTGTTAATTGAGAAGTATGTACATCACATTTGTTTGAAATTCAGGATATCAGAAAAAGTTGGTCATATAAATGATGTTTATAAAGCAATCAAACAAATGTGATTTCAATTTTTTTCAGAAATTTGAAATCCCATCATTCATAAATAATTGAGACTTCAACACTTCTTTTCAATTCATTGATTAAAAATAATCTTTCAGAGATTTCATTTTTATTATCTTTAGTTGGCCAGATAATTTCTTTCTATTTTTAGTAGAGACGGGGTCTCGCTCTTGCTCAGGCTGGTCTCGAACTCCTGACCTTGAGCGATTCACCCGCCTCGGCCTCCCAGAGTGCTAGGATTACAGGCGTGAGCCACCGCGCCCGGCCATTTTTGTTATCTTTAAGAAAATATTTTTCTGTTTTGCTAATCATAAAGTGATAGCATTTTTTCAATTTTTATTTTTTAATTTTTATGTATTTATTTATTTATTTTGAGACAGAGTCTGGCTCTATCACCCAGGCTGGAGTTCAGTGGTGCAATTATAGCTCATTGTAGCCTCCAACTCCTGGGCTCAAGCGATCCTCCCATCTCTGTCTCCCAAGCAAGTAGGACTACGGTCATGCAGTATTGTACCTGGCTAATTTTTTTTTCCATTTTTTGTAGAGAGGAGGTCTCGCTATGTTGTTCAGGCTGATCTCCAACTCCTGGCCTCAAACAATCCTCCCTCCTCCACCTCCCAAAGTGCTGGGATTATAGGTGTGAGCCACCACACCCAGCCAAATAGTACTTTTTAGTACATTTATCAAGAAAAATGTTTATACTCCCTATCAAAAACATAAAAGTAAATACTTGTATTCTCACATCTTGACACTTCTGTCATACAGAAAGCCTTTGAGTTTGCATAAACTAATATCCTCACTGGTAATATTTTCCATTACATGATCTTAAATGAATGTGATCAGATGTAGCATACATTTAAGACCATCTATTATAGCCTTAACATCAATGATTACATCTTACTTACTCTTGTATCTCCAAAACCTAAAAACATTCCATTGCATAGTGAATATTCAATAAATATTTGTGGAGGAAGTTTTTGTCTGCTATTCATATACTATCAATTCATTTAGACTTCACAAGGCTTTGAGATGTACTATTAGTATTTCTATATTTTAAATGAGGTGATTATATTTTTATCCAAGAAGATCCGGCTAGTAAGTGACAGCTGAAATTCAAAACCAGAACTTCTGACCCCAAAATCTAGTTTTGAAGGTTAGACCAGTGAATTCAATGATTCAACAATTTATAATTAAGAATAAATAATGTAAGATATATATAATAAACACAACTATAAGAAACATCACCAGGCATTGTTAATATTCATTTAATCCTCAAAGAAATCTTGAGAGGTACGTATTAGTTCAACTTAACAAATATGAAAAAAAAAAAGAGCTTAGAAAAATGGAAAAATTTGGCCAAGGTCACACAACTAAAATATGGCTACTTACTATGTGCCAGGTGCTTTATATATATTTGATCCCCATTGGCCAGGGAAGTATTTGAAACCCCCAAATCCAGCTCCAGTGTTCATAGTTTATTATCCTTCATATATTTATTCAGTGAGATTTTTTTTTTTAATTTTCTGAATTTGATATTAGATACTTGGATTCAAACAGCAAGCAATATCCATAAGACATAAATTCCCAATTCCTTCTCATACAAAGACTTAGGGCAGTATCCACAGTATTTTTTGGATTTCACAACCTGAAATACATACCTCATTCTCATCTGTTAAGTCTCCTTCTTTACTTGGCCTGTTTTGAATATTTAAACCTAAACCTCAGCTACAACAACATCTGATTCTAGATGTTATCCTAGATTCTAGTATAAACCTATACTAGAATTATTTATTCATAACTATAACACAATTCAAAACATTGAAGATAGCAAAATGTTCATTCATTATATTGAAAACATATTAGGCAGTTAATATTAGATGTTTGTATGCTGGTTTGTCTGTTTAAACATCAGTTTTATTTTATGTAAAATAAGATAAGCAACAACTGTTTTAATGAATCAACTTCTCAAGACAAGGCCCTGCCTTGATAACCTTGGACATTTTGGAGAAAGGAAATAATTATCTGTTCTTTACACAGCTCTGCAGTGAAGATAAGCCAGAAAGAAAGTATGACAGTGTATATTTTGCACAGCACAGAGTTGAATTAATAGAGATTTGGAAAGTTAAAAGCATATAAAAAGGAGCACCCTATTCCCCATACTACACTGTATATTTTGTAGGTCTGTCATTGTTCTCTCTTTTGGTTTGTGAGCTCCTGACGGTAGTGATTCATGTTCTCATATGTTGTTATAAATCACTAAGCACACAGACCGTGCTCCATAAATATATAATAAGATGAACAGGAACACAAACATTGCAACAAGAAAATGAAGTCCACAGTGACTCAACTTCTCAATTTCTCTGGCTCTGATTCAAATCCTCAGGACCTCTGAGCTTCTCCCCATTCTGTAGCTATTTCCATATACCTAAGAACTGACCTTCACCTTCAAATCCCATGCTTACAAACACTGTCCAAGTCTTACCAAGTCATTATGAAGTGGCATCTATTCCTAGTGCTGAATTCATTAAATTCAACAAAGATTCCTACTCCATTAAGTAGTAAAAAATATTACTAGTGTTAATTGATCAAATTTAATAATTACCCCAATTCCATGAAGACAAGGAAATGAGTGAAGAATTATGAATACAGAATTGGAGATGGCATTTTCTAGGAGAGCACTCACACAAATTACTCGGGACTAGAATATTAACACCAAATTAAATAAAGTGATTTTCATGAAAAGAAACAGGGAAGTACCTGGAATATATTTCTTCAAATGTGAACACGTTCCTTTAAGATTCCCCAATGTTGGGCATAGCTGTATTAAAAAAAAAAAAATGGTGATTAAGAAATGTCCATAAATGTATACAAAATTTTTGTTGCCCTTTCACAATTATTACACCAAACATTTGTGGTAAATTATCAGAGACTTCTGTGAAATTGTCTCCTATTTATTTCTCTTCAAAATAAATATTAAAAAATAATTCATTTTTAAAGTGCAAAATACATTGAGCTATGGTAAAATCTGTGATAATGAATAGCTATGCCTAGCTTTTTTTAGCTGATCTGGCACAGATATATGCCATGATTTCACTTGGTAAATTAGCAAATAACAATTTGATCCTAATTTTTATCCTAATGGAGGAACAGTCAGATTCTGTTCCTCTCTTTATACTTCAACTTGTCTTTTTTTTTTATTTAAGTTTTAGAAATATAAACATATTGATTTCCTTTTGGTATGTGTAGTTGAGGCAATTAAGTCTTTAAGGTGAAAAGAGGTAAAAAAAAAATACATAATTTACATCTATAAAGCCATCAGCTATTTTTTAGTTCTAATCTCCTTTGTGAGGGAAATACATAATCTCTAAAGTAGATTATATTACTGTTTACATATATTTGTGCCTCCCTTCCAAAGCTCCTCCTTGTGGAAAGTTGATGCGTCCCATCCTGTTTAACACATTTGGCCACATGACTTATTTAGGTCAGTGAAAAGTGAGCAAGTGAGTGAAGGTGATGTGTATCATTCTGAGACAAAGTTTGAAGAGTGAGTGCACGGTTTACGTGGTCTCTATTGCCTTGGACAACTCACTCATCCGTGTTTCAGAGAGCAGTTAATTGATCATAGATCCTAGAATAAAAACAATGTAGAATAGAGCTGTAGCTGCCCCACAATGAACATGTAGTATAAAAAAAAATACATTCTTTTTTTTTCTTTCATAAGCTACCAAAATTTTGTAGTTGTTTGTTACAGAATTACTTAGCCAATTTTGTCTGATACAACCTCTTCAATACACCTTGGAAATATTAATAGGTGATGCTTTCTTTAGAGAGAGTGGCTGGCCATTATTTATACATTGGAACATCTAAAAGAATTTGTTCAATAGGATCATTTATCATGAGGAATTAATGGTAAGCAGATGAACAAATCATTGTTACTTTGGTCAGGCAACAGCATATAACAACAGTTTTGCCTTTAAAATTCTCTGAAATCTGTTAAATAAAATACTCACACCCAAGTTTAACCCATGACTTTGTAATAATGTGAGATTTCTCTTTTTAGAATGTTTTTATACAGAAAACCAAGAGTACAGAACATAACTGGGGAAACCACATTTAATGATTTGCCTTTCTGTAAGAAGCACATACATTTAGTATTTTTTTCTAACCACGACAAAGAGCACTGTTCCCTAGCCCAGTGAGAAAAATACAAGAAAAATGTTCTTTGGTTCAAAGCCCAAATTTTCCCACCTCACTTCTTATTTTGTTCTTGAAGTGCTAGTACTGAGCAGCGATTTTACAGTGTAAACAGCTCAGTGTTCTCATTCAGTTCTAGCAGTTGCTAATTGGCCTTTTATTATGACTTATGAGAATTATTTGTGTTACTTATTGCCATATAACATGTTTGATAGATCATGCCTAAACTAAAAGGAGGTGACTGGGTGCCATGTCATCGATGGTGCTAAATTGTTAAACCCTTACGTACATACAAATATGCAGTGCCAATAAGAAATAATATTGGTATCAGTAATACCGAAAGATTAGAGAAAGAGAGAAAGAGAAAGGGTGAGCACAAAAGCAGCTCAATTAGCCTCAGAAGGGATTGACATGTTTTATTTTATCATCTTTCCAGGGAAGAACGTTACAAAGAACTCCAGAATAAACTTTCTGCGGATGATTTGTAATTAGAGAATTCTTCTTTTATATGAAAATATGAATAGATTTCCAAGCTCAGATTTTATAAAATATCAGGCAATAAAACAGAAAATTAGACCAGGTTAAGAAAATAAAAATAATCAAAATGTATCCTCGAATTGAGCTACACTGTGGCGGCCTTAATTGCATGCTATGTTTAAAAACATGGTCTGCGCCACCAACAATATTCGTATTCTCTCTGTAGATGGCAGATGATTAGTCTCCAAGAACACTGTGATAAATGTCCTGCTACGCTGGGCACCTAATGTTTGACTGCGGATATGCTTTGTTTTCATATCTGTATCAACACAATATCTTTATTTGCAAGGTCTGTCATTTTGACTTACTTGTGAGAAATGATTTCTTCTTCTAGAGATAGTCAGTGCTCATCTCCCTTAGACACAAGACGTCAGCAAGGACAGGCAGTGGGGGAGAGTCCTAATGCCAAGAATACACATCTTGTTCTAGAAAAAGATATTTTTAGTGATTATCATTCTAAGAAAGGGAGAAGAAGAGCCACCGAAAAACACTCTCAGTTCAATGAACCATATCCTACCTTTTCTCTTTCTGGAAAAATAAAATATACATGAATGAAAAATATAAAAGCCGTCAGGTATATCGATGCTGTTTCACTGTTGAGTGATTAGCCTTCAGAAGTTCTTCAAAGGCAGTTAGGGTGAAGGAAAATTTCTTGGCTCTTGAGAAAATTAGTTGGAATAACAATGATAAGAGATGAGAAATGTCTACACGAAAGCAGCTAGGCTTCTCTCACTCAAAAACCAGATAAAAGACAAAACACAGAACTTGAATGGTACTGATTAGATACCATTCAGGGGCAGCCACAGAAACCTCAAACTCCCAGTTTTTGTAAGCATGGAGAAAATACTGAAGAAAATAACACAAGGAAGTTGTATCAACCCTCGAAAATACAGTATACTATTCTCAGCTAAAGAGGATGAAACAATGGATAATTGATTATGTTTGGAATAAAGATGTTTTCCTAAGGCAAGCTAATATGCAGTCAAGAATGTATTTTAATATGGCGATATTATTTTCAATAATATTTGAATTGAGAAGCATAACCATTTGATAAACATGCCTGATCTCAGCCTAAATATCAATCTTACTTATTCAGGGACTATATAGCCCATGTGGAACCACATCTCTAAAAGCATTTTCTTCTGTGCTATGTTTAAGGCTTTATGACATGTTGATCTCAGTCTTTAACCATGAATATGGCATCTGGAGAGTCTGGCCGATGAAATCTTGAACTGGCAGTTTTCACCTCTGAGATAGGCTTGACTGCCCTGGCCTTTAAATGTCAGGGGTTGTGCAGGAAAGGTCGAGACATTGCTTTTAAATATCTAGCAGCACCAAGATCTTCCATGCCGATAAAGAAAAAGCAAATATTTTACTTCTTTCAACACCTAGAAAATTTACCCTCCTCAAAGAGCATGGGCAAACACCTATCTCTATTCTCTTTCAACTAAGAGAGAGCTATTAAATTTAGCAACTGTCTTAACAAATAGCCTTTAATCTCCAAAAGATGTGCCTAAGACATGTTCTTAAAAGGAAAAAAGTTAAATCTGAAATAAGAGGCCTTACCTAGAGCTGCAGAACAGACACTGATTAACAGGTAAATATGAAGAGCTTGTATTGCTAAGGAAAATGACATTTTTATCCTTGTTCCTAGGATATAGGCTCCCTCTTATGAAAACTGCTTTGATTTTTAAAATGGAAAAAGAAAACTGTATCTATAGAAAAAAGACAATTATAGCTCATTAATATTTCTAACATTTATAGCCATTTTATAAACATCCATAGAAGTAGAAGGGCAGTTAATGGAAATTATTTCTCTAGAATAACATTGTCCAAAAAAAATAATGAGAGTTACATAGGCAACTTAAAATTTTCTAGTGGTCATGTTGAAGATAAAGTAAAACAAGATAAATAAATTTTAATAATATGTTACCTAATTTTATTTTAATGAATAATCAATATTATAACCAATTTACAATACATTGGTTTTTACTTTGACTATAAATGAATTAAAATTAAATAAAAACAAAAACTTAGTCCCACAGTTGCAATAGCCGTATTTCAAAAACACAATACCCACTTGTGCCTAATGGCTCCCATACTGGTCAGTGCAGTTTTAGAACACATCAAGGTTAAAGCACTCATAAAAATTGAGGAAAGGTAGGCTCAGATTCAGGTAAATGAACTTCTTAAACCTACTAGCTAGTGAATAAAACAACCTCAACTAGAACCTTCTCTCTAAGCTCATGATATTTCTTTTAAGTATAGTTTTGCTGAACTCTCATGCTAAGTTTCAATTTGGCATAACAAAATAGTAAAATTTTGAGGGCTATCTCTAATTCTTACTATTGACAATGCAGATCTATGAAGACTAATTCATTGACTATGCTAAAAATAACTCAGAAGTTTCCAAATGGGGCTCTTTTTGACATATTCAGCAACTCTACAGCCTGATTAGGGGAAATGGACACTCTTATGGCTCACATTGTGTTCTTCAAAAATCAGCTAAACGTCCAAATTGTCACAGGTCTCCTGCCCATGTTTTTGTTTCTCGTTTTAGTTGGCTATTAGGTTGGTGGTTTTCTAAGGGTCTTGTGGCAGTGTCAGCCACATTCCAGAAATAAAGTGCATGTCATGCCTTATCTGGATTCTTTTTTAAAGTGTTCTTCCAGACAACTGGCCACAGGCCAAGTCACTTCAGTTAACTCAACTGTAACAGATGATGGATCTCCTTGACTGTAGGATCTCTCATCCATCATAAAGCACACCCTGCCCTCTGTAGAAATAATACATCATTACAAGGCTCAGGGCCATAAGAGAGAAGAATCACAAAGAAAAATATACAAAAGAATGGGTTTTGTAAGCACAAGATAGGACTACTTCAAACAAACAAAAATGTAGAATTTTCTTCAGGTGTGAGCACATTTTCCGTGTGAAAATCCTGTTTGATGCCCCCTTTGTCAGCTACAAACAAGCTTTGTTACTGCATGAAATTAAGAGTCATCCTTTGAGTTCTCAGACCTTCTATCTCTTTCATTGAATTATCCTCTAATGCCCCGGACTGAACTGGGAACTGTCCCAAAGGCTTGTCAAATCCTTTTATTGTTGCTATGAAGCAGGTTTTACCTGAAGGAGATGCCCATTTGTTGCCAAACTTAATTAAGGAAAGTTGGATCTTTTAGAGCATATGAGTTGCTAAATCGCAAAGGACATTTTCTGTGTTTTTCTATGGCACTAAGACAGCACCATGTTCTTTTCATCTAAGTAAACAGACAAAACAGAACACTTCCAACCCCTGCTTACATTGTGTGCATTATTTGATCATCATTAGCCCCATTTAACAGGTGGAGAAATTGAGACAGTGAAAGATAATTGGGGCTACCTAGTGCCATAAAGTAGAAGACAGAGCTAGAAGTCATTAACATTGTCAATTTCCACAGCACAGCTGAGGCACTGTGTTTTTGAAAAAGAACAGATGGTAAGTGAAGGCAAGAACTAAAGACGGAGGCTTTCCTTTAGTAACTTGGAAAGCTGTGGAATGCTATTCTGCATGCTAAATAAGATAGAAATTCCAGATATTGAAAGCAAGCCATACTGCCTTACATGGAATTATAAAAAATAGATCTCTTTGGAAAGGGTGGCCTATACTAAAAATATCTTTTAGTGTCCTAATTTCAAAGTGTCCAATTCAAATAAGTTTGTTTTTTGTGTTTTTTAATAGTGGGTGTTCTTCTCGGTGGACTATTTTAAATGGATTACCCTAAATAACAAATAGGCTATTAATAGGGTATAATTATACCTTTTACCTGAGGTTTCCCCCAATTTTTCTTTTACTACTCATTTCTATAGTGCATTCAGAAAAATCTAATCCACAAATAAAGTCCATTCCTTTTCCACCGATAAATTCTAACCAATCAAGGTTTTGCTTCTCTCTCCAGAATCCTTAGGAACAAAAATATTTTCTGTAATGCAAAGCTGAGAACCAAAAATTATAGATACTTTTATGATATTATTTTCCATGTACCTATGTTTTATCTCTTTGACACATCAAAGAATGGGTATTTTAAGCTATGAGGTATAATTTCCTTCTGCCATATTCCTATCACTGATATTATTTGATTTTATTATAATCACTTAATTTCATGCCTACAATTAAGATAGATTAAATTATTCAACTTTTAACTATATACTCTAAAACTGTACTGTCTAATATGGCAGCCACTAGCCATATTAAGACTTGAAATTTGACTAATTCCAATTGAGGTATGCTGAAGTGTAAAATGCACATTGAATCTTGAAAACTTAATACAAAAAAAGGATGTAAAATATCTTATTAATAATTTTAATATTGATTATACATTGAAATAATAATTGGACTATAATAAGCTCAATAAAATATATTTTTTAAAGTAACCACTTTTTTTTTTTTTACTTTTTAATGTGGCTATTAGAAAATTTAAGATTACATATGTGACTCTCATTGTATTTATAGGGGGCAATAGCTACTATAGAGCAGGAGTTGGCAAACCTTTCTTGTGAAGGCCCAGATAACAGTATTTTAGATTTTTTGGCCATATGGTCTCTATTTCAAGTACTAAACTCTGTCACTATCTAGCATGAAAGCAAGCATAGACAATACATAAATTAATGAGCATGGCTATGTTCCAATAAAACTTTATTTATGGCACCTAAATTTGAATTTCCTAAAATTTTCATGTGTTGTGAAATATTATTATTCTTTTGATTTTTTCAGCCATTAAAAATGTAGAAAAATTCTCTCTTCTCAGGTCAAATAACAGTGAATGAAGGATGGTCAGTCAGATTTGGCCCACAGAATGTAGTTTGCCAATACTTGCTATAGAGTACAGGTTACAAAAAGTACAACGTGGGGGCAATCCTGTCATGCCCCAAAGCTTGTTATTCATGTCAAAGAGGACCAAGTTATGTCATAAAATCAGAAAAGAAAATCTTAAATGAGAGTTGCTAGGATAAAATAGAGGTAGGAATACTGGTTGATTTCTCATATATGAAAACATACAAATTTTTTTTTAATTTATCCTCAGGAATTAATACTATCAAATTATATTCCAAATATTCTTATGCTGGTATTTTTTTTTCATGCAAGTTTAAAAAATGAAAGAGATGAAGCTGAAAAAGAAGGTAAATAGAATTTTCAGATGTGAGTTAATTCTCCTTCCTAGGTTGCAGTTGCCCTACTGGTTCGGGAGTAGATGATGCTGAAAGAGAAGTCAGCAGAAGGCTGTGCTTTGGCAGAGTTGAATAGCAGATGAAGTTTACTATGGACATTTACCCATCTCTTCCAACTTTGCCTCCTGTTAACCGCCCCCTCCCGACCTCATGCAGCTTATAGTTTAATGGGACAAATAGGTTTTAAGCAAATAAACAGATATATCATTTAAAAATGTGAAAATGTATGAAATAAGAGCAAGTACAGCAGAAGAGTGTTTCACAAACTTAGATATGCATATGTAACCTGAAGATTTTGTTAAAAAGCAGGACATGAGTTAGTATGTCTGGGTGACACCTTCCATTTTGCATTTTTCTCAAGCTTCAAGGTGATGCTGACACTCTTGGTCCTTGGAACACCCTTTCCCCAAAATGCAAGGTTCACAGTGACAGGTATTTTTTTGTCCGCTTTTTCTTTTTTGTCTCTTTGCTTTGCTGATGTATTCCTATTACCTGGTATAGTACTTAGCACATAATGGTCACTCACTAAATATGTTTTAAATGAAAGTTGATATAGCAGAAAATCACATGGAGGGACATATCATTTAGATTGAGGTATCCAAAAAAAAGTCTCTGATGGAGAAATATTCTAGCTGAACCTGGACCGAGAGCCCTCTCACCTTCTAAATGCTACCATTCTATCCCCGTCCCCTCCGTTGTTTACTCTCAACTATAAGAATGGGTTCTCATAAAACACCTCAAATAAAGATGAAATTTATGGATAATAGCCAAATATGTTGCCTCTCCTGTGACATTTACATTTCTAACATTGGTGCCCGGAGAAGAAACATTTTCAAAGGAGTGACTCTCTAATTGGGGAATTTAAAGACTAATGACAACCAAATGGAGACATATTTAGTGTCAGTGTCCTCTTGATCATGCCAAATAAAAAAAAACAACTTACTTGCAGTCTCTGCATAAAACTAATAATATCATCTTTAACAAGTGTGAGCCACATTTTTTTCCTGTAAACTAAGGCTGGCATTCATGATTAATACTATTTCCCCTCACAGAGGAACTGATAGAAAAATGGGTTCTTAGAGCTGTAAAGGATCTGAGATAACATATATTTCAACTACTTTCTTAAGGTTGGAATTTTTTTATTCCCTATTCCATTTTTAAATGGTCATATAATCTGAGTTTACTCATGAAAAAAATCCATTGCATCATTAGCACCTGTTAAATGATACTAAGTTGTTTCTTTAATGATTTCTCTCTTCCTAAAAATTTATTTACTGGTCCTGGTTCACTTATTCAACAGAGATTTTAGTTCTAACAACATCCTGGGATGGAATAGCATAGTCATTCATGGGCCCTGCTTATATCTTCCTGTGCTTTGGAACCCATCAGAATAAGTCTGATTCATCTTCCCTGTGACCATGCTTCATAGTTTTAGAAGACAGTTTTTCTTAAAGATGTAGAAAACTGCCCATTCATCTTTATGAGAAGTGACTTCATTTGGTCACTTTGTCAAAACTGCCATGTATCAGTTGCTGTCAAGCACTGGGGATTTTGTTCTGCCCCAGAGTGACATGGTCTTTGTCCTCATGGAAGTTAAAGTTTATTGAGAAGTACATGCATTGGACAAGTTAATACTTTTAACATTATGATAAGGCAAGAAATGATGCTATGAGATCTACGTAGTAAGAGGGTAGGGTCCCTAACAAACTCACCTTTAAACTGGAGCCTAAAAGACTGAGGTTGATCAGAATGTAGGAAAGAATATTCCAAGCCAGGGAACAGAAGGTGCAGAAACAGAGTATCACATGGGGAACAAAGATGGCTCTAGCATAGTGTGGGAAGGGAAATTCTTATGAGGTGAAGCTAGAGAGGTAACCAGGAACCAGGTCTCGAAGGGCTTAATCACATAATTTGAAAGTTTTTTACTTTCTTAAGCCAAAAGATAAGAAGAACTTAAAGAGTTTTAAGCAAGATCATGATCAGATTTGAATTATGTAATGATTGCTCTGGCTTCAGTATTCAGAATGAAATAGAGGTGAGTGAAGCTAGAGGCAGGGAGCAATGTCAGTGTTTTCTAAAATGTAACATGCATAGAAATCATATGAGGATCTTGTCGAAATACACATGATAAGTAGGTTTGGGTGGGGCCTGAAGGTCCATGTTTCTAACAAGCTCCAGAGTGATGTTGATGCTGATGAACTGAGCTCCTCACTGTAAGTAGCACATAGAAGGCTGTGGAGTGAGAGATGATGGAAACCGGATGAGGTGATAGCAGTATAGATGAAAGTAAGTGAATAGATTCAGGTGAGTTTTAGAAAGTAGATTCAGTAGGTCTTCATAAATGATTCGATGTGGGAGATGAGAAAAGAACATTCCCCAGGTTTCTAGCTTAGCAAATGAGGAGTTGGAGGTCGCCGTGTCTTTAAACATATTATTCGTAATTCAAAACAAAGCAAAACTTTCAATTATTTTCAGCCTCTCATAAATATAACAAATTGTCTCCAGTCAGCTGTCTCTGGTCCATGAACTCTCATGTATTTATTCTAAGATGTGTTAAGTGGCTTAGAAAATGCATAAGCTTAGGCGTAGTGCCTTGATATGGTATTTGGTTTTCTTAAAGACAATCTAAGGATTAGCTTTCAGTATACATCGCAACATGCACATTTGGTATCTATGTTCTTGCAGGCGTGCACATCTACACTTCTACAGTACACTGTGAACTTCAGTGGCTTGCATACCAATGGGGTCTCTTTTGGCTTTAGTAGAAGAAATGGGTAACTAAAGATGAAAAGGCTTATTTCCTAAATTTTTACTACTGGTGTGGTAGTAAGAGTGGAAATCACATTTCTGTGATGAGCTGACATGGGTTTTAACAGCTAGCATTCTTTCTCCACTCCCACAGCATATTCTCTGGCAGATTTCTGTTAAACAGAAGAGGCAATTTAAAGGTTTGATTATTATAGATTTCTTAAAGTTTAGCCCACATAGCAATTGCAGCCAGTCTTTCTAGAATAGTTGCAAGAAGAGAGGGAGGGAAAAAAGTCTGATGCACTGAAACAACAAAACCTCATTTTGAGAGACAGCTCTGTTCTCTCCTGTCTGAAATATATCCATTTTGTGTTTTATGAACAAAATGTTTATTTGTTGAACTATTCAGGCATAGGAAAGATGAGCAGGTCCTAGACTTGTCAGCTGACTTGGAGAGCTGAAATATTCTTGGTTGCTAAGCTTAAAAAAATGGTTGTTTATGGTATATATTCCATAGTTTTCCATCTGCTTAAATTGAAGCTGACACAAATTGAAAGTTAATGCCTTCCTTATAAAGTGATCCTTTGTTATATAATTACAGAATGAAATCTCTTGGCTGAAATAGGATTTTCTCCCCTAGAGATGACATTAAAAAAAAAATAGAGATTACTAATAAACAATCTGAGAACCTGGATGAGTATCAGTGAAAGGAAGTAAAGTCATTTCTTTAATTCTCTTGAATGCTGTCAGAAAATAACATCATTCAACTGAAACAAGCAATTCAAACTAGGCTGCAGGAACCAAGCAAGCCAACTGAGGCACTGCTGAAGTCTCAGAAAAAGACAGACAATTATCTTATAATAGAAGACATCATTATGGTACCTGCCCAGCACCCAACACTGCTCTTTTGACAACTTCCCCGAGGACCAACAAGCATAGTCCTTGTTGAAAGGATGATTCCATTTCTTCCCTGCTGTGTTCATAGATAAACTGAATTTCCCAACCTCCCTATCATTTAAATAGCCCTGTGACTGGGCTCTAGCAATGGAACGTGCATGAAAGTGATGAATGTCACTTCTAGGCCTGGCCCCTAAAAACCATTCCAAGGGCTCCTGCACCTGCTCTTTCTCATCACCCATTGGTTACCCAGTTGAAGAAGATCCGGTAAAAGATTCCGACAACATAGAAGAAGCCAAAGCCACAAAACCCACTGATTTTCTTAAATCACAGCACTCAGGTACACTATGACTAATAGAGTCCCTATAGCCATATCCTTGCTCTATGACTGCAAGGCCCAAGTTAATCATACCAAGGGTGAGTGGCTCACTCTTGTTGGGCCAAGTTATCATGTTCTAGGTAGAAAGAATCCACCCACTGCTGCTGCCCCCTGCAACTGAGAACATGTCAATTTAGGAGCATAGGACAACTATGTTTGGCCATACACATGTGAAGTCCATAAAGTCAGACTGCCAAAGAGAGTAATGAGCCAGAGTGCCCATGAGAAAGACCAGGAGATATGCTGTGAAATGCATTAGAACAGCCTGGTGTCCTGCAAGTTTGCTATTTCCTAGTTTTCTTTTCTTATTAAATAAATCTTATTTTTAACTAATACTGGGCTTTTATTGTTGTTGTTGTTTTGGCAAGCTCCACTGAGTTTCTATAAACTGGCCAATGAGACACCCTTTATTAATTTAAATTCAAGTGACTGATAGAAGCTGGGATTTGGGACAGTTTCTGCAGCAGGCCTTAAAACAAAGCCATTTATTGCTCTTCTTTCCAGAGACTTACAATTGAATTTATTCTAATGAAGATTTAAGAGCTCAAATCATACTGTTTCTATTCAGTAATTCAGGCTATTCTTCCAAAATTGCAACAGGGAGCAAGAATCATTACCCCATCTGGACCGCCTGGCACTTTATTTCAGATTACACGGTTTCTTGAGAATACCAAGGTCCATTAGTTAAATGAAGAACCCTCTGGCTTCAGTGATGGGAAGAGAGAAGGAAAGTGTTAAAATATTTTGATTCCACTTAGGAAGAGGGAAGGGAGGAAAGAGGACTGAAGTAGGAGGGAGAAGGCAAGGAAGAGATCAGAGGCAGGTGGGAAGACAAAATGAAACAAACAACAACAAAAAAAAAAAAAAAAGAGGAAAAGGAAAGTGGTGCTGGTCAAGTTTATTACTGGCAGTGGGCAGGTCAACAAAGAACAGAATGGGAAGAAAAAAAAAGCTGCTCTTGTAAGCCTCTACAAGTTTAATCTTCCTGAAAACAAAATACAGTTATTGGCTGGGCGTGGTGGCTCACACCTGTAATCCTAGCACTCTGGGAGGCCGAGGTGGGAGGATCATTCGAGGTCAGGAGTTCCAGACCAGCCTGAGCAAGAGCGAGACCCTGTCTCTATTAAAAAATAGAAAGAAATTATCTGGACAACTAAAAATATATAGAAAAAATCAGCCGGGCATGGTGGTGCATGCCTGTAGTCCCAGCTACTCGGGAGGCTGAGGCAGGAGGATTGCTTGAGCCCAGGAGTTTGAGGTTGCTGTGAGCTAGGCTGACACCACAGCACTCTAACCCGGGCAAAAAGAGTGAGACTCTGTCTCAAAAAAAAAAAAAAACAAAACAAAATACAGGTATTAAAAAGGAAGAGATTCCATCTGTGTTTGAGTCTAAAGTGTTCAGAAGATAGAGAAGTGAGCATGTTGATAAATGTAGCTACTTTGTGTAGAATTTTTGAACTCTATGTCTGAAGTGTTATGTATATATAAGAGATGTAGTGGGAACCTGCATCCATACAGGAAAGGCAAGTAAAAATTTGCAGACTACTGAAAGGGCCTTTAGGTAGATAATGCAATTTTTAAATTAATTGTCAAGCCAACCAATCATGTTTCAGGAATGATCACGGTTAACCCTGTTGTTCTGGATTTTGCTGCCACTCTCATCTCTAATCTCCCTGTCTCTAGATTTTTCTACACTCAATTTTTCTTTCATAGAGATACCAGAATGATATGTTCATAGCATATATCTGACTCTCTATCTCTTGTGTAAAAAATCTTCAGTGACTTCCTATATCTTTGATTAAGCAAAATCTCATTAGCCCAGTGCAAATGGTCCTATAGGTTTGGACCTACATTTTCCTACTTCCTTATTCTATTTGCAACCAAACAACTATTGCCTCTTCCCCTCACAGTTAGCATGTTGTTATCTTAGCCAGAAGTGTCCTTTCTATCCTCTCCCCTTAATAAATCATTGACAATCCTTAAAGGCTATTCTTAAATCCCAAGTGTTAGTTTCTTTACTGGTCTTTCCCCACTCTTAACTCCAGGACTTTTTTTCCCTTTGTTATGTGTTAATGAATTTGCTATATGCCAAGCACTTTATGCAATTAACTCATTTTTTTCAAAACAATCTTATAAGGTATATATTCTCATTATCATCTGCTTTACAAACAAACTGGAATAATAATTTGTCCAAAGCCACAGAAATATCTGGAGGCAGAACCCAGATTTTAATCCTAGCATGCTGGCTCCAGGGCCCACTGTCCTTACCATGCTGCCTCTTTTACAACTTGTGTTCTGTCTATGGTTATTTGCAATTTGTTTATCTCCTCCACTAGAGTATAAGCTCACTGAAGGCAGATATATCTTATTTTTCTTTGTTTCCTAAACAGTAATTATATGCCCTGGATTACAGGGCATATAAGCATGTATGGATTTTTCCTTAATGGGATGGATAGAGAACAATGGTGCTATGCCTGGAAAACTATATAAAGAAGGCTGTAGGATTTTACAATGCAATTAAGTATTCATCTGGGGTGTCTCTGGTAAAGGTAACAATCAACTCATAAGCAGCAGGTCAAGTAAAATACTCCACATTGTGTGGTTTAAAAAATTTTATTTTTATAACCTACAATCTCTGTGATATGAATCCTTTTTCTTACTAGGAAATGTGAAACTGGACAGAAGGCTCCATTAGACCTGAATGTGAAGGAATCTTCAGAACATAAAATTGTGATCACAATCTAAAACCTGTCAAAAATAAATAGTTCTTATTTTCAAGATGATTCTTCACTGTTTCTTAAAATTTTGTTTTCCTATCTTTACTCCTACTGCCTTCACACCATATAATGACTCTAACTTAAAGAATTCACTTGTTTATTTGACCATCATACAAATGACCAGATATGGTTTTGATTTAAATGTTTCCAGTGGATTTTTATCATGAAACTGGAATGTAACACCTTCCCTGGCTTCTGTTCATGCTCACCATCTGAAACTATTTTTTGTTTGTTTTGTTGTCTTTATGTCTCCCAAGCAAGTCTCAGCATGCACGATAGCAAAGGCAGTTTGCAGTCCTTTAAATGAAGGTTTTGGTGGATGCTGCCCATTTCATTTGTATCATTTAAAAATAATTGCTGAGAAACTACTTAATACTATCACATTTAGTAAACATTTGCAAACTCTGATAAAATAACATGCAAAATAAAAATTTTAAATGTAGGCGATTTATTATACCCAATCATTTTTAAAACTTCTATTATTTCATTAGATTACTTCGTGGGATTTTTTACTTAATATTTATTGGACATGGTATTGTCACGAGCAGACAGAAGTGGATCTCTATCCTGTTCACTTCACAATGAGCTATTTGTCTGTGATTATTCCAGTCTTGTTACATTAGCACTGTAGCATATTTCCTCCAAAAGGAAGAAACATGGCACATAAGCTTGTAATACCTTTTTCAAGAGCACGAGACCAGACCATTCTAAACTTGGAATGCTGCACTGCCATCTGGGGGAAAAAGTCTTAACCGTACATTTACTGTCAAACTGAGGTGGAGGGGTGAGATTCCACAACAATCAGAAGAAATTGGAAGCAATGAGAGTTTTTCTAAGATACAGTTTGATGTCCAGTCCTCAATTTTGGGTTATTTCTCAAAAGCAAAATATATACATTCAAATCCATCCCTATCCTTTAAAACAGGGTTCCATCATGATGACATGTCACTTTTCTTTATTGATTACATTTTATTTCCTTTAAGTCATAGTTTGAACCTGAAGGTGTTTTAGACCTTATTTAGCAGAGTCCCTTATTGTAGAGATGAAATGGGGATCCAAACATTATATTTCTACACTCTGCCATGTCACATAACTATTAATAGTAGATCGAAGACATACAAGTCTATATCCCAAATATATCCCAAATAAATGTCCTTTTATTTGCAAGACCTTGGTCCCAACATTATCAAAATATAGATGCTTCCCAACCTAGTAAATAGCCAGTTACCTAGTATCCCAGGAGTAAAACATGCGTACAAGTGAGTCAACAATAGTGTTGATTTTCAGGTTCTATTACATATATTCCTTTAGTGGAAGGCAATTGAGATATTAAGATGGAGGGGTAAGTGTCACTGATTGTTTTTTGTGCTTATTTTGCAGATTCATATACTTTATTAATCTTTTGATATTTATCTTTCACAAAGCCCAGAGCTGTTGATGCTTTAAAAAAAAGAAAATTAAAGAATAAATTAATCCATATATAATTACCATTATGACAAATAAAGCCTAAAACACATTAAATTTTGATTTCTTCTTAGTGAGATAACTAATCATCAAGTTATATGGGAAGTAGGAATAAATTATAAGTTACCAAGAATGTGGCTTCATGTGGCTAATTATTTTTAGTTTTTTCTGCTAATCATTAACATATTTGTTATATGTAATCAATAATATTATCACTCATTTATTAATTTATTCATTAATGTTATATTATTCCTACTGAAAAAGGATCAGGCATTTTATTGATATGAGCTAAAATTAAGTTATCCTTACTTGCACTAAACTTCAAAAGTCCTAAGTCATACTTTGCAGTGAATGGGATTCCCAAGGGTCTTATCCTATATACAGGAAACAGCTGAGTCTTCCTGGGACTCTCTCCATGGCTTCCTAGCATCTGCCCAATTCTTTAAGCGTAATAGGTAGGATACCTTAGTCTCCAGCCATGCCTTTGGTAGTCTGCAAGCCAGAAGGCACAAAGTGCTTTAACTTTGGTGTAATTGACTACAGGTGTTATTTATCAGGGAGGATGAAAGCATAATTACTATCAGAGGCACTGAGCTCGTGAACCCTTAATCCACTGAGGTGGTATGAAGAAGATAATGCTTAGGAGAAATGAACGAACATCAGATTAAAATAGTATTAATAGAATTAATATAATGGAATGGTCTATTTAAACTTTTCTACATTGCTACCCATAGCAAAAATAAATTTTATTGTCAACTACACACATATATGCATAAATTAAGCATATGAACAGATGTTCATATGCTATAAGAGAGACATAAATTAATGATGATTTAAGAAAGAAAGAAATTCATTTCTCTTATGTTAAATTTCAAATGGAAGGTCCAGGCCTGGAATGGCAATTAAATTTCAACATGAGTTTTAGAGGGGGGCATTCAGACCATAGCAAGGATGTACATCTTGCCTAAAGCACATGCAACAGAAGTTACAGATTTCACTTCCGTTCATACCCCACAGGCAGGACTTAATCAAGCAGTCACATCCAAATGCAAAAGAGACTGCAAAATACAGGCTTTAGCTGGGTGGCCACGTGCTGAATTAATATTCTATTAATATTCATTAAAAAGATGTGTTAGGTAGGGTAACGCTAGCTGTTTTTAAAAAAAAAGAAAAAGAGAGGTCTCCCCAAATGCAAAATAGGTCAAACACAATAAAAGTTTATTTCTCATTTATGTTTTGTATTTGCTTAGAGGCCAAGGTTGATGTTGGCTCTACCATATTCAATACATGGATTCCATTGCCAGGGAGTAAGAGTGGTGTTCTCTTCTTTCCATTGGTGGGGAAATGAAAAAGGAGGATAGAGAGGTATTCATGTTTCTTAAACACCTTGGCCAAGAAATGACAGATTTCACATGTGACTTTCATGTACATCCCTTGGCGAGCAGTTATACGATCCTATGTAGATACAAGAAGGGATAGAAAATAATAGTTCCTGGATGAGCATGCCTTTCCCAAGATCAACTCTGCAGTGTGAATGGGAGCATGAATTTGGTAGAAAGGTAGTTTGCTCTGCAACAGAAAAGGAGAATGGATATTGAAGTCTACTTCAGTCTTTGGCATCACTGCAAATTTAGGTCATAATTTTCTTCTCAATCATAAAGAAAACATTCCCGCTCTCCAAAAGAGACAACTGAAAAGTCCTATCAATGTCCTGTATCCTGTTCCAAGTCTCGCATATCTGGGTGACATGCATTTCTATCAAAACTGAAAGTGGCTTCTTATGAATTGGCAATCTGTAAATCAAAATTAAGTTATCTGTCCTTTACTGTCCAACCTAATATACAGTGGTGAATAGGAACAGGGTAGACATAAAATTAAAGAGAAATAAACTCGATTTTTAAAAGGGAAGAATACAAACAACACAGCAGGACTGGATTTACTACCATGGCAGTGGACTAATTTCCTGTATTAAGCCACCTGGCACTTGGTTCCACTCTTTGCAGCACACCTCCTTGGTCATTAGCCTATGAATACATGACTTTGCCTTCAGGGAGATTCTTTCATGTCCATTATCTCCACAGCCACAGATGACATAGACAATGGGGAGTCTTACCAACTTGGAAGCTTCAGATGTTGCCCGACTGCTTCCCAATGGTTGGTACAGGTTTAGAGAGACAAAGTTTGCTTAAGGGGTGAACTATGACAGACTTTTGTAAGCCTGGCCTGTGGTGTCTTTGGCAATACAATGCAGCAAAAACCTTTAATATGTCTATGGACTCTATTTCCATCAGTTCTGGTTGCAAGTAAAAAAAGACAAAGTTCTCATGTATATGTTGTTTTTTAGCCTGAAAACTCTGGTCTTTTGTTTACTTACTTCTGTGTCCTGACAATCTCCCTCTTGCTCAATTTAATGGTGACCACGTTAAGGAGAAATAAAACAATTGCCTTCAGTAGGAAGGCAACATTTTTAATCTAATGTTTCCCACTGGGCCGGGTCCCTTTGTCTGGTAGTCTTAATGGTTTTGTCCAGTCTTATCTCCTTCTCAGACTGTTTCTTGATTTAGAGACTCATCTTATCACTGCCTCAGTTTGGGCACAGAAGCCTTTGTTTTCTGTCAGGACTGATTTATAAGGCCCTGAATTAGAAGACTCTCAGTCAATTTAGATCACAGGCCAAGAAAACAGAAAGCTTACCTTAGAGAACAACACATTCTCTTATTTTTCTCCTTGGAAGTAGCTAGTTCTAACTTTTGTTATCTCTAGTAAGACTTTGCCACATGGCAAAAATAAAAAATTATTTTTAAAAAATCCAGCTAATAGGCAACAAATATGAGCTAAAGTGTTGGTTGGCAAATAATCTTACATTCGAGGTCTTTCCAAAACTAAGTTCGGAAATGTTTTGCCACGATATATGTACTATCGCTCTGTACCCTCACTCCCTGACATCTAATCACTAAGCCAATATAATACTTTTAAGTGTTATTTCTACACTCCACTCAATTCAACTATGGTCAGAGAGAATTCAAAATAATAAAAGCTTAAATGAGAGATGTCTGTTTATCTCTTCATTAGCAGTGAGCTAAGAGGTCCAGGGATAATATGGGGCCCTATAATCATCTGGGTTCCAGGGTCATTCAATCTCCTTGTCTGGATATTTTCCATATGTAGTTTCTATTTAGTGGTACAAGTTGCTCTAGCTCTCACCAATATGTCTGCATCCCAGCTAAAGTAGAAGTCAGGATAAGAAAGAGGTTACAGGCCGGGCGCGGTGGCTCACGCCTGTAATCCTAGCACTCTGGGAGGCCGAGGCGGGTGGATCGCTCAAGGTCAGGAGTTCGAGACCAGCCTGAGCAAGAGTGAGACCCCGTCTCTACTAAAAATAGAAAGAAATGATCTGGCCAACTAAAAATATATATAGAAAAAATTAGCCGGGCATGGTGGCGCATGCCTGTAGT
>CM052440.1:32344587-32371662 GCA_028533085.1 Varecia variegata
GAAAGAGGTTACATTTCCTTTTCTCAAAGGCACAACCTCAAAGTAGCATAATTCCCTTCTGTTCACATTCCTTTAGTCAGAAGTCATATGGCCACACAGCTGGAGGGTGTCTGAGAAATGTAGTCAAAATGTAGTTGCTTAGCATTTAAGAAGAGAATAGATATTTGAGGGATATCTAGCAGTCTTTTCCATTCATTTATTTGTGCATATAACTGAAACAAAAATTTAACAACACATAATGTACCCTAACTACTTGTAATATCCTCTAACATTTTCTACTCATCTACTCTAGCAAAAATGCTGGTCAAACCCCCAAAAGTAATGTCTCCAATTATTAGTGCATCAAAATCATCAGTTTCAAATATGTGGCTCTAGGAAGGCAAGTTTAAGGGCCATGCTCTTTGTCTAATTCTGCATCCTTTATTATTAAAGGACTCTTTATATTTAGGGATAATCTCAGGTGTAGAATGATTTCATTAACAACAAAACAAACCTACTCCTAGATACAAGACAAAACAACATCAACAAAAAGAGAAGAAAGGGAAAATAAATCTCTATCAGCCTTTAACTAGAGACTAAGTCCTTCACAATTAGAGATAAAAAGCTTAAAGATGCAAGAATCCGGAGGTGTTAATACATGAGTGCAAATGAGTTTTAGTGGGTTTGACACCCCACAGCGTAAAAACAGTTTACTACTTTTGCTATTCAAAATAAAAAATAATATCCCCATTATCATACCCCAAATTTTTAGCATCCCTCTGAACTCACAGTCACATCCTTTTCAGACTGCATTTATTTCCAACACATGAATAGGATCTAGAAACTTGGCTGTCTTTTCTTAGCACAGGTCTGAGGGGGTGTGTTCCATATGGTTTCACAATAGAAAAACACAAATGTGCATCTTTAAAGAACTAATTATTTTCCCTCTTTTGTTTTTTTTAAATTTCTGATTTGGAATGATATGAAATCTTGAGGAAAATAAACACTAATTCTCAGGGGATAAAAATTTCAATAGTGAATATGGTTTTGCAAGTGTTCCAACTAAAATGAATCTTAGACAAAGCTTTATTTTAAAAATGTGGCTTGAGGCAATATACTGAATCTTCAGAGAAGGTAGTGGTGCTGAACTTTGATGTTTCTGGGTTTTGAAAAGAAATGTTTTTTAAATAAAATTGCTTGCAAAAATAGCATATGTCATTAAGACTTTTAGTTGCAGAAGTGTACAAATGCAACATTTTATAAGTGTTTCCAAAGCAAATGTAAAAGAACAAATCCATTTTAAAGTAATAAGGTATGATTTTGTCTATTGCAACAAGCTAACAAAGAATCTCTGCTCCGTCTACAGCAGCCCCTTCTGTAATGAGGAATCTATCTAACATATTTATCATTTTCCATTCTTCTTGTGTTCAACCACACTCTGTAATTGATGATCATTGATTCCCTATCTCCAGTATTTTCATAAAATAGTGTAATATCCAGAAACAAATTTACTACTCATGATTAGAAGATGTTGTTTCATAAAGTACAGATTTTCTGTTAACATATACTAACAAAGGGCAATTGCAAACAGATGGCATTTAGCTGATTATGTTGGAGAATTATGTTTCCCTTTATGTTCACCCCTTCCTTTACTCCTACCATGCTTCACTTGGGCCATCACAGAGAGGAATCAAGCTGACTTAGCTGTGTTGTTTGGCTCACACAATCTGTACAGTGACCCACATTAGTCCCACTTATGCATGTGAATGTTAGCTTCAAATCCTATCCCTCTTCATCTTGTACTTGAAGCCTGAGCAATGCTCAATCAGCCTAAATATTATATGGCTCTAGCTCAAACTTTTGTTCGTGTCATCTGCTTTATCTGAAATTAGTTTTTTCCTTTTAGGGACCCTGCTCCACCTTTCTCCTGTGTGCTTCCTAGAGTTTGTATTTACCCCATGGGCCATAATTGCTTGGTTTTATATCTGACTTTTCCTTTAGACCATGAACACCTTAAGAATCTGCCTGCACCTAGTTCATCTCGTGCACTCTAGCACCTAGAGCAGTGCCATGCATAACAACTCTTTAATGAAGGCTTCTTAAATGAATTTATAAAGGCAAGAATAAGAAAGTACTCCTGAAAGCCAGAACACACAGTGCTGGGGAGTGGGACTGGAAAGGATGGGGGTAAGTTTGGGGGTTTGGAGGGAGAGAATGCTTAACAAACTATGCTATAGGAAAGTCACCATTAAACATTCACATCTTGTTAATTCTGACTGATGGACATGTTCCAAACTTAAAGTTGATTTGGATTCAATTACAATCATATTTATAAAATATAGAAGTACTAAATTGGGTAAACATTTTTATTTTCTCAATTAGCAGACTGAGATTCTGCCCAAGCAAAGCAATAGGCGTCCTTAAGTATCAGATTCTCATCCTAAACCAGGTTTTATAACCTGACTTTTATGATCTAGCAGATAAAGCACCTGCGACAATTCACATGGGAGACTTTCTAAGGACTGGTGTCTATCTTCCAAGCCATCAAAAAACCTTTCAGAACAGCCCAGAATGGGTCCTCCTAAGCAATGTGTAGAAGTCATTAGAATGGTCCTTTGTGTTCTGACAAAAATGTAACAATGTAATATTTGGTTGAGTATTGAATTTACCAAGAAAATATAACATAATGAAGGAAAGCAACAGATAAATGTAACTAAAATTTTTTCAAGTATTTTTAAAATTCTTTCTACAGCTTCTTCACTGACAACTATCCTTTATACACTGTTTTCTCTTAGATAGGCCTGAATTCACAAGAACCAACACATTTGCAATGAAATATTTACAACATGGGCCACAGCAAAAGGCATTCACATGGTTATACGTTATTTACACAAAAAGAAAGAAACTACAATGGAAAAGCTACAGTTTGGTCCCACTCTCTCTGGAGAAGGTTTAAAGGTAAGAAAAACTGTTTTCTTCTTGGAAAGCTTTCTTTGAGCTATTCTCAGAGCCAGACAACTAAGGGGTGTCATTCCTCTCTTTTGCTCTTTCTATTATGTCTGAGTTTTTTTTCTTAATATCAGGGAGGGATAATTTGGTAAAAACAAACAAACAAAAATCACTGGAGAAAGAACGTGTACCTTGAACTTCACAAAAGGTGCCTGCAGAAATTGGCACAGCTACAAAGCCACTGCCAGTTCTATACGGCATGATAAGTCCTATGGAATTCAAACCTCCTCATAAGTTATCATCTTTGTGGTGAGAGCACTTACATTCACTCTCTTTGCCTTTTTCAAGAACACAATATATCATCATTAATGATAGTCACCTTGCTATATAATAGATCTCTTGAATTTATTCTTCCTGTCTAACTGTAACTGTGTATCCTTTGGCCCAAATCTCCCCATCCTCCCTTGTCTCCTTATCACTCCAGCCTCCATAATAGTAACCACCATTCCACCCTCTACTTCTATGAGATCAACTTTTTTAGATTCCACATATGATGAGATCATGTGGTATTTGTCTTTCTGTGTCTGCCTTATTTCACTTAACATTATGTCCTCCAGATACACCCAAGTTGTGGCAAATGACTTTCTTCTTTTCTATGTCTGAATGGTATTCCATTGTGTATATATGCCACATGTTCTTTATCCATTCATCCACTGATGGACACTTATGTTTATTCTATATCTTGGCTGTTATGAATAGTGCTTCAGTAAACATGGGAGTGCAGGTATCTCTGTGACATACTGTTTTCCTTTCCTTTGTGTACATACCCAATAGTCGGATTGCTGGATCATTTGGTAGTTTTATTTTATTGCATAGCTAGAGTAACCAAAACAGCATGGCACTGGCATAAAAACAGATACATACACCAGTGGAATAGAATAGAGAGCCCCCAGAAATAAATCCACACATTTACAGCTGACTGATTTTTGACAAAGGTGCCAAGAACACACAATCAGAAAAGGACAATTTCTTCAATAAATGGTGTTGGAAAAATTAGATATGTATGTGTGGAAAGATGAAATTAGACTCTTATCTTTCACCATATAAAAAATCAATTCAAAATGTATTAAAGACTTAAATGTAAGACCTGAAACTATGAAACTACTAGAAGAAAGCATAGGGGAAAAACTCCATGTTCTTGATCTGGGCACTGATTTTTTGTATATCATCTCAAAAGCACAGGCAACAAGGCAAAGTATAATTTAATTGCTTATTTATTCACTTGTTCAGAAACTGAAGTCAGCAAGTACTTGGTGCGTAGCTCACAATATACTAGCCCCCTGGGGCTACAATCAATCAAGACAAGTTGTTCGTAGCCCAGCAGGGGGAGACAAACACGCAAAACAGCATAGTACAGCAGGCCCCTATATCCTTGGGCTCTGCATCCACAGATTCAACCAACAGCAGGTATAAAATATTCAAAAAGAAAAAAATGGATGGTTGCATCTGTGCCAAACATGTATAGACTTTTTGCCTTGTCATTATTCCCTAAACATTACAGTATAAATACTATTTGCATAGCATTTACATTGTATTTGGCATTGTAAGTAATCCAGAGTTGATTTAAACTACAAAGGAGGATGTATGTAGGTTATATGCAAATACTACATCATTTTATATAAGTGACTTGAGTATCTATGGATTTTGGTGTCCCCAGGGGGTTCTGAAACCAAGCTCCCATGGATACCAAGGAAAAACTGTATATCTAATCAATTTTTAAGTGCTCACATAGCAGTGCCTCAGCCTACATAAAGAATTCTACCAGCTTAGCAAGGAAAGGCTTCAGGGGACAGGTAGCTCAGAGAGAAATGTACAAATGGCAGAGAAAATGAAGAGATGGGGTTGTGAAATAGAAAAGGGTATTTGAGAAATTACAAATATTTTTATATGGCTAGAAGATGTAAAAGGGGCTGATAAAAAGTTAAGGTAGAAAAGATGTTGATATCACAGATGCCTTTGGGAAATACACTAGGTACTTAAATCTCATCTTGAAATCAATAAAAAGCCTAAACATAAATTGCTAACAGGTAAGATAGGAAGACTAGTCAGGGAACTATTCCAATAGCCCAGGAGAAAAATGATAAAGACCTGAATTAATCAGGGACAGTAAGAATGGATAGAAAGTGGTAAAACTAAGAGACATTAGTAAGAAAACATATATAAGCTCTAGCTTGGTGTATGACAGATAGAAATCGCTAGATATATATTGGCTATATTTGCTTTATTTATTATTTACAAGCAGATTACTTTGAGTAAAGCAGCGGGCTCAGGAAAAGCTCCTGATTGTTTAAGGAATGAATGAAGTTCTTTCTATTTCCAGAATAACAGCAATACTGACGTTAGGCCTAAGCACGAGAGGCCCATGCCTGAGCCCCACACACTGGAGCGACTGCAGTGGCCCTTCTCTGCTCCCACTCATCTTCACAGGGTAAGGAATATGTGTCTATGGAGACTTGCCAGTCAGAGTTTCTACCTCTTCACTTCTAGATCATGTTCCTGGTACACAGGAACCCAAAGTTCCCTGCCCATTTGACTTCAGCCGGGTTCACAGCTTGCTGGGGTCTCTTCCCTGTTTTGGTCATCCTCAGGGCAGCTTGAGCTGCTGCTATTCACATCCCAAGGCTGGAAAGGTGGGTAAGGGAGAGCCATTCGTAGGGACAGGGATGGTACTTGGATGAATGGATGTGGTATCTACATGCAAATGGGGGAGCCCTCCCCATTATGGGATGGGGTCAATGGTGGGTAGAGAAGGGCAGCTGTCTGCAGGCTGTAGACCAGGAGCCCTGGGGCTAGGGTTTAGTTTCCTTTGCACCACTATATTCTAGCACAGAAATATGAACATTTCAAGAATTCTAAATTCAAACATTACATTCCATGTCATTATGAAGGTTTAATAGTCAAAATGGGAAGACAGAACATATTTAATGATTTAATTTATAATACTTAAACATGTAGACATAGGATATGTAGGCCTTTGTACACCTGTCTTGAACTCTGCAAAGATTAATGGAACTTTATGGAAAACAACTTTCTTGAAAAACTCTACCAAATAAATTACTTATGTTAGATAAAATCCAATAGAGACTCACAAGTTCAGAGCTGATTCCCTTACCAAGAAGGTAAGAAGTAATTCCGAAGTCAGAAAAACAGAGATGGAAAATATAAAAAGATTAAGAGACAGGAATATAATGAAACATGTCTTCCAAATTCAAAGGCATGAATAAAAAAAAAAAGAGAGAAGCAAAATTTTTGAAGAAGTCTGCGAACTTCTAAAACTAATAAAAGATATGATGGTTCATATTCAGGGAGGCTCAACAAATCCAAAGCTGGATAAATAAAAATCAATCCAAACTCCAACTCTTAACAATAAAAATTCGGAAACAAGAAGGGGGAAGGAAATTTTCAAACCAATTATGGGAAAAAGCTGTAAGAGGCACAGAGGAATAAAAATGGGACTGACAAGAGACTTTATACTGCATCAAAGGAAGCCAAAAGACAGTAGAATAGTATCTTCATACTTCTGAAAGAATATAACTGTCAACCCAGAAGCAAGTACATAGATAAACTATCGTTTAAGAGCTAGGACAAAATAACGACATTTTCAGAGAAAGGTGGATAGTTTATCACAAATAGAACCTCACTAAAAGAACTTGCTTTGACAAGTAGTCAAATCCAGAAAGAAACATTTTAGAATCTAACATTTCATTTCAGAGCAAAGAAAATGATAAACATGGGTAAATTTAATCAAACATTTGCAGCAAAAATCTGCAATTGTCATAATAATAATGTCTAATTTGGAGAGTGTTAGGAGTTGATTTACGTCCCCACCCCCCATTCATATGTTGAAGTCCTAACCCCTGGTGATTTATTTATGAGATAGGGTCTTTACAGAGGTAATCAAGTTAAAGTGAGGTCATTAGGACGGGCCCTAATCCAATATGACTGGAGTCCTTATAAAAAGGGGAAATTTAAACCTAGAGATACGCATAAAGGGAAGATGATACAAAGAAATTTAGAGAAAAGATGGTCATCTACAAGCCAAGGAGAAAGGACTGGTTTCCTCTGGTTCTTTCAGAAGAAACCAATCCTGCTGACACTTTGATTTTGCACACTCAGCCTCCAAAATTGTGAGACAATAAATTTCTGTTATTTAGACCACTTGGTTGAAGTAACAAAAAATAAATAAAATTAGAATTATAATTTAAAATCCATGACATGTGACATGTAAGACTGGGAGGTTGTAAAATTTTCTAGCTGTCCAAGAATATTACAGAGATATTAACATCATATCTTAAGTATGCAAGTAAAAATTATGCCAATAAATGATAGGAATAGGAGAGGATTTATAAAACCAATTGGGGGGGGAATTAAATTTCCAAAATTAAAAATACTATAAATGAGAAGATAATGCTTAAGAAAAACAGACAAAAAGTTGAGTACATAATGAAATGGTAGCTATAGTTGCAAATAATAATATACTATTTATCAAGAAAATAAACTAAATTCAACAGTTGAAGGAAAATATAGCTAGATTGGATAATAAACCAAAAACTAGTAGCATCATTTACAAAAGACACCTCTAAAATATAAGGCATATTCACATGAAACCAGGGGCCTATGATGTGTGACAAACAGTTTGGAAAAAGAATTATAAGAAAATTATAGAAGTGGTTACAGAAGTAAAATATCTTTTGGATATGTCTTTAAAATGCCATGGCATATTTTATAAATCATTTTAAAAAATCATTTAAATACATTTCCTCTGCCACTATATGGTGTTTATAATTTATATAATAACAGGTGATGAGGGAGAAAATATTAGCTCTTTATTCTTTCTGTTTAAATATCTAGAAAACACAATGGGTTTTTAAATAAGAAATTTATTTCCTAAATTAAAACACTGAGGGCCCATATAGACAAAAAACTACCTTCTTAATAGTACATTTCTGTTCTAAATAGAACTGAATATTACACTGTTATTGGAATAAGAGATAACTTTTCAGGCAACTTTGATGTTCATAACATTATTATTGTATTATTTATATAGAGACTGAAAAATAAAATTTCATCTAGGAATATCTAATATACATATGTTCACAATTTTTTGATAAATCATATTGTAGGTCAGCTTAAAATTACCTGTGTCTTTGACAGAAAGATAAATTACTATTTATAATTCGTCTCACTAGCAAAGAATTAGTCACTTCAAATGTGTGAAAAGATATAATTTTCAAAATAGCAAATAACATTTTTAGATTTGCTAGAGTAGCATTCATTACTGATTAATCTTTTGGGGGATATACTAGATTTGCTTCCCAAAATTTAATTAAAACTAAAAAACACATTTTTTCCCACATTTTCATATATAATGTATACAATGTAAGTAATACATTAAGACATGCTAAAATAAATGAAGAAATTCTAGGAGTATTTGCTTTATATTTAAAGTCATGGTTTCAAATTCGATTTCATTACATTATGCTAACAGGAATACCTAAGGGTAGAGATCAATAATCTCTGAACGACAGAACCTGCATTTTACTTGCTTATTGTGTGATTTAATTCAGGATTTCCCAGCCTTGACACTATGGACATTTTAAACCATATAATTCTTGGTTGTGTCAGGGGAAGAGAGAGGGAGGATGTCCTGTGCCTTTTAAGATATTTAGCAGGATCTCTGGCACTTACCCACTAAATGCCAATACCACCTCCTGGTCCATCAAGTCATAATAATGAAAAATAACTGCAGGCATTGTCATATGTCCCCTGTGAAGCAAAATCACCCTGGTTAAGAATCATTGATTTAATTCTCATATTTCTGGCTAATTTTCTTTTGTTTTTCTTAGTAATACTTCTTCAGTAGTCTCAATTTTATTTTTATTTTAGATTATAAATGCACCCAACACATAGCCCAGAAAACTTTCTCTAAGGCAATGATTGGCACTTGAAGGGAAGCAATGATGTCTATATAAAGCATGTCTTTTACAGGGTATTTTTAAAGTAGATCAAAACATTTTTAGTTCTCTAATATGACTACTAAGGAAGCTCATTAGCATTCCTTTTGTCTGGGTGTATATATTCCTTAGAGATCTTTGTTGCAAATGGAATTTCAGTGAAAATTTAATTTAAACAAAGAGGAGTTTGAGGATATCTCATGTAACCCAAGGGCAAGGTAGCAGCTGTGCTATCTTCAATAAGCTGGGATGTTGTTAAGAACTAGAAATATTCTTGCTTTTCTTATTTCTGTTTATATGCCTCTCTTTTTCTCTTATTTTAAACTTTTGATTATGAAAAATTTCAATCATACACAAAACTAAAAGGAATAGTACAATTAACACCAATTCATTTATAACTTGACTCAACTGCAATATTCTATCAGTCTTGTTTCATCTCTTCCTTCCTTCCCTATTTCACTCTACTTCATGCTGTTGGGAGCAAATGAAAGCAAATCCTAGACATTATAAAATTTCAATAGCAAATAATTTTTCTATATGTACTGGTAAAAGGTACATGCTTTTTTGTAACATAACTATAAAACCATTGTCACATGTAAGTTCAAAATAAAAATAATTTATTAAAATTATCAAATATCTCATCAGTATTCAACTGTCCTTGATTGTCTCATAAATGTCTTTTAAGAGCTTTAGGTGATTTGTTTAAAATTAGAGTCCAAACAAGTTCAATACTTTGCATTTTGTTGATGTGTCACTTAACTGTTTCAATCTACAAAAAAAAAAAAAAAAAAAAACCTTTGCTCTTTTTTATAGTCCTTTGCTTTGTAAAAGAGGCAGGTATTTGTTTTATTAACTTTTCTAAATTATGGATTTGACTGTCAAATGTCACCTTGCCATTTGATGTTCCTCTCTGCTTTGTATATCTTTTAATTTGGGATTTAGATCAAGACGCTGATAAGACACAAGTTCAAATTTTGGGCTAGAATATTTCATACTGTATAGTTCTCATTACATCACATCAGATGGTAAAAAAAAAAGAAAAGCCAGATAGCCCCTTTTTTGTGAAGTTTCTTATGTCTGTTTTTAATTAAATGTCTCATTGCCCAAAATTATATATTTTGCATTATATAGCTTTAATGTGTACAAGTATACCATACTGACAACTAGTTTTCTTTAAAAACACAAGACATTTAGTTGACCCATTAGCAATGGTTCTCTAAATCTTGTTGGAGAAATAACAGCATCATTGGAATAAGTGGATAACTTCCCAAATATTATCTGAGGAGGCAAAAGCGCATTCAGACGTTTAATTGCTAGTAAACTTGTTTAAAACGAAAATGTCATGGCCTTATAATCACACTATAAAACTGGTGACAAAACAAATAATAATGATTCCCCGGATGTGACTAGTGCTTTAGACCTTACTAAGCAGTTTTATATCCATAATTTCGTTCAGTTCTGGAGACAGATGAGAAGCTACGCTAGCAGGCTGGCTCGCGCAGCCACGATGGACGTGGGGCTGTGCTCCTACCTGCGAGTCCATCTGTTGTCCTCCAGCAGCAGGGAATTACGGTTAATAATGTGACTATTTCTTTAATGAATGCAGTGCTTCTACCACAGACTGCTTACTCAATTTTAATAATCAACTTTAAAAAATGAAAATAAAAGTGGCAAAATTAGATGAGGTCTGGATGAATGATACTATTAAAATAGGTAAAAAAAAAAATATCAGAATGCACAAGCTGAAATGACTCTAGAGATCATCCACATCACATTTTGGAAGAGAAAAACTAAGACCAAAAGCTAGAAACATAAAACGTGGCAACCATATGTGGGTGTTGTTATTATTTTTATTAATTTATAAATAATATCCTGATTTTCTAGGCTAATTCTATTATAATTCCAATTTATAATTCTAATTTATGAATAAGATTCTTATTATTTGTGCATAAAAAATTAGCTTTACCCAATACTACACTAAACTGAGAGATTAAATATTGAAAATTAGATCTCTGTGTGAAAATGTTGACAGAAGGCCTGTCAGAGAGATGTATGTACTAATTCCTAGCCAGGCTGTTTCAAAGACAGGAAACAAGTGAAAAAATAAATCAAGCATATGGATGCCATGAACAGAGGAAAGATTATTTAACTACATTATATTAAATATAATTATATCAATTCTGGTTTGATAAATATTTAAGAGTTCTGCACATTCAAGGGTCTAAACTGGTAATGCAGAAGGCCTAGCGAGGGATTAGAAGTAGTCTTTGCTCAAGCATGTTCGTTAACAAGAAATGTGATAAAACAGTTTTTTAAAAAATTAGTTGGGAGGCCATTAGGCTGAGGCAGCTCCAGTGTCCTGGGTTTCTAGTATGCAAACAGAAACCCAACTCGGTGTAAAAGGTAAAACAAAAGTTAATTGTAACCAATCAGAAACCACCAAGTAACTTTTACCTGGGGACTTTCCACTGTAATGACCCAAATAAGGCTACTGCTGCACTTTAACCAAATATTTTCTTTCCCTTGCTTCAGTGTTTGTCTTATAAAAGCCTCCCCAATCCTCCTCCAATTTTGGAGCCCCCAATTGCCTACAATCTAGAGCTGCCCAATTCATGAATTGATGTCTGCTCAAATAAACCCTTTTAAATTTTAAGGTACCTAAGTTTATCTTTCAACACAATTGAAATGAACAATTGGAATAAAATGATGAATATTGTAAGTGCTATTAAAATGTTATAGGTAAAAACATCTATAGAAAATTAATTCCAACCACAAGTAATTAGGAAGACTTCAGGAAGGAGCTAGCAGTTTTAAAGGAATAGTAGGATTCGGGTCTTCTAGGCAGAAAAAAAAAAAACAGCATGAACAAAGAGATTTAAAAAAAAAAGTTTGGATCATCTAGAGAGAACAATGAATTCTGTCTGTGGTTTAAGGAAAGAGTAACATGGTGGAAGGATAGCAGCAAGAGATAAAAGCTCAGTGGGGTGAAGTCGGAAGGGCTTTGGATGCCAAACTAGGAAATGGGGCTTTATTTTATTGACAATGGGACACCATCAAAGGACTTTTAGCAGAGACATACATGTTTACTACAGTGATAGAGGAAGATTTTTCTAGCAGCTGCTCTAAAGATATATTGGAAGGGAAAGAGAGTGGAGATGTTCCTGGAGAGAACCAAGCAATCTCTAGGTCAGGAAATGAAAGTAGAGACAGAAAGACAAACAGGAGAGTTGGAGAAACAAATTGCTAGGCCATAACTCCATAATGGCTGATACCACCTGTTGTATGTATTTGTTGTTTCCTCTTTGCAGTTAATCAGGTTTTTGTGTTTAAATCTGTATTTGAATTTGTAAATAATTTTAAAATGCCCTAAAATTATATTAATTGGATAACAGCATAGATATATACCATTTTGGTTTTTTTTGCCATAAAGTGGTTCCCAATAATGCCTGGCAAACATAAATATTTAATGAGTTTTTTTAAAGGTTAAGTGTGAAAAAAGTGTAGGCTGCAAACACCATATAAACAGATGGGACAGTAACATTTTGCCTTTGTTTTAAGTTTTAATGACCCAGCTGAGAAACAATGGAAAACCACAAGCATCAAAAAGCCTATCTGCATATTAATCTATAGAATCACTCAATGTTCATATCTAAAATATGTGGCTAGAAATACTTTATGAAAAAATCTTTTGAGGCCTGTATAAGTTCTCAAGACTGGAAAAGATTTCTTATCTGGAAAAGGAGGGAGAATAGTCCAAAACTTAAATTTTATACCTGGATAAAACACTGAAGAAACATATTATCTATTTGCTACCATCTATAAAGAACACAAAGTACAACAATATATACAAATCAATATATGAATAATTCAAAGAAAATATCAGAGTGGTTTATGTTTTTCCATATGAAGTGAGGCAGTTACTTTTGATGAGAGAAAAGTAAAGTCCTCAATAAATTATGTAGTGTCAGGACTTTGGTTAGACTTTAGTTTTTACCATATATAATATTTCTGAACACAATTTAATTCAACATGCTGTTGCAAGAAAGTGGAACAAATAGAATACTAACTCTTATCATCTCCATGTCATCTGGGTTCCATGGGGTCCTACGATGATGCTATTGCCACTCCATCAGGCGACCCAGGGTAGTCCCAGGGTGACTCCCTCCCTTTTGTGTTATTCTTTCTTGCTTTTAGTTATTCCTTTATATGGGAATCATATATTTTTATATGTAAATAAGATTTTCTCTTTCACATTCAGGTGTATTCAACCTCCTCCCAAATCAGACTGAAGTATGTGTCTGTCTACCAGCGATGTGGGCAGGGGCAAAGTGGGATTGTTACAACAGGAATACAGAGAGGCAAGTGTTAACCTTTACTTTCTGATCTCTTTGTGCACTGCCCCTGGACCAACCTAGGAGTGGTCACATTTATTTATTCATTCATTAAATAAATACATATTTCATGAATGCTCATTTTATTTCAAATACTAGGTTATTAAGTATGAAATGTTCAATTTCTTAAGTACTAAGTTTGACAGCTGATATCTCTGACATTTCTCTTTGGCACTTCTTGTTTTAATTTCATTGTGAGGATACATCCTTAGTCTTTCAAACCCACATTTTGCCTTGTGATTATCTTTCAATTTTATTTTTAGAACAATTTTTGTGAAACCATGGGTAAGTCAAAAATTTGTGTTATTTTCAAATATGAATTCTGTTATGGAACCAATGCAGCACAGACAGCTCGAAATATCAACAAAGTGTTTGGGAAGGATGTGGCTAACGAACACACAGTATGTCGATGGTTGGAGAAGTTCTGTTCTGGTGATTATAATCTTGAAAATGAGCCACATGGGAGACCAAGGTGGATAATGATGAGCTGGAAAGCTGTAGTGGAAGCAAATCCATCTCAACCTACACGTGAATTAGCAGCAAGGTTTGACCTTACAATTCCAGCAATATTGGACCATTTGAAACAAATGGGCAAGGTAAAAAAGCTGGAGAGATGGGTTCTGCATGAATTAAATGAGTGTCAGCAGAGAAATCATCTCAAAGCTCGCCTTTCTTTGCTGTCAGGCCATAAAGGCAAACCATTCCTACACTGTATCGTGACATGTGATGAAAAATCGATTCTTTTTGACAATCGCAATCATTTGTCACAATGGTTGCATAAAGATGAATTGCCAAAACAGAGTCCGAAACCAAATATTCTGCCGGGTGCGGTGGCTCACGTCTGTAATCCTAGCACTCTGGGAGGCCGAGGCGGGAGGATCGCTTGAGGTCAGGAGTTCGAGACCAGCCTGAGCAAGAATGAGACCCCGTCTCTACTAAAAATAGAAAGAAATTAACCAGACAACTAAAAATATATACAGAAAAAATTAGCTGGGCATGGTGGCACATGCCTGTAGTCCCAGTTACTTGGGAGGCTGAGGCAGGAGAATCGCTTGAGCCCAGGAGTTTGAGGTTGCTGTGAGCTAGGCTGATGCCACGGCACTCTAGCCTGGGCAACAGAGTGAGACTCTGTCTCAGAAAAAATAAATAAATAAATAAACAAAACCAAGTATTCATCAAAAAAAACTAACGGTATCTGTTTGTTGGTTCAGAGCTGGTATTATGCACTACAGCTTCATGAAACCTGGTCAACTGATTACAGCAGATGTCTACTGCAATGAACTCAATGAAATGATGAGGATGTTTGCAATTAAAGCAGCTGAGATTGGTCAATAGAGACAGGCCAATCCTCATGCAAGGCAACACTTGACCGCGTGTCACACAAACAACACGGCTCAAACTACAGAAGATGGCCTTGGAGACTCTATCATGCACTGTATACACCAGAGCTTGTACCAACTGACTACCACTTCTTGCAAGGAAGTGGAAAAATATTCAATTCTCAGCAAGCTGTGGAAAACACCTTTTGCGATTTCATCACCACTGACTCTCTAGGTTTCTTCCCTGCTGACATAAGCAAGCTACCATGAAGATGGCAAAACCATGTCTACAGTTTAGGTGCATACTTTGATTAATTGTATGGCTTCTTGTTTGAGATATTAATATAATAAACTACACTTTTGATTTGAAATCAGTAATACTATTCTAGGCCCTAGAGATAAATTGTGAACGATGCTTTTTTCCTTATGGAGCTTATGTTATAGCTATGTTTCCAGAAGAGCAAATAAATATTAGGTGGTGGGTTAATTCCATGAAAAAATAAAATAAAGCACATTGAGGAGACTAGAGAGCTTCAACATCGGGTAGGAGGGGGTGAAGGGAAAGTGCTATTATTAGAGGGCAGTCAGTGAAGGCCTTGATGATAAGATGGCCTTTGAGCAAGTCCTGAAGGAAAGGAAAAACTGAACTACATTGAACAACTATAGAAAGAGAATTCCAGCGAAAGGAAAGAGCAAAGAAAAGGCTCTGAGAAGAGAACATGCTTGGATCATTTGAGAAATGGTAAGATCAGTGAGGCTGGAGGGGAGGAAGTGAGAGAAACGGTGTGATTTGTGCTGGAAACTTAATTTATACAGGTTACCAAGTGACAAAAGAGAGAGGTTAACATCAATGAGAGAAGAATTTATCAAGAGTAATTTCCCAAGAGTAAGGAACACACTGTGCCACACAGGGCCACATAGGCAACTGCCAGGTTTGGTCAGGAGGCAGAAGCAGGAAATGTTGTCTCTTGCAAAAGTGTTGTCTTGCATGAGGATTGGCCTGTCTCTATTGACCAATCTCAGCTGCTTTAATTGCAACCATCCTCATCATTTCATCAGAAAGCACTGGCCAGAGCCTTACTGGGGTTTCCATGGTAAAGGCAAGGCAGAGCATGGTAAACACCTTAGGATGGGCTAGTTTGAATAATTCTGGTGGGCTTTGGGGCAGGCATAGAGCTATCCTTAGCTTTTCAATATCTGGCCCTGGTTGATTTAGTGCAGCAAAAATATTGGCTTGGTCTGTGAGTTAGATAAGGGGTGGTTGGGGGTAAACACTCAGGGTTGGTTGGTGAGTTTGTAGGATTATTTTTGCACACTGTGAAAGCTGGATCACAGGAGAGATATGAACAACTTTGGCCATTACTCTGGCCTTGTGATTAATGGATGCCAAATCGACAAAGACAGAATCTAAGAAAACAGAACACAGCAGGAGGACACAAGGCCAGAAAAATCAAAGGGAGCAGATGATCGATAGGAATATCTGTAAGCCATTGTAAGTATTTTGGATTTTACTGTAGATGAGACACGAATGCAGTTGGAGAGTTTTAAGCAGAGGAATAACATGATCTGACTCATATTTTTAAAAAATCTCTATGGTTGCTGAGCTGCTATGGCAGAAATAGTTGGGGGAGAGAGAAGAATTTCACTAGTTTGGTTTTTTACTTAAGCTTGAAGTGTCTATTAAAAAACCAGGTGCAGATGTTGAATAGGAAGTAGGTTATACATAACTGTTCCTGATTATAGATTTGAGAATCTTTGGTATATTTAAGATGGTGTTTCAGGCCTTGAGATTAGATGAGATCCCTCTAGACCAGGCTAAATAGAAAAAAGGAGCTATGACTGAGTTCCCTGGCACTGCAGCAGTGAGAGATTGGGGTGATGAGAAGAAACCTATAAAATAGACTTGGAAGAAGTAGTCCATGAGGAGAGAGAGGAACCATAAATAGTACTTTGGAAGATATATGAAAAACACATTTTGAGAAGGAGGGATTAATCAAGTATCAGATGCTGATGATGGTTTTAATAAAAGGTCTTCTAAGTGACTGGATTTAGCGATTTAAAAGTCTTTGATGACATTGATAAAACCTGTTTTAGTGGAATAGCACTGATGAAGGACTAACTGAAGAGAGGAGTCAAGAGAAATTGGAAGGAAAGAAATATAGCCAATCTTTTTAGAGACTTTTACCATGCAAGTGAGCAGAGAATTGGGGAGCAGCTGGAGATAAATATTGGGTCAAGAAAGTTGTTTTGTTTTTAACATGGTTAATATTACAGTGTGTTTTCATATCTGTGGGGTTGAGCCAGTAAACTAGGATATAATAAAGATACTGACTAGAGAAAAGGAAATTAATGGAGAAATGTTCGTAAGTAAGAGGGGATAAGATCAAGTGAGCAAGCAGAAAAGTTAGTCTTAGGGGCAGGAGAATTTTATCCATAGCAACAGCAGGGATTGCAGGATATGGGGATACATGTGCAGATACACAATGATGGAGATGGTAGAAGTTATTTCCTGATTGCCTTTTATTTTCTTTAGTGTCAGAGGAAGCTGAGATTGGAGCGGGGAGGATGTATTAAGTATTTTCCACTTCATGCACTTGAGACACATACCATCCTTCCATCAATGGCAGTAAATGACCTAAAGCAGTGTCTGCATCCACTGAGCCACATCTCTGGAGGAAAGGGTATTAGAACATGCAAAAGCTAGGGATAGCCCTACTCCATGTAACTCAGATGTGACTCTTTGGAGAATGGTTTTCCCATCCTATCTCCATTGGAAGTCTATTGTCTAGAATGAGTTTTCTTTAAGGATACTCTCTGACACTTGAATATATGTTATTACTAGACTTGTATTTACTATTTACTAGACATGTCCAGGCTTTTATGATTTTTAGAAACAGATTCAGCCCTGGTTCTAACTAATACAGAAATTAGTATGTCACAAATATGTAATCACCAATTCTGATAAGTACTGTGAAAGGGAGAGGTGCAATTTGAGCAGAGATCTGAAGGAAACATGGAGTAGGCTAAAATGAAGAAAAGAAAAGAAAATGCACAAAGATTTTTAAGTAGGTATTGAAGGAAATGAAAAGAAGCCATTGGAACAGGAGCACAGAAAGTGAAGCAGAAAAGGGTGATAGAGACAGGAAGCGATAAGGTTGGAGAGACAGGACAGAGCTGGGTAATGAAGAGCCTTGTAGGTCATTTTCTGAATTTTGAATTTTGGTCTTTATCATACAACTAGTGGAAAGGCATTGAAGTCATTAAGCAAACTTGACATGATCAGATTTGCAATGCAAAAGCAGTTCAGAACTAAGGCAGCCAGAAGTTCTGACCTTGAAGCTCTCTGCATAAAGAGGAAGACGACTCTGGGGATAGTGGTTTAAAGGAAACACAGAGAATCAGACATCTACAATTAAGTGCTATAGGTATTTAAAGACCAAAAGGATGAACATATGAAAGGAAGCTAGAGAGGAAATACAGATTTAGTCCATCACTTAATTCTTCCATCTTGTAATTCTATATTTCCCAGACTCAGTATCTCAGTATTTGTCTTACCAGTAACTTCTATTCTTGAATCTACCCTTACTTGTCTTTTCCTGAATCCAACACCGGTTTCATCTACGTTCTCACTGAATTTTAAATACTCTCTTTTCTTCAGTGTTCCCAAAGGCTTCATATGCTCAAAACTTAAAGCCCCTTTTCATAGCATGCTCTTCCCTCCACTATACCACTTTTTGCTTCTGAATTTCTGCCACCATAGCCACAGTAAAGTAGTTATAGTTAGGCTTTCTCACCTCCAGTAAGTCATCATGCACAACCTATTAACTAGAGTTTTCTTTCCCTCTATTGCTTTGTAGAAAACCCTGAAACTTGGGGCAGGATTTAGGGATCAACCAAAAGTGTTGCTCGAAGGCCAAGCAATCCTTTGTTTAAAAGCAATCAGGTAAATTAATTTGGCTGATAATTTGATTAACATAATAGTTGTATTAAAATAATTGTATGCTGAAAAATTACTATTACACTGGATAATAGTTTTCAGCTATATCTCATTGAAAAACATTTAGTTTGAACCAAAATTTCCTTGGAATCTCAACTTTAGAGGAAGGAGAGTCACATAGTTTTTCTTTTAACATTAGTAAAAATCACTAATGAGCTTTAATCTAATTATTATGGAATTCTATAAACACGAATGAAAAAGGAAAGAATTAAAATCTTTTTTAAATGGTAATTTACCTGAATAAATTTTTCTAAATGTTCTGCTTAAAATGCATGTATCATTATGCTGAAGCCTAACAATTTTGTAAGTTTTAAAGAATTTTCAATTTAACTTGTTCAGTAATGAAAATAACCCCACCTAGATTTTGTTTACTTTTCACGTAAAGTATGTAGGGTCACATACTTTATATCATCATGATTTTAAATTACAGACCTTCTCATAGTGATAATGAATACTAATACGGACAATAGAATAGCACTATTACAAAAATTTCTCTGAATCATCTTTGGGACTTGCTTTTCAGCTCAGCTTAGAAATTAATTTGGTTAATTAATTAATTTGAGTTAATTAAATAAATAATTTCTCATGTGTAACCCTCAATACTCATATTTTCCAGACAATGGCATTTTATTATAACAATGCAATTTCATCAAAATTCAGTATAGGAGATTAGCTCTGGGCTAGGAAGAACTTGTCCAGAGTTGTAGAAAATACAATGGTCTTGCTCTTTATGTTTGCATTAGAAATAAAACTTATAAGATGTGGAGGACACTTTCAGTTGCATAAAGAGTAGCCACTCTTTCCTCTGCCTTATTCTTCTTTGCTGATAGTTCCTACTTTCTACACTACAGAGGCAGAAAATGCCATATAGTCACCCAATCTTTCTCAAGTAGATCATGGGCATGTGACTCAACCCTCATAACCGGGACCTAAGGTTAAGTTTTCTGATAGGCTTTTGGAAAAGGTTTTTATCTTTCATAAAAATAGGATGTGATTCCTGGAGCTGTGGCAGCCTTCTGTTGACCATGAGAAAACAAACCTAAGGATTAAAGCCAGCACAATGAAATTGTAGAGCAGAAAGAGGGGAAGAGCTTGGGTCTATGATGTTATAATAAAGACACTGAACCAACCTTTGAACTACCCTATGTTTAGAATTCATGTTGTATGGTCTATCATATTTTCCCCTAGTATAAGGCATCTTTATTTGGGAAAAAATGACCTGATTAAATCTCTATATAAACCTGCTAATAAAACATCTTAATAGTAGCTACAAGTGGGAGGTAATGAAGAGTTCTTATTTCTGGATGGTTTTTTAAAATTACCTAGATCATTCAGATTGTTAATGGTAAACAAACCTGGAATTTATGAATTTACGAAGCATGGCCAGCTACAAAATGCCATGCCAGCTACATGATTAAAAGAGTATAAAATGAGTTTTATGAGTATAAAATGAGTTTTATGAGTATAAAATGAGTTTTATGACCATAACCGCTATCTTTGTGTCAGCAATGCCCTACAGCCATCACTCAGAGACTTCATATATTAAATCTGGGTCAGAGTGGATGCTAATTTTGGAAAGAGGTGGACAACTGTGTTATTATTAGTCTCATATTTTACCATATATCACGTCTGTTTCTTTTGAATTCTTAGTAAAGCTTAATATTGGATTAGTTCTCTAGATTTTGTGAATGTGACTTGATAATTCAACCCTCAATGATATTTTGCTGACTGCAACTCCGTATACATTTCATTTTCTAATGAGACATACAACATGACAACTCAAGTAGGACAATATTTGTCAGAAGATGCCTAAACGGCAAGACTGGATGTCTTCTCCTCTCTAATTAACCCTGTATGGGTTATTCCTAACAAGAAAAGAAGCCAGACTCTGAGGCTGGCCATGGATAAAATTTTTATTTTAAACTATGGCTTGAGTTCTGAAGAAGAAGATTGTACATATTCCAGAAATCCTGGATTTTGAGTTAGCTATGGTAAGCGGTTGTCTCATTGGAGGAAGAGGAGAAGAGCATGCTGAAGGTAGAGGGAAGGATATATGGCTGAACATTTGAGTGCCTTATTGTAGAGACTAATATTTTCCCTCTCAAATGCATTCTTTTACTTTTACATAGTGACATGATTTTTGGATGAACACAGAGCTGCTCAAGATAACATTGCCCAACTTCTCTTCAAACTAGGTATGACATTGTGACTAAGTTCTGGCCAATGAAAGTGAATGGGGCTATCATCTGCAATCTCCAAATCATGTCCATAAAGCAAAGAAATGCGCCCTCTGTTTTTTGTTTCCATTGTCATTTCCTTTGGTAAAAATATTGCACCACAAGATAGACACTGTTGTTAAAGATGAAAAGGCACAAAATAGAAAGAGCCCTAGCTATTTGATAATTACAAAATTACCATGCTAGCCTGGACCAAATTCCTAGGCTTTCACATGAAAGAGAAAATAGCCCTTTTGATCAAGCAGCTATTATCTTTGCTCTCAACTATCAAGATGAACCAATATTCAAACTAATATATTCATCCACCTCTGTAATGATTTGGTATTCACTGTATATATTATATTTGGTCTTTCAAATATATTGTTTGCATTTATTTTCTTTGCAGTCCCTCTTTAAAAATCTTAATGTATTCAACCAAAAGTGTTATTACTATGAACAAAAGGTAGAATAGATTTTAGGGAACATCTAGAAGTTTCTGTCATATTGGATTATTTTAGTAAATGAACAAAACACAATTTCAGTAGACACATGGGCTTAAAATGTTATTTAGCAAATTGTATTTCTCAATTATCACCATCCACAGATTTTCCTCACCTGTTATTTTAAGAAAATGTTAGCATTTGCCTAAAGTTCTTAATATAAACTCTTTTTTGCATCATGAGCCTTCCCAAAATAATTAGTTTTAAACTTGTTCCTAGAAAATCATTTTTGTTGGAAGGATGTCAATGTAGAAGCTCATACATTTGTGAACTTTTAAATTAAGAAGTTCTATGTATATATACAAAGCTGCACTCTCTGCTCTAGAGCAAGAGCCCCTTAACTCTCACCTTTACAAGCATGTGGAAGAAGGGTAGTATAAGGTTGTTTTATTTTATTCTATCTAATTTTTCTTTCTGACCTTTTTGTTTACTTGGTGGGGGTTTTGATTTGTTTTATGAACTTATGTTCACCATCACCTAAAAATGCAAAAGCAGTTGGAATGAGAAAAGTACCTGGAAAAGAAGACTTAGGATTTAGAATGAAAATGATAATAAAATTAAGCAATTTGTGAGAAAATTATGTTATATAGGCATAAAGAAATAATAGTAGGAAGTACTGTCTTCAAGAAAAAAAGTAAATAATGCAAAGTGTGGAAAGACCTGTGTGCCTTTGCAATATAAAATAACCAGGTGATGAGAAAAATGAGTGACAGATGTGAGTGGCCGGATTCAGAGTTTACAAGCTTTGCCAAATGTTGGAATTTCTGGGAGCACATTAAAAATACTAATGACTGCTTGCCATTTCTTAGAGATTCAATTTTAATTGGTGTCTGATGTAGCATGTGGCCTGGATGTCTTGATTTTTTAAAACTCTCCACTGATTCCAATGTGCAGTCAAGATTGAAGATCACTGGACTAAGGGTACAGCATCAATGCCAGATGCCAATTAGCTTAATATTAATGCAGAAGGTTGGAAATTGAATCAAAACCTTAAGACTGGAGAAGAGTCTGGTTGTAACAATATCTCAAGCCACACAAGATCAGAGACTAATACCCCATAAGTAAAGGAGTAGCTTCTAAGATTCTGTAAGATAACGCTAGCCAATAGAAATTTCTGCAATGATGGAAATGTTTTGTCTGTGTTGTTCCATGTAATAACCACTTGTCACATACTCTACTGAAGATGTGAAATGTAGCTAATATAGCTGAGGAACCAAATTGCTAATATTATTTACTTAATGAACAATATTTTGAAATTAATACTATAATCAAATTTTAATTAATTTATATTTAAATTTAAATAGCCGTAAGTGGTAAGTGACTATCTTACTGGATAGCACAACCCCAAATTAGTCTCAGGGAACATCAAGTTAGAGCATGCCCTGATTCCACATATTTTCAATGTTGAAAAGTGGGTGCCCTATTTTAGGCAAAGATGCAAGATACAACACACATTTGCAAGAAAAAAATGTGAATTTTTTAAATCTTCAAAGAGCATATTCATACTCTTGTACTTGCAGAAAAAACTAAATATTAACCTTAAATCACCCTTTGTAAATCTTGAAACTCTGAACAAATAGGTTCATAAACAGACTTTGAAAACAAAAATCTGGTTGTAAATATGAGTTTATATATGGTTTCCATTCTGATGAGTTTAATTAAATCAACCACTTAGTTTTTAAATATAAAACTATGGCAGTAAGTTTCATGTTTAAAATAAATTCACATGAAGGCTCACATACGGAAGTATGGAGCAAGAATCTATGCCAATAAAATAAGCATGTGTTTCTTTTTCTGTCTTTATACTAATAACTAGACTTGTGGCTTTATTATAGACTAGACATTGTGTTAACAGTTTCATATGCATGTTCTTATTTTATACTCACAATCATCTTTTGAGGTAGGTACTATTACCATGTTAAACACACGCAGAAACTGAGCTTCGAAGCAGTTAATTATATCCTCAAATTAATCCAACTAATGAATGTTAAAGCTGAATGCAGCATTCTGTCTTTACTAATAGTAAGAATTGACATACTGCCTTAATTATGTAGGAATATGTAATAATGTTGTTTTTCTTGCTATTCAAAATTTCAATATCACCATTGAAGTAAATGCTCTATCAAATGGAAACAATTGGTCACTGTCTGAACAAGGTGTTACCTATTTGTGTGCTTGTGAATGCATTTTTACTTCTTTAATGCTATTTATATTTCTACAGCTCAAAGCTTTCCAACAATAGCTTGAACAGAGCCAAATTCTAGAAACCACAGTAACAAAAAAATTATTACTATTCAGAGATTAGAACAATTGATTGCTTTCCATTGTCTCCTGTAGTTTTGCCAAGGTAGCAAGAACAAAAGTAGAATAATGATTATTACCCATGCCTTTTCTCTTAGAACTATTCATTAAGTAAAGATAATTTGAAAGTACACTTCAAAAAGAACTTGCTGATTAGCACATTTCTTACAAATGCATCCACCAAATGACAATGGCATTTAAAAATCTAAATTTACAGTAAAAAGATATCACAGGATTTTGAAGCAGCAAAGCCATTTCTAGCTGCTGAAGTGCAAGAATAAAGAGACAAAATAACGAAACCTTGGGAACATGTCTAAAAATGGGACACCACACACTGAACATCCATCTCAAGCTGTCTACAAAAAAGCTTATGTAGACTTAAAATGCATGACACTGCCATACCAGGGCCTTTTTCAAAATGTATTACCTGATTTCATAAGTTTTACTCTAGATTCTTCTAGAAAGGTGTGGACTTGGATTAACTGATGCACTGTCATCAGCCAGTGACTTTTTGCAAGGTTGTTCTCCAAATACTTTGGAGATGAATATCTCTAGGGCCTCATTGCCATTTTCAATCAGTGAAATGACATAATGCATTTGAAGATTCATATTAACATATACTTCAATGCTGCTTTTATTTTTGGTTAACATAAATGCATATATTCCTAATAATATTGTAATCTTTTAAAAATTATGGAATCACCTAAAATAAAATCCGACTTCAATAACTAAAAGTAGTTATTAATTAAATTTCACTATATGCTAGGCACTGTGCTTAGCACTTTATCTCATTTCATCCTCTCCACTTTATGAAGAAGACATTATTTCTCATAATTTGCCTATAAGGAAACTTAGACAGGTAAATGACTTCCCAAAAGTAACATAGCTAGTAGGGAGAAGAGCCTCATGTTCTCAATTATTCTCCTTTATGCTGAGGTAGGAATATACCTGGAAATGGTTAAAATTTTTCTAGTCTTCTCTTGCCTGAAAGTAGACTGCCATGACATTCACAGAAAGTGGCTACTTTGAAGAAACCAGGGAAACTAGTTGTACAATCTACTCCAAATATATTCTTATTTCCCACAAATAATACAGACATTATCAACAATAAATCATTTCTTTCATTTTTATAACATGTTACAGTATTTCCTTATTTTTCCACTAGTAAGAAAAATTTAAAATCATAAATTTATGAACTCAAATGTATTTTATTATGTTTTTATTATCCATTATGGATTTACTCTCCTACTGAGATCCCAAATTGAGGAACTGTCAAATTGTTATAGAACAACAGAATAGGCAGTAACTAAGTTTAAAGATAAAGGAAGATCATATGAATACTAGAAGAAAATATAGGCACATATCTCTATAGTGTTGAAGTAGGGGAGGCCTTCCAAATTCTGACCTCAAATCCAGAAGTCATTAAAAGTTTTACAAATTCTAATACATAGATATAGATAAAAGTACACATACAGATACACAAAACTTTTGTATGATTTAACATAATATAATCAAAAGCAAATTAAAAAAAACTCTCAAATTATGTATATCACAGAGAATGTATGAGAAGCTACTTTAAATTAAGAAGTAAAAAACACTCAATAGAAAAATGTACAAATATGAACTTGATGTTTATAGGTTAAAAGAAAAAAGCACATGTTCCTTAAATATATGAAAGCATAATCTCTCTCAGAATAAAAGAGCAGCAAACCATAAACCATACCAAAATACAATGTTTAACCTACTATAAATATGGCAAAAATCTAAAATTTGTAACAAACTGTGCTAGTAAGTTTATGAACAAATAATTCCTCCAATAGGTTGCTAGTGGGAGTAAAATGGTGAGACCCTATAGAGGCAACCTGACAATGACTATCAAAATGAAAATGCATTCACTGTTGATGCATTAGTCTATACTTCTGAGAATTTATTTTTCCAATTTACCTGTATGTGTAAAACATGACATACATAAATGGTAATTTATTGCAATTCCCTTTTGTAATACTAAAAGACTGAAACAACAGCAACAGCAGACATCTGCTATTAGAGCCATATGCCATAATTGATTTAACTGTTTTCCTGTCGATAGATTTTTCTTTTCTGTTTTCACTTTTTTCCCAATATTATATACCTCAACCTTGTTCTAGAAGGGAAATGATATAAACTTGTCTGTGACCACATAGAATTCTGGGAGTACGTGAGACACAGACAGAGACTCGAAAGTTTGCCTGGGAAACATCAGGACAGAACTCGCATGACCTCTCTGTCCTACAGAGAATCAGGCACAGCACAATCACCAAGTCAGAGGGAGGGAAGCAAACTTGACTTGGGTCCCAGGCAGTAATTAGTCTTCAAGGGTGATATAATTCCAAGGAAGAGGATTGAGGTCATGGGATTAGGAGAAGAAACAGATGGAAGAATCATTTGACCATTATCCAGGCCTTTTGAAAATGGTGAAACAGAAGAGATAGAGAAAATTGCTTCAGAGAGTTTTGCTGAGAAATTTGCCTCAAATAAATTGGGAAGTAACATCAGAGATCTGAGAAAATAAGAAACCCCCTAGGCAGAGCCGTTAAAAAAGCAAACAAGCAAATAACATTCTTCCTTTCCTCAGCCTTGCCAGCATAGATGGACTAAGATGCTGCCCGATCTAATTGCCAAGCTTCATGTTTCTCTCCAGACCCTTTTGCCATTAGTCTTAACACTGTATAGGAACATTTTATGAACTGCATTCATTAATGGTTAGAAAGCTCTTAATGGATTAGAGGACTAGGCTACAGTCTCACTTTCCAGGCAGTACAGCTCCAGATCTGGCTAAGCATCATGTCAGGTGACAAAAAGACTAACACATAATAAATGCTTTTACAAATTATGAGTTTATCAAGTTTATCTTCTGCTGATTAATATTCTTAAATTGAATTCCTAACAGATGGATTTTGAGGGGAAAAGAGGGAAAGACAAAGATCAGCGTTAATTGTATTTGGGTATGTGGTGAACAAAATGTCAGCACCTTACTTGCATTTTCTCTTAATTGTCTCATAAACATTAAAAGTTAGGCATTATTATCCTCTATTCTGGAGATGAGGAAATTGGGACTTGGAAAGCTTTTAAGATTTATCTAGGATTGTATAAAGGCAAAGATCAAATTTGATAAAAATGGTCTGATTCTAAAGTTCCTGCTCCTTCTAGATACACTGAATTGTCTCTATGCCAAATGTCAAAAACTTGGGTTTTACCCTATTTGAAGCTAACAAGATAGTCTGCCATCCTTTCATGGATACTGGAAGAACACTCAAGACTCCTGAGTCAGAGACAAAGGACAGTTTCTTACTTACAAATATAGCAATAGACAGAATATCATCATTTTTCTTGTGTCAGCTTCTCAATGAAACTTGTATCAGTAGCCAAA
>CM052440.1:32372162-32390692 GCA_028533085.1 Varecia variegata
GATGGGCACTTGGGTTATTTCCACATCTTTGCAATTGTGAATTGTGCTGCTATAAACATTGGAGTGTAGATGTCTTTTTTATAGAATGTCTATTGTTCCTTTGCGTAGATGCCCAGTAATGGGATTGCTGGGTCAAATGGTAGTTCTACTTGTAGCTCTTTGAGGTATCTCCGTATTGCTTTCCACAGAGGTTGTGCTAGTTTGCTGTCCCACCAGCAGAGTATGAGTGTTCCCATCTCTCCACATCCATGCCAACATTTACTGTTTTGGGACTTTTTAATAAAAGCCATTCTCACTGGAGTTAAGTGATATCTCATTGTGGTTTTGATTTGCATTTCCCTAATGATTAGAGATGTGGAGCATTTTTTTCTATGTTTTTTGGCCATTAGTCTATTTTTTTTTTACTCTTTTTTTCAACAATTTTAAGCACCTACTGTGTGCCAGTCATTGTGCTAGGTGCTGGAAATACAGGAAGGACCATAAATCTCATGGTAGAAATACAGAAGTTATGGCAGAAGTTATGGCACTATTATATCACTGATAACTCTTCTGAATGCATGGGCATGAGCAGCATGCACAACAATGCAGACAGGCCTCAGGCATTTGCAGGACTGCCAAATACTACAGTATATGTGCTTGTCCATCTAATTATATTAAACATGGTGTTATTTGTTCTGGGCTAATATTCTAGACACTGTTAAGATTTTTCATAAATTCATGATCTGATGTTGAACTCAAGCATTTTATTTTTAAACTAACATCTGCACTGGTGTATTATAAAATAGTTGTCAGTTAATCATGAGTATAATCTTAAAGTCTTGGTGCTTAATATTGCTATCTAATCAGCCATCTAAAATGGTAAATAATAATAATTTCTTTTAATTGTTTGTTTTTATTGATTTTTTTTATTTTTTTGGAGACAGAGTCTTGCTCTGTTGCCCGGGCTAGAGTGCAGTGGTGTCATCATAGCTCACTGCAATCTCAAACTCCTGCCTCAGGGCTCAAGTGATCCTCCTGCCTCAGCCTCCCAAGTACCTGAGACTACAGGTGTGCACCACCATGCCTTGCTAATTTTTGTATTTTTAGTAGAGACCGAGTCTTACTAGTGCTCAGACTGGTCTTCTACTCCTGAACTCAAGTGATCCTCCCACACTGGACTCCCAGAGTGCTAGGATTACAGGCATGAGCCACCACGCCCAGCCTGAGTGTTTATTTTGTTCCAGCTATAAATATAATGATTGTATGTGAATTATTTTATTTAATCCTCACAATGATACACTCTATTTTGTTATATCACTTTTGTAAATGAAGAGTTAAGGCTTAGAGAAGTAAAATATCTTATGCAAAATTACACAGCAAATTGTCTAACAAGTTTTTGTGTGGCAAGAAGAGGGACAAATGAAAAGGAATATGATGAATTAAGTCCCATGGTTTACAATTTCTATAAATTGGCATAATAGTAGTGTATATTTCATGGAGTTTTGCATATTAAGAATAGATAATGTTCATGAAGTATTTAGTATGTTGGTAAGACCTACAAAATACTGAATAAAAATTAATATTTTTTTAATAAATGACTTAGGAATAAATATACATGGAACAATAGGTGTGCAAAGATTATATTTCAAGTATAATTAGCGGAGCAGAAGTAGAGTTAAGACATTGTTTCTCACAAATGACTACTGAGCAGTGACAGCAAAAACTATGGGGATGGTGTCACTGACCAGATTATCACTTTACTTGTCAGTAACTTTAGTTATCTCTTTTCTTCCCACAGTCTGTGAGCCTGCCTGCACTCCCATGCTCTCTTTTTCTTTCTTCCCCTCCATACTGTTTCTTCAAATTTTCCAGCAGTTTTCCTTCATCTTTCCCTTTCTCTCTATCCTTCATTTTCCAGGCCCTTAGAATTGGCTGTGACATTGAATTAAGGTGCATGTCCAGGAATTTCTTTTCTCATCTGGGGCCTTGGGGATTTATCTTCCCCATTAAAATGTTAATCAGGCATATAACTTTTAATAGGACTAGGGTGAAAATAGGTGGAAACACTCTCCTGCCCCTCAAATGCTAAAAATTCAGAAGATGTTTTTATTTTAATTTTTTGTAGGAAATCTGTTTTTCAACGTGGAATCACTTTTTTTTCAGAATTCCATTTATGTGAAGATATTTTTTATAATCACGAGGACTTGATAGTAAACACATTTTATGATGTTACTTCTTTGAGAGTTGTTCCTTTTGTATTTCCACCATGAGATTTATGGCCCTGCTTGTATTTTCAGCACCTAGCACGATGACTGGCACATAGTAGGTGCTTAAAAGTTGTTGAGAAAAGAATAACTAATTATATGAGAATAATATAATAATTATATGAATATAATTATATCATAATAATTATGGTATGTAAATCAGTACTTTTTGGGGGCAATAAACTTATTGACAATGTTCAAAGTCAGATTTTTTCAGTTCTTGGCGACTTACTGTTAGAAACAAATTCACATACACACCTCAAAAAAGGCAAAACTACCTATGTGTACACATCTCACAGATACATCCCAAACCTAATGTAATAAATAATTTAAATACTTGCCTCATTCTGGAAGTCTAATATTGATGACACTATGCACAAAATTCATTTGACTCTCCAAAGAGCCCAAGGACACTTTTGAGAATTATTTCCCTCTTTAAGAATGCCCTAGGGATAAAGCGTTAGTGGATGCTCTTTTCTTTTTGCAGGCATGTTTTAGCTGGTCTACTTGAAATACCGTTAAGAAGCTTAGGCAATCCATAATTATTATCTGAGAATTCTATGTTTATATTTTGGTTATTGCAAAGAGACTTTAAAATTTGACTTATAAAGAATGACTCTGAATACCAGATGATTAATATTTTACAAAAACAAAGAATAAATTGTGAAGCAAAGGAATTCATTATCCTTGCTAAAATAAAATTACTAATGTGCAAATATGAGAAAGGTCATTGTATTTGATACTTGCATTATGCATAAAGAGATGAAGCTTCTTTTGATGTGTTTATTATAATGATTTGCCATGGGACTGAGTTATGAAATCACTGCATATGATTAAAATGCAGAGTTTCTGAGTCCTGGAGTAACACTCTAGTGGGCTTAAAACATCTGAAGACACACCCTGAGCTATTTATGCATGTGCTTTATGTTTAGAGCAGAAAAAGGAATTAGCTGTCTATGCATCAGATGAGTAATCTCATAATAAAGCATAATTGCTGTGATACAATTGACATCTCAATATGATTTGATTTTGTCTATCTAGCAAAAGACTATTTGATGATCTTTTTCATGGGAGTATTAAAATAGAAGGTTATGGAATGGAGCATAGATTGGTGTAGTGATCTTATATACAAGATTTGGAGTCACGACACATGAATTCACATTCTTCTGCCTTCTCTTTCTGGTAAAACTTGGCAAATGTTAATCTCCCCAAGCCACCACTTCTTTATGTTTGAATGGTGAAAACAACCCATTGCAAAAAAGTTTTTTAGACTAAAATAAAAAATACTAAAAATACAATTAAAAATATTGTACAAAAAATTTTAAAAATGTGAGTTAATTGCCAAAAGTAATGATTTTTTTTATTGCAAAAGATTAATAAGAGTGAGGTATTCTCAGTGACCACACTGAAATAGAGGTGGTTCTTACATTTGCTGACTTCTATATGGCTCTTACAGGACCTATCACAATTCTAAAAAAAAAAAAAAGTTTGTGCAAATGCGGTTTTATTTTCAATTTTTAATCTAATGTTTTAATTATTTTTTATATCAGTTTTTTTGAGGCCAGATTTCCCAAGCATTTTAGCATTTACTCTTTATATATCTATGCAAGAGACTTACATGTGCTGTTTCTAATGGTTTTTAAGGAAATCTTGGTAATAATTTTATCCTATTTATTCTTTTCTTTGTCTCCATTAAGAGATTGCCACATTACTTGGTGAGTCTAAAATTGAGTATCCTGTTTGTATGTCTGAAACAGGTAATGGATAATAATTATCACCTTGAAGTTGGCAGTACTTGAGAATGAAAATTACATTGATTCTCTGACTTGAGTAAAAATATCTGCACAAAATGTTTAAGACATTTTCTTCTACTCTTCCTTTTTTCCCTTTATATCTCAGCTCCACAAATTCAGCATGAAAATGAGCTTGTAGTCATATCTAGGACAGTCTTCCCAAAATATTTATCTAGATATTTAAATCATTTCTATATTACAGAAGATATAGAGTGGTTTTAATTAATGAAGTACTTTTCTATATTTGTAAACAAAATATTAATATATGTGGTCCAGGCATAATGAAATTACATAGGTAAATATTTAGAGAGATTGGATTCAGCAGTCCTGGATTACCAGCTGTGTAACCTTGGGGGACTTAGCCAACCTCTCTGACTGTCAATGTTCTCTTCTGTAAAATAAGAAGGAGGATAATGGCACCTAATCTAGGCACACAGGTTTGTAGCAGAGATCAAATTATGCTTACACATTGTGTAAGGTTAAACAATAAACTATTCAATATCATATACACTTTTTTTCATATTAACAGATATCTTTATTACACTAGAAACATCCTTTAAATACATTTCATTATGGTAGGGTCTCTAGTCCTAGAAATGCTTTTGTTGAAAGAAAGCCTTCCAATTTTTATCTATCCCTTTTGTTTCTCCTTTTTTGTTATCCTCTTCCTCTATCTTTTCTCTGTTACCATGATTTGGTTTTTGATTTTCTCTCTTCTTATGGCCTAACTAGTTGGGATTTTTCTGTGATACACTAATTCACCTCACCATGCCTGTCTCCTGAGTCAGATTCCTCATTGTGGAAAATTGTAACATCACTCATTCAATCACACATGCCAAAAATATTCCCTATTCTTTAATTTCTGTGTACAAGAGGTTACCAAGGTTTGTTAAATTTGTCACTCAAATAGTTTCCAAATCTCTCTATAGACAGTCTTTGTTCAAGTCTCCCTCTCACTTGGATTATTATAATAGCATCTTAATTTTCCTGTCTTCAATGTTGCTCTGACCCAAAGTATCCTCCAACGTTCTGTTCCAGTGATATTTCTGAAATAATTTTCAAAGTTAGTTTTCCCATGGCTTGTCATTTTTTGATAGGTTCCTGTACTTTACAGGACAAAGTACCAACTTCATATTATGGGAATCTGGTTTCATGCTGTTTTCCCATATGCACCTCACTGCAGGTGCACAGGCCTGGTGGGATTTCCCAAAATAGAGCCTGAACTCCAAAACTCTGTGCCTTTGTGCGTGTCCTTTCCTTGAAATATTTACTCTCCTTTTCACCTCTCATTCCCTAGGAAAATGCTCACCTCCAACATAACAGGCCTAGAGACTATTCGAGGCCTACACTCTTCTGTGATTTTAAGGAATCCTTTACATTCCAGGACTGTAGCCGTTAAGATTTTATTATATTTATTTTTCTCATATTTGCCTTCCTCACTAGGCTGAACTTACTCCTCCCTGGTCTTTTTTTACTTAACACAAAAAGCTTGTTAAATGTTTTCTGAGAGAAGGAGTTAATGGCAACTCAGTTTAACCTTTCATTTCTTATCACCTTCAAAATAATAAGAAAAGGAGAAGGTAAGGGAAATCTTGAGAAACAGAAAGAAAGTGAAAGACTGGTGATAATAAGCTGCCATCTGCTTTGAAACAGAAAAGAAAAAAAACCTCTTATCCTATTTGTTGGGGGCTTCAAAAGAGATTGCTTTTGACTTGTGTTGTTTGTGGCAAGTTAGGGCTTGTCCTCTGTTTCTCTGTATTATTTTTAATGCACATTTGTAGACATTATAGTGTAATGAATAATGGATCACAGTGAGTTTTTCCAAGGTTTTGGATTAGTAAATGGCTTTCTTTTCCATGGAAGCATTAAAACTAGTGATTCTGACAAATGATAATTCTCGCTTTTGAGCAATAGACCTTCTTTTCTCTCTAACCTAAACATCTTGTTGGTAACTTCACAGTTATTACTAACATCAGATAAACACATATTTTGAAAGAAATATATTTAATACTTTTTCATTTATGCAAGGTTATTTGGCTATACATTATTATCTATTTTTAAGACTAAAAAGAAATATCTAAGTAATACATTAATAAAATTTAAAAACAGCACATCGTTATCAAAGAATCATGAAGTGCGATGGTATGATCGTGTTTCTGAAGCCCAGGATTCATCGTGACAGGAAGCTAGTGTATCATATTGTCATGGCAACAGGATGTCTTCTTGGGTTTAAATTTGTTTGTGTTGCAGATCCATAACTTAAAAAGCTTATCCAAAGCTTTTAAAGAACAACTTGTATTGCTCCCGTGGTTCATGCCACATGCTAAAAATTCATGGCAATTTCACAAGTGGTAATTTCAGTGTTCTTTACTTGTTTTTTGTCTCCAAAGTACGCAGTTATTGGGCTAAAATTGTTATGCCTGAGTGTTTTGTTTTGTCACTTGTGTCACTCTAGTACAGAACTGTGGGGGTAAAATTTTTCCCCCATACATATTTACTGTATGGAGACTCTGGATTTATGTTTTGGATATAAATACATATATTCTTTCATGGAGGCGATAATGATAAAAAGCACAGAGCTATGTTAACCTGCTGAATATTCAAAAGTTAATAAGCTTAATGTGTTGTTCCAAAAAGCAGAACCTTGCGGCACTCTCAATTCTTTCTGCTTGGCAAAGGCGCTTACCTTGCCAAGAGATTCTCTGTGAACAGTGAAGAAAAACAATGATCAATGGTCCTGTTCGTTGCCTAGGAGAATGTCCTTGACACCCCTCACATTGCAGCACAATGATGACAGCTGGGTTCTCATTTGGAAGCAGGAACAGGGATCCAGGGGAGCAGGAACCACAAAGGGTAAGGAGGGAGGGAGGGAGGAGACTAGAGGGAGGAAAGAGAGAGAGAAAGGGACAGAGGGGGGGAGGAGGGAGGGAGAGATGACTGTTGTTGTTGTCTTTGCCATTGTTAACCCCTTAAAGATGGAAATTTCCCACATCAATATGCACTGACTTATTCCCTCCAGTGAAGCAAAATATTTTTGTAAGTTAGCTTTGTCTTTAAAGAGGCATGTAGATGAAGGTTATAAAGTGAATGCAAAATAAAGAAGGTACTCTGTGATAGTATTAATCCTGAATTAGGAGGAAAGGCATCTGCAGATTTAAAAAAATAACCAAATAACTAAACTGGGAACACAACTTTACCATATACCATTTTTTTCTATTGCCAATTATTTGTCTCATTGTATACATGCATGGGTGATGAAAAAGACAAGGTACAAGACATTCAGTAGGTTTTTGAAGGAGACCTCAGGTACTTTTGTCTTGTTACTATTTTTGTTGTTTGATTTTTCTCTACTGTGTCCTAGGTATGATGTAGATCAGTTCCCAACTTTTTTGGCACCAGGGACTGGTTTCATGGAAGACAATTTTTCCACGGAGAGGGTAGGGGGTAGTTTCAGGATTATTCAAGTGCATTACATTTATTGTGCAGTCAAACTTCTCTGCTAATGATAATCTGTATTTGCAGCCACTCTCCAGCACTAGCATTACCACCTCAGATCATCAGGCATTAGGGTTCTCATAAGGAGCACACAACCTAGATCCCTTGCAAGCGCGGTTTACGGTAGGGTTCCTGTTCCTATGTGAATCTAATGCCTCTGCTGGTCTGACAGGAGGCGGAGCTTATGCAATGATGTGACAGCGATGGGGGATGGGGAATGGCTGTAAATACAGAGGAATCTTCCCTCACTCAGCTCTTGCTGTGCGGCCTGGTTCCTAACAGGCCACGGCCCAGGGGTTGGGGACCACAGATGTAGATTACAAGAGTTAAAATCTTGAAGTTCTTATGTCCATTTATCTATTAATACTGTCAGTTTGCCAAGAAACATGATGACTTTCATAGTTCTATAATTTATAATTTGATTTTTATAAACTTAATTAGTGGCTCTAATTGTAATTAGTATTTGTAATTCCTCCTGTAGTCTTTAGTCATATGCTTTAGGAAAGCAAATGAGGAGTATTGTGTTGGATAAGAATAGAAAAGCAACTCTTTATTTGGTCACCAAATATTAGTTCTTCACTTCTATTGTTGGGAAATTAACTAAGCTTCTAACATCCCTGGTGGTGACACAATAGGCCCATTACACAAAGATAGACAATAACATTTTAATATCACAACAAGTCAGTTGTTCAAGGCAAAGATTTATGCCACGTTGTGGGTGTAGAATAGACATTTTTCTTTTAGGTTTCTCAAGCTTGGGACCATCTATGACTCAGCAGATCCCTGGTGACCTGAAAGAGGACACACTTGTTTTAAGCATCCAGCTTATAAGAAAATTGCTTTTGGTGATGGAAAATTTTTTTCATATGTTTCTTTTGGTATTAAGGATTATGATATTATGTATGCTTAGAACATTTTTCAAAGAGCCAGGATTTTATTTGAGATGAGCTGGAGAAAAGTTCCAATCTTTTTAAAAATGCAACTGAATCCCTCTCTTGCTCTTCCCTTCTACCCCCTACATTTGCACTAAGGGAAGACCAAGCTCAAACTCATTTGAAGGAGGGAGAGTCATCACCGGGAAAATAGACTCTTTCACTTCTTCAAAGACTCCACGTGTATTTGTGAAGAATATTCAATCATGTTATAGTCAAGTTCCTGGAACCTATTAATGTTATTTGGAAAAAGGGTCTTTGAAGATGTGATTAAGTTAAAAATTTTGAGATGACATCATTCTGGATCATCTCAGTGAGCCCTAAATCTAAGGAATAATATCTATAGAAGAAAAAGGAAACTTTGAGACAGAAAAACAGGAAGAAAGTGATATGATCATGTGTGCAGAAACTGGGTTGATGCAGCCACAAGTCCAGGAATGCCAACTGCCATCAGAAGCTGGATGAGGCAAGGAACAGAATCTCTCCTAGACCCTCTGGAGGGCGCACAACTCTGCCTATATCTTTCTGGGCTCCTTAACTGCAAAATAAATTTCTGTCATTTGATGCTAACAAGTTTGTGATAATTTGCTACAGCAGCCACAGGAAACTCGCGCATAGAGGATTGTGAGACCTGACTCAGATGTGTGGTTGCCATTTTACCAGCTTAACTCCCCCTGCCCCAGTCTGTACAGAGTCCCAGGGAAGAAGCAACCAGTTGGACATTGAGGAAGCCATGATGGTGGCTTTGAGTTATTCCTCTTTGCTTCTGCAGGCACTCTTTCTTGGTTCTTATGCATCATCCTGCTCTAAATGTACAAACTTCTGCAATGTGTGCTCAGTAAATGTGTATTATTGCTATGTTTCTAAACCCAGCCCTACAAATTCTGAACTATACTTTCTAGCATAAGCCAAGAGAAGATGAAGTGGAACATGTAAATTGGTATGAGTTAAGCATAACTGACCATGCTCTCAAGGTCTTGACAATAATTTAGAGAAGTCACACACTCTGAAAAAGGAATCAATTGAGACACAAAGGAAAAGAGAATTTTTCCATGGAGTGACACTTAATTTAAACTCTAATAAACAAAAATAGAGAATGAGTTAAGGTCAACTTAGAAAGCTAATAGCATGAAAGAGTGTTGAATCAACAGATGCCCTGAATTTACAAGAATTATGCTTTACTCCAAGGTAAAAGTATGGTAAAGCATGACCACTTTTCTTGTTTTCTTAGAAAACAAGAAATAGAAAACTATTCTTATTTTTTCCTTATTTTTATGAAATATTAGTATAATCATAGAAGGAGGAAGAGAGGAAAAAGAAATGGAAATCAGCAGAATTTCAAGGTTGGTTGGTTCTCATAAAACATTAGACGGTAAGTGCCATTACCTTCACTTTGTAAATGAATAAATTGAGGCTCAGTGAGGTTAAATGTCCAATATCCTCAAGCTATAAATGGAATTTTTAAAAAGTGCTTGCCCACTTTACCAAAGGCTAATACTGAATTGATGATAATCAATGAATAGGAAATCTGGGGAACAATATTACCTGGTAGGACTGACTTTTCTTTCCTTTGTGTCCTGAATATAGTTATCTTAATGTATTTATTTATAAATGTTCCAGATGGTATTATGGAGAAGAAAACAAACAGAATATATGCTTACACAGGAAGAGAAAGAAAACGAGTAGGAACTGTTTTCCCTCTCTTGGATTATAACATTTCTAGGAAAATAACTCAAAGTGCACGGACCTTTACCTCATCATGGCTCATCTCTGACATTCGTTCAGATATTGTGTTACTTTGCACAATTCAGGAATTTAAGCAAGTAGGTCAACAGGTCTAGTTTTTACAAAAAGCAAGAAGTTCAAAAGAGGCTTTTGAAATCTGTGTTATTAGCAAAAGTTATATTTGGGAGGCAGAAAAACACTTTGTCATTAAAAACATACTTAAGAGTAAGAAAAATAATTTTAAATTTAGTTCTTGGTGTATACACTGAAGCAGTAGGTTCTTAAAGTGAGGTCCTCGTGCCAACAGCATCAGCATCACTTGAGGGCTAGTTAGAAGTGCACATTTTCAGACCCATCTCTAGAACCAGAAATTCTGGGGCCAGGGGCCCAGCAAACTCTGCTTTAACAAGCCTTCCAGGTGATTTTGGTGCATGTTGAAGTTTGAGAGCCACTGCCCTAGAGCTTTCAGATAAAGATTAAATAAAGGGAATGAGGGAGGGGAGGGACCTACAAATCCCTCTGCAGTGGTTAATCTTGCCAAGAAAGGAAATGAAACAGCAATAGAAAAACACAGAGAAAGGTCATTTAAAATATATTTAGGAAATGACTTAGACATACAATCAGAGCTTATAAAAAGGTAGGCACTTATCTTCTTATAACTCATTGCAGAGGAGCTCAGAGGCAAGACTTTCACAAAAGAACAGAAATCAAAATGCAGAGAAATGCAAAGGAGACATTGTGCCCACACTTTTCATCCTAATACAGCATAACCAAGAACAGAAATCTTGGGAACTTCAGAGCATTGTGACAATAGTGGATGTAAGTATAAACTGCTCACATCTGCTGATGTGTGTACTGTAATACAGCTGGACTATGCTCCTCAGATCTGCCCTCTAGCCCCAGGATTAATTTGTGGGGTAGCTGAGAAGCAATGCAAACCTTGCGTGGCTTTTATTGCCTTCAGCTGTTCCTTTGCTGCTCTGTCCGATGTGGCTGTGCACCTGCGCCTCATTTCCCGTGGCTTTGTGCAAGTGTTATTCAGAGTATCCTTATTCACATCAATCAGCACCCATCAGGGAGTGGAGCTCTTTGAAATAAATGCTGACTTGTGGCATCTGTAAAGAGTGGAGTGTTGGAGCTCACAAGATGTCAAAACAGAAGTGACAGAATAGAATCATGGAGCTGGCGAGAGTTCTTGACATCTTCTAATCTGAACTCCTTACTTTTAAGAGGAGGAAATGTAACCATGAAGAAATGAAGTGACTAAAACAAGGTCCCACACAGCAGAAAGAAAACAACTCCATATTTCAGGCCTTAATTAATGCAACTAATACTGATTCAACATCTATTAAATGCTAGGCACTAGGTGAACAATGATGAACAAGACAGAGTCCTTGCTTTCAAAATTCTTGCCACCTAGGGAAGAAGCTAGATAAGAAAACAAGCAATTGAGTGGAATTTGATAACTTTTGTAGTAAAGATAAGCCTGTGGCACCTTGTGAGCATGCAAGTGGGTCACCTAAGTCAAACTTGGAGCAAGTTAATAATTACTATGTACCAGTGACAGCTCTGTGCCTTCCATCCTTTTGGGTTTTAAATGGGAGTATCTTTTACCATCGTCCTATGCTTGACTCACCATTGTATATTAAGTGTGTGGAGGATAGATACCAAAGGGGACTTTTTGGTTCATAAGTCCTCAGATTGAGAGGTACTGTCCCTCTAGGAACTTAATTTGTTGCATCTCCTCTGAGGAGCCTCATCTGGATCCTGGGCTGATTTAGCTGAGAGATCCTGGACTTCAAGCCAATGACATAATGGGATGAGACTTTAGGACTCTTGGGAAGAGAATTAGTATATTTTGCACGTGGGAAGAATGTAACCATATTGGTTAGAGGGAGGGCAGACTATGGTCATTAATTTACCAAATAGTCACCACCAAGTCCTTCTCTATTTGTATGTACATGCTGACCTGTACATCAACATGTGAGATTGAATTGCCCTTCCATTAAATTTGGATGATCCTGAGTAACCCACTTGGGCAATAAAATACAATAGAAGTGACATTCGGGGAAGTGAGACTTCCATCTGGGCCTCTGGAAACACTCCTGCTTGAGAAGCTCCCTGTTGGAATCCAGCCTTAATGCTTCAAGAATCCAAGCCACAGAGAGTGGGCACAATTGACAGTTCTAGCTGAGTTCCCTGCCTACCACCAGCATCAATGGCCAGACACGTGTGTAAGTCACCTTGGACATCCAGCCTAGTGGAGTCTTCAGATGACAGCAGCCCCAACCAATGTCTGCCTGCAGTTGCATGAGAGACCCCAAATGAGAACTCCTTGGCTGTGCCCAGTCAACCTACAGAACTAGGAGAGACAATAACTCATTTTATGTCCTCAAGTTTTGGGATGGTTTGCTATATAGGAACAGAAACCTGAAACACCATCTAAGAACTAAAGACCTTAAGTAATTTACCAGAAGTCATGGAGTAAATGATAGATCCCAGATTTTAAAATTTTAAGTCATACTATGTCACTTCAGAGTGTTCTCTCTTGCGCACTATATTTTCTTTCTTTCCACTGTTAACATTTCAGGTACTTGCTATGTGACCTTGATCAAGCCTAATTATTTATCTGTGAAATGGGAACAATAAGTATACTCAGTTCATAATTTTTTGTGCATATATATGTGAAATTAAATAACTTGTCCCAGATTATACAGCTAGTAAATAGTAGAGCCCAAATTTGAACATATGACATCCTTTTTTTTAAATTTGAGTTCTTAACAATTATATAATATTACTTCATAAAATCTATACAATTAATGCCCAGTGCACTCTCACTGTTTCATGGATATTTTCATAAGCTTCAGCATCTAACAGTGCAGTGAAATTCACAGGGAACAGAAGTTCCTATAGTAGTGGTTGGGAAATGCTTAAACCATCCATGAAGAGAAGGCTAAGATAGGGAATCTCCTTAGTCTATCTTACTTTCAGTGAAAACTTTATTGAAATACAGTTTAAAATACTGTTAGATTCACTCTTTCAGAGTGTATAATTCAATATTTTTTTCACAGATGTACTGTTATCACTACCTAATTTTAAACCTTTCATCATCCACACCAAAGAAAACTTTTACCCATTATTGGTCACACTCCATTCCCCCCTTTACCCTTAGTCTATTTTTTCACATTAAAAAAAAAAAAAACATTATCTTCTCTATTTTTGTTTAAATATTAATAGATATTTAAGAGCTATCAATAGGAGAGGAACCTAAGAAAAATACACAAATACATGGAAATTAAACAACACGCAACTGAATGAACAATAGGTCAAGGAAGAAATTAAGAAGAAAATTTAAAATTTTCTTGAGACAAATGAAAATGGAAGGTACAACACAACAAAATTTATAAGTTCAGCAAAAGCAGTGCTAAGAGGGATCTTTATAGCAATGAACACCTACATCATAAGAATAGAAAGACTTCAAAGAAACAACCTAATAATGTACCTCAAGGAACTAGCAAAGCAAGAACAAACCAAACATGAATTAGTAGAAGGCAAGAAATAGTAGAGATTAGAGCAGAAATATATGAAATTGAGACTAAAAAATAATAGAGAAGATGAACAAAATGAATATTGTTTTTTAAAAGATAAAGAAAATGGACAAACCTTTAGCTAAACTAAGATATTGAAGGAAAAATACACAAAGTCAGAAAAAAGACATAACTGAGAACATAGAAATATAAATAATTATTAGAGACTATTATGAACAACTATATGCCAATAAATCGGAAAAACTAGAGGAAATGGATAAATTCCACACATACAACCTACCAAAGATTGAACTAGAAAGAAAAAATCACAACAAACCAATAACAAGTAATGAGATCCAAGGTATATTAAAAAGTCTCCGAGCAAAGAAAAGCCAGAACTTTATGGTCTCATTGCTGAATTCTACCAAACATTTAAAGAACTAATACCAATTCTAACCAAATTCTTCAAAAACATTAAAGAGGAAGGAATACTTCCAAACTCATTCTACAAGGCCATTACCCCAATACCAACACCAGATAAGGACTCACACAAAAAAGAAAACTACAGACCAATATTATTGATAAACATAGGTGCAAAAATCTACAACAAAATATTAAAATTTCAACAACATATTTTTAATAAAAACATTATTCACCATGATCAAGTGGGATTCATACCAGGGATGCAAGAATGGTTCAACTTACCCAAATCAATGAATGTGATATATGACATTAATAGAACCAAGGGAAAAAATATGATAATATCAACAGGTGCTGAAGAAACATTTGATACAATTAAACATGACTTTTTGATAAAAACCCTCAACAAACTGGATATAGAAGGGACATACTTCAAAATAATAAAGACCATATATGATAAACCCACAGCCAACATATTGAATGAGAAAAAATTGGAAGTCTTTCCTCTAAGGTCTGGACAAAGACAAGGATGCCCATTTTTACCACATTTATTCAACATAGTACTAGAAGTTGTGGCCAGAGCTACCAGGCAACAGAAAGAAAGAAAGAGAATCCACATTGGAAAGGAAGATGTCAAATAAGCTTCTACACAGACACATGATCTTATATTTAGAAAAAACTAAAGACTCCACCAACATAATTTCATAACTGATAGATGATTGCACTAAAGTTTCAGGATACAAAATCAACATAAAAAATTAATAGCATTTATTTATGCCAATAGGGAGCAATCTGAAAAATAAAAGCAATTGCATTTAAAATAGCTAAAAAGAATATAAAATATCTAGGAATCAATTTGGCCAAAGATGTGAAAGATCTATACTAGGAAAACTACACAACACTGATGAAAGAAATTGAAGAGGACACACAAAAAATAGTAAAATATTCCATGCTCATGGATTGGAAGAATTAATATTGTTAAAATGACAATACTACTCAAAGCAATTTACAGATTCAATGCAATTCCTATCAAAATACTTATGGCATTCTTTACAGAAATAGAAAAAAACAATACTAAAATTTATATGGAATCAGAAAAGTCCACCAGTAGCCAAAGCAAACCTGAGAAAAAAGAGAAAAGCTGGAGGCGTCACACTACATGACTTCAAAATATAGTACAAACCTATATATAGTAACTAAATTGGCATGCCACTGGCTTAAAAATAGACACATAGACATGGAACAGAATAGAGAATCCAGATATAAATCCATGTATTTATAGCTAAGTCATTTTCAACAAACACACCAAGAACATACAATGGGGAAAGGGTGCTCTTCAATAAATGATGCTGGGAAAACTGGATAACCACCTGCAGAAGGATGAAACTAGACCTGTATTTCTCATCATATACAAAAATCAAATAAAAATGGACTGAAGACTTAAATCTAAGACCTGAAACTATGAAACTACTAGAAGAAATTTGGGGGAAATTCTTCAGGACATTGGTCTGGGTGAAGATTTTTTGTGAAAGACCATAAAAGCACAGACAACAAAATCAACAGTATATAAATGGGATTATGTAATACTACGGAGCTTCTGCACAGCAAAGGAAATAACAAGGTTGAGACAACCCACAGAATGTGGAAAATATTTGCAAGGTATCCATCTGGTATGGGATTCATAACAAAAATATTTAAGCAGGTCAAACAACTCAATAGCAAAAAACAATCTGATTTAAAAATGAGCAAAAGATCTGATTAGACATTTCTTAAAAGGCGACATACTATGAAAAAATTCTCAATGGCACTAATCATCAGAGAAATATAAACCATAACTATAATGAGACGTCATCTCACCCCTGTTAGAATGGCTTTTATCAAAAAGACAGGGAATACGGGAGGCTGGCAAGGATGTGAAGAAAGTGGAACTCGTATGCACTGTTGCGGGGAATGTAAATTAGTACAGTCACTATATAAAATAATATGGAGGTTCCTCAAAAACTAAAAATTAGAACTTCCATACAATCCAGCAATTCCGGTAACAGGCTGTATGTACAAAAGAAGAGAGATCAACATATTGAAGAGTTATCTGCACTCCCATGTTATCACAGCACTATTAACAATAATCACATTATGGAATCACCCTAAGTGTCATCAAGGATGAATGGATAAAGAAAATGTGGTATAGATACACAATAAAATATTCATCCATAAAACAGAATGAAGTCCTGTCATTTGCAGCAACATGGATGGAATTGGAGGTAATTTCTGTTAAGTGAAATAATCCAAGCACAGACAGGCAAATATCACACATTCTTGCTCAAACATGGGAGCTAAAAAAGCAGATCTTGTGAAGATATAGAGTAGATTGGTGGTTAACAGAAGCTGGGACAGGGAAGGGGGAAGGGGAGATGCAGACAGATGGGTTAATGGGTACAAATATATAGTTTGAAGAAATAAGCCCTGCTATTCAATAGATCAGTAGAGTGACTGTAGTTAACAATAACCTGTTTTACATTTCAAAATAGCCAAAGAGAATAATTCAAATGTTTCTAGCATAAAGAAAAGATAAATGCTTAAGGTGATGGATATCTTAGTCATTTTGAATTGATCTTTACATGTTATTTGCATGTATCAAATTATATATATCCCTATATATATTATGTATCAATAAAGAAGAAAAGAAATAGCTATATAATGTGTATCCTAGGGTAAGTTTCAGTACAATTATATATTAAATAAGTTACTGGGTACCAAACTGTATTTAATCCATATAACTGAGGAACACTATTTCACAGTTCTGTTTTGAATAACTACATCAGATTTCTGTGGTGAAATGTGAATTAAAAGCTTTAAAAAATAGCCACCAGATATTGTGAGTAAATTATGTCATATTTGCAATAGAAATTTTACAGAATTTTGAATAATAACTTCTAATGGTTATACTTTGTAGAGGCCCATAGTGCAAAAGTCTATACAATAAAAGCAAAGGCAGAAAGAACTCAAAGTACTTGGTAAACCAAAGTGCAAAATGGAAGACAGAAACAGACCACTGAGACAAAAAGACAGACAAAATTGCTACAAGTAGGTACTGGATTTGTGTCTTTATGGCTGTCAGTGTTTCAACATTTAGTGCATTATTTTTAGCAAAACACTCAATACGCATTTCAAAAATGACAAAAGCCACCATTTACCTACAGATCTGTAATTCTAGAGATGAGCAGGGTGGAAAAATAATAGCCTTTGTCTACAATTCCTAAGGGTTGTCAACTTTCAGAGGTATAAAGCATGTCAAAGATGTCTTTTACTAAGTTCTTTACAGTAAAGTTTTGCTAAGGTTGGAAATAATTGCCATGAAATCATAGTTCTGATAAATCATTCTGGTAAAGAATGTAAGGACTGAAATTAATAGAGAAGGGCTATTAATTCGTATTTTGTAAGAAGATATCATGAACCCATTCCCAGAAAAGGAAACAGGGTCTGAGAGCTTAAAAGACTTGGTGAAGGTCACCTGATAATAGAAAAGAGAGAATTCAATCCTCGGCATGTCTAATCTCAAAGCAAAACCCTTTTTCCATTATACCTGCCATATGGCCAGAATGTTCTCATGCTTCTTAAGAAACCATGCCACAGATACTGAAATTGCTTCTTAATCCACTAGATTTGGGAGTAGATTGAACAGCCACAGCAAAATATAGAAAATATCTACCAAAAAATCTTACTATTCTCTCTTGAAAGATGACTGTATGGTCTATATAAGCCATCTGCAATATATATATATATATATCACGTATATGTGATATGGTAGAATGTGTGTGTGTGTGTGTATATATATAGATAGATAGATAGGTAGGTAGATAATGATAATATCTGAATAATCTTAAAACCTGAAAGTGTTTGGCATCAAAAGAGGCAATTTAGCCTATTTAAATAGATACAACTAACTGAAGATTCAACAAATCCACATCCATACTCTTTTTAAGACTTTCCTACTAGGGAGAAGGATGGAGACCTTGAATATTATTTTTCAAAAGTGGAGACCCAAACAGTTTGAAAACATTTATTTTTCTCAATGTTTCTTGGCAGCAAGGACCTTGTATTTCCAGAGGAATGGTTAAGGAAAAATACCATAGTATTTTTTTTATAAGGAGTAAAACAGGAATTTCAGGAATTGTAGATCTATATAAATATTAAAATATATCATCAAGCATTCATCATACTGTAACCTAGATCAGTTTTTAATAGTAGCATGATTAGTGAAGACATGTGCCAAACTATTGTAAAGAAGAGATAATATTGACTTCATTTTTTATTCTGCCCAATGCTAAATTCTTGTCCCTAATGTAGGAATTATAATCTGGAATCTACCAGTATAAAACATGGCAGATATGGTAA
>CM052440.1:32391192-32416081 GCA_028533085.1 Varecia variegata
TTGAAGAGACTAGGGATGCCCCAGAATTAGGAATAATGAACAACTAATTGAGGACTGCCAGACCAAAACTGGTATCACCAAGTAGATAGGAGTAAAACATGTTTTGTTTCATTTTGTGTTGTGGACAGAGAACTGTGTTGACCAGATAACTGGTCAACTTAGTTAATGCCAGCACACTTAGGTCACATGCAAGACTATACGCCCTCTCCCTACAGGAATAGTAAGCAAGCTGCCAGAATAGGGCCACAACTCTAGTGAAGGTCCATACTGTTAGTAAATTTCTGCTATGTGAATAGAATGAAGGCTCAGATTAGAAGTTAAATTTTTTTAATATAAAACACAATGTGATTTTCTTGCATATCTCAATTAATGGACTTGGGTTTGTATCTACACATCCTACCTCTATCTATATGACTGTATAATGTATTTGCATGTTTGTGATTGTGTATGTGTATATATCATATATAGAGACACATAAATATGGTCATAAAATTATGCACTTAATTTCTAGGAAGTTCTACATAAGTACTACACAAAATATTTTCCTGGGATTTTTAAATGTCTGAAAGACAAAAATGCTACTTTATTCATCTTTATATTAGCAGGGCCTGGCATAGTTCCTGAACTTAGTTAATACTTATAATATCTGTTAAACTATTTAGTAGTCTCTTAATGTGCATGTGTAAGAAAGTGACATGATCAGAAAACATGCTTTGAGGGACATTAATTTGGAGCCATGAGTACAGTAGCTTGGGTAGTTCAGCTATTGAAACAGCAAAGGAAAGGGCATGAGGTTCTGAACCAGTTTGGTGGCCCTGGGAACAGGACGGGATGGCATGAATGAAATCACCAAGGGGTAATTGAAGACCATGGCAACAGTTTTCTACTTTAGAAATAGAGCTCTTGTGGGGTTGAGCCTAGAATGGTTTCTACTCCTTAGCCAAATGCTTGAGGATATAAAGTAAATATTAGCTGTCAGTGATAACAAGGAACTAGTGGTAACAGCTTTTTAGAAAGAATAGTATTCCAGTAGCTCATCCACTGAAATTGACTGCATTTAAATATTCTGTCAGGTTAAAACACAAAGATATTCATAAAGACTTTGAAAATATCTTTTCTTATGTTCAAAGTCAGGTCATTAGTATGGTTCTAAGTACTCATCTTTAATAATAGCAGTAAGACCAATTATTATCTATTTTCAATGAACAGTCACATGAGCAAAGGAATATGTGATGTAGCTTGCCCTTTAAGACAGATTATATAGATACACTTTCATTTCAGACTGGAATTGGAATTGTTGCCAATTCCACACTTAAAGAAAAAGGTTAGTAAGTACTGCACTGCCTGGGGTCCTTATTATCTTTGAGCTTCAGTGAAATAGAATCTTATAAGAGAAATAAAAAGAAGAGATTCATGTCCCCAGTAGGTAGATCATGGTAAAAAGTAAAAATTTATTATTGTAGAGCATAAGAAAATTCACAGTATACCCATTAACTATATGTGTGTGTGTGTGTGTGTATCTCCTTAGCCTTAAAATTTTACCTATGATAAAAACTATTCCAAAATCATCTTGAATATATGTAAAACCTTATAGCACATTTATCATTAAATTTTATGTTTTATTTTACAGAGCATGATTTAGATATAATCAGTAGAGAACTATAACTTCTGGCTCTTCTTTTGTGAGATCCTTTCAAATTTCAGATTTGATTTTGGTGTTCGTTCATATAAATTGTGAGGGAAACCACTCTCTATTATAGAGAACTATTTTTTGTGAGAAGACAGATTTGTACAATATAATTTAATAAAATTAAAATATTTATAACCATGTAATAACAGGGTAGAAATTGTTTTTATTACTTTTATATTTTTATTTAAAACATTAACAAAAATTTCAATAGTGCACACCAAACAGTATTAATAACACGTGCAACTAGAGGCAATCAAACACAGACAAAAAGGACATAAAAGAAAAATTCGCAATTACAAAAGTAGTGGCTTAATAATTACTGAAATTAAATGGTAAAAGTAAACCATAGTCCTGATTTTAGAAGCCTTAAAGACTTGCTAGGGAACTGGCATGGGGTTAAGGGAGACCAGCAATGAGCTGCCAGTGACAAAAAAGAATACGAATGAAGGGGATGTGACTAAATAAATCAAAGATAATAATCAGGTTAAGGAGAAAGGAGGCAACCATGTGCTTCTCATAGGATGCCTCTCCCTAGTCACATCTGCCTCAAGTTCTCAGGGAACCCTTCAGCCTTTCTGTCACTACCATTTTCCAAGGATGTGTGGCTTCCCATCTCCCTTGTCACCTATCACAGAATCTCTTGTGAATATAGTTGGGTCCTCATTCTTAACAAATTTTGTAAACATTTCCTTATTGCATTATTGAATTATTTCTAGTCTGGAAAAAAATGGTTATGGGTAGAAGAGGAAAAAAATAACCCAAATACTTGCCATGCCCACAAGCCATGCTGAGGAAAATGTCCCTGTCTACTGCTGCCTTCTGCTGAGGGCAGTGGCCTAGGCAAGTGGCGTCCAGGAACACAGACCTCTGTGCCCTCCCTCTTAACTAGAGGTAACTGTACCTAGAAGTCCTCTCTGTTTTCTGAGCCACAGGGTATCTCCAAGTATTTCTAGTATTTCCATAATGGACTAGAATAGGGAACTTTTACTCCTAGTTCTGGCTGATTTCTTCTCAAGAGTCTGAAATAACTCATACTTTACTCCCAGTGGAAAAATTTTATTTTTGTGAGTTCCTTTATGAACCCTGTTATATTCAAATGAAGAAGACATATTTCTCCTAATAATATAATTTTTAAAATGTTTTTATATTAGGATATTTTCAGATTAAAGAAAATTACAAGGATAGTACGGAGAATTTCATGTTTTTCACTCAGTTTGCCTATTATTAATACCTTTGATTAGTATGGTACATTTCCTACAATTAATGAACCAATAATGATACCTTGTATCATTAATATTAACTAAAATCCAAACTTAATTCAGATTTCCTTAGTTTTTCCCTAATGACTTCCTTTTCTTCTTTTCCTTTCTTTTTTTCTCTTCTTTTGTTTCTTTTAGACAGGGTCTCTAGGTTACCCAGTCTGGTCTCAAACTCCTGGACTCAAGCAATCCTCCCACCTGAGCCTCCAGAATAGCTAGGATTACTGGCATGTACGCCTGGCTCCCTAATGACATTTACCTGTTCGAGGATCCTATTCAGAATGCCCATTGCATTTAACTGGCATGTCTCTTGGCTATTGACAATTTCTCAGACTTTTCTTGTTTTTGATGACCTTGATAGTTTAAAGAGTACTGTCAAGTATTTTGTAAAATGTCCCTCAACTGGGATTTATCTGGTACCTTTCTCATTAGACTGCAGTAATAGATTTGGAGAAAAAGACTGGAGAGGTAAATTTTTTTAAAAAGACCACTGACATCACATTACATCAAGGGTACATACTATCAACATGACTCATCGCTGTTGTTGTTAAGCTTGACCATCTGGCTAAGGTAATGTTTTTCAGGTTTCCTCACTATGACATTACTCTTTGGAAGGGAGTAACTATGTACAGCCCACACTTGTAAGAAGTAGGGAGTTATGATTCATCTCCCTGAGGACAGAATATCTGCATGAATTATTTGAAATTTTTCCACAGGGGAGATTTTTTTGTTCCATCCCATTTACTTCTTTATCCATTTATTTATATCAGTATCAACTCATAGATACTAATTTTATACTTTGGGTAAAAATCTATACTGCTTTTTTCAAATTGTTGCAGCTGTGACTATTGGGAGCTCTTTCATTTAGTCCCTGTGTCACTTTGACAGACCCCCATTTCATAGTGTGTGTTAGCACTTCTGTATTTTCTGGAATTACAAGATGCTACAGGCTTGCCTTGAATATTTACTGACCCAGTCTTAGAATTGGTCATTTCTGCAGGAAGCTCTGGTGAGAAGCTCTTCACACCAGTTGTACTCATTGTGACTGGAGTGATATTAACATAATTTTGATCATAATGGTCAAGGCCTAGCAAATCTGGTCTTAGAAAAAAACCATTTACCTCCCTTATTATTCTAGGTTTTTCCACTAAAGACTAAATGTCATGTGCAGCAAACTACTTGTCTCAGAGTAAAACACTGAAAATATGAAATAGCTTCATAACAACCTTCTGAGGAAGGGCAAGTATCATCCCATTTTACCAATGAAGAAACAACAGCACAGAGGATTGTAATGTCTTGCTCAAGTCACACAAGATTAGAAAGACCCGGGTTTGAGTCTTCTTCTTTTTATCATCACAGCAAAATGTCTCTTTTTTTTTTTTTACTAAAATAAGTATTTTCACTAATATTTTAATTGTTAAGTATGTCTCTTATTAACTAGCCAAAGAAACCCGATTTGTGTAACTTTCCAGAATATTAGGATGCCAGTTGGTGATGTCTACAGAGACAGCAGGTATGGTGTGTCTTTGCAGCCGTGACGCACATGACAGGTATCACTAAATGATTTTAGCACTCTGCTCATGAGCCTGTGCTGGCCTCAAAGTCCTCTGTATCACAGCTGCAGCAGCCACTGTTAACAAGTCAATGTCACCACCCCTGTGAAAACATTTTTGGCAATGTCATTCTAAAAAAGGTGATATGTATGTATAATATTAAACAGCCCTGATGAAGGCAAGAAATTATTGCTGATTCACATTTAAAGCATATGTAATGAGTGGAGAAGTCAGTCTCAAAATAGGGATCCTTTGGACCAAGTCAACATATGAAATGGGCATGACTCCTTGGATCATAAATTGGCAATTCAGACCACACATTTATTTTCCCTTCTCTGTTGTCATGACTCTTCTCAACACAGAAATTAAAGAGCTTTACTGAGCAGAGTCCTGGAATTGGAAGGTCAAAGACATGACTCTCTAATTTTATTTATGCTCCTGTTTTTCAATCCCTGGTATTGACATAGAAGGCAATCTTTGGTGATATATTGTATCATGTCAGTAAAAGAACTTGTTCATTTATATCAAAAATGGTACTGCCTTCACCTTTGACAATCTCAAATCCATACATGAGAATTTGCAGAAGTTTCCACTGAATAGAAGTTTAGAACTTCTTTCACAAACTGAAAGATTTCCAAAGAGAGAATAAAAACTTCAGGAAGTATGAAGTATATGAATCAAGGCATTAAATAAAAAAATTATCCTCCTTTCTGCATTCATCTCGGACAGAGCAAAATGGTATTTTTCTTATCTAAAGTAAAATCAGGACTCAGAAAGCAGAAGACATTGTATTCTCAGATGGAATTTTGGAAGAATAATTACTTGTCTGTGGAAAAATTCTACCTGCAAAGAAATATAAACTATTTAAACTCTAAATCAAAAGATTTCATAGAGGTTTTAGCACTGTTCTGATAGCAGCTGAAAAGAGAAGCTGCCTTCTTTATTTCTTTTAGATTTGGTAATCAGAAACTAACTGGAAGAAGAGACTATAATGTGGTTCGTGAACACAATTCAAGGATAAGAATGATACCAATATAGGCTTGTAACATATAAAAATATGTATGATAATCCAACAGACTCAAGTCAAAGTAGTTCAAGTACCAAAATAATCTGAAAAATTAAACAAGGTATTGCAGGCGAAAGGTCCTAAATATTCAAATCACAGAAATGTGTTCCAAAATTTCACTACCAACATACTTCATTACAAGACAACTATGAACGCTCTTTAAATAATCAATATTTCATGAATAATTTTTAAATAAAACTACATTATATTTTAATTATAAACACAACATGCTTATTATAAAAGAGAAAAAAATACAAAAAGCCTAAAAAAAACAAAGGAAAAATGAGTAGAAATCCAACCATTCAGAGATAACAGCTAATATTTGACTCACATTTTTCAGATAACTCCCATGGTAATAAAATTATATTTTATTACATGAATTTGATAAAACAATAGATATATTCTCTAAAGTATTTGTTAAAAATAATAATATATTGTGGGCAGCTTTTAATATTCATAACTATCAATGTAAATGTTTATAATAAATAGTATTTCATTGTGTGATTGTATCATAATATATTTAATCTTGTACTGATGAAAGTATTTGTTATTTCTTATTTTAGTTACTATGAAATTCTGAGAAGAAAATCCAATGTATGCACTTTCGGTGTGTATGTCTAACATCTTTTTTTTTTTTTTATTTCAGCTTATTATGGGGGTACAAAAGTTCTGCATAGATATATTGCCCATGTCCCTCCCAATCCCCCGAGTCTGAGCCTCAAGCGTGTCCATTCCCCAGACAGTGCACATCGCACTCCTCCTGTAGGTATACACCCATCCCCGCCCCCACCCCCGTCCCCCCCAAGTCAGCTTGAAGTTCTGACTTGTCTAACATCTTTTTGATAAATTCTTACAAGTAGAATTGTGGTATTAAATTAATCCACCTTAAATTTGAATACACAAGCTGAATATTTAACAAGACCCAAGTATATGCAGTCTGCAAGAGACTCACCTAACCTGTAAGGACACACACAGACTGAAAGTGAAAGGATGGAAAATTACAATTCATGTAAATGGAAACCAAAAGAGTGCAGGAGTAGCTATACTTATATCAGATAAAATAGACTTCAAGTCAAAAACTAAAAAAGAGACAGAGATAATTATTGTATAATGATAAAGTGGTCAATTCGGCAAGATGATATAGCAGTTGTAAATATATATGTACTCAATGCTGGAGCACACAGATATATAAAGCACATATTATTAGATCGGCAGGAAGAGATAGACTGCAATCTGAATACAATAATAATAGGGGATTTCAACACCCCACTTTCCGCAATGCACAGATCATCCAGGCAGAAAATTAAAATAGAAACATCAGATTTAAACTACACTGTAGATCAAATGGCACTAACAGAAAATTCCACCTGACAGCTGCAGAATACATTTGCACATGAAATTTTCTTTAGGATAGATAATATATTAGACCATAAAACAAGCCTCAACAAATTTTAAAAAATCAAAAGCATATGATGTATGTTTTCTGACCACAATGGAAGAAAACTAGACCAATACCAGAAAGAACTTTGGAAACTATACAAATACATGCACACTAAACAATAAACTCCTCAATAACAAATGAGTCAATGAAGAAATTAAAAAGGAAATTAAAAATTTATTGAGACAAATGAAAACGGAAGCACAACATACCAAAACCTATGTGATACAGCAAAAGCAGTTCTTAAAGGGAAGTTTATAGTAATAAACCTACATTAAGAAGTAGAAAGATCTCAAATAAACAACCTAAAATTATACCTCAAGGAATTAGAAAAACAAGAGCAAATTAAATTCAAAAATAGAAGGAAAAAATGATGAAGATCAGAGCAGAAACAAAATAGACACTAAAGAAACAATAAGTTTAAAAAATAAACAAAATTGAGAAACCTTTATCTAGACTAAGAGAGAAGATTCAAATAAACAAAATCAGAGATGAAAAAAGAAACATGACAACTGATACCACAGAAATATAAAAGATCATAAGATATTACCAACTATATACCAACAAATTGGAAAACAGAAGAAATTAATAAATCACTAAACACATACAACCTACAAAAATTGAATCATGAAAAGATAGAATATCTGAACAAACCAATGATGAACAAGGAGATTAAATCAGTAATAAAAATTCGTTCATCAAAGAAAAGCCCAGGACCTGATGGCTTCACTGCTGAATTCTCCCAAACCTTTAAAGAGTTAATACCAATACTTTGTAAACTATTCCAAAAAATTGATGAGCAGGGAATTCTTCCCCAAAAATTCTACAAGCCATCACCTGATACCAAAGTTAAATAAGGGCACAATAAAAAAGGAAACTACAGGCCAATATCCCCGATGAAAATAGATGCAAAAATGCTCAACAGAATACTAGCAAGCAAAATTCAATAACACATTAAAAAAATCATTCATCATGACCAAGTGCAACTCATCCCAGGGATGTAAAGATGGTTTGACCTATGCAAATCAGTTAATATATCATGTTAATAGAATCAAACACAAAAATCATACGATCGTTTCAGTAGATGCAGAAAAAGCATTTGATAAAATTCAACAGTGCTTTATGATAAAAACTCTCCACAAATTAGGTATAGAGGCAATGCACTTCAACATGATAAAGACCATATATGAAAAACCCAAAACTAAGATCATATTGACCAGGAAAGAGTTCAAAGCTTTTCCTCTGAGATCTGAAATAAGAAAAAGATGCCCACTTTTATCCAACAGAGTACTAGAAGTCCTAGCCAAAGCAATTATGGAAGAGAAAGAAATAAAGGGCATCCAAATTGGAAAGGACTTCAACAAAAAACCTGCTAGTGTAATCTTAGTTCTCTGGGAGGCCGAGGTGGGAGTACTGTTTGAGCTCAGGAGTTCGAGACCAGCCTGAGCAAGAGCGAGACCCCGTCTCTACTAAAAAATAGAAAGAAATTAGCTGGACAACTAAAAAAAAAAAAAAAAAAATATATATATATATATATATATATATATATATATATAATTAGCCGGGCATGGTGGCGCATGCCTGTGATCCCACCTACTTGAGAGGCTGAGGCAGGAGGATTGCTTGAGCCCAGGAGTTTGAGGTTGCTGTGAGCTAGGCTGATACCACGGCACTCTAGCCCGGGCAACAGAGTGAGACTCTGTCTCAAAAAAAAAAAAAAAAAAAAAACAACAACCTGCTAGAACTAATAAATGAATCTGATAAAATTGCAGGATACAAAATCAACATACAAAAATCAGTAGGGTTTCTATATGCCAATATCAAAAAGAAATCTGAAAAAGAAATCAAGAAAGCAATTCCATTTACAATATCTATAAAAAAAATTGAAAAAAAATCTAGGAATAAATTTAGCTAAGGGGGTGAAAGATCTCTAAAATGAAAACCATAAACATTGATAAAAAATTGAAGAGGAAATAAAAAGATATTCTGTGTCTATGGATTGGAAGAATTAATGCTTTTAAAATGTTCATACTACCCAAAGTAATTTATAGATTCAATACGATACCTCTCAAAATACCAATGACATTCTTCACAGAAATAGAAAAAAAGAAATCATAAAATTTACATGGAACCACAGAAGATCCTGAATAGTCAAAGCAATTTTGAGCAAAAAGACCAAAGTTGGATGCATCACACCACCTGACTTTAAAATACATTATGAAGCTATAGTAACCAAAACAACATGATATTTGCATAAAAATAAACCAATGAAACAGAATGGAGAACACAAAAATATATCCACCACTTAAAGCCAATTGATTTTTGACAAAGGTCCATACATTGGGGAAAGTACAGTGTCTTCAATAAATGGTGCTAGAAAAACTGGATATCCACATGGAGAAGAATAAAACTAAACCCTTATCTCTCACTACATATAAAAATCAACTCAAAATGAATTAAAGACTTAAAATGTAAAGCTGAAACTGTAAAACTTCAAGAAGGAAACATAGAGGAAACACTTTTTGATGTTGGTCTGGGCAAAAAATTTTTAGATAAGAACTCAAAAGCGCAGGTAACAAAAACAAAAATAGGCAAATCAGATTATATAAAATTTAAAAGGTTCTGCACAAGAAAGCAAACAACAGAGTGAAGAGATAACCCACAGAATGGGAGAAAATATTTGCAAACTATGTATCTGGCAAGGAGTTAATATCCAGAATATATAAGAAACTCAATAGCAAAAAACCAAATAATCCTATGAATGAATAGACATTTCTCAAAAGAAAACATACAAATGGCCAATAGTATATAAAAAAAAAATTTCACCATGACTAATCATCAGGGAAATGCAAGTCAAAACCACAATGCGATACCAACTCCCTCAGATTAGAATAGCTTTTATGAAAAAGATAAAAAATAACAAATGCTACCATGGATGTGAAGAAATAGGAATCCTTATACACTAGTGGTGAGAATGTAAATTAATGCAGTCATTATGGAAAACAGTATGGAGTTTCCTCAAAAAATTAAAAATAGAACTACTATATGATCCAGCAATCTCACTACTGAATATTTATCCAAAAGAAATAAAATCAGTATGTTGAAGAGATATCTGCATTCCTATGTTTATTACAGCCCCAGTCACAGCAGTCAAGTATTCAGCCATAAAAAAATAATGAAGTATTGTCATTTTTGATAACATGGATGAACCTAAAGGACGTTATGTTAAGTGAAATAAGCCAGGCACAGAAAGAGAAATACTACATAATCTCATTTATTTCACTTAATTGTGCAATATAAAAAGGCTAATTTAATGGAAGTATGGAGCAGAACAGTGGTTATCAGGGGCTGGGCAGGGAAGGGGAAAGGATTAGCTAATTGGTACAAAGTTACAGTTAAACAGGAAGAATAAATTCTGGTGTTCTATTGCACAGTAGGGTGACCACAGTTAATGATATTGTATTGTATATTTCAAGATAACTAGAAGAGAAGATTTTGAAAGTTTTCACCACAAGGAAATAACAAATGTGTTAGAGGTGATATACATATTAAATTCCCTAACTTGATCATTACACTTGCGTGCATGTATCAAAACACCACCCTGTACCCCATAAATATGCACAATTATATATCAACTAAAATTAAAATAAAACTAAATACATTGAATGTATAATGCCAAACCACTTAATAGGAAGCTTGTATATAAACATTCAGGAAAAATGCTTATCCATAATTTGTTATACTGCAAATTTCCAAAACACAGGGATTACTATTGTCTTGGGTTTTTCCCTATTCTCAATGTCAGAACTAAGACTAGCATACAGTCAGGACACAATAAATATTAGTTGAATAAATTAATATTTATTAAATTATGTTTGAAGAGTTTAATTTGCATCTAATTAGTTCTTTATTTGAAACTGAGTGGAACCTTTTTCAGACTCTTCTCTTTAAAATAACCACTGTGAAACTTTTGACTAGGAAATAAGGACAGATTCTCTCTCCTCACCCTCCACATGAATTATGCACCCATTGTGCCCTGCCACCAGTTTGTATGACCTTAGACTAACTGAGAAATATTTTTGAGTTTCCAATTTTCAGTCTCTAGGAAGAATATAACAATAAAAAAAAAAAAACACTTTGCCTGCCTCTCAGGGTTGTCCTGAAATTTAAACAATGTAATGTGAGGTAAAAGCACTTTGTACACAATAAAATGGTCTACAAATAAAGAGATTAACAATTAAAGACAGGTTTAACGGTCTGGAATGCATTATACTCAACTCATATTAACCTGGAAAGATTTCTGCAAACATCCTAAAGCTCTAGGCTCAGAGGCTACTGTTTCCAGTGTCCACCTACAGATAATGCATCACAATGATGATTTCTTATAGGAGTGGAAAATGGCATTTGTTTTCACTTTTATCTGTCATACTTAGCTGAACAATGCTTCCTATTGATTTGTGGCATCAAAGTTACTTCCTTTCTTCAAGCATGACATTTGCTATTATCTCCTTCCAAGCACAGAAATCTAAAAGTAACACCATAAAAAAAAATAAAAAAATAAAAACCTCACAGCTTAAGTATTGATTAAAAACAAACTTGGTTCATTAAAAACACCGCTGGGATTTGAAGCACTTAGAGATAATCTTTTCTTTCCCTCAGCATTAAAAAATATAGTGATTTATAGATCTTAGTGGCTCTGAGAAGGAGTTAGTGTTATTCAAATGTGGTTTGGATTAAAAAAAGAAAAAGATTGTTAAGGAAGAATCTAAATTTCCCCTCGCTCTATTTGATAAATTATATATGGGGAAAATAATTTTTTCCTCAATAATATATGTCATTAATATTTGTATAGTAGTTTTTCTATTATAAGGCTATTTCATACAATATATCCTATACTGTGTCTCATCCTGAAATTTTTTGGTTCTGTTCCAAAAGTGACAAGGTCAGGGACACGGTAGAGGTGAGGCTGAGCAGTCACTAGCTTCTGTCTTTAGGGATCTTCCCAGAGAGGGGAAATCTGTGCTCCTGTCAAAACAAAATATGTGTCCCAATTGCAACCAATGGCATCATGTTCCTTCCTCCAGCCAGGTGTCGTGATGGTTGGAGGGATGAGTGGGGAGTCATAGGATGACCCAGACCCTTTGCCTTCCTACAAGGGCAATCAGCTAACACCCTACTGTAAACAAAAGTGAATAAAAGACACTGAAGTAAAAAGAATTCTTAAACTTGCTTAAAATTCTTTAAAATTCTTGGATTTATGGTGTTAGCTTTCTATCATTTTAAAACTAATGATCCTGTACATTAGTGGTATCAATCTTCTGTATTAATACCTATCTCAGTTTTTGCCATGTGCATTTATCAGTTGCACTGTAATTTTCTTGATTATTTTAAATCAAAATTTTTTTACTTAAAATGTATTTTCAGTGAAGTTTCAAATCTATTTTGCTTTATAAATATAAAAAGATTATAAACAATACACAAAAACAATGGTAAAAATTCTATTTTGTTATTATTGCCTGCCATAAAGCTATTTTTCTCTTCTTATGAAAGGGCAGTGGTAGAAATGTGTTAACAGAAATCAACAGTATGAAAAATACTTTATCTTGATTGATCAGAGGATTGAGAGATAATTTAAAATGGAGTTATGTTCTGTCATTTCTGTGTGACATCTCATCTACATATGATCTAAAAGATCCAGGAATATTTGTCTTATCCTTTGGGAAACACATAGCAGGCCTATTTTTTTTATTTGTGATGTGTCTTTAGACCTGCTTAACCTCCAATTCTGGTGCTCCTAACTTGAGTGGATAAGGCAGAAGCATGACAAGCATTTTACTGTGCAGGCAAAATATCCAAAAGTGAGTTTTCTTTTATCCAAATGTATCGATATTATGCAGGTATAATTTCTGTCCATGACTGAAAAACCACAATAAAGGTCTTAGGAACATAAGACATTTTAGACTTTTAACCCAGAATGAATTCCCCAAAAAAGTCTTGGATGCAGAAGCAGTGTGCAGTGCTTCTTGAATTTTCATGTGTGTGTAAAATCACCTGCAGATGTTAAAATTCAGGTCTGAGTGAGGTCTGAAATTTTTGTATTTCCAACATGCTCTCAGATGATCCAGTTGCTGCTGGTTAGTGGACTGCACTTGAGTAGGTAGAGCTAGAACACAGGCTCTGGAGTCAGGTTCTGGACTTATCCACTTGAATGAATAAGGACAAGTTACTTAAATTCTTGCAGCCAAACTATTTCCTATTACATTAAGTGAGATGATAAGAAGTAGGGGAATATACTTCACTTCTCATATTTTCTCATATCTTGGGCTTTCAAGAGACTGTGAGCCCTGGAAGCCAAGAATAATTGCCCAGCATATTTTACCTCCCAGTAGAGAATTAGAGTGTCTTCTATGTACCTATACCCTTACTATCTTGTTCTTGTCATTATGCCCTCTATCATATGTTTTCAAATGACATATTCACTCTTGATTCTCCCATTACTACATTTTACACATTTTGAGAACAAAAACCTTGCCTTGATGTACCATCAGCACCTGGTAGTATAGTGAGAACTGTAATTTCATTGTTCATTATTCTACCTGGTACAGCAGTCCTAAATACTTGTTGAATTAATGAAACTTAGAAACTAAAAAGATATATGCATGCTTATAATGTCCTTCCTCTCATTCCTTATTCAAATTTTCACTTGTGAGGAGTTTCAATATAATAACATGTAACTAGCAAGCATTCAACACATATTAAAGGACCTCTACTTTGAAGAATTTCTAAAAGGATACAAAATTTACCCATTACTCAAAATTAGTAATTTTCAAACCTTTCACAAAAGAACTTTTGATGTGTCACATCAGAAAACCTGAGTACCCTATTATGTAATATGTGTGCACGTTTTAAAATATAAAGATTTTATATCATAAAATATTTTAAGGTTCTTTCTTATTTATACTAATTTTCTTTTTATCTATAAACTGCAGAAATATGACTTTTGAAAAAACCCACATTATATATCAGATTGTTATGATAAGCAAATTTTCTCTTTGGCCAATATATTGAGATCCCAAGTTTAATTTAAAAACTGTGTTTTTTACTGTTTGAAATTTTATTCTGTATGATTTCATATTTAATATAGTTTTACATTAACATTATCATTTTTGAAATCAAGAAGCATTCTAGGCCGGGCGCCGTGCCTCACGCCTGTAATCCTAGCACTTTGGGAGGCCGAGGCGGGTGGATCGCTCGAGTTCAGGAGTTCGAGACCAGCCTGAGCAAGAGCGAGACCCCGTCTCTACTAAAAAAAGAAAGAAATTATATATAGAAAAAAGTATATAGAGAAAAAATTAGCCGGGCATGGTGGCGCATGCCTGTAGTCCCAGCTACTCTGGAGGCTGAGGCAGTAGGATTGCTTGAGCCCAGGAGTTTGAGGTTGCTGTGAGCTAGGCTGACGCCACGGCACTCACCCCAACCCCGGGCAACAGAGTGAGACTCTGTCTCAAAAAAAAAAAAAAAAAAAAAAGCAGCATTTTAAACATCTTTGCCACTTTACAATAATTGATAGCATTTTTTCTTTATATTGTGGTATACAACATGTTATTTCCTAATATTGTCATCTTGGAAACAATATAATTTTAGTAATTTGGAAAAAAAATGTCAAGAAGGTTTTACCACTGAACAGGTTAATGTGATCACAGAGGAGAAATGCCCAGAGTACTGTCAAAAAGATAGTGTTAGCACAAGTCATTAATAAAGGAAATTTTAATGTACATCTTCTTGTTAGGAAATGAAGTTGCATAAAGTTGCTAAGAGTGTCTAGGATCTATTGCTTAGCCACTTTGCCTAGCTCTTATAAATACTCCTGGAATTTTTTTTTTTTTTAATGAAGAAATAGGGTGCCACTTCTAATTCTGGCAATAATGAACTAGCTTCTATTAGACCAACTCTCTTACCAATAATATGAAAAGATGGTGCATACATATTAATATTAAAAATACTGATTTGAAGGCATGGGAGAGCTACGAAGGTATCCAAACTTATAGGCAAGATCTTGAAGAAAAATGCAGTGGGATGCTCTGGCATTTAGTACATCTTTTGTCCTTGAAGCATTTGCCAGCTTATTAGTGGTTGGTGAGCCACTGAGTAGCTTTTAGCAGTTTCAAAAGGCTAGGGAGAAAAGATATGTAGTTATAATCTATCAATAATGAAGGGGCATGCTAAAATCTCCAAATCTTCAGTTGAGATGTGTGAAAGGCTATGCCAGAAAATTAATGAAGAACCAGAAATAATCTTCACAAAGACAGAAACCCAACCTCAAATAAATTTAATCTATGATTGGCTTAAATGATCTTCTCCTAGTCTAACTTCTGCCAGAAGAAATAGAAATTCCTCACTGAAGAAAGATAACATCTTCAAAAGACTCAAATTATGTCTATAATCTTTCATACATGAAATATTCAGCAATCAAAAATTACCTGACCAGTAGAAAAGACCAAATTATCCCAGTCAAGAGTGAAAGAGACCAACAGGAGATTTCAATATTAGAGATAGCAGGCATGGACTTTGAAATAGCCATGATTAATACATTAAAGAAAATTGAGAAATATGTCAGCATATAACTGAGATAACTGAGTTTCCTGTAGAAACCACGGAGAAGCCAGAACTAAAGAATGTAATAAATATCAAAAATAATTCAGATGGATTTGACATCAGATTAGACAAAGCTCAAGAAAGGACTCATTGGAAGATACATAGATTAGTAGAATATATCTGAAGCATAGACAGTACAAAGGAAGGACAACACAGAAAATAAATGTACACATAAAACTATAAAATAATATTGTGAGATATAAAGAATGGGCATATTGTTGGAGGGAATTTCATGAATTAGAATACTCAATGATATAAAAATATCAATTTCCTCCAAAGTGATAATTTCAATGAAATCCATTTAAAAATCTAGGTAGTTTTTTCCTTGCATTCAACAAATTAATTTTTAAAATTATGTGAAGTTGTAGAGGGAAAAGAATAGCCAGATGATTTTGAAGAAAAATAAATAGAGTGTGCAATTACCTTAATATGAGTAACCAGTTCCACAGTTTTTTAATACAAATTTTACTACTATTTTTCTCAATAAGTATGCTTTTTAAATAATCAATAAATCATTATATATCCTGTGTTTTTGATCCACAAGTAATTTATTCCATCATTCTGTAAATTTTCATGTTTTTACAGACATCATTAATATATAAAGATATCAATGACAAATATAAAGGACAAATAATTCATACTAATGTTTTTCTTATTCTGTCCAGTCTACTATAACAAAATGCCATAAGCTGGGTAGCTTATAAGTAACATAAATTTATTTCTCACAGTTCCAGAGACTGGGAAGTCCAAGATCAAGGTACTGGCAGATTCAGTGTCTGATGAGTGCCTGTTTCCTGGTGCATAGAGGGCATCTTCTTGCCGTCTCCTCACGTGGTAGAAGGAGAAAAGAAGCTTTCTGGGGCCTCTTTTCTATGGGTACTAATCTCATTCATAAAGGCTCTGCCCTTGTAACTCAATCACCTCCTAAAGGCTCCACATCTTAATACCATCACAATAGTGAGCACATTCTGACATATGAATGTGGGGGAGGTACAAACATTCAGACTGTAACAATGGTATAATCCACTTGCTAAAAAAAAAGGAGTCCACTATATATAGTCTCTCAACCATTTTTTACATGCATGTCTTCCACCACATTTAAATTGTGATTAAATAGCATTAATAGGACTGTTTGCTACCTCTTTGTGACCCAAAACATTTTGACCATTTCTATAATAGGTTAATTTTAACTATAGTAATAACTACCTAAGAAGATAAGCTCATATACTATTCTAGAACTTGACTTTCTTGTGTAGTTCTAAAGCCAACCTTGAAATAAGCTCCAAGTAATTTTTTTATTTGCTGTTTTCACTGTGGCAATCATTGTATTGTGCCCTATGACCAATATTTTTCTTCTTTTATCTGCAAAATCTTCTGGTGATTTTAATTTAATTGTCCATGATTATCATGCACCTACTACAAAAGACATCTGAGTTCTGAGCATTGCAAGGTTTCATCCCTGGATTAGATTAGATTTATGTTTGATAAGCAGTATCAGTCAGCTAAGAACACAACCCCAAAAAATTCCCTTGTGGAAACACTCCTAAATTAATTGGAATGAATCAGATTTGTCAGTTAGGTAAATGAAGTACATAAAGAAGAAATTTTATATTTTAAAATTTATTATTACAGTTTAAAATACTTAAAGGCATTTAATTTCCAATTCTATGAAAGATACCAAATATTAATCAAAATCCCCCTTAAAAATGATTGTTCATATTTGCTAGACTTACAATCTGAATAACAATATTTGTAAGCTCGCTTAAAATGTTAAGAACTAGCCTCTTTATTAAATCAAATATAAATTCTGAAAATCAAAATTGACCTCTGAATAATCTTTTGTGTTTGCAAAAGCCACTTTTGAAACCATTAAAAATTTTCCTTTAATAATACAAAACTTAAAAGTTTAGATTTTTTTCATAATCCTAATTTGTACTATTGGTAACTTTCAACAAATATTATCAATTATAGTATGGTTCTTATCGCGCCTCTGTTGAGAAACAAGTTTTCATGTGCAATTGATCAGTCAGTGATCTTCACTGGATATATATGGCCTATGAACACTATCATGGTGGTAGTAATAAAAGAACACACAGTCTTCAATACGAATCAAGTTACTCAGTAACTGGAGATCAGATCTGTTTAATGCTATCCTTGTTATCACATTACATAATACGTAGACTTTTCTTTTTGTTGAGATTTGAACATGAGCAAACTAGTTAGATCAAGTGTCTGTGAACTTCCCAACCCTAGAGAATGTCTTTCATAGTGCAGCTTATATAAATGGTGCCACCTAAGATTGGCAGCCTGGCCACTACTGTTACTATAGTCACAGTAACTTTTCTGGAAATGGTATGTTTTTCAAGAAAACTTTCATAAACTTATTAAATGTTCTTTGATGCCTGTAGTTCATCTGAAAGGTTAATTTTCCATCCAGCACATTTTAACTTACAAGTACAATATCTTATTTTTGATCTCTCAATAGTATGCTGTTGTAACTAGACTTTTTTTTTCATAGCAAAATGAATTTAGCGTTATCTAATATAGCTTGATAATGTTGTGAAAGGAATTACAGGCATTGAGGTAATGTACATTACTCCCACATCTTTCACCTCACTGTGCAGTCAGCCAAATTATATATTTATTAATTTTGTTAAGCTGGCCTCATGAGTCAATAGATTGAATAGAGTCCCTGTTAATTAAGTTTGCTGATGAAATGACTAGAAGCTTGGAGAATAGCTTTGGAATTAAAAATGAGTTTAACCAGCTGGAGGGGATTTATGCATTGGATAAGTATTGGACCAAATGACCTTTGTGTTATTTTTCAACTCTGGGATTCTATAAAAGACCGAGAAATCAATACAATAAGAATTCATATGAAAATAATTCAATATAAAAAAGTTAGAATTCATTAATATAATCAAAATTAAAAATAAATGGTTATACACAGGCATAGTTTGAGATCCTAATAGATAATCTAAACATGTGTTACCAAGTTAGCTTGATTTAATTGTGACACTGAGATTCCTTGCTTTCTAATAAAAACTTATATGTAAAATGTTTTTGTGTCAGAGATTGATTAAGTATTCAACCAAACCAGTGTTCTCTACTTTCCCAATCAACAAGATTACATTTTTTGTAACTAATGAAACTCCTATAGCCAAAATAAACTTTAACTAACAGAATGTGTACAGATATGATGCACATTGATTTCAAACTTTCTTTGAAAATGTATCCTCATGTAATTCTCCATTTTCTTTCTTTTTTAGGCTGGCTATTGTGGACTGAACTCCAGGACAAACTTTGGATGCTCTACCTGTATAAAAGATGGACTCATATCTAAAACGCACACACACAAGCACAATGATATATTATTTTCTTAATGAACAATTAAAAATGGCAGAAGTCATGAATAGGTATTTCAGAAGAGGATATCAAAATATCCAATAAGGAAAGACTATTCAACTTCATTAGTCATCAAGAAAATACAAAGTTAGAACCTCAATGAAATACCATTGCATACTACTAGAATGGTTACAATTTAAAAATAACTTACAACATCAAGTAATGGTAAGATTGTGAAGCAACATAAATTCTTATGCTCTGATAGTAACAATGTAAATTGAGAGAGTTTGATGGTATCACTAAAAGAAATCATACAGATATTCTATGACCTAGCAATTTTACTTCTAGATATTTTCCCAGGAGAAATGCATATGTATGTTTACGAAATGCATATATAGGAATGTTCAAAGCAACTTTATGGATAATAGACAAAGCAGAAAAAAAGTCTGTTTCCAGTGAAATGTATAAACTGTGATATATTTATAATGGAATATCATGAAACAATAAAAAAGAATGAACTTTTTATTCCAGGCTAAATAATATAACATTAAGCAAAGAAACCCAAAAATAAAGAACAGGTATAATTTCATTTATAATCAACAGGTATAGAAATAAAAACAATAGTTACTTTCATCATGAGTGTGAGATAGGATATTGACTGATAATGAATTGAGGGAAGCATCTGGAATGCTGGAAATGCTGTGTATTTTTATTTAGGTTGTAATTCCACTGCTGTATTTGTAAAAATTTATGGAATTTTAAACTTAAAATTTGTGTATACTGTTGAAATTTAAAAAAATGTTTAAAGAGTTATAGTCTGATGAGTTTAGGTTAAATGTCCCAAATATATATCTGAGATATTAAAACAGTAGAAATACTGTACAATTTCCTTTCTTAAAGGAGATTCAATGGTTTAAATGCAATCATTCCCAGAAGCAGGATAGGAGATTAGATGACCTTTCTGGGTTCCTTTCAGCCCTATAATTATATGATATTTCCTAAAAGATGTTGTTTCTTCCCTTAAAACACCCTTCGGTCTTTCTATTTCTCTAGTATTGAGTTGTCCAGGACTGAATTTGATACTCCAGGGGGTTTCTCACAAGGGCAACAAAAGTAGAAAGTCTGTCACCTCCCTAATAGGTAATATGATGGAGTTGTATCCAGTGGGAAATCCCAATGGCATTTTGTGCAGCTTTGCTACAGTTGGGTGGATAATGCAAGGTCATATACAATTTTCTCTCTGCTGTCACCTCTGGATATTTTACCATTATTTCTTCACAAGTTTTCCTTCATGTTGCACGCTTTGCACTAGATTTATTTTTTTCCCCAGGAGGTACTAAATTGACTTTCTTTTTGTCAACTTCAGAACCATTTTTTAGACATTCTAAGTCTGAATATATGAAATGGAGAATACTGGTGATTTAAAGAAATTTTGTGGAAAATATCAGTGGGTTTTTTGTCATAACAAAAGGGTACAAATTGATCAAATAATTTCTTTTGCCTTAAAATACATATTAGTGTCATGTGGACACAGCCAAGGAGATACAGTCCAGAAAAAAGATGAAAACAATTATGTAAAATGATTCTGTCATAACTACACAGATAGTAGATTTCAATCATTAAATTTTCTTTCATGGGAATTATACATGTAACAATACTGCTTTAAAACAACTGATTGACTCAGCTTCAAATATTTATTAAAGGAACTATTTCACACTAACAAATACTACAGCATGAATCAAATTATTACTGCTAACATATTGTAACTTTCAAATAAAATGTAGTATTAATTTCTTTTTAGTTGATAAAATGTGCTACATACATTTTGCTTTGGCTTTGTTGAATATCCAAAAAACAAAAAGAATTAGCTTCCTTTCAACACAGGCATCTTAAGAGCATTTTTAGTTGGAGAATTCAAAGCTTATTATTTCTGGAAGTTCCCCAAGCAAAACATTTACTCTGGAGAAATAAGCTTGCAGATTTGAAGACATCTATGTTAATTGACACTATAACATTTGTTCCCAGACTTTTAAGGCTCTCCAAAGGCTGTAATTTCAGGACACCCATTCAAGCTTCATGCCACTGAATGGTTTGGGGCAACTACAAAAAAAACAGCATTCCATTGGTACTGTGCATCTGTGTATGTAGCAATCTCTAAATGAAGCTAATGGAATCTCAGCATGAAACCAAAAAAGATTTTTCCAAACTCATTATAGTTGCAGGTTACTCGAGCTGAAAAATTGATTTTGCACTGGAAAGTGAAAATCTAACTTCACAATGTCATCAATCATTGAGAAAACATGTAATAAAAATAATTTTTTTCTATATATTGAGGCCTGGGTACAAATTTACCCATTCACAATTCAAAGAAAAATTTTATGTCATTCAATGGCAACCAAAATGTCAATATAATTTGAAAGAAAACATGTAAGGATACAAATAGAAAACCAGCATTTATTTTAGAGTAGAAGCCTTTTTTTAAAAAAAAAGTACAAATTACTTAGAAATTCCAGTCCATGGAAAATTTTAAGAGAGTATGTAGCAACCAGAATTAGTTTCCATTCAAGAAAAACCTCATTCCTCAGATGACTGATGATAAAGATAAGAATTCTAAGTAATACCCATCACATTAGCATACCTAATAGGCAAATGAGTAAGTTTCATTCATTCACTCATGTAGTGATTCATTTAACAAGTTTTTTTGTTTGTTTGTTTGTTTTTTTAAGATTCAACTGCCCAAAAGGCCAACAGAAGAGATTTTATGAACCATAATTTTTCTGATGGGTACATTTCCTATTTTTAAATCAAATTTATGACCCCATTTCCTAATTCCAGTAGAATATCTAGCCTCATGTTTTTAAAAGCACAGAATCCTAAAAGTATTTCTTAAAACCCCAGCATTTCATTGATCCTTGATTGACAAACACTGGTCTAGTTGATTAAAGCCAATCATATCCTCTTAAAGAACTTTGTGAATACAATTCCACAACCAGGCCCAGAACCCTGTTGCCACCTGACAATCACGAGTTCTTACATAAGTCAGAAAAGAACCTTGATTAATGCCCATTTCATGTATTTGTAAAACAAGTGTATTAGAAATCTTCTACTTTAAGGTTATTCCTAAGGTGTGTTAGGCAACCTCCAACTTGCCTGCCAATATCCTGCTTCTTGGTATTTACGCCCTTGTGTCTCCTTCCCTCATGTGTGAACTAGACTTATGGAATCACTTCTAACAAATAAGAATACAGCAAAAGTAATGAGAAGGTCATTTCTGAGATGAAGTGCTGAAAAAGACTATGGCCTCCATCTTGGGTGTTAGCTCTTACTCTTTCCCTCACGTGTTCTGAGGGACGCCAGTTGTCACACTGTGAGCCACGCTGTGAAAAGGGCCATGTGGCAAGGAAATGAGGAAGGCTCATGAATGATAAGGAACGGAGGAAGTGAGGAAAGTTTCCCACCAACAGCTATCAAACAATTAAATACTGTGAGGAACTAATCCTACAAACAACCATGTTACTGAGTGTGGAAGTACATTTGTTGCTACTGGAGGCTTCGTATGAGACCACAACTCTGGCCGACAGCCTGACTGAAACATCATGAGAGACCTTGAGGCAGAGACACAGGCACCCAGCAGAGTTGTGCTTAAAGCTAGATTGGGAGAAAAATTGTGAGATAATAAATGTTTTTTGTTTTAAGACACGAAGTTTTGAGGCAATTTGCTATAAAGCAGGCCGGGCGCGGTGGCTCACGCCTGTAATCCTAGCACTTGGGAGGCCGAGGCGGGCGGATCATTTGAGCTCAGGAGTTCGAGACAAGCCTGAGCAAGAGCGAGACCCCGTCTCTACTAAAAATAGAAAGAAATGATCTGGCCAACTAAAAACATATATAGAAAAAATTAGCCAGGCATGGTGGTGCATGCCTGTAGTCCCAGCTACCCGGGAGGCTGAGGCAGGAGGATCGCTTAAGCCCAGGAGTTTGAGGTTGCTGTGAGCTAGGCTGACGACACGGCACTCACTCTAGCCCGGGCAACAAAGTGAGACTCTGTCTCAAAAAAAAAAAAAAAAAAAAAAAAAAAAATTTGCTATAAAGCAATAGATAAATTTTTGGAACTTGTATAATTAACTTGTCTTATCACATTTGTGATTAGCCTCTGAATTTAAAAATGCTTTAAAATGTTGATAATTGTTAAAACTGGGTTATGGGTATATTGGACTTTATGATATTCTTTGCTCCAAAGCAACTGGACGTTAAAAAGTCTTAAGAGATTTTTTTTTAATGTAGGATCTGTAGGAGAAAGACATTTCTAACTTATAGGTCTGTTTAACAAGAATGGACTTTATTATTAAGAAAACCTGAGTTCAAAATACAAGAATAGTTATTAGTCCTACTTTTTAAAAAAATCTTTAAAACTGATTTAATAAAACTTGCCTCATTAGCCTGTGATATAGAGTGTTAATATAATATCAGCTAACATTTGGTCAGTACTTATTTTGTGTCTAGCAAATATTTTTGTTTTATCTCATACATACCTTTAAAAAAGCAGGTGAGATATTATATATTTTCTATTTATCAAAGAGAAACTAGGCACCAAAATATTAATTAATTTTCCCAAGGACACACAGGTAGTAAGTGATGAATCTGAGAATTGAACTGAGGTTTTAATCACTAAGCTATACTATACATAGTATGTGTTAAACATCTAAAACAGTATCTAGCACAGAGCAAGTGCTAGTGTGATTTCTTTTTCTACATCATCCTCATGCTGTAGAGAGGCAGTGAAATAACTATCTGTATTTATCAAGTTTCTACTGACATATGCTATATAGCTATCCCCCAAATCTCCATGGCTTAAAACAAGCAACTATTTCATGCTTACATACATGCAACTTGTCTGGAAAAGTTTGGTTTCCGACGGGAGATTAGGTTCAGGACCATGTGTTTCTCATTTTAGTCCACCAGATACTCAGAGAAAGTGCTTTTTATTTCAGATGGAACGATTCAGAAGAATCTCCGAGGAAGTTGAGCAAAAGTCTTTAATCTCCTTGCAGCTCCATGTCAGAACTGGCAGATTCTCACTGCACCCTCATTCCATTGTCAAAGGAAATCACAGGGCCTAACTCAAAATCTACAGAGGCAGGAAAATGTAACGGCCCATAATAAATTGTGACAGAGAGAAGGAAAAATTATAAATAATATAGTCTGCCACAACATTTATAAATATGTTACAAAATAAACATTGAATACATAGTTGAGATATTTAATGTTTAAATTTTATGTACTCTGAAATTATATAGCTGTAGCTTAACGAAAAAGTTGCTGCCTAGAAAATTCTCTGGTCATTCCCATTCAATTTTCCTAGTCATTCTCTCGTTAATATGTCTATTAACACAAGTCATCTCTTTATTTGCTTTATCAGGCCATCCTTTTTAAAATAAGGAAATATAGGGATCTTTAGTCATTCTCAGGAAACTCTTTCTTCCATAATTATTTAAATTAATGTCTAATGGCTCTAAAGTAATATCTATAATTACTAAATTATTTGAAATTATATCCTTAGTCACTGTAAATTACTGAAAATTTAAATGCATTATGATTTCTAGGTACCTCTGGGTAAAACTCTTACAATTATGGTCTGATTTCCACAGGTAGATTACAACTGATACTTGTTTTTACCAGTGCTCTACATCTGGGTCTCCTTTGCACTAGGCAACTTAAGGCACATCAAAGGAATTTGTGTTTCAATTGCCCTCCCTTATTACTTATCCTTCCTTGACTGTCAAAGAAAAGAGAATTGCCACTTTCTCCCTTACCTTGGGGTACTCCTCAGCACTTCCATTTTACTCATATTTTGTTCCTTGGTTTGTTTTCAAATGAATGGCTTAT
>CM052440.1:32416581-32444951 GCA_028533085.1 Varecia variegata
GTATACCTACAAGAAGAGTGCAATGTGCACTGTCTGGGGAATGGACACACTTGATGCTCAGACTCGGGGGAATGGGAGGGACATGGGCAATATATCTAACCAGAACTTTTGTACCCCCACAATAACCTGAAATAAAAACAAAACAAAACAAAAAAAGAAAGAAAGATAATATATTCTAAATTAAAATCTCAAATATGTCTAATACTGAGTTTTCCATAAATTTTTCTATTGATCTTTATGTAAATACACAAAACACTAGAAATTATTGGTGGTAAAATTTTAAAACATAAAAGATATCACCAAAACCATTAAATAAAGCTGTCAAATATCAGAAAATCTCTGCTATTATCTGAAAGACATTCAATTCTGGGCACTTTTCTGGTATTCATAAATAATTTCCATCTGAAAGGAGAGATGTTTCTTACAAGGCTCTTACAAAGAAAGCACTGGATCTTTTTTTACTGTTTTTGTAAGCAATACTTATTATTATATGGATCATGTTACAATATAATTCTGTTTTGCATTTATAGCCAGGATGTGTGACCCTAAGAATTCTGTAAAACAAGTCTATATAATGCTCATGTATTACCAAGGTCTGTAACCGAGTTCAGGGAAAAATGAGAGAAAGAGGAAAGAATTGGAGGGCAACCAGAAAAAAAACATACCTGTGTTACAGAGTAATTATGAGTGTACATTTAACATTGAACAAGTAATAATTATTCTGCCAAATCTGTAATATTTTTGCAGTATCAACTGATAATTACTTAAGGAAAGGGAATATTATTATACATGTTGATTTAGTCATTATCTTGAATCCCTCTCAGCTTTTATAATTGAAAAATATAGAAAAATGTTATTGGCATCGAGTCATTACATCAGAGAACTTAAGAGTTTCAACATGGCCCTCCTTGAAAGCTGAGGGTATGTGAAGTCAAACCCGTTATGGTGACTAATGATAAGGGGCCCTGTGACTGGCCTGGCCACCCTCAGCTGAAGACCTCTGCCATGCTATCATTATTATGGGCTGTCTTCTAGCTGGCTGACCCCAGCTTCCTTCTGTTCTTCCACAGCCCTTAGCATTCAATGATTAATGAACTGTAAAATAACAACCAGTCTTTGAGCAAGTCAGGATTCCTTCACATGAATAATGAAAAGAAATACAAAGTTTCTTCCCTGAAGTTGTTAAGATTTTATGGGCAAAAATTCCTTTTTCTTCCCCCCCTCCCCTCCCAGCTATATGCCGGTTTTGTTACCAAGCAATGTAGAAACCAGACATCAAACTAGATAATCAAAGACCATTTTTTCCTATAGTAACCCTAAGGTGCTACTGTATATTTTTCATCAACTTATTCCAAGTTATTCTAACCACTATGATTCATGATTAGCTCTTTCAAAACTTCCATCTTGGGGCTGTACTTTGGCACCAGGGGCCTTATGAAGAAGAAATAATTTAGTAAAGCAAATACAATTTTAGAGCTGAGAACAAGCTGACATTCTAAAGCTTGCATAACTGAATCAGGAGTGCTTAATGTGCACAGCAATGCTTCTTCTAATAATATTGTTTCTGTAAGTAAACAAAAAGTGCTAATAAAGAATCATAAGCTGAGGGAAAACCTAAAAAGTTGAGGAAAGAGAAAATAAAACAGAAAATCTAAGGAAAGAGAGATAAGACCTGATTTAATACTACCATATTGATTTCTAGATTTCTCATCCAAATTGCATTTCCCAGCAAATTCTTACTGCTTAGGAATTACAATGTCAATTGATTTAAGAGATTATCATGGATATTGAGTATGAACAACTAAAAGCTGACTTTAGCTCTTAGTAAACTTGAATGTAGCAAACATTTTGCAAGTTCTATGAATGAATTAAATTTCTTCTCTTTTGAAACCATGCTTTTATATTCTCCTTTTTATTCCAGAAAGGTAGTAAGTGGTGAAATTACACAGAATGTCCAATTATAAACCCTTATAATTCCATCACTGCTTTATGAAATTGTACTGTTCAAAAACGTATTTCTCATCTTTTCTTTTATATTATCTTTTGTAGCTTGTGAAACATTTACACCTACATGCCTTATTCTTGTTGATTATATTTCAAGAACATTTTAGTGTTCTTTGAATTGAAAATCAAATTCAAAATTCCTCAAACATTCAAACATTAAAATTTCTTTTTGTTCCTTACGACATATATTCTTGCTACTTATCTATTTCATACAAACATATGACAATTTTTTTCTGAGACATGTAGAGTCACATCACCACACATCAGGATAGCTCAGCATTTTGATAGAATTTGTGAGAATTTAGCACAAATATTATTAGTTATTAGTTATCCAATGACCTTCAATCAAAAGTCTTGAGAAATAGTGCCAAAAAGAAAAAAAAAAAAAACATTCCAAAGTCATCAGGCATCAGAAAATATTGTTTTAAAATTACTATTAGGTTTGTTTCACAAAAATATGATTTATTAAAGCAGAAAATTCATATATTTTTGCACTCTGTATGTGAAAAGGTGTCTTTACTGATGAAAGTTTAGCTTCAAATGCTTTTTACTGTAGCTGCAGGACCATGACGATTGTCTTCAATTTCTCTGTACAGTGTAAAGAGCAACATGAGACAGACAGTGACTGTGAATTGACCCACTTAGGGTCAGTATGGGTGTCTGGGCTCTTTTAAACAAATGATTATTATAAAATTCAAATAACTGAAGTAATAGCTGGAAATGCCAGGTCATTCCATTTTTTCAAATCTATGTGTTTTCTTCATATATGGCATTAGTGTCAGGAGTAGAGGTGCTCAAATGTACATAATATAGACTTAAAAGCATCAGAAAGTTACCAGATTTTTTGTTATAATTGTTTCAAGAGATAGAACACCACAACAAAATTTTAGAAAGCTCAGTACAAGTTTGTTGCTGTTGTTGTCTATTTGTTATTATTGTTTTCTTCTTTATTTTAACCACTCTCTCATGGCTTTTTTGTAGGAAGATGAAATATAATAGATGAAAGGTAACAGCACTACTCTGGTGAACCAAGGAAATATGATCACTATGGCAAAAATTCTGCTCACTGGTTATGTGACATCGTGTTGATAAAGTAATACAGTGTTTGGCTTTTTCTCTCTCCAGCCAAGTGCTCCTTGATATAGCCATCAACTCACCAATTCTGTATGTATGATAGGAACTACCTGTGTCAAAACAAAGCAAGGCTCTGGCACAAAAAAATGGAAAATCACAAAAGTGAGAACAATAGAAATACCTTCATTTTTACTTTTTTGTTTAATTATTTTTATTTGAAAACAAAATGAACCATATAAAGTCATTTAATCTAGGGATTTATATTTTCCTGAAGGATATACCAAAGATTGGTGTAATGCTACCCTTAGTTGGTCAAGGTTTGGGATATGTACCTATTAGCTCCTCAAAATAGACCAGATGACTCATTCATATATTCATTCATTTAACAAATATTTATTGATGGCATGTTGATTTTTAGACATTCTTTGTTGCACTGAAAATAGACTAGTATACATGGACACTAATGGTGTCTGATGCCAAAAAATTTCCATCTAGAGGAAGAAGGCAGAAAATACGTAAGTTGACAAATAAAGATGATATATTCATACGTACTCCAAGTAAAAATGAAACATATGATGTAATTCAGTGTCTAAGGAAGAAGGGAAACTACTTTATAGTATAAAAGGAAGGATATTCTAAGAAAGTGTTATTGAATTGTGACAGGAATAATGAGTAGGAGCTGGTCACATAACCTTTAAAGTAAGAGCATTATATGTAGAAGGCAAGGGCTTGACAATAAAAAAAAAATTGAAGTGTTCAAGAAACTGAAGGAAGTTAATAAAGTGTTGTTTTCCCTCTTTCTTTCTTGTATGCCATAATTTAAAAATTTCCAAAGGGCAAATGACATAGTAGGCTTAGACATTTTGAGAGAGTAAGATCTCAATTTGAGTATAGTAGACCTTTTTACATTTTAAAACTGATACATCCCAAGACTTCTGAATCCCCACTTTCACATCAACCACTATATTGAAAATGAATTCTGGACTTGGTCCTTAGCTAAGTGATCTGACCCAAGTTCACAGCCCACACAATCAATATCTGTTTTAAGTGGCTTTACTTGCATAAGCACACGTAAACATCAGAATGTATCTATGAGATTCAGTTAACTCCATTATAAAATTTGTCATGAAATTTTGAGACTAGTTTTTAAATAGTTGAATTCAGGAATATAAAATCCACTAATATGTAGATTCCAAAACCCCACTTTTCTTTTTAAAATTATTTTCCTCTCTTCTCCATTTTTGTTCAGAATATTACAGGGTACACACCCTTTGGTTATATATATTGCCTTTGCACCACCAGAGCCACAGCTACATGCATGCCCAGAAAGTGCACACCTCATCCCTTAGGTATGAATTTACCCATCCCCTCCTTCCTCCCTTCTACTTGCCGGAAAACCGAAGAATGTTACTTCCATATGCACACGTAAGTGTTGATCAATTAGTTCCAATTTAATTGTGAGTACATGTGGTGCTTGTTTTTCCATTCTTGTGATACTTCACTTTGAAGAATAGTCTCCCAGCTCCATCCAGGATAACACAAGAGGTATTCACCATTGTTTTTTATGGCTGAGTAGTAGTACCCCATGGTATACACATACCACATTTTATTAATCCACTCATGTAGTGATGGGCACTTGGGTTGTTTCCACATCTTTGCAACTGTGAATTGTGCTGCTATTAACATTCGAGTACAGATGTCAGATGTCGAAGACTGAAACAGGATCCGCATCTCTCACCTCTCACAAAAATCAACTCATGATGGGTAACAGACTTAAATTCTTGAATGAAACCGTAAGAATTTTAGAAGAAAATGTTGGAAAAACTCTTATACACATTGGCCTAGGCAAAGAATTTATGAAGAAGACCCCCAAAGCAATCACAGCAACAATGAAAATAAATAAATGGGACCCGATCAAATTAAAAAGCTTCTGCACAGCCAAGGCAGCTATCGCTAGAGTGAACAACCTACAGAATAGGAGAAAATATTCACATGCTACACACCCAATAAAGGGCTGATAACTAGAATCTATATAGAACTAAGGAAAATTAACAAGAAAAAAAATCAAACAATCCCATTAAAAAGTGGGCAAAAGACATGAACAGAAATTTTCAAAAGAAGATAGACTAATGGCCAACAAACATGAAAAATTGCTCAACATCTCTCTAATCATCAAGGCAATGCAAATCACAATGAGGTATCATTTAACTCTAGTGAGAATGGCTTTTATCAAAAAGTCCCCAAACAACAAATGTTGGTTTTGATGCAGAGAAACACTGCTGGTGGGACTGCAAATTAGTGCAACCTCTATGGTAAGTAATATGGAGATACCTCAGAGAACTAAAAGTAGAACTCCATTTGATCCAGCAATCCCACCACTGGGTATTTACCCAAAGGATAAAGACATCCTCTCCATTTCTATTGCATGGCACACCTTATTTGTCCTTCAAAATGTCTTACCATCCATCTTTTCCCTTTAATACAACTCCCATTATTCTTTGATTTTTTTACTACCTTATTTTATTCCCAATGTTGAATGCCTTTCCATCTATATCTTCCTGGCTAAATCCTACTTACCTTTCAAAGCCCAGCCTAAATACTCTGTTTGCCTTAATGGTCTTCCTAAGGTCTACACCAAAAGAAATGACATATTGTCTCTTTGCCACTTAGTACTTTAAGTATAAGCTTTCCTTTTACTTTATAGAGCTTTGGGAGAAGAGATTTTGAATTTTTTACCTGTGAATCTCTCACAACAACTAGCAATTGCCCACCTATAACAAATACTTGTGGGAAGGGCAAGGATGGATGAGATGATGGAGACAGTTTCTCTATCCCACACTTTTCATACAGAGGAGAGAAAACGTGCATGCTCTGGAAAAGCATGGAGAAATACGCAGACTTCTCCCTCCCAAAGAGGAAAAGTGACATCCAATTGTTTAATTAGGGAGAAGAACCCGAGCCTATAAGTTCCTACTTCTATATTTCTTTCAACTAATTGCCTCTCAAGATACACACTTTCTCTGCTTTTTGAAAGCAGGCTCTGCACCTGTTAAAGGGAAATGCCTGCATTTCTGAGTACATGGATCTTATGCCGTAGGAAAAATATCCGTAGGAAGCCTGATTGTAGCTTCATATCTGAAATATATTTTCCAATTCAGTTTAACAATAAAGCTGCAGTATGTGATCCCCATCTATCTCTTTTTCTGTCTTAAAACAAAAACAAAACCTCAGTAAGTACTTGATGAAAGAAGGAATGAACACCAAGTAGAAGCTGATAACTTACTCACCTATTTCAATTTTCTGCTTTGAGTTTATTAAAAGCCATTCTCTTGGAAGATTCACAAAATAAAACAGGAGAATTAATTAGTATTATCTGTACGAGAATTGTCTTACCTGGCAACTGAAACAGCATATCAATGTGGCAAAGTTATATTTTGAGTTTTTTCTTCTATTTGTCTAAAACAAAATCCCTCTCAACTTTGAGGACTAGAGGTCTGAGTGTTAAATATCTTCTCAACCACTATCAATGAGAAGTTAAATCAGATAGAATGCTTTAGACACACATCAAGAGGCAAGTTTCACACACTACTAATCAGCCAAGCACTCTCATTTATGTCAATACAACTTTGTGCACCTAGAGACTGGTATTTTAGACACTAGGAAATTTACATTCCCAGGAAATCAAAATAACCCTAAATATTCCATGATTAAATAAGTATTACATCAGAAATTGGTGTCTAATATTTTTTTCATATCAACTAGAACTGATGCATAGCAAATACTTCCTCATACTCCGTAAGGTTCTTAGGAGAACCCCCGCTGTATTTTAATTCACCAAAGGAAGCCCATTTGGTATGGAGGGGGAAAATAAAAAGAAACATTTAACGTTATCAAAATTAAAGTTGAAGAAAGTAGACATAACAATTCTCAGTATCAATGCAGGTGTTAGCAACAGCTAGTCCAAGAAAATCCTCTGCATCCTATCTATGTCTAAACGGAGTACATTTCTAAAATAAAAACCATGAGTCATACTAAAGAACTAGAATCCAGAATTCAACATCAAAGCAAAATACAAGTGAAAATCATATTGTTTTTTAAAGAGTGACTTTCAGATATTTTCCTCTAATTCTCTCAAAGATTGAAAAGTTTCCTAGTAGTATTTCTTGTCTATTGCAGCCACATTTCCCTCTGTAATAAACACCAATTTCTGGGAAGCAGATTTTACCAACATCCTTCTGCTAGAGTACAGCAATTACCTAACAGCTTAATTGTCACTGAAAAAAAAATTTAAAAATTAAATTTTTCAATACACAGAACTCTAATTTCCTGCAGGACTTTAATTTAGATTTTAATTCATATATTCCACTATTTCGTACTTTTCCCTTTTCCTCTCTATGAATTTACCATTTAGATTTAAGTTCACTGGAGGGGAACTAAAACTTAAGCTGTTAAGGCCAGGTGCAATAATAATATTAAACACCAGTACATAGGCTCAACTGTGATTCCCAACAATGTCTGAAATGGAAATGCCATATCTCTGAGGTTATTCCATTGAAGATAGGCCTCATTCAGCTGTGATCTCACCATTTAATCACATTTTTCACAAGTTATAAAAAGGCAGTTCTTGTAAAGTAGAAGAAAAACCAACTTTTCTGAGTCTAAAAATATTACAATCAAAGAAGAGGCAATTTATAGTTGTTAGTCACTTGCCATTGCAAAATACTGAAATATTAACTCTGAGTGCAAATTGTTATCCATTTTCATTTAGAGTTCTGTTAGCAGCCATCTCCTATAAAGTCCTGGCCTTAGAGGAAAGGGCTAGTTTGGCAGCTTTTAATGAAAAAAAAATTAGCCTAAAATTTATTATCACATTTAAATGAATTCTCCTAAGAGTGAAAATGCAGAACTAAGGATATCTCTCCAACACTACTACCTATGCTATACTCCATATGATCTAGGTTTAGCTTTACCTGCATAACTCCATGCAGGGGCACAGCAGAACTCCAGAATACACTATGACCTGCTTCACCCACAGGTTTGCACTCTTCTTAATGGGGACATAGCAGTCTGAAGGCTGACAGGTTTTTATCCTATTTTCTTTATCTTTCTAAAGTCTACATGGCAAAAGTAGTGCTTTTCTTCTGCCAGTAACACTATAATTCTCTTTTTTATTTCTAAACCATAATCTTCTTCTCTACTCATTACCTACACAGTGAAGTGTGCATATTTTCAAAATTTGAAAAAAAAAAATGCTTACTATTTTGTTAGACTTAGTCTTTCAGGCTAGCCTTAAAAAAAAAAACAGTATGATATATTCTGACAATAACTGATGTCTATATTACAAGATAAATTGAATATTTAAAAAAATCATATGACCAAAACAGAATAAATAAATGTGTTTTAATTGAGGGAGGAGGCTGGAGACAGTCCTTTTTCATTCTTCTGATGTTCCCTTTCATATGCAGGGAACTCCAACGTGATAACAACCTAGGCTTTCTCTCTCACTTCTCCCAAGTGGCAAATAATAACTTAAACTGATTGGTGATTTTGCAATGATAAGCTGGGGAGTCCAGTCACTTCCTCTTCTCTTTCTTTTTGGAGTCAAGTTATTTGAAGAAAAGACACATTCAGCATTACTCATCTGTGCTCTAACCCTAAGCATGAAGGCCTAGCCCCAGGCCAGAGTTGCCTGTGGCTGGGTCTTTCTAATTCTCTGGTTCTGTGTTGGACCCTACCACCTTCCTGTAGATCTAAGCCACCATCTGCAGGATCAGCATTATAAATAAAAATTGTTATTTTTCCCTTCCCTATCTGTTTCACTCTTTTATCTTATACCCCAGTTGTTCAGAAATCAGGTTGGAAAATGATAGTTTTATTTCTTAGGCTCCCAAAAACTCCAGCATGTTTGAAGAAACTATATTTTACTTAATTCATTTATCACTTAATAGAAGGGATAATCCAAAGATCATTACTGTATGTTTGGAATAATTAAGGGACTTACCAAACACCCGTTGTTATTTTCTCATGTTTATTTTTGACTGGCCACCCTATCATACAAGTGCTTTAGAGTAACAAGGCAATTATATGAATAACCTGGGCAAATATGTAACAGAGCATTAGTATTTGCAAAAGTTAATTTTATTTATCCCAGAGCAATAAGTTAATACAATGTAATAATAGTTAACATACTAATCAAATGATAGTTAATTGCTCATATTCATTGAGCTATTGAGCACTATGTGATAATAATGCTACTGAAAATACATTGTCTTATTTAATTTTTAAAGCAGCCTAGGAGAGGCACTATTATCTCCATTTTAAAAATGTTAAAAATCAAGATTCAAAAACGTGTCTGAGGACATAGAACTCTTTCAGAATTGAAAGCCAGGTCTGTTTGACCCCAGAGTTCATGTGCTCTAAAACCATACTATATATTGTCTCCACCAGAATGCTCTTATTAAACTATAAAATCACAGGGAAAATTAAGTTTAATTCAACTTGAATTTACTGTTCAAATCTCACCAATATGCAAAAGTATACACAAATTAAAGAGATGCACCACTGCAAAATTTATATATTATTAATAGAAACTTATTGTCTTTAAACAAAAGATTTGTCTAAAAGATAATATGTATTAATATAATAAGGATTCTTTATGTGTTGACGTTTCCAGGAACAGAGAAATTGTTTCAGTTATTGGGGGTCCATCCTAAAGATCAATGGGAAAGTGAAACAAATAAAAAGCAGTTCTAACTGCCGCGTAATCAAACCTCATGGAGAACTCAGATGCTGTTCAGTGCATAACAATAGCTCCAAAGACCAGTTTTCTTGTTACTCTCTCAGCAGCACCCCAATTAATTCACACATCTTACATCCTACCATAATGGTGACTCAACAGTTTCATTTCTGCTTCTCTCTCCACATGCTTCTTTTTTCTATTCTGCTCCTGTCTACCTTCACTCTTCTACATGACTGCTGCTTTCTCCAGACATCACTTGCCTCATAGATTTTGTTATAGATGAGCCAAACTTAAAACATCATTAGCTTTCTGACTTGGTCAGAGTCAAGCTGTCATAGGTTGATGGCTTATTGTTTTCATCTTTTTGACTTCATCCTACTCCAGTGGTATAAAGCAGGCAATTTTCTTCCTGAAGCAATGTGGCTTTCCTTTGCTGATCCTTTAACTTCTCCTTTGAGGTCTTACCATGTTTGATTCCAGTTATTTCAAAGAAACACAATGACTTTGATGGCATCCTTACTTGATTTAGAGGCATATATTTAATAGATTTGCTATAAGACACAGTATGCATCCATTTGAATTAAAGTTTTGCTTTTACGGCAGCATCAGTCCAACAGTTTGTTTTGTTTTTAATGATCATTGGTGGTGTTGGCCCGCTGACTGGTGTAGCATGCATCAGTATTAACATGCAGCACAGCTATACAGCTGTAAATATATGCCTTTGTCATTAGAGCATAATAAAACTCGGAGGTGTAAGTTGAACTACCTTAATCAAAATGGTGGTTTCTCTTCTCCTTAGTCATAATGTTTCCTTTAACCACTACTTCTACTGAGGCATCCCACCTTCCTATCCACAGAAATGAATCTTAACCATAGTCGGCCTTGCCTCTGACCATAGTGAGTCATGATCCAGACCAGATCAATCAGGGCCCTTTACCAAATTTTATATAACTGACGCTATTATTTTCTCTTTAGAAAACTCTCTAATGATGTGATTCCAAAATTGTTCAGCAATCACAATTTCTATCACAGGGGAAAGTTTGCCTACCATAGAAGAAAATACTTTAGAGCCAATGAAAGACAAGCAAAGAACAATGAGACTGAGAGAAAGAATTCTGGCTTTGGCCAAGCCCCTGTTCCTGATCTTTAAGCCCCTGGAAGTGTCTAAAGCTTGAGCTACATCAGTATTTTTCCAACAGATATTCTTTATTGCTTAAACTAGTTCAAGTTAGGTCTCTATCATTTGCAAATGAAAAAGTGGTGATATAGCATTCCTCTCAGTCTACCACACATACGTGCTCCCTAACATAGGGGACCCTGATTGTGTCCCTCAGTCTCTATTGTGCCTTCATTTAACAGTTTTCACCCAAGGCTACTTGAAAGTATCTTTAATTCACCATGTATAACATAAACTCGTCCTTTTTCCTCCAGTTAGTTTTCCCAGGTAACTTTCCATATGTATACAATACTATTGTCTCAAAGTTAAAAGACATAAAATCTTACTCTATTTTTTCTTTTGTCTGTTTCACCTCAGTCATATCCATTTTCCTCAGTAAGTCTTAAATTTCTCACTTCTTTTCCATTTTCTCTGGAATTTCACTTTAGATTTTTATGCAAACCCATGTATCTGCTTTCTGTCTCCCATGTCTTCTATATGCCACTTCCATGGTAATCTACTTAGAATATCATTTTGAAAAACACTGTTTATCTTCAGATAAAATAAAAAACTACAAGATAAAATCTAAACTTTTCAGCTTGAAATTCAAGGCTATTTTTGTGGCCTATACCTATTATTTCTACTTAAACTCTTATTTCTTTCTTTTAGAAATCCCAAAATTATCTTTATAATATTCCCTAGTCACATATTTATATTTATATTTCTACCTCTGCATCACTCATTTTACTAGAATGCCTTCTTTATTTTCATCTTATTTTCTAAGCATTGTCAATCTCAAACACTATCTTCTTCTTGGAGAATGTACTTGCCTGGAGGCTAACTAAACTAATCAAGAAGAATTGAAACTAAATGTGATGAAGGAAGAAAAAAAATCTAGATAAATATGTAAATCAATTTACTATGGAAAACAGTAGCTATAACACTCAAAGAAGGAAAATCTCATATTGTGGGTGGTATCAGTGAGTCGTATGAAAAAACAATTGGACTAGGAACCAGTGAAATACTTATAACCAAATGCAAATATATCAATGTATTATTATGCAAATTCAAAATAATATGAATCTTAATTTATAGAGAAAAAAATAAAAAAATAACTCGTAGACTTGATGGATTTTTGTAAGAGGGGAGTACAGTGTTAGAAGGACTTACAGACCTATTAAGTGAAAGAGTGGTAAAGAGTCACAAGTACCATGTCCACTTAGAAAAACCAAGATTCTAAAAGGTAAGATTACTAAAGAATACTTTTGTAAAAAGCAAAAATTACTCCAAGAGATTCTTCCATGCGGTTAGAGCCTGTATCATGGTTAGGGTTAATGTTAGAGATTAGGGCCACTAAATAGGGAATAAGATACTTGCACAGAAGTAAAACATAGTAGTATGCTGAGAGAATAATTTGACTCAAAATACAGTATCTGACAAGTTCTACATGTATTAGCTTTCCTGAAAATTTAAAGTCTCACAGGGAGACAAAATTAAACATGGGAAATTATTTAGAACTTGATTCTGACCAATAAGGAGGAATTGGATGGCAAAACTAATGTCATTTCTCAAGTTGTACATTTTGTTTAAGTACTATGAAAATGCTAAAGAGAGCTGGCTGCCATGGTTGTAGTAATATCAAGTACACTATGTTTTAAGGTAAAAAGGACAATTAGGAATAAAAGTGGTTTCTGTATATAATAATACTTATGAAAATATTTTAAATCAGAATATACGTAAGAACAAATCTCAGTATATAATTGAACTATCTGGAAAAATTAAAAATTTTACTCTCATAGTAGGAAATTTAAAAATATTTGTACAACTCCCCCAGTAACTGGCACATTTAACAAATAGTAAGAATATAAAAGATTTGAAAATATTAGTTACCAAATTTGGAATAATATATATATGTGTGTGTGTGTGTGTGTGTGTGTGTGTGTGTATATATATATATATATAAATAACCACACATGCCAAAAATAAATACTGTACAATTTTTTCAAGCTCACATAATCCATTTAGAAGCAATTTATCAGGCACCAAGCACTAAAATAAATTTTGAACAAATACAAAGGCTGGGCTCACACCTGTAATCCTAGAACTCTGGGAGGCCGAGGCAGGAGGATTGCTTGAGCTCAGAAGACCACCCTGAGCAAGAGCGAGACCCCATCTCTACAAAAAATAGAAAAATTAGCTGGGCATCGTGGTGTATGCCTGTAGTCCCAGCTACTCAGGAGGTTGAGATAGGAGGATTGCTTGATCCCAGGAGTTTGAGGTTGCAGTGAGCTATGATGATGCCATTGCATTCTAGCCTGGGCAACAGAGTGAGACTTTGTCTCACAAAAAGAAGGGGGAGGAAAAAAAACCCACAAACACCAAAATAATTAACATGTAGAACACATTCTTGGATGATAAAGCACTTCACTTAGGTATAGTTAATTTTCAAGATAACTAAAGAACAAACATAGTTGAAAAGTTTAAAAAGCATTTCTAAATAGCTCATAACAAAAAATAGAAATTAAAATAAACTAGAATAAACTTAAAATAATCAAATGTTAAAGTGCCACTCATTAAAACTAGTGAAATAAGCTAAAGCTTTTATCCCTCACTACTCAACTTTTCTTGATATGAATATTCAATATAATGAATTAATTGTAAATATTTACCCAAATTCACTATTTGAATCAAAACTGCCTATTAAAAAATCTACATTTGTACACCAGGAAAAATATTGAATTTGTACATGACCCAGGGCCAAAGAAGGCAATGTGCCTGCGGTCTATTCTGAATTTTCTTCAAAGGAAAATATTTTCATCTGTTATTTTAAAAGACTCCACATTATCACTGATGTATTTCCACCTGTTCCCTGGTCCCCAGGGTTGTCTGATGCTGGCCAACTGAGCATAGTGCCAACCTGGGTTAAGTTGAAATTAGTATCTTTACACTAAAATTTCATTGGATATTTACACTGTAGACATGTTCTTTGTATGTACATATTGTAAATGTCATTTATATCTGATATTGCATTATTTCATAGTGAGAAATAATAAATGGTTGTAAGTGCATTCTATATATTAAAAGCCTTATATTAAGAATGTTTTAATGATATGTGAAGAAATTGATTGAGAGAATTGGATGGCCTGAGGATATATTTTCATACTATTTAAAACTTGGGATGTAATAGGCATATAATATGCAAAAATCAGCTGTCCAACATATTTTCAAATAAATATTACTAATAACAGAGAATGTCTATATTTATAATAATTGTATGACTTAATATAAGTATAGATATGAACTGAAGAAAGACAAATAGAAAAATTATATTCGTGAACATAAATATAATAACCTAAATAAAATATAGTCAAAGTGAATATGGCAATATATAGAAAATATCATAAAATTTGGGTTTATCTGGATATGCAAAGACTATGTAACATTTTAAAATGAAACTAACACATGCTAATGGATGAAAGAAAAAATTAACATCATTACAACAGATTAGGGAAATGGATTTGAAAAAAAAAATTATGGTCAAATGAAAACTTTTTTAACCTGTTAGAGGGTGCCTGCCAAAAATCTGCAGGAAACATTTAACTATAGAAAACAAAAACTATAGAAAACTATTATGTGTGATAGTAGAACATTAGAAGAAGCATTACCTTTAAAGTCAATAAAAGATAAGAATCTTGCCATTGCCACTGTAACAGTTGTCTATTGCTGTGAAACAAACCACCAAACACTTAATGTTTTATAATCATGATTTTTCTCATGATTCTCTAATGGTTGGGCAGGGCTTAATGGGATGACTTGCTTGTTTATTTTAAGTCTTGTCTGAGCTTGCTCATGTGGCTTTAGTTTGACTGACAAATGCAAGATGGCCTCCCCTCACATGTCTAGTTTCTAAGGTGGGATAGTTGAAGCCCCCTCTCTCTTTCTCTTTTTCCCTGTATATTTTCACCCTCCAGGAGTTCTCTCCCCTCATAGTGTTTCATTTCCTGGAATCTTTCTTTCCATGTGGCCTCCTCTGTAAAATAGCTCAGGGTTTTTTTTTACATTGCATCTCAGGTATCTCAAAAGGGCAAAAGCAGAAACTGCAAAGTTTTGTAAAGTTTAGGCTTTTGAACTCAGACACCATCACATCTATCTTATTCTGTTGCTTAAACCAAGCTAAATGCTAGGCCAGATACACTGTGAGAGATTACACGAGGGCATGAGTACAGTATATGCATTTCATTGCGGGCCATTTTGTAACTATCACAGCCACTTCATCTCAGGTTTATACTGGAGATTTTATCCATCACACTAAAATGCTGATGAGGAGAAGGATGATCATGATGATGATATTAAGGATTGGGGGTAAATCTCATTTAGGAATTATATGATTGCATATATAGAAATTCTAGGAGAATGAACAAAAATATTAGAACAAAAATTTCTGTCAATAATCTGAATATAAAATTAGTATATAAAAATAAATTATATGTACCACATATATTTAATCTATTCATCTCCTCATGAAGATAGAAAGTAGAATGATGGTTAGCAGAGGCTGGGAAGGGAAGTGGGGAGCGGGTGGATGAAGAAGAGATGGTTAAAGGGTATAAAAACATAGAAGGAATAGATCTAGTCTTTGGTGGTCTAATAGAGTGACCATAGTTAACAATAATTTATTGAATATTATTGTTATATATAGTTATATAATATATATTCTTTTAGTTTATTCAATAAATTATTGAAATGTTCCTAACCCAAAGAAATGATAAATATTTGAGGTGATAGATACCTCAATTGCCCTGATTTGATCATTATACATTGCATCTTTGTATCAAAATATCACATATACGTATGTACAACTATTCTGTATCTATAATTGAAAATAAAAACATTCAAAATAAATATTTGTATATATCATAAACATAAAATTTTTTTAAAGATGACATATATAATAGCAAAAAGCCACCTTAAAGTATGTAGGAATGCCCAGCAAAGTTGTTCTAGACCTTTATGAGGCTAATGAAAACATTTCATTGAAAAGCATTAAAGAAGACCTAAAGAAATTGGAGAAAAATAGCAAACAGATAACAACTCCCAATATAATAAATTAAATCTTTTAATTTTCCACTACCAATATATAAATTCAATGAAATTTCAATTAAAATAAAATTTTCCATGGAAAATAAACTAATTGTACAATTAATGTTAAAGAGTAAAACCCCAAGCATAACCAAGAGAAATGTGGAGAAAATGCGTGAGATTTGGGGTCTTGTCCAACCACATATCAAAACTAAACAGAGATGTTAATTAAACCAGTTTACTAGTGTTATGGGGATAAATGAAATAATATAGAGTCTAGAAATGCATGCACACACATTTCAAGTTGACAAATGATATAAGTGTCATTACTAAGTAGTGAGGAAAGAGTACACTATGATCTTCATACAACAGCTTATCCATAAGGAAAAAATATATAATTAGATTCTTACAAAATACTGAGTAGGGAAACAAATTGGAGAGGGGTTAAATACTTAATTGTACAAAGTAATAAATTGAAATGTTTCAGATAAAAGATAGGACACATATTTTTATGACTTATGAGTAAACCAAAAAACAAAAACACAAGGAATAATGGAAAAGACTGATGAACTGTATTAACAATCATCATATAAACTTCTGCACATGCAAAGAAACCATAAAGAAATGGGAATGACAAGCGACAATATAGGAGGAGGCATATGCAATGACTCATCTAACAATGCATTACCATCAAAAATATATTTTTTAAAAACCTTCAAATTAATAAGAAAATAAAAATAAAATAGAGAAATGGGCTATCAATATGAACAAGCAATTGAGGAAGAGGAAAACCAAGATGTCCAATAAACAAATAAAGGGTTATTCAGTTTTTCTAAAGATGATGAAAGACAACTAATCAATAAATATTTGACAAATTTTAAGTCATTTGAAGATTCTGCAAGATTTTAAGAAGGTAGACACTCTCACATAGTGCTCATAGAAGTGTAAATTGGCACAACTTCTCTGGAGGGTGATTTAGCACTGATATAAATTTCAAAATACCTAGTGAAACCTTCACACAATTACCCTGGGTAAATATATACACAAATATTTTTTCAGCATTGTTTATAATATGAAAAAAAGGAGTGCAACCTATCAAAGAAGAAGCATAAATACATTTGGAATACCCATACAAATGAAAAGTATATGGTCGTAAAAATTGATGAAACAGACCCATGCTTATAAATACAAATGAATCTCTCAAATATGTTGAGATCAGGGAATAGAAGTTGCTTGAAGGCTGTACAATTTGATAGTAATTATATAAGTTTTTTAAAAAATTCAAATCAATCATAATGCTCATAAATTGCTTATAGGTATTTGCATATGTAGTAAAACTATTTTTTTTTAAGACTGGGTCCTTTTCGGTCACCCAGGCTGGAGTGCAGTGGCATGGTCATAGCTCACTGTATCCTTGATCTCCTGGGTTCAAGTGATCCTCCTGACTTGGCCTCCTAAAGTGCTGGGATTACCGGCGTGAGCTATTTTTTTTTTAAATGAATGAAATAAAAAACATTCAACACAGTAGCTAACTCAGTTTCAACTATATCTGTAATGTTTTATTTCATAATCTTGATGGTAGGCACATGTATATTTATATTTTTATCTATGTGTGTGCCCCTGAAATATTACAGATGTTAAAAAAATAGAATTATAGTGATTGGGAGGGATGATGGGAACATGAAATTTGGCAAATGAAATTATTTCCTGTTTTTAAAAAGTAAACAGAATAAATGCTTTATTTATTTTTCAAAAAATACTTGTCCTAATTTCACTATGTGCCAGACACCATGCTAGGTGCTGAAGAAACAGCCCTGGAAGAAAGATCCAGCACTGCTTACATGATACTTATAATCTGAGTATTACTTAACCTACAGACAGTTGAGATTTATGTTGTTCTGAATAAAAACTTTTATAACCAATGCTTAAAGTGTTGGTTTGAGATAACATAGGATAAGTCATATTCTTTATTTATTTTAAAGCTAATTTCATTTCTTCAAAGGGGTCCTTTTAATGGCCAAGAGAAATATAATGATAGTCAGCATATATGACAACATATAAATTAACTGATGTCAATCTGAAGGGAAGTTTGGGTTTTAGAATATTGCACTGCTCAGTTTTCTGATCTATTAAGAATTTATTATTGTTTTGTTTGTTCTTAATGGCTTGGGCTCAGATATAAAGTTTATTTTTATTTTTCTACATGGACCTTTCAGAAATAGAGAATGTTAATATGCAATATACCAGTACCTATATACCAAATTTACCAGTAATATGTTAACATTCTATTTTTCTTCCAAAGACATTCTATTTTTCTTCCAATATGTTAACATTCTATTTTTCTTCCAAAGCTGCTTGTCATGAATTTACAAATACTCTCATGGCATAAATATATAACCCCTATCTAAATTTATAATTATCAACTGCAATGGCTTAGTTTGTTACAATTGGTTGTGAAGTATGTTGAAAACTATGTGCCTACAACAATTTATAAGTCCCAAGTTTCCAGATGATTTTCTTTCTAAAAGAGCAAAGGGATGGATTTATCATACATGGCAGCAGAGACTGTGTTAATAACTGTTGTTTTAGAATATATATTGCTACCACCTGTCATTTTGCTTGACTTTTGATTGCGGCTTTGTTTTTTTTTTTTTTTTTTCAAAAGAGAAAATTTACCCTTTCATTTACCAAAATTCAATTTTAAAGAAGAGTCACATCAGAGGAGAACACCTTGGCAATCTATACAATTTTAGCACATATCAAAACACTAAAAGGTATATCATGAATGAGTTAGGTTTATCCCAGAAATACAAGGTTAATTTAACATTAGGAAATCAATATAATGAACGGTATTTTATAGAAGAGAAGGGAAACATTATAAGATTATCTCAATCAGTACAGAAAAAGCATTTCACAAAATATAATGTAAATTCATGCTGAATAGTCTCCACTAGAAACAGAAGAGCATTCCCTTAACTTAATGAAGGTATCTTTAAAAAAAGTTAGACCCAGTATTATGCTTATGAAAAAAATTACCCTAAGATACCAAGGGGCAAGAATATCCATTTGCAATTTCATTTATTATTGTATCAAAGGTCTTAGCCAGAGCAGTAAGCCAGAAAAAAATTACATACTGGAAGAGAAAAAAAGTAAAATTGCCTTTTATAGATGATAGTAGTTTTGTATTTATAGAAAATCCTAAGGAATCTACAAAAAAACTATTAGAACTAATAAATGAGTTTAAGAAGGCAGCAGGATAAAAATGAATATAAAAATCAATTGTATTTGTAAACTAGCGAAACGGTCTTAAAAGTAAACGTTTGAAATACTTATTATACATAGCACCCCCAATATTAAATACTTAGGGGAAAATTTAACAAAACATGTGAAAGAGATATACATTGATAAACACAAAACATTGCTGAGATACTTAGAGAAGACCAAAATAGAGATATTTTCCACATTTATGGATTAGAAAAAAAATATTGTTAAGATATCAATTCTTTCCACATTGATCTATATATTGAAAGTAAACCAAATCAAGTCCCAATAGTCCTTTTTTTTTTTTTTGTAGAAATTGAGAAGGTGGTTTGAAAATTTATGTTGAAAGATGAAGCACATAGAATAGCCAAACAATGTTAAAGTAAGGACAAATTTGGAGGAGTTATACTACTGAATTTCAAAACTTCCTATAAAGCTAAAGTAATCAAGACTGGGTGGTGTTCACATAAGGAAGATATATCAACATAAATGATCAGAAGAGTTCAGAGACTGAGCAGTACATACAGTCAAAGGAGGGTGCAAAGGTGAAAACACAATCCAGTGGGTACTCTTTTCAACAAATTGTGCCAGAAGAACCACATATTCATAAGGAAAAAAGGTGAAAATAATCCATCTCTCATTCCACACACAAAGTTAACTCAAAATGGTTTATAGATCTAAAAGCTGTAACTATAAATTAGAAAAAAAAACAGCCTAGAAGATAAACATTTCTTCAGACACAAAAGACACTTTCCATAAAAGAAAAATGGTCAATAAAGTCTCACAGCTAATATTAATAAATTATGGAACTTGTGCCCAAACTTACTCTGACTGCCAAATCAAATTCTACAGAAAAAACATTTTAATGTATTCCTTCCCCCTTCCCATACCAATTCATGTGAACTTCAGGACATGCAGAATCAAAGCAATTCTTGATTTGAATAAATAATGACAAAATCTTATTCCTACCTCAAAAAGTCTTCCAATTTCCTTGGATTTCTGGTGAAGTTTCATTTTGACTTTGAGTACCCTATGAAAGTTTGTGAATACAAAAATATTGTCAGAGATTTTCGTACAGTAAGTTTCTAATAACACTTATTTGTGCTTACTATGTACCAAGTAAATATGTACACAAACTCATTTAATCCCAGGAGTAAATCTATGAGTGTAGTTTCTTTTAATCCTACTTAACAGAAGAGAAAACTTGAGGCAGGGAGGGGGAACTCACCTATGTTCGCACAGCTTAGTAAGACTTCCAAACAGGACTTGAACTCAGGCAGTCTGACCCCAGATTCTCTACTCTTATCCACCCCTCACCGTGAATAGCTCCTTTTCCTGCATAGCTCAATGCTTCTCAAACTTCAGCAGACATAACAATCACCTGGAAGACTTGTTAAAACACACGTTCCTGTCCAACACCTGAGATCCTGCTGGTCAGAGAATCTGAATTTCTTAAAAGCTCTCAGGTGATGCTGATCTTGCTGGTCCTTAGACCACGCACTGATATAGACCAGGTTTCAGGGGTAGTTTCTAAAAACCTTCTTGCTACTGATTTTTACCACAGGAGAGATGTTTTTAGCCCATTGCAGTCAACTATAATCTCACTTCAGGGCAGCAAAACAGAATAAACCCTTTAAATCCTATAACTCTGTGAAACCCTTTTCTGAATCAATGTGGTTTAACACCTTGAGACAATCAAAACATGATGTATATAATACTAAAGGCATTCTTTGCCTGTCAAACAAGTGCATGCTAAGGAGAGTTTTTGTTTGTTTTGGGTTTTTTTTTTTTTCCTGAGTTTTCTTATAAACATTCCACAATGAAAAGGAGGGTAACAACACATCAGCTCTGAAATCTATTGGACTTAAGGGCTAAATTCTGTCCTCTAGTAGCTTGTAGACACCAATTCAAGAGCTAATATTTCAGCTGGGACTGCCTTCAGCTCTAGAAACAAGATGGGCATTTTACATTAGAAACCTCTCACACACAGCATTTTTGTTCCTAAAAGAGGAAGTTAATTTAGGGAAAACATACAAAACTTAGCTCTAGGGATAGAGTAACGGGATGATGCTTTGAACAAAGCCTGAGCACTACATTAGGCAGGTTCTCCAGGGCCCAGGCTCACTGCAGAAAGACAGCTGCTTGAATTTAAGCACCAATTAAAGATGTTGCAGGCTGTAGTCACTTTCTTTCACAAGAACATTTTACTTGCGTACTTAGAAAGTTAATCAACTCCATATTCTATCTGAGAGGGACAAAAGCATATGCTGAGCATCTTTTAACATATGCAGCAAACATTGGGGAAAATAATTTTTAAATAAAATGCCAAAGTATGTTGGGTGTGAAAGCTCTACCAAGTGTCAGCTGGATGTATCCTAAAATGGCTAACTTGTCAACCTTCCTGTAGTACACGAGAACTTGAAGTCTTACGCCTTAAATGCATAACTGTCTGGTATGCTTTATCTTCTTTTTATTGCCATGTCTTGGCACAAACCGATTTCTCAGAAAGTAAAAAGTTTGTTCATAATTATTGCTACTTCTAAGTCAGTAAAAAAAATTTTCACTTGAGACCCATATTTCCTATATTTTCAGATACAGTAAAAAACATTTCTTGATGTCTCTGCTGGCTAAAAACAAATAAAAAAAGAGAGGTATGTTGGGAAAAGAAAGTACGAGTAATTAATACATGCCAGTCCACACTGCATTTCTAGTATGTGTTGTTAAAACATTTTTATTATTTTAGAATTCTAACCTCCAGAACCATGAAAGAATGAATTCCTATTGTTGCTGGGTTTTTAAAAATATTTTTGTTAGCTCTTAAACCTGACAAATGGTCTATTGTTTGAGAACCAAAATGTAGTCATACAAAATGCTCATTATATTAATGAATTTGTTTAATGTATGTGTGTGTGTACCTTACAAGAAGCCTATGGGAAAGTTAATGCTAAACGCATAAAGGAGTTTAAAGCAGTTACATACCTAGAAACACAGCCAAGACTGTTTTGATTTCTTAGACAATTCAGAATGTACCCAAATGATTGCTTTCACAATCCAAAGACAAGCCCAGGAGATGGGCTTGTCTACTAAGTTAAATCTGTTTTACTTTGTCCCTTGTTGCTGAGAATTAACACACTATCAGGAGAGGGAAAATGCCTGTTAGAAATTACTTGTGCTTACTACTATGTCTTAATTGTCTTTAAACTGCTATCCTAGAAAATTCATTTTGAACTAAATATAATGGTCCAGGTTTACATGTGTGATTCCACTAAATATTTGTTTTCAGGAGCCCTACAATATTCAGTGCAAACTCTTATAGTGAGTCCATAAGAAGAGCTTTATATACAAAGTGGAAAAGGTTTTAAAGTGGATCACGAGGGCCCCCCTGCCCCCATGTAGCTATTCCATCCAGATCACTGGGAAACAAATGACCACACTCATATATCCAATAAGTTTCAAAAAGTACTTACATGCATGTATCTTGTGTGAGTACTAAGATGTCCCCAGCACAACTGAACAAGGGCATCTGACCTGGCAGGGAGGGAAGGTTTTTCTTAGGAATTGACTTTTAAACTGAGGCTCTCTAGATTAATATGGATCAGCTACGGAACAGGACTGGTGGAAAGCGAGAGGAGGATAGCGATTCAGCCATAAAGAGCATTGGGGGTGAAGCCCTGAGCAAAGATGTAGTAGAAAGAGATTGAGAAACGAAAGGAAAGTCACTGCAGCTAAGGTAGAGTGAGCAAGGACAGAGAAAAATGGAAGAGGAGGCTGGCAGGGCTGGATCTATCAGAACTTTGCTAGACATCTTAAGGATTTCAGACTGTACCCTCTGAATGAGTGAGGATTCGAAACAGAGAGATGCTATTACAGATTATCACTCTAAGAAAATCTTTCTTTATACTGTGTGGAGAATTGATCAGAGGGGAAGGAGTTAAAGCAGAGACACCATGAGGAGACTTTTTCTTTGTCTAGGAAGAAGACAGTGACACTGGACACCAAAGTAGTGGGAGTGGAGACAGATAAAAATGTTTATAGAGGAAAAATAGATGAATTTGGATGATAAGAAATGATACATCAAGAATGATTTCCAGATTTCTAGCAGGTAAATGCAGCCAACCTTTATGACAAAGAAATAAATCTTTGTGTTTAACCTGCAGAAATTTGGATGCTATTTATTGCTGCAGGACAACATAGTCTACATCCACATACAAAAATTCAGGGATACTTGGGGCTACATTTGAATGTATGTAAATTTCATGTTAAGTTCTACCTTTAGAACCTAATCCCACATAAAATAGAACTCCAGATACTTTTAGGGACTTTCTTTTGCCCCACTTAATTGAGTTGAGGTCAAATCTCCTAACTGAGGCAATTAATGGAATACCTACAGGCAGGTAGCTTACCTGCTCTACCTTAGCTGGAAATGATAACTGGAAATGATAAACATTGTTTCTGGTCCCCCAACAAGAGCCAATCATTTTAACATGGACTGGCCCTGGACCCCCATTCTGACCACCAGCTCCAGAAATTTGAACTGCTTCCCCCACAACCTTCTCTTCATCCATGCTCATAAGCTTAATAACTTTGAAGTTTCAGTGGAAAAGTTTTTCTGAGGGAGGGAGTAGCAGCACGGACAAATACATACATACACTCTCACAGACACATACTCACCTGCTCTTTTCCTGCCCTTGTGTTTTTCCTGGTCTCGGTCACATGGTGAATATCCCATCTCCACTTTCACAGACAAACAGCTGGCGGCTTGCTACAGTTCTTGGAGTCGAAATGTGATTTGCGTCTTGGATTTTTCCAGGTGTAATGAATGTTTTCTTCATGAAGTCTATGCTAACCATATACACCTGCATAGACTCAAGGTTCTTACATAAACCACTCCTTATTTACAGAAGAACTGCTAGACTTTACTGAGTTTTATCCTTAACACCAACTAACACCAGCCCTTTTTGGTAACTCAAATTCTCTCTCTCACTCACACACACACACACACACACACACACACACACGAGTGAGCAAAGGAGTCATCTCTCAACATTTCTGAATGTTTTCTTCTGTATTTGATGCCTGGTCCTCACGCTCATGGCCTGCGTAGTAAAGCGATGACGTATTGCCATGGTGCATCTGGGGTGCAGGTGGGCTATTCAGATCCAGCCATGTGGCAACAAGCAGAATGGTACCAGGGCAACAGAACTGCAGGCCCTGGGCCACATCAACTCAGCATGAATAGCTTGGGAGGTAAGAAGATGAGGAAGAGAGAAGAGACCGTGGGATATTTCTCCTGATGACACATAACTTATGATAAGTCTAATAAGAGCAATCGGGTACCTTGCTGGGGCTTGAGAACCAATTGTCTCCTCAGCCCTTGATTTTTCTACTACACATAAAGTTGCATAAAGCAATGCTCATATGTATTTACCCGAGAAAGGAGGGACTATGTGACTATTGATACAGTAATTTGAAATTAAACAGTAAATCTCAGGGATATAAATCCAAATTAAATTATCATTTTGACTTAAATTCTGACATGCTACAAGCCAGATTTCTGTACACTGGTTTTCTGGTCATTTAATAGAAAGAAAGTGGCTCTTTTTCTTGGCATTCTTCTCAGTCTTTGTGTGCCAGTCTTGCTTGTGCACTATGTTTTTCCCTTAAAATTTAAACACCCTTTTCTTACCACCCACAGGATAAAATGCCAAGTGCTATTCTCTGATCAGCTATTGATTTTGTGCCATCTGTCACCTATGAAGCATGATTTCAAGGAAAGTAATGATGTGGCATCTCTTAACTTAAATTGTTCTAGGCAAACACTCCTTCCAAAGTGCTAGACATAAACCTGTTTATTCCCTGTCTACCACCATGATTTGTTTATGACTTTTATTATTTATAACTTACATCTAAATGAATTCACAAAACGTGGTGGAAATTTGTATTTGAGTTGATAGGTTGAACAGAAAGAGGTTTTTAAATCACTATTTTCCTCAGTCAGGAGGTTCTAATGGACATGCCAATCACCCAAATGAGTTTTCCAATAAAACATCCTTTCCAATAGGTTTTCTTGACTTCTGGCAATGCTAACCCTTACACTTCTTCCTCTTTGGGTTAAAAGAAAAAGCCAGTGAAGAAAATTTACATTATTATTCAATTTGAACTTTCACCATTTATTAAAAATTATTTCTTATCAAAAGATATTGTTCTAATCATTGTTTAAAATGGAGGTTGGATATGATATTATCAAAAGAATCATAATTACACTTATTTTAAGACGTAGCAATCAATGGATTGCATATCTATTATTATTTTCCATGATGCAATTTCTATTATACTTTTCTAAATTGTTGGCCTTTCTCTTCTCTATTTACCTAACCAACTACTTTATACACATTCTTTCTAATTAGGTTTACTTTGTTTTCAAGGAACAGAAATATATTCAAGCGAATCTAAGAAAGACAAGGTGAGGTTATTATTATAACACTAAAGATGGTAATTTATTGGACACTCAGAGCATGGAATCCAAAGCACCATTGTATCCAAGTGCAATCATGTCAGGAAGTGGCCTCAAGGATTAAGGCAACCAGCTCTTTCTCTCAGGTCATGGAGTCTACCACAAATATACACTGAGTAATCTTTATGTGCCAGGCACTGTCCAAGCAGCAGAAAATAAGTGAGAAATTGTCTCTGCCCTCCTGACACTTGCAGTTTACTGGGGAGCACAGACATTAAACCAAGTACTTAAAAATTTTAGAAGTAGTAAAATTGTATTAAGTATAAATATTAAATCCAAAACCCAACTGATTTTGAGAGAATAGAAGATGCCACTTCTAGAAGTGATGCTGAGGTTGAAATCTTAAGAATAAACAGAAGGTAACTAGGCTAGTATTGCTATGAGCATTCAGTTAGTACAACTGTGTGTTTTCTAAATCACTTCTTTTGATAAGGCTGCTTCATTTTTCTGCCTATCAGCCTTTTTGCCTACTTATAATTTTTTCTACAGACCTAAAATATACCTATATAAATCTGGAGATTACATAAACATGGGCAGACTATGGTCTCTGTTGCTAAAATGGAGAATCTTATTGGCTTAGCCTGGTCTATGGAGAATTTGGCTTCTATTAGGTGCTGCTACTGGTCCAATCAGCTTGAGGCAGGAGGGAGGAGATGAGGCAGGAAGGGCCTTGAAGTAAATGGCTATGACTGTGGTCAAGAAGAATAAGCAGGAAGGAAAAGTAGACTGTAGCAGGTAAACTGATTGGCATGCCTAGGACACACATACAGTACATCATAAACAGTGTTCTATATTGTTTCTCTTGGTGGCGAGGAGTTATACACACACCTGTTCCAGCTCCCCGTGTGATTACAGGACAGCACGTAGCAGGAGTTGAAGAATGGATAGAGGAACAATCAGATTGTGGCTATAGAAATAGAAGTGACTCCCTTGGGAAAAGTATTCATGGCCCCGCTTTGCCTAGCTCCTGTCTCTAACCCTCTATGAACTATTATTGCTGCTTTGAAAAGAATTATGTCAAATGCCACATAATTTGCATATTTACAATAAAATTACTCTAACAGTATTAATCTAGTAATAAATTTTTGGGTTCCAGAGTCAGACAAACCCCAGTTTGCATCCAAACACTACTAATTACTAACTGTAATAAAAGTTATCTAACATAGTGAATGTGCAAGATTTTTCATCTAGAAAATTGAGATAATAACAATTCCTGTGTCCCAGTCAAAAATTCTGTAGCGTAGCATATAACAGACTCTCTAAATTAACTGTGGATTAAACACATATGGCTTAGTCTCTCTCATAAGTGAAGTACAGAAATAGCCAGTCCAAAGCAGGCAGTCCAAAGAAGCATCCAGGTCCCAGGCTTCTGGAATATATTTCTGCTACTCCATGCTTAGCATTGGCTTCCATCCTCAAGCCATCATAGTAAATCATTAGAAATCAAGCCTGCATTCCAGATTATAAAAAGGAGAAAGTGGGCTTTTGGCAGGTGGGTTCAAAGGAAGTACCTCACCAAAGCCTAAGTTCCAGACAACAGTTGTATGCACATCTCTTTGGCTGGTACTCAGCCACGTGGATGAATGAAGCTACAAAGTAGGCTTGTAAATGGAGTCTTTCAGCTGGCACTTTGTCACTTTGGATAAAATTTCAGTAATAAGGAGAAAAGGACATATAGACTGGTAGGCAATCAGCTGTCTAACACAATATTCCTTACAGGATTATTGTGAAAATTAAATGAGTTAATACATCTTAACATCGTAGTATAATGCTTGATACATTGTCAGCACTCAAAGGCTACCATTGTTACCATTAGTCAATTGCCAGGGACATAAGTTTTCATTATTTAAAGCTCATTAAAAATAACATAATCACATTGAAAAATTCTGGTACATATAAATTCGTTTATTCTATTTGGAACTGATTAAATTTTAAAGAAAATGGATCAAAAATGTCATAGACAATATATGTAAGAAAAATAGTTTAAGCCAGTAGTTAAAAATTATAGTTCAGACAGTTTATAAATGAACAAAAAATTGATTTTTTTTAATTAAATGAAAGCTTCAAAGCTGGAAAACTGCAGAAACTACATATATAGGGGAGAAAACTGGTTTTCTTGAATTCCGGAACAATTCTCAATAAACAAATTAGAAGAGATGATAATAGAATGTGGGTACTTCCTCAATACTTCACAGATTTTCACATAGTTCAGTACAAGTGCCTATGTGGGTGGAGAATGACAGAAAAGTGTTCCTGTTCTCTTTAGCAGTCTTTAGTCTCTGCTCTCTGTCTCGGCGTCTTCTATTTTCACCAGCCTTTCCTCTCCTCTCTTTTCTTCTAAGTCCCTGTCACATTCCCTTTGCATTTTCCCCTTTGCTATGTTTTTGAGTTTGATGCAAATCATAATCAATGTTTTCATTCCTTTTTAGAGTGTACATCTTTCTGAATCACTGCTTCCAGGCAGGAGATGGTGCCAGGTTCTCTCAATGCTAATTCTCTCTTTTATTGCTTTCTCAAAACTAAAATGGAAATACACTGTTGGA
>CM052440.1:32445451-32485664 GCA_028533085.1 Varecia variegata
AAATCATTGAAATCATCCAAGCAAATCTCCCCTTACTCTTATCTCATCATTCCTATATGCAACTTTATAATTATAATTTGATTTTAATATAGATTCACCTATAAAGAAATAATGCAATTTGATCCATTTGTTACTACGTTCATCTAATTTACTTGCTTGGCATTCTGAGTTTTGTTTTGTCTAATAGTGTTTTATTAATATGAATGAAGACACTCAGTTTAACTATGACTCTAATGGCATCTAATCATATGAGGGGTCCTAAAATCCAACTCCAAATTTTCTAAATAAGGGTAAGCCCCTGGAATATGGTAATCCACCAATGCATTACATTTGAGAGGACCTGAAAAGATTAATGTATCATGGAAGAGGTATGAGATGGCAGTCTGTGAGGAGTCTGGAATGTCATGCTGGGTGTAGATGTTAAATTGTAAGCAATTGTGCGTCTCTGTTGGCTTTTCTGCAGGGAAGAAACTTTGTTTTCTTGGGGTTGGTTGGTGTGGGAGGAGAAGTCGTGTGTCCTCTGATGTTTTGGTTCCCTCTTGTCTTATTTTCCCTCTTGTTTATTTCCCCTTTATCACTCGATTGGCAGGTGGTGCTTCTGCCTACCCTTTTGCCTCTTTTTCTCTTCAGAAACGAAGCCTTTCAAAGATTGCCCCTTCAAATTCCACCCACATTCAAATTCCTTCCTGCGGTCTATGTTCTTATCTACCAGGCACACTTATTATTTCCATACGTCCTAGGGGATCTTGGCGTTTCTGGTAATAGTTTTAGACCCACCGTAGGACAATCCTAGGTCCTCTTTTCTCTCTCCAACAATGTTTATGGCCCCTTTTCTCACTGAAGACTTTGCTATAGGAGGGGCTGGACGGCAGTGAGAGAGATACCAGACTGAGTTTTATGTTTCTGTTTCTTGTCTCAGAATTTTTGTAAAGTTTAACATTCTCTGTCTCTAAACTATGCTGAAGGTGTGGCTTTGGTGTAGTTTTATTTTTCCCTTTTTCTTGATCTGTACTGTTTCTGGGGGAAATATTGGCAGACAGGGACATAGAAAGCCACTATTGCCTTCAAATATAATTATGCTACCAGTATGGAGGACAGATTGGAGGAGAGCCTAAAAAGTAGAAACACTAAATAGAAGACTATATTAGTAGCATAAGTAAAATATAATGAACACAATTATAATAACTTTGTAGATGAAAATTATAATAACTTTGTGGATTCAGATGACATTAAGAAATTGAAAAGTGTGGAGCAGCAGAAGGAAGGAAAGAAAGAAGGTTTCTGGTTTGAGCCATTGAGTACTATGATAGTAGAACCTTTCTGAGATAAACAGGATGAGGACTGATTTGGGGAGATGGACAATGTATGTAGAGGGAATTTAATAAATTCAATTTTAGAAATGTAAGTTTGGAATGCCTGAGAAATATCCAGGAGGTCTTGTCACTGGAAATTTAGATAAAAAGAGTACAAAAGAAGTGTTGGAGGCTGAGAACTTTGGCTCACGGCTGTAATCACAGTGCTTAGGGCAGCCAAGGTGGGAAGATCAATTGAGGCCAGGTGTTTGAGACCAGCCTGGACAATATAGCAATCTCTACAAAAAAGTTAAAAATTAGCAAGGCTTGGTGGCTCGTGACTGTAGTCTCAGCTACTTGAGGCTGAGGCAGGTGAGCCTAGGAGTTTGAGGCTACAGTGAGCCATGATTGCACCACTGCACTCCAGCCTGGGCAACAGAGTGAGACCCTGGCTCTATTAAAAAAAAAAAATAAAGAGTTGGAAGTAAAGATAGAAATCTGCAAGTCAACAACAATAAACCTGATAGAACCTGTGTTTATGTGTGAGATTTTTTCAAGAAAAAGAGCGTAGAAGAGAAAGAGAAAAATATGCCATGATAAAACCTTGGGAGATACCTTCACTGATGGTGTAGGCAGAGAAAGGGGAGCAAGAAAAGAGACCTGGAAGAGAGAAGTCAGCAAGGTAGGGGTAAACCAGGAGAGGCTCATCTTGGAAGATAGGGATAGAATCAGTTTCTTGATGAAAATATTGGTCCATCATATAAATATTGAATAGAATATAAAGAGATGTAAGAAGAAGTTGCTTAAAGGCTGAAAACCTATGAAGTTTTTTGACAGTAGGATGTCACTGGTGATGTTTGCAAAGGCCACTTTCTACAGGTTGGTGAGGGTGAATATCAGATTACAGTGGGTTGAATTGGGAGGAAGAGGTAAAGAACTGAGTAGAGGCAAGAAGTGGAAACCTCTTATCTGTAGTGCCTTATCCTTTGCAGTCTCTGGAGAAAAAAAATTCGGACAATAGTTAAAGAAAAAAGTTCTTAAATTAATATTCTGACAATATTCACACTCTCAACAAGTATCGCTTTCGACTACATTTATACATGCCTTTTCATTCATTTTAAATTGGAAGTTCCGTTATGTAAGGATATGCATCTAAATCATTTTTGTATCAAGCCACAGTGTGCGTCCACTGTGAATTCCGTAAGGATCTTTTGGCCAAATGAATGGACCGATGAAAGACTCAAAGAGCCAAGACCACCTCTGTTCCACATCTCAGGCATAATACTCAGTCCCACTGCTTGTAAAAATGTTTAGCCTCTCATCTGAAACAATGAAGAGATTCTGACTCTTAGCTTATATTATGATCTCTGAATGACAGACCCTGGCAGCCAAAGCAGAGGAGCTATTAGGCTGCACCAAAGATTCTGACAACCAGCTAAGGTATGTAAATGGCCACTCTGACAGCCCTCCCCCAAAAGGCACTTTCAAACCTTAATGTGCTTCACCATTTATCTGTCATCCTACAAGTAAAGAAACATTTTTTCCTGTGTAACTACCCACAGACACTTATTGAATTTTATTACTGCTCTCTGCAGTGCTTCCAGACAGATCTCCTTTGAATCTTTTGATTAATAATATGGTTTGCACTTCTTGTTCGATTTCCAAGCCCATCTCAAAGTGGACCTCCAGATCCTCTCCACATCGGCTCTCTTTTGAAAGGACGATTCTGATTGATACAGGTGTCAGAGAACACACTGCTGAGCATGAATACAAAAGCAACAGCATGTACACAGCATGGCAGAAAGGAACAGAAAAGAACCTGGAAAGAATGTGCTAGAGCTTAGTTTTGAAGAACAAAGATCCGAAGGACAAATGTGGACCAAAATATCCAGTGCAAGATTTCATTATACTCTTGAATTTCACCCCAGATGTGTCTTTTATATAGGCTAGCATATTTATTTTTTGGAATCCACTAAAGAAATACAATAAGAATATTTCCTGTTAAACTTGTAATCCAAACATCTGCCTCCTGGACATGCTCAATTTCTCCAGCTTTCTGTGGTGGTAATATCCTTGATATTTGCACGAAATTGGCTTGAATTCCTCAAATCCCTGGTGATTATTAGGGTAGCGACATGGTAGGCAAGCTTGAGTTTCTCCATATTGTTTCAGCTTAATTCTCAATCTCCATGCCAACTTAAACCTTCTCTGTGTGCAGTCCCTTGTTCTATACCCCATTGCCCCACTGAGTCATAACCTCTCAAATTCCTCCAACCTGTGGCTATGTGTATTGCAGATTTTACTTAAGAATTTGGAGACAACAGAGTGAGGGATAAAAGTACTTAGCTGCATAGCAGGACAAATAACATAACGTTGACTATCAGACACCCCTGGCCTTAAAGCTTACCTAGGGAATTTGCGATGGTAATATTTTTACTAGAATTTTAGCCTTGCACCATGTTGCTGTCCCTCTTTCTCCTCAAACCAAGCTCCATTAGTTAGCTGTACCTCCCACCCAAGGTTTCAGATAAGTTCTGCTGCAGAAAAGTTTAGCCAGCCCTTTGTTTTATCATAAACCATCTGCCCGTGCCCAAAGGGCCTCATCCTCATACTTATGACCAAATATGACTCTTCTCTCCCAGGAGGAATTTTGTGCCAGCCCTCAAAGCAATACATTTTTCCCTCCTTCTGCTACTTTAAAATAAAGCTTATATGCTTGGGCGACTCACTGTAATGAAAATTATGGGCTTATGCTGTCACATTCCCATGAAAATAAAATGTGAGGCTATCAAGATTTATTTTACTTCTTTTGCTTTTGCCCTCAAAGAATTTATCCTAATCCTCCCACCTTGGTCTATTCTATTCTCTAGAAGTCTCAGCAAAATGTTTAGAAAAGGAAAAGTAGGAACCTTTGGTTTCGAGTGCTACCCCATTTTTCCCCACCCCATTTTCAGTTCACTAAATCCCAAGGGTTTGTTATATCCCATTCTAGGCAAGTCCCCTCTCTTATTCCAGGGTATTCAACATGTCCACATTCTTAAGTTTCTTTATATCCTCTGTAGCTTCCTGCCCTGCGTTCTTTTCCTTTTGCACGTGCCCTTTGCTAAGAGATATTCATTTGTTCCACTTAATTTGCTGAATGAGCTATTTCCTGCAATTTCCTAGTGAAGCAAACAGACAAAAAAGTCAACTCTCGTGCAACATATATGCACTGGTGAAAGACAGAAACAAGCAAAAACAGACCAAGTATTTAATATGATGAAAAGAGCTACAGAGAAAATTAAAAACAGGGAAGAGAAACAGAGTGGAGTGGGCTACAATTTTAAATAAGTAGTCAGAGAAGCACTCACTGACAAGCACTCACAAGTTGACATTTGAGCAAATGTTGGTGTGTTGGTTTGCTGTTGCTGCTTTAACTACCTCACACTTAGTGTCTTAAAACCACATGCCTTTATTCTCTTACAGTTCTGGACATCAGAAGTGCAAAACCAGTTTCACTAGGAGGAAATCCAGGTATAGGCAGAGCTGCACTTGCTCTGGAGGCCCCGGGGGGAGCATCTGTTTCTTGCCATTTCCAGCTCCTAGAGCTGCCTTCCTTGGCTCAGGGCCCCTTTCTCCATCTGCAAAGCCGCAGTGTAGCATCGCGCTTCAGCGGTCACGTTGCCTTCTGCATCAGCTCTCCCTCTGCCTTCCTTTCAAAAGGGCACTAATGGTTACATTTAGAGTTTGCCGGATAATACAGGATAATCTTTAGTGTAATCACATTTGAAAAATCTCCTTTGCCTTATAAAGTAAAACACGTAGGTTCTAGGAATCAGAACTTGGATGTCTTTGGAGGCCATTATTGAGCTTACCACAGGTAGGGTAAAAGCAGGCCATGCAAATGTGTGGGAGAGGTTTCCATACACATGGAGCGGCCATTGCAGAAGCGTTGAGACATACATGTGCCCATGTAATCAATGAACAGCAAGGAAGCCCGTGTGTGCTGAGTGAAGCAAGTAAACAGAGAGCACTCAAAGAGGTCAGAGAGACAAGGAAGAGGGTCCAGCAACGAAGCAGATCCACCAATGGGCTACAGCTTTGAAGTCCACTGTAAAATTTTGGCTTTTATTCTGAGGGGAGAGACAGCTAAGGTGAGGAATCCATCGAGATGAATGTATTAGAAATGCTGAAACGCTTGACTCCTTTTCCAGCCATTGCCACAACCTCATGACAGTGTTATAATTATTTTCAACCTTTCTCTTTACTCCTGCCCAAATCACACATACGCATTCAAAAACTTCTCTGTTCTAAATTATCAGAGTTCCAAAAGCCAGGCTTCCCAGAGTGTCTGTTTTCCCATGAAAGTATTAAAAAGCCTTCCAATATAAAAGGTGAGGGTGTCGCCACTGCTTGATCTCCCCCAAGTAATGCACCATGCACTTTCTCTTTGCAGCATTATTAACCCGTCTGGATTTCATTGTGCAGTGCATTCTGTTTGGAGCATATGACTTACAAGGATCCTGGGTGATTGAAAAGGGGAGTGGGATCAGGGAGAGGATGGGGGAGAGACTGTCTGCATGAGGCCATTCAAATAGGTATCTCCTATTTGAATAGGTGTCTCCAAGCACATGTGCACATCGCCTGGACAAGTTCAGGCAGGTTTTGGCAGAAAACTCACCTGGCATTGACAAAAACTATTAATAAGTCTCTCCAGCACAGGGAACATAATAGGCTTGCTCAAATGGCAAGGATGGCCTGCAAGCCTTGGTTTTTCTCCCACTCTGCTCCCTGGCAGGGGAGACTGACAGTGTTCAGCAGTCTCCTGGTAATGACTATTGTTTCTGATGTGGGGTTGGAGAGCCAATTTGGAAGCCAGAAACTAAACCTTGTCTCTTTCTCTTTGCATTCCTGCCACAACAGTTTAATTCTCCAGGCAGTGTGCATGCTTCTGTCTACCTAGGAGAAGGATCATATATGAGGAAGTTTTGATTCACTATTTTAACGTGTTATCTCACTGCACAGAGAATCCATATTTCCAGTTGCATACTTCCCCCAGTAGCTGTGGGCAAGGGAAGTGACCAAACAATTGAGAAGAAGCAAATTCAAAGACTGGAGAGTTGCTACATAGGCATGTATACTTAAAAAGGTCTTTAAAAATCCAGGGAGCAGTAGAAAACCTATAGAATTTAAATTCCACAATTATTTGGTTATTTGTGCCCATTCATCCCTGAGCATGTTTTCTGCTCATTGCATGCTCTTTGGGGGTATAGATAAATCCACAGGTAAACTCATCTAAGGTTATCTCCAAGGTGACAGTGAGACCTAATCTAAGAACTAGGCAACATTGTGAAGAATTTCAAATTTGTCCAAATTTCTTGCCTTCCTGCTCATTTCATTTTCACTCAATCATTTACTTATTCACTTAAAAATAATAAAATTTTAAAAATATGGGTAGACAAAAGTGAATACACCCAGTAGGATCCCATATACTGATAGGAAGACAGACATACAAATACAGTATCATATAAAGCTACAATGTTTGTATGGGCCTTCTTTGATTTAAAAAAAAATAACAATCTGAATAAAGAATGGGCTTTAATTTAAAAAAACAGCAACAACAGAAATGATGGTATAGATTCAGAAATTATTAAGTCTTCATTAATCCAGTTGTAAGTAATTGGTCTCTTCCCACAACACCAATTTTTTTATCTCCCTTATGCTAATTATAATAGTGCTTTGTCCAAAAGTTATTCCAAAATACCTGTTTCCTCTAGTACTTTAGTGGTGTTTTGAGTGAAGACTATAATATATTTACCTTGGTATCTCTAGCACTTAGACATATACCATCTACCTTAGGAATTTTTTTGATTAGCAACAAAAAATTAAAAACTAAAAAAAAAAAAAATCTTATTTGGTAAAATCATGTTGGTTGGTTTTGAGGAATTTAGTCAAGCAAAAATATTGGGTTCCTATGTTTAATTTCCTGTTTTCTCTGATAACATGTCATTCTGTGGTGAAGGACAGAGAAACAAGGATAGTTATTATTTATTTATTTATTCATTCATTTATTTCTTTATTTGTGCTCAATATCACTCATAACAAGGTTGTTATGAGACGAGGCTGCAGGTAGAGGTAGTAAATGTTAAAAAGTTTTGTGCTGATCTTAAAAGCACAGTGGGAGCTATTAAAGGGTAATTGAGGAAGGAATGGAAATTAGTTTTATATTTCAAAAGGATCACTTGGAGAATCAATTTGAAAAGTGGCTACTGATAGAGCAGAGGTTATTATAGTAGTCTACATGGAAACAGAGAGAAGTGAGTGGATTCAAGAGAAATCTAAAAGATAAAATTGGCAGGACTCACTAATGGATAGGAATTGGAGAGAGAAAGAAGTAGGAATTAAAAATGATTCCTAGGTTACTGTCTTGAGCAACTACATTGCTGCTGGGAGTTCCTTTCACAGAGATATGGGAATCGTACAAAAGCACCAAACTGCGGAGAGCTGATCATGAATTTGAGTTAGCATTGAAACATGCAAGAGAAAATTTCCTTCTACAGCATTTAATACTATTGATCTCAATTTCCTTAAAATATTTCATATAATAATACTTCTTTTTGTATCTTCCTGGTATTCTTTCTACCTTTTTTTTTACTCTCTTATTATATATATTTTGTGTCTCCTGAACGCTAAATGTTGGAGTCCCCAGGTCTTTGTCCTTGGACTTGACCTCTTTCTATCTCACTCTCTCTCTCATTCTGTGGTGTGGTTTCACATATCATCTAAACTGTTATAACTCCCACATTTGGATCTAAATCTCAAGTGCTGTGTTCTCTAGGAGCTGGTATCTACCTCACACCAGAATTTTATGTTTTCTTTCCTGCACAAGATCTCCCGCCACCTGTCCAACTCCCACACACAAATGCACCAAGGATTGCTGTATGATTCACAAAGGAGGCAGAGTCTTGGACTCACAAATAAACTTTAAAAGGATAGAAAGCAATGGTTTGGAAAGTAGTCAAATATACAATTGAAAATAAGGGAGAAATCAAAATATTTTTCTCAGAAGATCAAAATGAATATGGATTTGAACATTATGTAAATGATTGAGATGACCACGTGAGTAAAACAGAGGATCTTTTTATGTGAGATTGTTCTAATGTGTAAAACTGGTTATAGGAAATTCTGTTGACTGAAGAGAGCCTGACTTCATAATCTCCAGATAAAACTACTCCCAGAACTACAGACTCCTCTAAGCAACCTCTCATTTAACATCTCCACTTGAATGTCAAATAGGCATCTTGAAGTTAACACACCAAACTTGAGCCCCTGATCTGAGAGTACCCACCAGACCAACTGCCTCCTGTTACATATATCAGCCAAGTTGACACAAAATTAACTATCACAGAAGTTATCCTTGACTTTTCTTTCCCCAAAATACCCCCATCCTATTCACTCCATTTACCACCCTGGTACAATTTACCAGCATCTTCTGTCTAAATCATTGCAATAGCCTTTTACCAGGTTTCCCTATTCTACATTTTGCATCCTCTAGGCATGCTCCCAACCTCAGGGCCTTTGCCCTTGCTCTTCTCTCTGCCTGGAAGGATTCAGCCCCAGGTATCCACATGACAGACCCAACCACTTCTTTCTGGTTTTAACTCGAAAGTCACCACCCCAGTTAGATTTTCCCTGGCCCCATCTGTCATCTGTCACAATTCATATTTCAATTCCCATTCCCTGCTTTATTTCTTTTCTAATGCTATTTAACTTATATAAATATTTACTTACTGTACTGCCTTTCTCCTACTAGCATACAAGCTCCATAGGTAAAAATTTTTTTGTGTGTGCATGTGTGTGTGTTGGGGGTGGTTACCACTGTATCCTAGGCCCCAGAATACTGCTTGGCAATGTTAGCTTTAAACAATTCACCCTACCCAAACTTCCATCCAAACCTATAAAACCCACTCCTCTCCCCTTCCTAGGGGTATATTAGGTGCCTGGCCTTGGCCAGGCCCCTAGGGAGATAAAGGAATGAAATGTAAAAGGGGAACTTACATTCCTTATCTTTCCTGATAAGGACAACTCTTATCACTCCCAGTTATTCCCTAGGGAGATAAAGGAAAGGAATGCAAGAGGGGAACTTACTTTCCTTATCCCTCTGAGTTAATTGAAAAGAATTTATTTACTCCTCCCAGAAAAACCCTCTATAAAGCCCAAGCCTCTCCCCTTTTCTCTCCTGGACCTTTTTCAGCCTCTACCCATCTGCACCCAGATGCTCAAAATAAACAGCATTTTGCTACACATGAGGCTTTTTGTGTCTCTCTCTTGGCTCCAGACCTAACAGGCATATAGTAGGCACTCAACAATACTAGTTAAATGATGCAAGTGACTCATGGAACTTAACCAGAATTAAAGGAAGTTTTGTAATTTGGAATGTCAGTAATATAAGTACATCAGGGATTATTCAAGACAGAAGGAATGACAAATACAAAAGCCTTGGCCTAAAACAGATAATATGTTAAGGGGACAATACAAGTTCAGTGTGACTGAAATATAAAGTTCAACGTGGGGGCAATTAGTGTAGAATGAATTTAGATTAGTTTGCAGGAGTTGATTATAAAATGCCTTATGGGAACTTTATACTAGATAATGAGGAGATATTGAAAGGTTTTAAGAAGGAGAGTGACAATGTGCTATTTTCACTCTACAATACAATCATAGATTGCAATTTAGATAATGTATCATCTAAAGATAATACAGAGAAGGGCTAGGGAGAGGAGTAGTTGTTTCTAAAGTGATCTTGCATACAATAGGATAGCTCTCAGGGTAACTGTGTCTTAAGGAAAGAGAGGAAAGGGAGAAAGATGTTATTAAAGATGGGAATCTATCCCCTACGTTAAATGCAAACAAAAATTATTAGGAAAAAACTGATGCTATTATAGGTTTCTAAGTCTCTGTTGCACTGAAATAAAAAGTCATTTTGAAGTAATAAACAAATATAATTGTAACAATGATTTGGGTACACATGGGAGCTGAGGAACTAATTATTTTCACCCTCTAAAGTACATGCTGTTGTTTATCAAGTTTGTAAGATAAATGTTTTAATTCATTACATTTGCATAACCCCCTTTGCAGCACCTTTTTATCAGTGCACTTACAAAATGAATTGATTTTCTAACATTTTTCTACTTTTTTCAGTTAATATACTTACATTTGAACTTTATTAAATTCAGTTTTTCTTCATGTAAAATATCTTATCAACTTATCACCAAAAATATAGACTCCAGAATTAATCAAAATTTAAACATTTAATTTCCTCCCTATGAATAGAGTCCACCTCTTACCTTCTGCATGGTACCTACTGCTTTCATTAAATGAAAACCAGTAACTTTGCCCTTAGTAGGTTTAGCTACTGAGTCTTTGTGGAACTGAAAAATTAAATTGCAAGTTGGCACAAAAGCTCAGAACATCACGAAGAAGACTGCTGAATAAATGTTTTTTTTTAAAAAAATGAAACTGTCCAGGCCTGAATTTTCCTTAATGTGCATTGTTCATCCTCTTCATCAGAACAGAGCTCAGTAAGTTGATTTGTGATTCTACATTACAATCAAGCAAAATTCTACCCTTTGTAATGCTCACTAAATATATTAGAGGAACAAGTATCAATATTCATTTCTGTGCTTATTATGTTCTTTAAGTACTTCCTAAAAGAGGATGAAGTAGTATTTGAGAGATGGGAAGAAGAAGCAAAATGATATAATTATACCTTTAAGCACATTAAAGAATAGATTGGTACAGATCTAAGACTGATCTATTACACAAATAGCTCTTAGGCAACCCCAAGTATTAGTCTAAAGGAGAGAATGACTGCCTTTTCCTCATTTTTTCTTCCTTGGGTACAGAGTGGCTTAGCTTTGATTTATGGGGTTACTGTTTTTATCCAACCCAGAGCCTTCTGGTTGCAAAACTGACACCAGACAGCTGAGTTCAGACCAAAAAGGCCTCAACATTTCTCTTCTAGCTTAACTAGACTTTAGACAGGTTTATCCCTGACTGTCAGCCCCTGACCTCCCTTTTCTTAGAGCATGTACTTTAGGAAACTTGCAATGTCAATTTTTATTTTATCCCATTGAGATGTAAATGTTCTATAACCCAGGAGTGTCTTTCTCCAAGACCTGGGAAATGTAATCATCCAGAGAGACACAGCCCCAACATCCCAGTCTCTGCGAGAGGGCAGGAACCTGACTTTGGGATAAAAGCCAATTTGCAAACACAGATGGCCCAATGCCATTGACCAGCCCCCAACCTCTGGTCTTCCAGTATTTTTCTACTAGCTTATTCCAGAGTCTAAAAAACTTTCCTGCCTTTTGTTTCAGTGAAATTGAGTTCATTCTCTCTCCCAATCCCAACAGTCTTGACTCCTATTGCAATAGTGTAAGACTTGATTAAGTCTTCTCTGCCTGTTTAACTGTATACAGTGCAGTTTTTCTTTGACAGGTCACAGGCTGTCCTCCACTGATGGAGATAGTCACAGCCCTGTTTGGGCCATAGTTTTAATGGTTAAGCCCAAAGAGTAACAAGAACATAAAACCAAAGGGTGTTTGTGTGTGTTTGCATGGATGCGTGCTCACACAGTGGCTGGTGAGTTAGGGAACATCTTTCCTTTGGTTTCACCTTCTTATCTGCAGGAGTTCCAGTAGATAATAACTTCCCTGTCCCACCCTCTCCTCTTCAAAGGAGGAGTGAATTAGCTATAGGGTGACCTGTTTGGCTATGTGACCAACTCAGCAGGGCAGCCTAAGACAGGGTAAAAACTGCATAACTCTTTTTTTTTACATCGATCAATCAATCAATCAATATGTTTCAAATTCAGGCAAGAAGCACATAGATCAGTGTTTAAAAAAATTGAAGTGCTTAAAAAATTAAATTTATAAATTCAGTTTTAAAAAAACGGATTTAATTAACTAAGTTATTCCAGGAATTGATTGTGTAAGGGAGTTTAAACTATTGAACTTCAGTTAATCGAATATTAATTAAAGAATAAGTAAAAGTAAAAGTGACTATCCTTTTTCAAAAAAAATTTATTTAGATTTATAAATGACAATAAAATTTGTTTAAAAAAAGGTTGAAAATCTAAAAGCATGTGGTTTTGATTTTGTAACTCTAACAAATCGATTATCAATTTAACTGCAAAATGTAAAAATATATTCATTGCCAAAAGTTGTTCTAACTACTCAAATTCACTATTAAAATACTTTAATAATATATCCAGTCTTTCAGGGGCTATTTTGAATGGCTTGCCCACAGATGTAAATGTCACTGAAAGGTCAGTGACAGTATTTTGAACATCAACTATGGGGAAATTATCTATACAAATTTTCTTGGATAGTTCTTCAAAAAGAAATCAACAGTCAAAAGATATGCCCCTTTAACATAAACCTTCTATATATTAAAATCAAGAAAAATATAATTTTCTAATTTTTAATTGATATTTATTTTAGCTAGCATATGAGGTTTCAATAAGGCATTTAATACCCAATGACCCAATCCTATGTACATGGGTAGAATTTTTTTTTAATATTTTAAGAAATATGAGAGGCCTTTGCACAAAAGCAAGCGAGATATAATTGTGCCCATTTAGAGCATTGCCACCTAACTTTACTACTTTAAATTATTATAGAAGTAGAAAGCAATGGGCTAAATGCTTAATTTAATCCTCCATAAGTGTTTCTGTTATAGTTAATGAGTGTTGAGACACACATACAAAATAAAATTATTTTTTAAAGAATTGCAATGAGAGACATAATATATAAAGTACAATAAGATTTCATTTCCACCACAGACACATTAACTGATCTAAAGAAATGGAACTAGTAAGTGGAAAAGGATCAGGTGTATTTACCCTAACACTTATATAATAAGTAAGCACTTGGCCCTGGAGGTGATGCAGATATGTTATACATAAACAAATGTCCATTGTCAGATCCCGTGACTTCCCTAGTCATAAAGTTGTTCCTTTGGGAAATATGTTTCAAGGAGATCTAATTTATTCTCTGAGCTTCCGGAAATAATTTAGTCGGAAAATGGGCACTTCCTCTATTCAGAAGTAGGAAGGCAGGCCCTGTTTCCTCTTTGCATAAATAAGTCACAAAGATAACATTACCATTTCAGTGAATGTCATCAATGGGAAGTCAGGAGCACTTAAAAAAGGCTAATTGCAACAGATTCAAGAGGAAAAAGCTGGAGAGACTTCTTGGAATGCTAATCAAAAAATATTTATAGGTAACTGTAATTAAAGAAACAGAAATAAACTAAGCCAGGATAAAGAATGTAGGAATATGGGCAGGTAACAAGACAGAATTGAAGAAGATGACAGAGGACATTTGCAAGTGGATTTGAGGAATGAAAGGAGAAAAAGAGTAAGCAAGAGCACTGACATCCAAATTGGCAGTTACTACAGGCAGTTTGGTTTCTCCCATCAATAAGGAAGAGGCACTTCTCAAGCCCACTCTATGGCACAGGAAAGAGGACACCGGAGAAAACAGCATGTCCCAAGGCCAAGCTGTTTTACACAGAAAAGGTTGACCTGGCTCAGCTTGCTACTGGAAAGAATTGCTTGTGCGTAGCTGAGGGAGAAATTCAGACCTTTTTATTTTTCACCCAATTCAAATAAAAACCAGCACACAATCAACATAACAAAAGATGTGCCATTTACTTAATATAATTCTACTGCATTCATCAAAAGCCTTTCTCTGTTTAGAAGCCTGTTCACAATAGTTAGGTATCTCACAGAGCTAATGAAATGCATCATCAAAGAAGCACTTACAGTCACTTGCATTTGCAAAAGCATAGGCAGGGCCACCTACTGGCTGTGCTGTGAAGTGCAAGGAGAGGTTCCCCATTTTAAAATACCTCCCTCCCTCGTAGGCTTGCTACTGTGCAAGAAATTAATTCCTGCAGAGTTGTTCAGATTTAGGCATTCTTTACTTGGAAGGCCCAGGTTAAAATGTAAGTCCATTACCTGAAAGGAAAGCTAGACTTCTTTATAGGCATGTTCCTCATTGGTAATGGTCAATAACACTGCACATGGCAACTTTGGGGTATCTCTACAGGTTTTCTTCTTTGCAAAGTACCCCAATTCATGAGGTGGCTTGAGAGAATTATGTACAGAATTATGTCTATAAGTAGCAATATATTTGTGTTCATAACCCTTATGCATTTATAAAATCAAAGACAATTACAAATATAAACAAAATTATATAATCAATAACAGTCAAATGAAGAGTATAAATTTAACATGAAGAGAATGTTGTTTGGCTTAAAGTGATTCCTCAAATGCTTAATGTGTCATGTAATGAATGAATTTTCTCACGGCTGAATTTTCACTCAGCATTTTTGACACCATGAGTTGAGTGCATCACAAGTATTTTCACAGTCCACGGTTTATGCATGAGTTTGACTCTATTCTTTTAACAGTAGCCCTTAACATTTAGAATAGCACTGCCTGATTGGAACTCCATCATAAACATAAATTCAAGGTCTGAAATTCAGCACAGAAATCAATTAGCAATACTTGGGGTTAAGATGGTTGTCCAAATGATCCAGAATATGTTTATTTTTAAAAGTAATCATTGTGCTAAACACCTGAAATATTTAAATTCAAATAAAATTTAAAAAATTTCAAAATAGATCCATGCTTACCCAGGCCTTTGCAGGCTCCAATTTAAACTACATTGCTTTAGAGTAGTATTGTCTAATAGAAGTTTCTGAGATGGTGAAAATATTCCATTTCTGCACTGTCTGGTACAGTAGCCACTAACCACTTGTGACTCTAGAGTTACTTGAAAAATAGTTAATGCAACTGGAAAATTGAATATTCAATTTTATTTAATTTTGACTAATTTAAATTTAAATAGCCACATGTGGCTCGTGGCTACTGTAATGGCTAGCACAAGGGTATGTTTTCCCTAAACTCTCACCAAATTCTGGCATTCTGAAATATTGCTAAAACCAACTTGTGGCATAACAAATTACCCACACAATTTAGTAACTTAGAACAAGCATTCTTAGCTCACACGGTTTCCATGGGTCAGGAATTTGGGAGTAGTTTAGCTGGGTGGTTCTGGCCCAGGGTCTTTCATGAGGCTGCAGCCAGGATGTTTGCTGGGGCAGCAGTCATCCAAAGGCTTGACTGGGGCTAAAAGATTAACACTAATGTGGCTCACTCACATGGTTGTTGGCAGAAGACTTCAGTTCCTTGCTGGATGGTGGCAGGAGGCTTTATTTCCTTGCCAGGTGATCTTCATAGGGCTACTCAGTGTGGCCTCACACCATGACAGCTGGTTTCTTCTAGAGCGTGGATTCCAAGCCTCCTGAGTGTGCTATCCAAGAAAGGAAGTCAAAGTGCTTTTTATGATAGAGTCTTCAGATTCACACCCTGTCACTTTCTCTTTAATCTGTTTATTAGAAGTAAGTCACTACATCCAGCCCACTCTCAAGAGGAAGGAAATTAGGCTCTAATCCTTGAGGGTAAGAATATTAGAGAATTTGTGCACCTAATTTAAGTCCACCGTAGACATGTTAACTGATCTAAAGAAATGGAACTACCAAGTGGAAAAGCCTGCATTTGAACTTATTTCAGTCTTAGTTTGGACCTAAGGTTTTAATCACAGCTCTCCACTGCCTAGAACAAACGCATGAGGATCTCTTGAGAGCACATTTAGAAACCAAGTGCAATCTAAATGCAAGTATTTACCTTAAATTTTCTTGATTGTAAAAAGACATGCATTTAAAAAATTCATTTGTAAGTTTCCAAGTGTTATGTTATACTATAATTTATTCATTTAAAAATTTTCCTCTTTCCTAAGAAATTGGGTACATATTATGGTCAGAAGGAAGGTAATGCAACCCCCATGGTGTTTGGAGTTCTAGGATCTATTGCTAGAAAGTCCACTTAAACTGTTCCCTTCTAGGAAGCATCGGAGTGACAGCCATGCCAAACTCCTCTTTGACGCTCCCTTACATAATCCTATTTAAGCTGGGCACAGGCTCAGGGAAGTGTCATAATCACGGAAGTGTTGCCGCCCAACCGGGTTGTATTGGCTGCTGCATAGACAAGAGCCAATACACCGAGGCAGTCAGGGTTGCAAGGGAAAAGGGTTTAATTCTGCAGAGTGCTAAGCAAGGAGATGGGAGGAATTTCTCACATCCACCTCCCAGAGAATTTGGGAGACAGTGTTTTTAAAGATAGTTTGGTGGGCAAAGGATTAGGCAATCTTCTTGTGTTGAGTGGGTTCCTGGGTTGGGGTCCCAATGCCGGTTGAGTCAGTTTCTTGGTATGGGCAGCAGGTCTGGGTGGGTCAGCCAATCCACTGGAATGCGGGGCCTGGAAGATAACTCAGAAACTATCTTTAGGTTTTGAAAAGGTGATGTTATCTACAGAGAAAGTTAAGAATCTTTATGACCACCAGCTGTGCGACTCCAGAGTAGCAATTATAGAGAAGCAAATGGGGGACAGTGGCTGATTACTATCATTATTTTTAGTTAGGCTTTTTAGTTAGGCCTGTGCTTTCGCAAAGTTTAGACCCTTACCACAGTTCTCACCTTGCACCCCTTTATTAATTGTAAATGGCGGTTTTAGAAGCACAGTCAAGTGATGTTTCCAATCTTCCCCTGATTTCTCAAAGAACAAAAGAGGACCTGAGTACATAGTTGACAAGAATTCTTATTAAAACTCCCAGTCTTCTAGTCTCCAATGTCAAGAAATGCCCCAGAGTCTCTTCCTATTCTGACAAAAGAATGCTTTCCACCCTCTCTGCGGTTCCATGACCCACTTTCTCCCTCTCTCCGACTCCGCACACCACATGTGTGTTCACAGGAGCCTTCCTCTGGGCCTGGGGCCCTGAAGGAGCATATTAGCCATTTCCCCACCACTCTTGAAACGTTTGGCAGTAATGCCGTTGTCCCCTCTGCTTTCTCACTCGCAGACTCTCAGTCACAACAGCTTAAGGCACCAATGACCTCAAGAGTAGAGGAGACAGCAAAATAATCTACGATTCTACAACATTGGTAGTCAGGGAGAAGGGGGGGACCATGTATATGAAGATTTTCTCGGCCACTCTGGACACAGCTGACTGGGCCAGCAATTGTCATCTGACACAAAGGCAGCCATCCGCAGGTGGGACAGGGATTTGAGAAGTGGCTTGGCAGAAAAACTGCCCAGACTGTGAGATCCACAGGTGATGGTGATTGGGAAAGCCACTTACGCGCTTTCTTTCCGGAAATTTAACTATGAAACACTGAGCAAGCGAATAAGTAGGAAGAGCATATTCAGAGAGATGAAGACCCTTAAGCCAGTAAGGCTTGTGTAAGCATTAGACCTGAGTAAGAGAGAAGAAAAATAGGTTTAAAATAAAGTATAATTAACTGAGACCGTGTGCCTGCCTCTTGCTTGCAACAAAGGACGCTAAATGCCTACTACAAAGGATCAGGGTTGTGTTTTCTCTCTTTCAACAACTTTTATTTAGGATTTATTATTTATTTTTCCTTAAAGCTCAATACCAGCCCTCATGTAGGTGGTTACAGTAATAATGATGGCTAATATTTATTGGATGGTGACTCTCTATCAGTCACTGTTCTAACTGCCATGAATATAGTAAAATTTATTATACTTTCCATTTTATATGATGATATTAAGATATAGGCTATCAAAATAGCTTCCCCCAGGTTATATAGCTAGTAAGTAGAGAGGTGGCATCTTGTCCATTTGTGCTGCTACAACAAAATATCCTAAACCAGTTAATGTATAAACAATAGAAATTTCTTTCTCATAGTTACAGAAACTGGAAAGTTTAAGATCAAGGCACTGGCAGGTTTGGTGTCTGGTAAGTGTCTGGTCTCTGCTTCCAAGATGGCACCTTGTTGCTATGTCCTCTGAAGGAGATGAAGGCTGTGTCTTCACATGGCAGAAGGGCAAAAGGGAGTGAACGCTCGTTTCCTCCAGCCAAATTTATAACTTCACTAATTCCATTACAAGGAATTATAAGTCTCATGACTTATTTGGCTCCTAAAGACCCACCCCTCTCCTAATACCATTGCATTGGAGATTAAGTTTCAGCATGGATTTGGGAAGGGCACACACATCCAAACTATAGCAGGTGGGATTTGAACCCCCCCAGTCTGGCACGAAAGGCGGTGCTTTCTAACTGCTGTATTCTCCTGCTGCTCTAAATAAAGCAGTGCTCTGTTCACTATAGGATAATTTCCAAATATAGGGTTCCTACAATCTAGCCCACAACAATTTTTATCTAATTCTATTCCTTCAATTCTTATGAACCCCAGCTTCTCCTCTCACAGTCTCCCAAAACATGCAGCCTGCAGGCTCTGCACTGCCTCTCTCTGCACCTTTATTCCTCCTGAAACTGGAACCCTAACTGAATGAGTATGTGATCGGGGAAACTGGCACATAAAAAAGCAGCAGTCCTCCCAACCGCCACTTTTCATACATCCGAATTCCGAGGCTGTGGAATCCAACTTAGACGAACAATGTGATCTTTCAGACTGCTTTATAAGTGTTTACTTAGGCTCTCAGCTGAAGAACAAGAAAAATGAAATGCAGTGCCAAGCTGTATGAACATGGCCAGACTCTTGGATAATTTATTTTTTTATGACAGAATCCATTTTCTGGTGCTGGCATGATTACATGGGAAGACATTTGTCCACTGAGAGTACATTTGTGTCTTTTGCATGGGCTAACTCAGTGATAGCATTTAATTTGTGCCGTATTATTCACTTATTAGACCCAAAGACAGTACATGCTCAGAATTACTAAGTTTATTGAAATGTTATTACACGAATCCGTCTTGAGAGGCAAAAGGAACATCCGTGCTTAGCTGGAGATTGTCTCATTATCTTCAAAGTGCAGATACCATTGAGCTGATTAGTTTCTCGGATAAATTTAGGTTTGGAGAGGTATGAATAGGTGCCCTGTCAGAAATGTTGTGTTGCAGTATTGTTTATTGTTTAAGGCTGCTGCTGAAAACTGAAATACATACAGAGTGAAACTGGGTGGCTGTATGTTAATAGGGGATAGCAAACTCAGAGAATGCTTCCCAGAAAGGGGCTGTAGTTTATCAGGTCTAGCCGATTGCTGTAACTGTGGAATGCAGCCCAGTGTTAATAGATATTCTGGCTTTTAAGAAAAATGGGATTTCTGGATGTGGATATGAAATACCTTGATGTTTAAGTGTTGGTAAGTATGATAGGCAGAATTCTAAGAATGACTCATAATGGCACTCTTCCTTGTATAATGGCCTCTCCTTTGAATGTGAGTGGAATCTGTTAATATGATGACATATTACTCCCAGGACAAAGGGTGATTATCTAGGTGGGTTTAATCTAATCACGTGGTATCAGAAGGGGAAAGCAGAAGAAGGATACCACAGAGGAAGGTACTAAATTCTGCCAACAACCTGAGTAAGCGTGGAAGTGAATGCTTCCTGAGAGCTTTCAAATAAGAGCTCCCCCCAGCCTACATTTTTATTTTGATCTTATGAGACACCGATTAGAAAACCCACAGCAACCCACCCTGACTAATGACTTACAGAATTGTGAGCCAGTAATTGTGTGTTCTTTTAGGTTGGTAAGAATGCGGCAATCTGTTACTCAGCAATAGAAAACTAATGCAGTAAGCAATTAAAATTATTTAAAAATCTTTAGTAGGAAAATTAGCACACATTGGTCAATGAAGCATTAGTTTACCATCTCTGGTATAATCAAGGTGAGGTGGGAGAGTTTCTGAGCATTTTTCCATCTTCTCATGTAACCAACCCTATCATGTGCTTCTAATGATCATCACTTAAAGTCAGTCTTAAATAAATTTGGATTGAATTTCTTTAGTTAAATGAATAAGTTTTGATTGAAATGCAAATAAAATTATTTACAAAGGGATGATGGTTGAAAATATAAGACAATGAAAGGAATAAGAGCACTAATAGAGATAGTTTATTAGCTTTGTGGATATTTTCTGCAATTAGTAATTTGTAGTAATTTAGATAAATCAAGATAAAGGAAATTTCCTTAATCATTTTTTCCTAAAAATTGAGGATAATTGTTTCTTTGTAGCTAATATTGTATGCCTCCACAAATCTGCTTCACTTATTCTTGGCTGAGGATGAATCTTTAAAATAGACGGCAAGTATTTGCATTCCCAAAGGTTCCCAACTTGAATGACATGTAGTGAATGTAATACAGAAATTTCATAAGATACTGTTTCCCTTTTGATAAACAAATTTTGAAAGATTATACCTAGGGACTCTGGAAATAAATTTATTCTCATTTCCTAGCCCCAATAGTAATATTCTTTGGCCAAAGTGGTTCTTAAGTAGCAAAAACAATTAGTCCATAAGTACTTTCTCTTCAAGCCCTCACAAGACTCTCTTTACATATGCAACATCACTAGTTGAACATCTATTATGCACAAGTCACTGTGTTATTAAGAGAATGCTAAAAACAAAAACTACCAAAAAGATATGATGGCTAGCAAGCTTCAAATAGCTTTCTATCTCTTTCTCTTTTTTAATCTTTCTGTTATAATTAAGAAGTGGGTATGCATGGGCTCTATTGATGCTACTGAGATGTCCTAGCTCACTCCCCTACCCACCACACACACACACACACACACACACACACACACGCACACACACCCCAATGTGAAGACAAAAAACAATTGAACCCACTCAGTTGCAGGTGGAGAAGCTGGGGAATGGCAAGCTCTCCATCTCCTCCTCCTGCTGGCAGAAACCTGCCCAGAGATGCTTACTGCACAGAAGCTGGAAGGCTGGATCAGAGCTGACGCAGATTTAGGAGGTCATTCTGTGCTCCGTGGCAGATACATGTGACCAGCTGCATGTCTTACCATTCACATAACTCATTCCTCTTGCTCTGGGGAGATTAAAATAAGGGTTAGGGCTTTTCAGAGCAGACTAGTTCCCTGGAGGAAATCTGGGGGAATACTCTGGCTAATAGTCTTTACATGAGATTTTTACAAATGCAACATGGTCAAACCCTGGGCCCCCTCACCTTCACCCCCCCTTTCCAGAATTCTAGACCCTGTTATTTGTATAAGCCCCTTGCTTTGAGGGTGGAGATGGACAGAGACTCCTGTGGCTCTTTCCTGGTGAAATTTCTATTCCCTGTGGCCCAAGGCCAAAATATTTCCCTTTCATTAGCACTTATTATGTGTTTAAAAATCAACCACTTATTTATTCAATGGAGTTATAAAATAATACATATTTAATAAATTAAGCAAATGTTTTATCTTTAGAGGTCACAGATAATTATTAAAGTCTGTTTGGAAATGCCAAAGCTTATGTGAAAATATAACTAATCCTGTTTTTTATTGGAATTTTCCTATTAATTTCCCATACATATTAAATAAGGTATGCATTTAACTAACCTGTTGGCCTTTGATTGCACAGTAGTATTTACTCTGGGATTCCAGACACTTTTTCTTCAGTTTACACCCCATGTTCTGTATGAAGAGTGATAGAAAGCTATTTAATAGATATTTTTGTATACCTTCTAAAAATTGATTACACTACTTTGTAGATGTAGCTCTTACAGTATTATTAATACATTATGACATGCTAGAAGTTACAATTATTTGACCATAGTTTTTTTGTGTGTTTGTTTTCAAATTAACACTTGGGTGATTTCTAAAAAAAAAAAAAAAGTAATGATATAGAATTGCTCACAGCATTTTTTTGTGGTTATTTTCAAACTCTTATTTTATTCTTGCCTTACTGATATTGTTGAGATCTGCAACTTGACCTTTCTTTGAAATTAATGGTCATGCAGCAACTACAGCTTTGATTCTAGCAGTATCAATATTTGCTTGGCTGGAGAAATGTTTTCATCTGTTTGCACATGATCTATTTTCTAGTTCTCTTGAGGTCTTGCATCTCTTTTGCAGTTCATTCTGTGAGAAGGAAATTTCCAGAACAGACTGCAAATCCATGGTGTCCTGCAGGAGGAATGCGGGAGTCCGATCTCATGTAGTCAGTACACCAGCTGGTTACCCAAAAACTTTCCTCCACTGTTGTTTTATGCTAATGGCATATCGACATTTTATTTTCAGGTCTACAATTAACATAATGTTAGTACCAATTATAATTTTGTTTGATAGGATAATTTATTTTACTTAAATCCTAATGCAGTTGTGTATTCGGCATATTAATAATTTCAAATTTCCCAGTGCACCCCTGGTATAACAGACATCTTTTTCTCAGGCTACTTAATAAAACTTTCAGTTAATGCTGAAAAAACGCAAACAGCTAAAGGGCTCACCATAGAAAAAAAGGCTAATTAGTAGGTTGCAGTCACAGAGGGACTACTTACAGCATGTTCTCTACAGTTAGCCCTGTGGCTTCTACGGATGAATGAATTTCTAGTAGCAGATATTAAGAAAACATATATAGTTAAGGAAATATGGTGTTTCTAATCTTGAATAAAAATAACCACTAAATTTTAATATATAAGAAAAAGAACTTTAATATATAAGAAAAAGCATTACATTTCAAAGTACCTTTACAGGGTTTGGGATTTTTGGGAAGTCAGGTTAGCAATTAGAATGTTGTTTAGGGACAAAGGCAGGGATAGCCCTAAGGAATATTTTTTCCAGGTCAGGAAATTACTGCTTTCATCTGTTTCTTCTCTGTCATATTTAGTCTACATGTCCATTTTTAGTATGTTTGTAGATTTTTCTCTCTTATTCTGCTATCTCCAATCTCTTAAAACATTCTCTGCTTATATTTATATATGATAATATTACTGATAGTTCTGCAGTGAAATTCTGGTCTTACTCTGGGAGTCATTCAACTGTTTCAAATGCCTTTACGTGGTTAAGTTTTATGCTGGTCTTTTTTTATTCTAGAGAAAAGGATTATTTCCTATCACACAAAAAGCACTTTGAGGAGGGTCTTTTTTTAAATCTGAATGTAGAAAGAGTGGGTGCTATGGACCACTTTTTGTGTCGCCACAAAATGCCTATGTTGAAATTCTAACCTCACAATGTAAGGGTATTAGTAAGTGGGACCTTTGCTGGTTATTAGGTCATGAGGGCAGAACCCACATGAATGGGATTAGTGCTCTCATAACAGAGATCCCTTTGAGCCCCCTCACGCCTTCAGTCATGTGACGATGCAGCTAGAAGACAGCCATCTATGAGGAAGCACGTGCTCACCAGACGCTGAATCTGCCAGCACCTTGATGTTGGACTTCCCAGCCTCCAGAACTGTAAGAAATAAATTCATGTTGCTTATAACCCGCCCAATTTACAATATTTTGTTATAGCAGCCCAAATAGACTAAGACAGTAGGAAACCTTTGTCCTGGGATTACAGAGTAACAATGTGTGTGTGTGTGTGTATAAAATTCTTATATATGTAGTTAATTTTATATACATGATTTTGAACTGTTCTAGAGATCTAGAGAAGGGGTGGACATGTTTATTAAGGATTCCATGCTTTTTCACCCATTAGTTGAAGGAGAAATATTAGAAAATACAGACAAGGGTGAGCTTTTACCAAAGCTTGTGAATAAAGGGTAACAAAGTCACTGAAATAGTTACAATGAACTATTGCAAGCCAGCACTGGGTGTGAGGGAAAACTGGATGTGAAAGTATAGGTCTCTGAATCAAGTAAGTTGAAAAAGTTTGAATCCAAAGCCCGAGGTTGGCCTTTGCACCTGGGAAGAGGCTCCACATGTTCTCTGAGAAAGCAGTTTACCAAGTGTGGCTAGAGCTGTGCTATTTAGTAGCAGCCACCAGACACATGTGGCTAATGAGCACTTAATGGCTATAGCAGTTTAGGAACTCAAATTTTAGCTTTATTTGGCAGTGATTACCTAAAGTTTAAATTTAAAACTGATACTTAGTTTATTTTAAGTATGTTTGGAACAACTTAGACATGTCAGTCTACTTCTTAAACTGTAAAATTTTTAAGATTCTAAATACAGATCAAGTTGTTCTGATGAAAATTTAATATATGAATTGAGATGGGCTATAAACATAAAATACATACTGGATTTTGAAAACTTAGTACCAAAAAAAGAAAATGAGAAAAAAATGCAAAATATGTAAAAGATCTTATTTAAAAGTATTTTAGCTTGATCATATGTTGAAATGCTAATATTTTTGATATGTTGTGATAATACAATACATTATTATAATGTTTCACCTGTGGCTACTAGAAAATTTAAAATTGCATAGGTAGCTCTACTGGAAGTGCTGCTCTCAAGTACATAAAGCCTCTTAAGTGAGTACAGTCAAGGGGAATTTCCTTCCTTTGAGAAACACTAATATTGGAAAAGACTTTCCTCTAGCGTCTACATAGTGGCCAAATGGGAAGATTTATCTCCAACCACCATCAGCCAGACTCTTGCGCTTAATAGTGCTGGCTTTCAGCCTCAGAAGTTCAACCAAAACTGGGCTGTGGGCAGCATTGCTCCATCACCGTGTGAGTCTCTAGCCCCACGAGTAAGGGGCTGAAGATGTGCATCCTCCCACACAAGTCCCACATCCTGCAGCAAGCCAGAGAAGGGTTGAACCAGGGAATGCAAATAGCTTACTGGGAAAGTCATTTGTCCAGGAACTAGGCAGCTCACCCTCAAAGAGCTGCCAATGTTAGGCAAATGATCACTCCACCACATTCCATGTGTCTGTGGGGAGTCTGGTCCAGCTTCTACGCTTTGAACACCACCATGTAAACCAGCTTATACTCAGCTGCATCTGCTCAGCAAATCAAGTCAGGACCAAACTAGATGGAATACAACTGTACTCAAATGTTCTTGGATAGGCTATGACTAGAGATATCTAGACTTTCTACTATCCCCTGGGAATATCTTATAGTTACACATTATTTGTATCACAAACAATGTATAGAACCACCCCAGCTACATTGGGTGAATTTTATTATCTGTAACCATCTTAGGGTATAAAATCTACAAGAATACAGATAATGCATTAGTTGATTCTTCTGGGAGCCATCACAAAACAAGACTAGGATAAAGATTTTCTGACTCTTAATTCAATGTTTTCCCCATTATGTTACATTTCTTTATAAATGTTACATTAAATGTGCATAAATATATTAGGAAAATTGGTAAATAAAATCTAAATGAACTATAAAGATCTCCACCCTGTCCCTCAAGTTCTATTCTCAGTCTTCTGTACTTGGTCAAGATCTCTCTTGTGGGGAATCATCCCAAAGTGAAATTCACATCTTCACTTCTTGTTTCTATGCTAAGGATTCCTATTTTGATCTTTCCAGCCACCACCTGTCTTCTAGGCTCTAGCATTACATTTCCAACTGCTTGGTGTATTTTCTTTGTTCCCAAAAAAACTCCACACATTTAAATTGCACTATATATAACTAATGCATCTTTAAAAGACTTGAAAAGCAGAAAAAAAAACTTGATAGAAAGTATGGAGCATATTACATCTAAAGAGGAAAAAATATCCCAAGCATGAGGCAGTAAACTGTCTTTACCAAGTAACACTAGTCCTCTTCTGGTTCTCTGCTCTTCTCTGGTCACCAATTAACTTAGCATTTTAACTACTAAGCTGGCATCTCAGGAAGCTCCACACCTGTAAGAGTGGTTCTTATCACATTTAATGCATTTGTTTAACATATGCTAAAGTTTAGTTGCTGTCTCCATGTTCAAAAATATTTTTATTCAATATATATTTATTGAGAATACACTATATACTGGACCCTGAAATTGCAAGACACACACACACACACACACACACACACACTTCTACAAAAGAAAATAACACGGTTATTTTCTTGATTCTTGACCTATTCTGAGGGATGAAAATGTGTCTAAGAAAATGGCATTTGAGAATGTGTAAAGGCCTTGGGTTAAAAGAAAGCACAATACTATAAAAGACGTATTGTGCCAACCTGGTATGGGACAAAATGTTATTTATTGCTTAGTGTAATTTGTATTCTCCGTCTTTCAATAAATTAGAATAATACATTTAGCAATTTTCAATAATTGCTTATTTATGGCATTAATATTTGTCCTGGGGAACCAGTCACTTACTCATTTGCCTGACAGTCAAAATGCTGGGTATCATTAAATATTCTTTTCTGTTTTTTCTAATTTACCTTTTCTATAAATATCTCTACTAGAGAAGTAACCTGTAAATTGGCTTCCTAGAGGTTTTCACCATGAAGCAAGAGTATAATCAAACTTTGACACATGCTCATAGCTACATTGTTGTTACTGTTTCAACAATTACTTGTAGGTTCTGCAATTAGGCCAATGCCACAGAGCAGCAGCAGACCCCAACCTTTTTGGCACCAGGGACCAGTTTCATGGGGGAAAATTTTTCCATGGTGTTGGGGTGGGGGGGTGGGGGGTGGAGAATTGCTTCAGGATGATTCAAGTGCATTACATTTATTGTGCAGCATTAGATTCTCATAAGGAACATGCACCCTAGATCCCTTGCATGCACAGTTTATAGTAGAGTTTGCGCTCCTATGAGAAAGTAATTACTCCAATGATCTGACAGGAGGCGGAGCTTATGCAGTGATTCGAGTGATGGGGAGCGGCTATAAATACAGATGAAGCTTCGCTCCCCAGCCACTCACCTCCTGCTGTGCTTCCAGGTTCTTAACAGGCCATGGATTGGTACAGGTCCATGGCCCAGGTGTTGGGGACCACAGCCATAGAGAACAGAACCAAAATGGAGGCAATGGACATGGTGAAAAAAGGAAGCTGAAGGATAAGCAAGACCCCGTTTAAGCAAGGAATTGTAGTCCTTGGGAATCTGAGTCTTATTTTAGAAAAGCAAAATACAAAAGAAATGAGGGAGATGGTCACATTTGCATTTTGTAAAGATTAGTCTTTCTACAGCTACACTAATGCAAATAGAAACATCAAGCAAGCTACACATACAGCAATGTATTTAATTTTAAATTTTCTAGTAGTCACATTAAAAAGGTGAAAAGTATAAGACCTCAAAAGCACAGACAACAACAACTATTATGTACCCATAATAATTTAAAAAATAAAGCACAGATGACAAAAGCAAAAACAAACAAATGGGATTATATCAAACTAAAAACCTGCACAGCAAAGGAAATAATCAACAGAGTGAAGAGAGAACCTACAGAATGGGAAAAATATTTGCAAACGACTCATCCGACAGGGAGTTGATATCCAGAATATACAGGTAACTGACATATCTCAACAGAAAAAAAATTCTGATCAAAAAATGGGCAAATGATTTGAACAGACATTTTTCAAAAGACAATATACAAATGACCAATGTGAAATACATGAAAAAACATTCAACATCACTAATCCTCACTCAAGGAAATAGAAATCAAAACCACAATGTGGTATCATTTCACATTAATTAGGATAGCTATGATCAAAAAGACAAAAAAATTACAAATGCTGGCAAGGATGTAGAGAAAAGGGAACTCTTATATACCGTTGGTGGGAATGCAAACTGGTACAGCCACTGTAGATAAACAGTATGCAGGTCCCTCAAAAAGCTACAAATAGAACTACTATATGATCTAGCAATCCCATTACTGGGAATTTATTGAAAGGATAGGAAATAATTATACTGGAGAAACATCTGCACCTCTTGTTTATTGTAGCACTATTCACAATAGCCAAGATGTAGAATCAATACACGTGTCCAACACCTGGCTTGTCCAATGAATGGATAAAGAAAATGTGGTATTTATACAGCATGAAAAACTATTAAGCCATAAAAAAGAATGAAATCCTGTCATTCACTGCAACATGAGTGAAACTGGAGACATTAAGTTAAATGAGCCAGGCACAGAAAGTGATATACCGCATATTCTCATGTGGAAGCTAAAAAAGCTGATCTTACAGAAGTAAAAAGTAGGACAGTGAATACTAGAGACTGGGAAGAGAGAAGTAGAGAGAGAATTGTTAAAGGATACAAAATTACAGCTACATAAAAGGAATATGTTCTAGTGTTCCATACCACTGTAGGATGACTATAGTTAACAGTAATAAATTACATAATTTCAAATAGCTAGAAGGAAGATATTGAGCATTTCCAACAAAAAGAAATGATAAATGTTTGAGGTGATAGATACGCTAATTACCTTAATCTGATCACAATACAATATATGCATCAAAACATCGCCATGTTCCCTATGAAGGTACAATTATTATTTGTTAATTTTGAAAAATGAGAAAAAAAGAAATGAAGACCAAGCAAAAAAGTAAAACTACTGTTCTTCAAAAGAAATAGTTAAGAATATGAAAAGGCAAGTCATAGACTGGGAGAAAATATTCAAATGACCAAGAAGAATATTAAAATATGTCTACCATCATTAGTAGTAAGGGAAATACATATTTAAACCACACAATGATACCATTCCATATCCATTATAATTGCTAAAATTGAAAAGGCAACAGTCCAGAAAGTGTTGGTGCAGATGAGAACTGGAACTCTCACATGTTGTTGGTGGGAACGTAAAATAGTACCATAACTTTGGAAAATAGTTTGGCTGTGTCATATAATGTTAAACATACATTTACATTATGACCCAGCAATCTTATTTTGAGGTCAAGAGAATTAAAAACATATGTCTTCACAAAACCTGTACATGCACTCTTATAGTAACTTTATATTCATAATCACCAAAAGGTGGAAATAACCCTAATGTTCACCAACTGGCAGATGAATAAAACAAATTCCTATATACTCAAATTCTTCTCAGTAATAAAAAGAAAATATTTACTGATACACACAACATGAAGCCCTAAAACCTTTTGAGTGAAAGAAACCTTACATGAGAGAACACACTATATGATTCCATTTATATAAAATTTGAGAATAGGCAAAATTACAGTGATGGAAAGCAAATAAATATTTCCATGGGGTCGAGGGTGGCAGGGGTTAACTAGAATAGACAGGAATAGTAATGTTCTCTATCTTGAATGGGGTAATAATTATCACATGATGTTTGTCCAAACTCATTGAGCTTAAAATATTTATTGGATATAAATTGTAGCTCAATAAATTTGATTTTAAAGGTAAAAATAGTAAAAGAATCAGATAAATTAATAAAAAATTATAGTTAATATAACTCAGTATATTGAAAATATTATCATTTTCACAAGTAATCAATGTAAAAAAATACTCACTCTGTTGTTTATCAACTTTGACTTTACTATGCCATCCTGGAATATTAAGGTCAAGCGTTAAAAATTCCAATAATAAAGAAAACTGTATTTAATATATATATTTTTTACAATTTCATGGAAAACAACTTGAGAACCTTTATTTTCCCCTAATAAGATTCTAGTTTAGAATTTTCTATGTTTACTATCTATGAATATGATTTCTTACTGGTGAATGCCTGGATAGCGGCGAGATAATGTATACTTCATGTGGAGAAGAGGTCTTCTAATGATTACTTATCCAAATCAATTCCACTCAATTAAAAATATTGAATTCAGCAATGGAATATTTTATCTATTAATTGGTGTCCCTCCTAAAAAAGCAAAACAAAATAAAAGCGCTACTGAAGCTTCTTTTTAAACATCTTCACTAATCAAGGACAGAACTAGACATTTTTTAAGATGACCTAGTTTTTATAAAAATAATGTTATTTTTTTAACATGAAAGTCCAAAGCCTGAAATAAAGGAGCTTGAATTTCTCCAAATTCAAACATTATTCACTGATATCATTGATTCTATTAGCATCTGAAATCATATCCTGTAGCACCTGCTCAGTGAACTATTCAGTGGGCTTTTCACTGGCCATCCTCGTAGTAGAGAACGTAGGTATCTGTCAAAGTAAGAAGTGAAGGGGACAGAGATTCTATTCTACTGATTATTAAGTCCTTTGGGACCATGGCCTGTGTCTCAATTCCTCTGATTCCTAAGAAAGTTGGCTGGCCCATAATAGGTACTTACAAAGTTTTGTTTTAATAAAGGACAACACATATAACATTTAAGGTGTGGCATATACTTACGAGTGCTCTATGTATTTTAAAATATTCACTCTTCAAAATGATATTATGAGTAGATACTATAATTATCCCATTACACAGATGAATAAATTGAATCCTGAGAATATTTTATACTATTAATGTTATTCATTTATTTTAATGGCAGTGTTAATATAGCAGCTAATACTTACTGATAATTTCCTGAATGGTAGGTATTATTCTAAGTGCTTTACAGATCTAAACTCAATCCTCCCAGCAGCCCTGTGAGGTAGTACTATTGCTAGCCCCATTTTATAAATGAGGAAAATGAGTTAAAAGATACATTCCTTAAAAAAAAAAAAAAATTTAAAATAGGTTAAATTTCTCTACATATTATTCTCAAGAATGAAAATAGAATAATAAATATTTCATAGTTATTATTTTGCTATATAATAATGGTTGTTACAGCAACTATAATGTCTGGAGGACTAGGCACTATTCAAGACATTTACATGTAATAACCCATCTGATCTTCACAGTAATCTGTGAGAGGTAGATACTATTATTATCATCACTTTATGGGTGAGGAAAATGAAGCACACAGAGTTTGAGTAAATTGGCCAAGGTCACACAGAGAAGAATGACAGCATTGGGATTAATTCTTATGCAGCCTGATATTGCATTTAGCAGAACTGTATTTAAGTTTTGGATTAATTCAATATTTATTTGAATAAAATGAATTGTGGAAATTTCCTGTATCTCCCAAACTGAGTGAAGGAACAAATGTCCTGATTGTAATTCACTATGGATGATTGACCCATTTTAACTAATACTTTTTCTTTTTTTGCTCTACAACTATCCCAAATTGAAAGTTTTCCTGCTTTTAGAATTAAAACCCTACTTATACCATCCAAATATACACTCCAATTACTGAAGTTAAAGAGAAGCCCATGATACTTTGAAAGAAATTATAATTTTAAAAGGAGTTCCTTTTTCTTTTTGTAATCTTCTGTTAAAAAAAACCAAAAACCTACCACCCAAAGAATTATTTTTCTTTAATTTTTAGAGCTAAAAGGTCAAAAGAGTATTTAGTGAAATAAAAACAAAGAAGCATTTAATGAATTGGTCTAACTCAGTGTATATCAACATTTTATTTTATGTTAATTCTTATTTATCATCAGGCGTTTAGGAAGACTATTCAAGTTTTTCTAAAAATGTCCACTGAATGAATAACTTTCATTTTGAAAGATAAACCTATTGCCTTTATTTACTTAGAAGCTTTCAGGCCTTTTCTATGATGTATATAAAATATAAATTACCACACATCCCTATTGATGGTATATTAATAGCACAAGCAATATTTTAAAGCTTGACACTTCTTGGTGCATTATGATTCAATTTTTTCCATACATAGACACCACACTTTGTTGTCAATAAATAATTCCACTTTAATGGCAAAGTAATAATTTAGACAGATACAGGGTGCACATTTGCAAAAAAATATATGCAAGCTGGTTTACAAGCTAGAGGAACAATAAACCAATAGAAAATACATCATCCAGTTAAGTCCATTGACACCAAGTACTTATTGTTGGGGCTTTACAAAGACTACAAAAACTTTTCAGATGATTTATTTCACTGTTTCTGCCTATTTACATGATATGTTACATCAAAAATGTACAAAATATAAAATGTATACAGACAAATGTTTCACAAACTAGTTTAAGTTGTAAACTAGGTGGACCTACTGGGATGTATTGCAGGAAATTCTGTTTATGCTCATGTTTGGACTGCGTTTCTCAAAATGGCAGGGAAAGATTAGCAATTTTCTTAGATCACATATTATACAAGGGCAACTAGTCACTCATCCAGCTACATATATTGATGTTTCACAACAGATTTGATCCATGTTTGAGGCTTCAAAGTCAGGGTGACAATTCTATGTGCATAAATTCAGTTCGGATTTCCCTTAGGGCAATAGCACCGTGTAAGGACCTATACACTTAGTGACACTCTGAAAACTGCACAGATGTCTTGTGTTGTTGTTGTTGTTGTTGTTGTTTTATAGCAACTGACCCATGAGTGGTCACAGAGAGTAGCACCAATTACACGTCCTAAAAGTAACACATTTTCACATGCATAGAACAAGTCTACACCATGGCCTAGCCCTTGGGTTTTATAAACTTAAAACCTGTCCTCCGTGTGTGGTGGTAACTTCTCCAATGACTCTGATCAGTTTTCATACACTCTCTTTAAAGCCTGCCAGGACAGATGTACTTTCAGACAGTTTTACTTATCCAAAAATATATTGGCTTCATGTACAGTTTTGAAGCATGCTCACTCTAGCACTGATGGCTCCTGCATAGTCATAACAACTGTAAATACAGGACAAACACACCAGATAATAACAGCTTTGAGGGTTTGCATTCTGTATTTGTTTGCAACGTACAGGAAATCTCAGCAAGTGAAACACCTCTTAACACCAACAGGATAAAATACAATTTTGTTTGCGTGTGTTTTGACTTGTGCAAGTTTTAAAAATTATTATTTACAATACCTACCCAGTAGACTGTGCAAATCTAACCTTCTTTTACAGTATAAACGCTTCCTCTTCCACAGTGACTTTACTGCTTCAGTGTTCTTTAATGCTGAATTTCTCATGTACAACAATAGCAATCAAAACAACATGCGTCAAAACGAATTTGAAAAAATAAAAAAAAAGAATAGGGAAGGAAAGCCGAATAGTTGTGCTCATGCTGCATCTAGTGCTTCCAGCTCTGCTGGATAAAAATTCAAAATCTCCCGCCTTCTGAAACTCTTTTACTTCGAACTGGATAGAATTTCGCCACATGTCTCAGCTTTTAAGTGACGGTCAAAGAGGGTTTCTGGGTTACTGGAATATTTTGGAGGATAGGCCAAAGCAATCTATTCACAAGGTAAAAATATTGATCTTTCTCCTATCCATTTCTTCAAAAAAAAAAAAAAAAAAGAGAAAGATATATAGAGATGAGGCTACTGTTAACTGGTGTTGCTTGGTTGTAAATGAAAAGACAGTGGAAATTACCAATGGTTTAGGATTTAAACCAACTGTTAAACTGTTGTAGAAATCTGTTTTAAGGCAGTGAGACAGCACCATAGGAAATGTTCCTTCTTTCACTGAAAAGGCTCAAACAGATAAAGCCCTAAAAAAGCCTTTTGTCAGTGTTGACTAATAATTGGTATAAAACTCTTGTTAAGGGAGTGGGCAGGTGGTTTAAAAAGACCACTGTGATAAAAACAATCTTATAAAACCTGTGACTCATATACTAAAAAGTTGGTGGAGCACATCATGAGAACATGGCAGTCAGAATTAAATTGGCACTTCTCCAGCTCGCCACAGTAGTGTTTTTCTGGTGGTTGCACAATTCCATTTGTGCTTATGGAGGACTGGCCTCTTGGATTCATTTTGGAATGGGGTGAGCACACAACACAAACACTACTGGAGCCCTGTGCCCAGCACCATGTGGCACAAAGGAGGTTGGACAAGTTAGAAGAATGGATCCTACCTGGGGAGAACAAACAACCCCGCAGAGGAAACAAAAGGAAGGGACAAAAAAAGGTCTGCATTGTAAACTTTTAAAGAGGAAAAAAAGAAAGTCCAGTTTGGCTAACCCATGTGCAATCTATTCAGTTGCCCTGTCATTAGGGTCGTTTCCAGTTGAGTAATGGAGCTTTCTATCACTCCATGAATATAAAAATGCTTAGAAATAAAATAAAGTTAAGCTTCCACTTCAATTTAGCATCTTGGCGGTTCAGACTTAATTCTGCTGCCTCCTTGGAGACCACGACTCTGGGTCAGGGCCCTTGACAGGGTGCTTTTATACTGGCAGTGGTTTAGTGAAAATACCTTTCTTTTCAAACATTTTTTAAAAGCATAGTCCTTCCCCCTAACTTTTTTCACCCTTTAGAGGGTAGATTCAAGAGACGAATCCAAAATGTCTTCATGGTGGCTGGTGCTTTCGCTGTCGCAGCTTTGTGTGCCCGAGTAATTGGCTGCTTCTTGGAGTTTCATTAGCATATTCATCTGAAGAAAGAAAACAGAGACACTGATGTAGGCAATGATGCATTGAGTAAGCCAGCCCCATAAAAAGCAAGGACCTGAGCCACATTGAAGAACCATCTCATCCCATCCTAGCGAAATGGGAAAATAATTTTAGATTTTTCACTCATTGCCTCTGGCTCCTACGCTATTTCCCTCAAATATGACTATAACACCAAGCCATAAGGACAAAACAGGGCTTGTAGATAACTCTTTTATTTGGGGTTGTGAATGAATACTGCTCCAGCAGGGAGACTGGAAAGGAAACTATATCACAGCTGGACATCTGGGTTCATTGCTGGAGAGTACGCCAGGCTTCCCAGCTTCTTGGCTGGGAGAAGCAGAAAGCACTGAATGGCAACTGAAAGTCGTGAATGTTCATGCACACAGAGGCGCACACGCAGGCACACGCACACAGTCCCTCGAGAGAAGGAGGGGATGGAGTGGAATGAAGCCAGCTGCTGCACACAAGCACACCATCTGCTGTTTAGGAGCTGACCTCGAGAGGAGGTGACTGAATGAAGCGGACCATGAGCATCTGAAGAGGGAGAAGGAAAGAATCACTGTCAAGTTCTGTTGTTGAATTTCTGGCTAAAATATGATTGATCTATCACTGAAAACAAAAACCACCTTCTGGAACAATAGCGGCTGTCTCAATTTCCCAGGCTTATAGGAGAATGGTAGAGTTTGTTCTAGTAAGACGGGCATATGTGTGAAAGCGCCTGGGGAGAAAGGCAGCTAGCATTTCTATGTATTATAAAATAAAAAGCAGCAAATTGCTTGGAGTTTGATAGATCTAGAGTTCCACTGTTAGAGATCGAAGTTGAAAGAAAAAAGATTGTTTGAAAGCAAACTGTGGATAAACGGTTTAACGATTTTAGAAAGCACAGAAAAACTGATGCATTATCTTCTTGAGGGTAGTGGACTTGTTTTTCTCATCAAGGTTTTCTATAAGTTGTAATAATTTTTATATTGCCTAATGCATACTAATTTTATTATTTGATGAAGTAATCAAAGTTGATCTTTTATTTTCCAACTTAGAGTAATAGAAAAGAGAAATCTAAAAAAAGATTTCCTAGTTGTATGTTATGCTATCATGTTTGTGCACTCAGTGTAAAATGAGTGTTCAATCAATGCTTGTAAAATAAATGATAAACTGGAAATCAGCAACTTCAGCAAGAATGTTTTTCTGATAGGCTACACATAGAGTATACTTTGAAGTTATTTTAATAGTCTTCAGCATAATATTTTTAACCAATTTTCAGTCTAACTCTCTGAATGTACAGCTACATTAGTATATAAAATAAAAGTACTTGGTAATAACCTCTCAAACCCAGTAAGCCAAAAAGCTAAATGTCTCCATCAACAGTTTCTTTCTCTCCCTTCTCTGTCTCTTCTCTCTCCCTCTTTTTTCTCTCTCCATGTCTCTCTCTCTCCCAAACACACCCCTACTTTCACGTATATTCATATTCCCTCCCTCCTTTGTTTTGTCAATAATCCATCCCCATTAGTAGCTGGCTATATGTTCAATTATTTGGGTGAAGCTGATTTATATGACAGAACTGTGTTTTTTGAGCACCCTCCTGATTTACAAAGAGTAGAAACAGTTAATGATGTCTGTTTTAGGCCGGGCACGGTGGCTCACGGCTGTAATCCTAGCACTCTGGGAGGCCGAGGCGGGTGGATCGCTCAAGATCAGGAGTTCGAGACCAGCCTGAGCAAGAGCGAGACCCCGTCTCTACTAAAAACAGAAAGAAATTATCTGGCCAACTAAAATATATATATAGAAAAAATTAGCCAGGCATGGTGGCACATGCCTGTAGTCCCAGCTACTTGGGAGGCTGAGGCAGGAGGATCACTTAAGCCCGGGAGTGTGAGGTTGCTGTGAGCTAGGCTGACGCCACGGCACTCACTCTAGCCCGGGCAACAAAGCGAGACTCTGTCTCAAAAAAAAAAAAAAAAAATGATGTCTGTTTTAAAAGACATGATTGTATCTCAGTCACAAGTGTTTGAAAATACTTGAATGCTGAATGTTGTAAAAGTTTTATTGTATAATAATAGTATTATTAAAGTCTTAAGTTTTGAACATGGTGCCATATAGTAAATATGTTCTATTAGAATAAGTTACAAATCTCAGATTCATAATAAATATGTACAATAGGATTTACTTTGCCTTCTCATAGTGTTACTTTGTGAATTCAAATCAAATGAGATTACAGAGGGATGTAAGGTTATGTATGATTCAATTGTCATTATGATAGATCATCATCCTCTACAAAAGTATTTCTCTCCTCTGATCTTCCCTGTTTCTTCCCTATTCCCATAGCTATGACTTGGATATAGTTTGTCCCTGCCAAAATTCATGTTGAAATTTGATCTCCGCTGTGGCAGTGTTGGGAGATGGGGCCTACTAGAAGGTATTTGGGTCATGGTGGTAGATTCCTTAAGGTTAGGTTAATGCCCTCCCAGTGGCAGGGAGTGAGTTCTCACTCTGACAAGAATGGATTAGTTCTCTGACAAGAGCAGGTTGTTAAAAAGAGTCTGGCTTCCTCTCTTACCATGTGATCTCTTTGCACTCTCCTCCTGCTCCTCTTCTGCTTTCCATCATGAGTTGAAGCAACATGAGGTCCTCACCAAATGCAGCTGCATAATCCTGGACTTTCCAGCCACCAGAATCATGAGCCAAATGAACCTCTTTTCTTTATAAATTTTCCAGCCTCAGGTACTGTGTTATAGCAACACTAAATGGACTAAGACATCCATAATCATAAATATAGTATCTATCATTTTTAACACCTTGGTTAGGTCCTTATCGTATCTGATACTTACAGATCTGCTAGTCTCCCAGCTTCCATCCTCTCTCCTTCAATCTGTTCTCTACTCTGTGATGAAAGTGATCTTTAGAAATTGCAAATCTAACTAGGTAAGTCACAGCTCAAAAAGCTCTGGTGGCTCTCCATTCTCTATGTGACAAAGTTTTAACTTACTGTAAAGATAAACAAGGCTCGGCATGATCTTGCAATTGTATACTTCTGCAGCTTTAATTCTCCCACCAATTTGTATATAGTTCCCCAAACTCATCATTTTTATTATACTGTCCTATAATGTTTCACATGCTGTTTCCTTAATTTTAGATATTCTCTCTCTAACCATATGATGATCTGCTATTCATCCTTCGAGACCCAGCTCAAGCATCTCCCCTGTGAAGCTTCTTATAAATCACTTCCTCGGTAGACCCACAACTTTACCTAGCATTTACCTCTATCATTATTTTACCATAGTTTATATAGGTAGACGTATCTCTCCACTACTGGACTGTGGCCTTCTTGAGGTCAGAAATGAAATCTTAGCTACCTCCTGATCACCAGTTCTTAGCACTAAGTACATACTTATTAACCTTCAGATCGTTGTTAATGATGAATACACATTGCATTTTTAAAACAATGTGAGATATACCAAAAACTCATGTCCTTGTTCAGATTCAAAACCAGATTTCTGACACAAAATTGTGGATTTTATTGCAAGGATTTCTGATTTATATTGGACTGCAAACATTTTGGCTTATATCAGCAATTATAGAAATATATAGAAATAAAAGCAGATGGAGAATATTCATTTTCTTAGGAGAATATGCCTGGTGCAAATAATTATTTTTCGATGATATCTTTTTCCATTCAGCATGCAAGATATCATCACTCCTTGTTTCTTAAGATGTTCCGTAGAGCAGAAGAATAGGAACTAGGAATTTTCCAGCCCAATTCTCATGTCAGAATGGGAAATCCTGGCTCTCTTTCCCATACTTGAAGAAAAGAGCATTCAGAACTAGGTACTTAATGAGGTTAGCTGACCTGGACTGTGGGAAATGGGAGAGTTGCATGCTCTACAGACTAACACTGAAAACAAACCCCATAAATGTCTCTCCGTATCTGAAACAGACATAGTGTACCAAAATTGCAGTGGTAGGACTGGAATTTATAAAAAAAATTCAGATTAAATAATCCATACTTGAATTCTAAAGCTTATCTTTATTAAATTTTAACCAATCTATCAGCAATTATTTAGTGTATGCTCACAATTATGCTGGATTCAAACCAATTTCACCACCACTGTTGATTTCTAACCATGTATAAATATCATTTAAAGGGACAGGTACCATGTTATAAAAATATGTCTGGGCCCTTATACAATTTATAAACTCAATCAGAAATCTTAAATAGGGAATCCCTAGACTCTAGGTAGGTCTATATGTATACTTCTGTGACTTTATGGAAATCTTAAAATAGCATGGAAAATTCCTATGTGTGTGCATTTGCTGGGGAGAGGATCTTGGAAGTTTATCAGATTTCCCACATGTAACTCCAAAAATGTTAGAATTATCAGCTGAGATGATGATGTGTATGCTTCAAGGTTGTTGATGCAACAGTATGCCATAAAATATCAAGTTATTTTATGTCCTTGGGTATAGTCATAGATTATGATTTTTAATCATTTCCTTTTTGAGTTCGTTTGTTTGAAGTAACAAATGGCTTTTATTTCAGTATCATTTTTCTGTATTGGTTGTACAAGTTCGATAATCTCTTTAGTCATAGAATGGTGAGCTAACAAACACATTACATTTAATACTAGTATATAGAAAGTAATCTATAAAAATAAAAATAGATTAAAATAGTCTTTTTTTCTAGTAATACCATGTATTTAATATTTTCAGAATATTCATACTTTGAAGTTTTATAGATGTTTATTCAAATTATTCTAGTATTTTAAAAAGTAAATAAAGAATAACTTCCCTTTGATTTCCAAGTCAGTTTATCTTTCTCTACTGTAAGCAACAGAAGACTAATTTTAACTTTAGTCAGGCTAATTGATACACGTAAATATTCTTTAGTTCTCCAAGTGTACATTATATCATACTGTTTTTGTTTTTTCCATTTAAGAACAAAATTTAGTTTCCATTTAATTACCTACTAAACAGTGTCATGATATTTAAAACTATTTATTTACACAACTTAATGCATAATAAGGGAAAAATATGGTCAAAGAGTTCAGCTTGGTTTCAGTATTTCTTGATTATTTTTAAGCACACGAGTTGGGTTTTCATTTTAAGAACTTCATTCAATGAAAGCAGGCCAAAAGTAATAGTTAAAATTGTCCCAGATATTGCCTAGGATAACTAATGTCTTTGATACAAATGACTAAATACTAATGACCTCACTCTATAATCAAGATTATATAAGAAGAATCAAACATCAGTTTCTTACCAGGGGATCCCCTTCCGGGTCAGTTTGTGGAATGTGCTTTGAGGTTGTGGCTTCCTTTGTGGATGTGCAACCTTCATACCCAACATCTTCTGGCCGCAACTGCAGCAATGCTGGGCTCTCCTGAGGCAGAGATGATGAGTTCCATGGGTATGTGTCAAGCACCCACTTTGAGGGATCCTCCCACGGCGTGCGTTTTCCATACATCTAAAAGTTGACCACATAGTTAGCACATATAATAGGCATTTCTATTCAGTAAAAAAGGTAACTATTAATTAAATTTCATTTTGTACATTGAGTTCGTATGGGACTTTCAAGGGAATTAAGTATATGTACACAATTTACCAGACTTTAACCATGTATCTGTTTAAATAGCTCGCTTTAAACTTCAAGGCTACACAAAATAAAGCTGAATATCTGGAATCAGCATTTGGGGGAGAGTATAAGGAAGGTCTGCCATAAATACATGTAGAAATGACTGCCCACATTTATCTTTATTAGTAATTTCACAACCCAAGAGAAAACTCAAGGTTGAGAATGGATAAGTAAAATGTGGTATCTTTATACCATGGAGTATTACTCAGCTATAAGAAATAACGATGATACGACAT
>CM052440.1:32486164-32547021 GCA_028533085.1 Varecia variegata
TTTAAAAAATCTTTAAAATTATCACTCACAAAAAAAAATTGCCCCAAATTTTCAATCACGGCCATCAGTACATTAAGTCTAATACACATAGAAATTGTAAATTTGATTTCTTTGATTTTATATTTATTAGTTCTAACCTAAACATTAATTTTAATTTTATTTTTATAAATTTGTTCTTTCTAAGCTACATACAGTACTAACCTTGCCTCCTTTAAACTTTATCATATTTCCATAGACTAAAACAAAATTATATAACAGTCAGTGAAATCCTGCCAATGATTTTTCCTGGAAGGTACCAGCCCTTGTCTTTCCCTAGGAGTTGAGCCTGGGAACATAGAAAAGCACTGGTTAGTGCTTTCCCATTAGATATGGATTCCAATTCACTTGTCTGTCAGGCTCATCAACAAGCCAACATAAAGAATATTGCTCAGGACATAAGCTCTCAGATTCTATATACTTAAATTTTTGCTCTTTTTGAGAATCCTTTGAAGAGTATGGACAATAGTACTTTGTGTACAATCCACACATTCCAGTTACTATGTATTCCCATAGTCTTATTTTACCCAATGAGTTCATGTAATTCTAAAATCTGTTTTTTCTTGCCTACAAATATTACTTGATGCTTATTCTAGAATTTATTTCTTTCCTCCATCCCTCGACAAATATTTGTAAATGTTGTTTTCTTGAATTACAGGGAGTTCCCACTTGCCTTTAATATATAAGATGAAGAAGGCCAGTATATAATTGGACCATTTATTTTATATTATGAAGGGCAGCCATAATAGCAGACTTCTAAAAATTTTGACTTTTTAGAAATAAGAGATGTGATTGATTGGAAATGTAATCAATATCACCATGCTGTATCCTCTATATTTTAATGTGATTTAAAGCAGGCAGAGAAGTGTCTCCATTCTACAATGGAATCGAATGTGACCCAGGAAAATGTACATTATTGGTTTCCAAGCGCCATCTGGTGGCTATACTTTGCAATTACCACAGATCCTCATGCAAGTGTTCCCTTAACTGAATTCTAAATCCATAAAATTTTTTGATGCCACAGGAGCAGTTATACTTTGTAACTGAATGGTTCATCAGATACTAAGATTACATTATATCATATAATTATATTTGCAATCAAAGAAAAACTAGACCCTTGTTGCATTCTTAGTACTATTGAATACAATAACAGAATCTGGCATGTTCTTATTGTTTGTCGAAAATTTAATAGAGCTGCAGGCTTGGAGATGTAGTAGCATTATGTTCTCTCTAGGCAACATAATGTAGGATCATCTAGTCAAATTTATAAATAGGTCCTGATATACCTGTGAATCGGTTTTGTATACTTAAAACACTATAAAATTGCATGAGGTTATTATTACATCCATGAGTACTAATCACTATCACTGAGAATATTATTTCTTCATCTTCATAGTCATGGAGAAAGTGCTTCCCAAGCACAAGTTTTTTTTTAAATACTAGAAAATCACATCTCTAAGATTCACCTTTCCATGGAGAATGTGCTTTCAAAACTACAGCTAAGTTGAATTAATTTATAAGATAAAAATAGGACTATTTCTGAGAATGAGAGTGTTAACATTTTTAAGAGGGTGTAAGGTTCTCCAAATTCCGAGCTTCTCCCTGCCCCTGTTCAATCACGGACATGCTGTGATTCGGGAAGGCGCGTGCAATCAATCACCTGAGGTAACAGCCTCTGTGATGTTCAAGTTGTTTAGAGAAAGTCCTAACGACTGCCTTGAAGATGAGGAGGAGGCGGTGCTTGAGGATTCGGACGGTGGCCGAGCACACTTAGCTGTGTTACCAGTTTCTGCCTTTAACCGGTCATTTTCAGCCTTCAGTATTTCAATTTCATTCTGTTAGGAAGATGAAAAGCATGAAAAAAAATGAGCTGGTTGGATAGAGACGATGGTACCAAGTCTTTTGTCAGAGTTAAGTAGCCTGTTTGTTGAATAAAGCGTGTGGTAATATGGTAAATAAACAAATATAAATTATGAAGCAGGATTCCCTTCCAGAAAAGGAAAGTTAACCTTTTCTCTGTCTCTCACATACATGCATTCCTATAGTCACAAATATAGACATAGTAACCAATAAAAACATTTTTATAACTACTTTTTTAATATATCATATTTTTGAAAAGTTTTCCAGGCCTTGTGCTCATTTGAATTAAGAATAATATAATTAAATAGTTCATAATACTTCTCATTTTAAAAGTGATGTTAAAATCTCATAGGCAAATAATACCATTTCTAATGCTATTGTGAATTCATGGAGAGTTGGAAAAGCAGAGCAAAACAAAAATAAATAAGGTGATTTGAAATGACTTGAATTCTGGCTGACATCTGAAAAAGTTTTTGTTCCTTCAAAATGGGGCACTAAGCTCATAAAAACAAAAGCCATTTGATGAATATACACAGTGGCAGATGAATCTGCTCAGCAACGAGCTTTTCTTATTTCAGTCATCTGTGGTACCCAGTGATTACTGGTTTACAATAATAAGATGAAAACTTAGTCTGGTTCTGAATTTAGCCTTTAGATGTTTCCAAAAAATAAAAAAGCTTTACTTTTACATATGGCATTCTAAATCACTTTTACTTCAATATTCAGAAAGCTTATGTTGAATTTTTGTCGTGTCCTCATTACTTTTGTTTTTCAATAGAAAACAGGTGAAAGTATTTGAAAGTCAGATTTCAAAAGAACAGGCAAAAAGCCAACATAAAGGTAAATCATGGAAAAGGGAAGAAGCAAGAATTGTAGTTTTTCTAAAAACTTCACTCTCAACCTGAATCCAGTCACTAGTGTAAGTATCTTAAATGGTTCTTAAGTACAACTGGCTGGTTTGGACTCCCACTTCCAAGCCTAGGTTTGACAAAATTCTCCATTCAATATTAAGAAGTGAGTTGCAAAGACTGAATAAACAGAGAACATTTCCACATGCGTTTAAAAGCAGAATTTGTTCTGTAATAACCAAGAGAAGAGAATAAGCGCATTTTTATTTCTCCATTTTGTTCTTTCAAAGTGCTTCAGCGCCGACCTGCATCCGGTTCATGGCTTCCCGGATCTGATCAAGATGATGAGCAGAGCTGAGGGCCTCCAGCCGAATATCCGTTAATTTTAATTCCTTTTCTCTGAGCTCGCTCTTCAGCTGCAGAATTATCTCTGCCTCAGCCTCTGTGCATTCACAGATCCTGAAGAAGGAAACAAACACAAAATCAGTGGTCTGGAGAAGCCAGAGGATTAGGAAAAGCAATGCCACTTTCAAAAGTTGAACTGCAATATTATCCAGCAAGTACAGAAATTATTTCCTGCTGGCAAAACCTGGAGAAAAGGAGAACAAATTTTACAAATAGCAATGCATTCATAGGTTCAAAATTGAAAATAGCTCTTTCTTTTAATCTTTTCTTCCCATTTTCTGAAGTTTAAAAACAGTCTACTATTCCTGAATATAAATGAATCCTAAAAATTTCCTTGTTGTTCATATTTATAGGGCAGAAAAATCCTAGTATTATTACATTTCATTCCAACGTTTTTTCAAGGGATTTAAATCTCCATTTGCAACATGTGAATACTCTTTTATTTTTAAAAGCAAAGTTATTACATCCTTAAAATGTTGCTTTCTTCTTTTGAAAAACTGTGCAAAAAATAACCTTATTTGCCACAACACTGTCTTCAAGTTGCCATGAAAATCCAATATAAATATTGTAGAAAATAAATCATAGAGATTAGTTTTGGACATTTAAATAATGGGTGAGTGTTATATAATGTTACTGTTAGGCTCAGCTGATTTAGGAGATCATAGCTAATGAAGCTAAATCACAGGTTTCAACCTACACTAGCAGGCTGGGGGCTGTTGGAAGGCCATATACGTTATATCCTTATTGTGTTGTTTTGTGGACAACTTTGTAGGAGATGCATCAAAAGAATGTGTTGTATATTAACTAATATTTTTCCTTTTAAAATCTGAGGACTAGGTTGTGGGCACAAAATAACAGTGGTTATATTCTTCCTTCCTACATAAATGATGATATGATGTAGTCAAAGCATAGTGGCTCTGTTCTATATGAGAGTTCAATGCTAGTCCTTATTGTGGGCATATGGGGAAATCTGATTTAAATAGATATAAAACAAAGAGAATCATCTCATCAGAACGTTTCTACATTCCAAATATGTTGTTCTTTCTTGTACAGTAGTCCCCCCTTATCCACAGTTTTGCTTTCTAGGGCTTCAGCTACCTGCAGTAAACCATGGTCTGAAAATAGTACAGTATTTTGAAGGAGACCACATTCACATAACTTTATCACAGAACATTGTTATAATTGTTCTGTTTTATCATTAGTTATTGTTATTAATTGCTTGCTGTGCCTAATTTATAAATTAAACTTTATCACAGGTATGTATGTATAGAAAAAAAAACAACGTATGGAGGGCTCAGTACCATCTGCAGTTTCAGACATCCGCTGGGGGTCTTGGAAAGGATCCCGCATGGATGAGGGGGGACTGCTGTACTATCAAAGATTCGGCTACTATAAAAATGCTATGTTAGATTAATAGAATAAAAAGTGAGTTGCAGGTTGGTTTTAGGAAACCAAATTTTAGTTGAAAACAGAATGAAAGAAGAGATATTTATCATTAAAATGCGTGTGAGTGATTTTAGAGAAAGCAAAAGCAAACACTACTTAGGTTAAAACCTGCATCTTTGTAGTTTTCATGCATCACACTCCATTTTACCGGGATCTATGCTTGTAGATCACAGGGCCATTTTGCCGTTTCTTTGGTGGCCAGACAAGGGGTGACCTGCATGTACGCACAGTTAGACAGATACATGGAGAAATTCAAGTGAAAAGACGTGAGAATAATGATTTAGAAAAGTGGAGAATGAGATCAAGGAACACTCTGTTTCTAATATATGAAAAATGACACAGAAGCCAATGCTGTCCATTATTCTCAGAAAGATGTGAAAATAATTGGCACGGCCGTTGTGAAAGTGCAATCCAGTTACATTTAGAACATAAACGTGGGCTTGGCCTACAGTTGTTTTCCAAAAATATTTCTGCATTCTCCAAAGGGAGTAACTTACGCTGAGGCCGACTGCGAGGGCTTCATGGAGGCTGAACCACAGTCCCCAGCATTATGAGGCAACTTGGGGGACGCTGGAAGGGACGAATCAGTAAGCTCCTCAATGTCAGAATGTGAGGAAGGAGGCTTGGTGGACTTTTTCTTCCCAAAGGCTTGTTTGAAAGAGCTTCTCAGCTGAAAGGAGGACAGAAATTACCCTTCTTGTCTATTTGCACTTGGAGAGCTTTTGCTTTGGGGCGTTAGTTTGCAGGTGCCGTCCTAGCCACTGCCTGGGGTCAGTATGTATAAGCAGAGTATTAACATTTGCAGCACAGTATCTCTAAAAAAAACAATGATACCGTGTTTTGTGTTTTCATTTTATTCTTGTATTAATCCAGCGCAGCGCAAACATGGAAGGCTTTTAAATAGTGCAAGGTCAAGGGCATGGCTGTCAGAGCACTCATTTAAAACTAAGTACCTTGAAGGGATCTCCATTCCCAATGCTTCTCTCTTCAAGGCAATTTGTTTTAAATGGCCACTTTAGCGCTACAATCAAGTCATGTCCCGCTGACAGTACAAACTTAAAAAGCAAAATGAAATCAAATTCACCTAACACTTCATTAATTGTGATTTTCTATTCAAATTTTCAATTCCCAGACTATTCAAAACCAGAATTGGTATCCCCTACAGCTCTATTCAGAAAGTGGTTTTACTTCTTTTTAAAATTTGAGATTAAAATGAAAAGACACAAAGAAAAGACATACAAGGTAATCTGTTTTTAAAAGGTATAAAAGCCTACTGCCAAAATGAATAGCATTCATGCCAAGGTAGGGTTTTTTTATAGATGCATGCCAAATTGTCCATGGTTTATATTCACCTCACTTCCTCTAGAGTTCACCTTGCAGAAACATGAAAGAGTGTGGAATTACAAATCAAGGGAATGAAGGCTGATCAGTATTTTAAAATATTACCTGCATAAACATTTTTTTAAAACAAAAAAGATATTTCTTTCATTATTTATAGAAAACACTCCAGTAAAATCCTCAGTTATATTTTGGATTTCATCAAGAGTTGTATTTATTTAAAAATCTACCTTTGCTTCATGATCTAAAAGAAATCCTTTACTTCATTGTTTTTAAACTTACTGCAGTGATAGTATTTTCCCCTTAGCTTTTTAGCAATTGCTTAACATTACCATAAATTTTATCTCTAGCAACTTAAAGCAAAGTTCTGTTAAAGTGCAATTCTATATTTGTTCCATGTTCTCTTGGTAAAAAAAAAAAAAATCAAGCAGATATCAATGTGGTTTATTTCTTAGGGAGCGAAAGTTTGTTCATACTGTAAGCCCTGTGGATTCCGGAGGGTGGAGATTTCAAGGTCTCTTCTTTCCCTTTATCAACTCCAATTCTTCTCCTTTTTCTCCAACATCACCACCACCACCGCACCACCACCATTATTGTCATAATCTTTTTTTCCTTATCTCTACCAACACAATAAATCTCTTTTTAAAGCCATTGCTTTACAGTTGCTAGCTTATTTTTCTTTACTACAACTTTATGGAGTTGGTATTAATTATCCTATTTTTACAGATGAGAAAACTCAGGTCCCTAAAAGGTGAAGTAACCAGCCCAAGATCCAGTGGAGATTGAAACCCAAGTTCAGTCCCGACTCCAAAACGTCTGCTCTTAAGCACCACACCACCCTAATCTTGGTGGTGAGTACAGTATTACAGGTACCAGTCACTTGAAGAGGACTCTTTCTAAACTGCTGCAGATCTCTAACCCCTAAAGGAAAAAGCCTAACTCATGGTGCATTAATAAGCTTCTGAATGAGATGAATGATGATGGCTTACCCAGTTTTTCTTTTTCTTTTTCTTGGAGTCAGCATCATTACCACTGCCAATGCTGGAATGGCTTGTGGCACTGTTGATACTAGAAACACTTTCAGAAGAATGCTGTCTTCTGATGCGGAGATCTAGCAACAGACAGAGAGTATCACATTTGTTCGCAGAGTTTCCATCCGAACAAATAAGTCTCTTAAGCTTTTTGAAAGCAAGTTCCCTAACTAAAGTTAACAAGGCTTCATACAGATTCTTTCAACATAGTTTTGGCTTTATAAGTTTAATGAATTACAACCATATTTACTGTAATTAACCGTGTTATCTACATTAAGGTTTAATGGCAATCTCATATAAGACTGTAGTACTGCTAGTTTCATGAGTTCTGAGTTTCGTCCAAAAATAAAATGCTATGCTAGTGATCTCTACTGAACACCTGGATTAAACAGCTCTTGCAAAATGATTTATTCCACATGATTAGTGCCATGGAGTAAATGGAAACTCATAATAGGATGAGAAAGAATTATTTTTTAATATTTGTGCTTTGGATAAAGTTACCAAAGCCAAATATATCAACTTTCCATTTCATAGAGTTCTACCACATTAGAGCCAAAGCAAACCTGGGAAGTCATGTAATCACATTGTCTCACAGATGAGGAAACTGAAGTGCAAAGAAGCTAAGCAACTTGGCCAAGGTCAAACAGCCAATGAAGGGAAGATCCTCAAAAGAGAGTTTAGGTAGACTGAGTTTTTGAATTAAACAAAAAACATATTTCAGACAGTGTAATTCTTCTAACATACCCCTAGTCCCTGTCCATGACTTAGAATAGTAATAGTAATACTAATAACAATAAGTAATAATAAAGCTTGCTTTTACTGTATGCTTAATATGTCCCTGGAGTACCTAATTTTATTCTTAAAGCAAACAACTAAACTGAGTTAAATTCCTAAAAGAAATTTGCACGTGGTCACTTAGCTAAAAAAATAGTAGAGTCAACCTTAGACCTAGACTGATTCTAATATTCATTGTGCTGTCAATATGGCCTTGCTATATTTCAATGGAACTTGTAAGATGTCAAAAATTACTATAAAGCTTTAACAAAGTTTCCATAGAAATAACAGTATAAAATCAAGCCTTTCCACTTGACTGATTTTATTGAATCGTAAAAATGACCCATGCAATGAAATTATAACTGGTTACTTTCAAAACATATAATAAATGAGTATATGTGTGAGTATGTAAAAAATGTATATACATACATATACATACATATATATATAAAACCACACATTCATATATATATACACATAGCAATAAATACCTTAATTTTTACATTAATGTAATCATGCTGGCAAATTTTATAGGAGGAAAAATATAGAGTTATTTTTCAGAATCCCTACAGTTTGGTCTTTTAAAATTATTTTAAAAAATACTAATGGAAATATTTACTGTTTTTGCATGCCAAAGACATTACCAATCTCAAAACCTAAATCAAAGTATTTATTTGTGTGGGTTTAATTCAACATTAAAGCAATCTAGTTTCTCTTAATCAACTAATGTGGAATCATATAAACAATGAAAGAATATGTGCAGGTATTTATGTTTTAAATTTCTGCTGCAATTGGCTATTAGCTTTTTTGAACAAGATGTGATATTTGCAAGCTTTTTCCTAGTAATTAACTTTTACATAAAGTATTGAAGTATTCCAGAAATTTTATTATACCCAGAATTAATAAATTATATGTAACTTATTTAATACCAGATTTTTTAAAAGTTAGGTAAATTATTATAATCATAGGTCAAAAGTACTCCTTAGAGGTATTAGTTACCTTCAATTATGACTGCATTTATCAATAAAGATTAACAGAGGCATAAGTTCAATAATATCATGGAATGAAGGGAATGCATTTTACTTTTCTCTAACAATTCCTTTTTAGTGCCTATGAGTATTTAATCCATTGCATGAGGCATCACAGAGATCAGTAAAGAATGGCTAACTGACTATCAGCAATCTGACTAAATGGAGAAGCATATTTTAAAAGTGAAAATTTCAGTTATATGTTTGTTCACTCATTTATTTTCCACTTTCCACCCTCTGTACCACCACTGCCCCAGTTCAGGCTACCAACATCAACTCTACAGCAAAAAGAGCTATCCAACTTATTCACCTTCAAACTATTCTACAAACAACAGCTAGAGAAATCTTTTTAAAAGAAAAACTTCATCATCACTCCCTTACTTAAGACTATTCAATAGATTCTTACTTTAATAAGAACAGAAAAAACTCTAACTCCTAAATATGGCCCTACAACCTCAGTGATCTCATCTGTTCTTATTTCTCCAACCTTGTTGCACTTATTTCATCTTTGCTAATTATCTTTCTTGTAGCAGTTCCATAAAGGCACTAATCTCTTTTCTCTCTGTAGGCCCTCTTGGAATACTCCTCCCTCAATATTTATAGTATGACTTGGTAATTATTCCTTGGATAGCACCTTAAATATTAGTATTTTGGAAAAGCCTTTCCTGATTATGCAACCTCTAGTAGGTTCCCTCGTACCCTCCTTCTTTCTAGTACCTATTTATCCATCTTAGAACTTATAATTATTTCAGTATGCATGCTCAGCCACACCAATGATCACAAACAATCATATATTTTCTGTTCTCCCACTAGACTAAATGTCTGATGGAGAAAAAGACCATGTCAATTTTGTTTACCATTATATATCTAGGACCTTGTACAGAGAATGGCATGTGGCAGGCAATCAATATGTAGTTGTTGAATAAATCTATTCTAATTATTTATACGACACAACTATGTTTGTATACCATTATTCCTAAAAAATATTTACTGTTGATAGCAATTTAATACATATGTTATCCAACCAAAAACTTAGGGAAAATCTATCCCATATTTACACAAAAGTAGTGACTTAAAAAGCAGAAGTACATTTTATAAAATAAAAGTAAAATATTCCATTACCTTCAAATTCAGTCTTATAATAATTATGCTTCTCATAATTGTTATATATCTATATATAAAAAACTTTCATTGCAGTGGATTGTGAGTCTCTTGAGTACAGGGTCATTCTTTATTAACTTTGTATTTCAAGATCTAATAGAGTGCCTAGTACTAACAGTGGGTGCTTAAATATGATTATAAACAAATAAATTTATTTTATTATAGACTGTAATTATCAGATGTTGTTAAAAATGTGATACATAAATTTAGGGAAAATAGAAAGGTACTTTAATAAATTGGTGTGCGATTTTGCCATAGTTTGACCTGTCTATAAAAGTGTTGTTTCATCCTAAATATATCTTTTAAGATCATATGTTAAAAATACACATGACATAAATATTTTAAAGGTCTCTAAAACTGAATTTCAATATGATTTCAGAATACAAATTTATAGGTCATACATTCACCTTAATAACCCATGGAAAGATACATAATTAGTCTGACTATTTTCTCCATATAATGTCAATGGTCAATGCGATAAGAATCACTTTGTGTTCACTGAATTAATACTGAGCTTTAATAGTAGAGAAATACAATCTAACTATCCTGTATATATTATATATATTCAACCATTTATAACTACCTGTTTTGATAGTTTGAAAATCTAGCAAATTATTTTTAATATTTATGGTTCAATTTAGATATTAACTGTTATTTTGTTCATCTTTGGCACCAACTCCCCCACATTTCTGAGCAAAAGAATTCCTATTTTTCAATTCCAGTAGATATTAAGCTACCTGTTGCCAAAGATAAAAAGAATCCTTTCAGAAAGTTTCACTTCAGTGACTTGTGCTTTGTTAAAGTAAGGATTAAGCCTTTTTAAATCCCTTCTGGACCTATTTACAACATGAAGATTTAGAACATAAGCAGCTTTATTATAGCTCCAAGATAAGCTTTAAATACGCAGTAATTTTCCATGCAGCACATAAATCATCGCCCCCACATGGAAAGTTGCTAAATTCTTAGCAGAAGTAGCCCCTAGAGAACTAGTTTGTCCTTCAATTTAAGTATATCTCACTTTATATAATTGTTTTCCTGAAGTTTAAATTTAAGTACATTTTAAAAATTATATTATTCTTTTCTATAAAATTTGAATAAGTTCCTTTTGTGTAGAAGGCATCACTATGGACACTAGGTAAAGAAACATGTCCTTCTATGATGAATCAGGAAGGACATATGTTAAATAAAGGCATCATAGGGTGATGTCGATTTTAATAAGGGAAGTACAGCTATTTCTAGAAACATACTACAGGGGACTTCATCTAGTTTAGGGGTCAAGGAGACATATGTAGGTTAACTCCTACAGTGTTTCAGAAAGTTTTTATGCTGACCAGAGTAGAATGTTACGAGTGGAATAAATAGAATGTATAAAGAACTAATGAAGAATTAAAGAAATTCAAGATAGTTGAAATATGTAACATACAATGCAACAAAAGAACAAGAGATAAGGTCTAGCACAACATCTGGCACAGAATTGGTAACTGAATATTTGTTGAATGAATGAAGCTGTAAAGAGAGACTATGTCATATTAAGTAAGGAGTTTTTATTTCATCCTAAAGGCAATGGGATACCTGTAGATAATATGTTTTAAGACAACTGCTCTGGCTTCAGTGTGAAGAATGGTGTAATGTGGGGTAAGATTTGAACAGGAAGGCTATTTAGGGGTTCATGGTCATAGTTCATAGGAGAAATAATGGATGGCGATGATAGGATCAAAGAAGGTGAAGAGATCCAAGAGATATCAAAGAGGTAGAATTAATAGACGGTGGTGATTTATTGAATCAGGAGAGGAGGAGTTATGTACAGAATCATACGGAAGGGAGCTTAGGTTATCAACAATTAACAAATAGAGACAAAGGCATGAACTTACAAAAGAAACTTCAGAGATTTCAAAGGAGCAAAAGGAAAACCAAGAATGTGTGATATCATGAACATTAGAAAAAAATGAATGTTTCGAGGAGGGGAGAATGGGCATCAGTATCAAATGCTGTTTCCATGTCTAATACAATAAGAATTTTAAATGTTTTACTGGATTGAGTGACATATAAGTCACTACGGATCCTGGAGAGAATCGTTTTACCGGAGTGGTGGGAAGAGAAGCTACACTCCAGTGGGCTAAAGGGTGACTGGTGGCTGGAGATATTGAAAGAGTCCTTAAAATTTTCCCCAGAATTTATCTGGAAATGGGAAGAGAGACCACAGGGCACTGAGATTTAGAAAAAAGATTTTTAAGTTGGGAAAAAGTTGAGCAGACTGAATGTATTGAAAAGAGTCAAGACAAGAATAAATAGAACCTACGTAAAGTGAAAAAAAATGACATGACATTAATAATGAGCATTTCTTTAGCAGTGAGCCAAGGGGTGGAGGTGGTGGCAGAGAAAAATTATTTCCATTGTTTATAATTGCCAAAGCACGGCAATAATCAAAAACAGAACAACTTTTAGTCTGTTTGCTTACTGTCTTAAAACTGTTTACAGGGAATGTACCTTTTCTTTGTCCCTACCCTGAAGTTCCTCTCAAAGCTCATTACTTGCTGTATCACTATATTGATGATCTTATTTTATATATAAATCTGTATGATCATACTCATATTGGGTTTGTTTTGCTTCAAGTCATATTTGCATGTATTAACCAACCACCCCATCTCCATCTTCACTAAATTGAGTTGAGAGAAATGTGTGTACAACTATAGAAGCAAATTCCTTAAGACCGATTTAAACATTATTTGATAATGAAAACCACTGTTCTTGAATTCTGACCACATTAGTATCATCTTACTCATTATAAAAGGCAGTGCCACTGGGTAAATACAGCTTTACTCTAATTGAAAAATAAAATAGATGCCTATTATATTGGGTGAAAATGGAAATATTTCTAAATATACCTTTGGGAGGGTGGTCTGGACCATTCAGCGCTCCCTGAATAGCGGCCTGTGCAGCAGAGTTCTGGGCTTTCAGCATTTCAATGGTTTCCCTTAGTTCTATAAGTTCAGACTCCTGTGGAACAAGCAGAGTTTGGAAGTTTTAATACCTAGAGAGAAAAATAAGATGTACTTGTTTATAGCTGGCTATGAAATAGGTTTGATTTTATGTAGTACCATCCTCCTGGAAGATTTGGATGCTTGGCTGACCTTGTCAAGTTGTACCTAACAATTTCTTTCCAAGAAAGAATTTTTTTCCCTTGGTTTTTGTCTTATAAAAGTGATCTTAATTGTCTTTATTCCTTTCAAAGGGTGGCACCCAGAGCTGACCAGTACAAAGAAAAGCAGGATATCACATCATCCAATTTAGATAACACACTTATTAATATTACCTATGATTATATTAGATATTTAGATATCATCAGTGTTGCACTGTTGCATTGCATTGTACTTATTGTCAACTGGAAGCCCTGAGTTTTTGTCAAGTGATTTTAGATTTTGTCTGAAGTATTTTTCATCTGGATAATTGATTCTTTGTATTCAAGTGTAAAACCTGGAACTTACCTCTAATTCACTTTTATTAAATGTTATCTTAAGAAATTCTGCTAGCTTATCAGATCATCTTAGATTCTGATACTTTTCATTTAATAAAATTCCTAGTATGGAGACCCAGTTTCACCAAGCCAAAGCAACACAGGAATAAAAATATGTGAATAGAAATATATGTAATATATACCCCTTAAATAATGGTTAAATTACCCCAGAAAAACAGCTTATAAGTCATATTTTTATAAAGCATATATTTTTTCATTTAATTTAGAATAATTTTAAGATATATACCAATAAAAATAATTATATAAATTTGGTTTTTCATAGTTATTTGTTAAGTGAATTGTTTTACCAAAAATGACTTATTATGAGGATGATAGCATAACAAAAAAAGAAAGAAAGAAAGAAAGAAAAAGAACTGAAGGCTGTTTCAGCATAGATAATATTTCTATTAGAAGCTCAGTAACAAGGGATATCCTTTTTGGTGGTAATACAATCCTAAAAACTAGATCTTTGTCAGCCTCTTAGAGAAAGAATTCCTTGGTAATGTATTTGTCATTTATCATTTTCTCTAGCATCTTTGGCATAAAGCCAAAAAATCAGACTTCGGTTCTTCATTCCATGGCAAATAATTTATCTTTACTCAATGTCTCCCACAATATATGAAAAAAGGGTAAACCTCACCAACAACAATCTTTCCAGAAAATTGCTTCATACATGGGATTGTTCAGTGACTATTCTTAACTTAGGCACTTAAAAAAAGATAGACAATGCTAATTGAAATGATATCCAGGTTGGAATAGATACCTGGCACCTCATATATCTATTTTCATTGGCTATCTGACATATTTCTGATAGAGAACAGTTAGATTTAAAACAAACAAACCTTCTTATGGACTTTTAGTAACTTATAAGTTAAAGAATCTCATAATGAAAAATCAATAGCAAACTCCTAGATTTATAGATGAGTCTTCAAATACTTGAGTGTAATCCATACATGTTCATTTATTATGTAAGTAAAATATAATATTTGTGCAAAATTTCCAAGGTCATGATGTAAAAGACCCAACTCATCATAATTTCTTAGTTTCTCCAACTTCTATATTCTGCCCATTGCTCAACTAGCAAGATAAGTTTACCAAAACTAAAAATATATTTTCTATTTCCAAAGATATAAAATATTATCCAAAAATTCATTCTGTTTTTACAATAAATTTATTCAAAAAGGATACATATGGTGCATACTTAATGGAATCACATAACTTAAATATTAATTCTACAACATAAACACTAAGATGCAAATTAAATTTTAATTAAAATCATATTTTCATCTTTAAATTTAAAATAAAATGCTTGTGCTATGGATTAAAAATCTGCTAAAACATTTGGCTGTAGCTTTAAAGGAGAAAAATAGAAATGAGAAGATCTCACACAAATGTCTAAAAATTGAGCATAATTTGGGTTAGTTGATTTCAGTGTCAAACTTTAATCTTTTCTAGAGAAATCTCTTCTAAAAACTGTTTTGAAAAAGATTAAAAGTGAAATGTTCAGGGAATGTTGCTTTTTCAGAATACTGTGTTTAACATGATATAGAAGAGTGATTACTTACTACAATTAAGTATCTTTTTAGAAACAACAGATATCAGCAGGTTAGTTGTTACTCAGTGTGGCACAATAAACCCCAAGGAAGAATAACTAGATAAGAAATATATTTACTATATAACTTTGGAAAGTCATATCTATGAAAAAATTGGTTCAGCCAAACTCATATTAGTAGTTCTTTAGGATAACTTTCTAAGTATAAGCAAATACCTACAAAATAGTCCATAGTCTTTGGTTAAAAAGATAGCTAAAATCCACATTGACATAATCTCTTCAAACTTGCACTAGGTATCTTTCCATATTTGCTAAAATTCTTTCCTTCTTTCTTATTTCAGTTGAGATATGCTCTTACCTTGTCACTCTGAGCCTTTCCACATAATTTTTCCCTTTGCTTTAAATACTTTTCCTCACCCATAAAGGCCATAGTGAAATGTTTCCATACCTTCGAAACTGTTTTTCTGTTAGAAAACATGAAAAGGTGCCTTTTTTGTGCTTCCAGACCATTTAGTGAATTTTGCTTATTTATTTGTTGTTTTATGATATCAGCAAATATTGGAATGGTTTTGTTGAAATGTTTTTGGCTGTGTTAAACAGATGTTTCTCCTTTAGAAAGAATAAAACTTCTCCTCTAATACGTGTACAGGGTGCAAGATGGTGTTTGATCACTTAGTGAGTAGGGTGCCATATAAAATATCAAAAACCTTATTATTTTTTATAACCAGAAGTCTCAATATGGCTAAATCAGTAGAATCATCTACTTTGGATAGCAACAAAGTCAGGTTTTCCTTTCTCTCTTTCTGAATAGTATTATAGAGATGAATATAAAGCATTTTAAAATAAAAGCTCAACTGAGATATAGAGATTGTTTCTCAATAGTTTGTTTCTAGTCTTCATTTTCCCCCTCATAATTATAGTTAGTTGTTCACATTTATTTCTAAGCTATATTTTTCTAAGCCGTTAATAATGCATGGAAATTGCAAGGCTGCCCCAGGCACAACTAAGAATTCCTTCTTTTGTGTCCATAGTGGGGAGACTGGATCAGGAATATGCTTAGAAATGAGTGCCAGAGATGGCTGAGTACAAAATCATTAGATAATCTGAAATATTTTCATATAATTTCTTTATTTTTAAAGTAACCAATAGGAGATACTTAAGTTTGAGAATCCTATTAAACCTTCAGACAAAAATCTGAAATATGTATATGACGTCAAGACATGGATTTAAAGTCAACTTCTCCAGTTGAGTAGTTTCCAGTTTCCCACTCTCTTCATTAAATACAAAAGAGAAGATTGAGGCTAGAGTAATTCTGCAAATGATTTTGGGAATAAAATGATCAGATCATATTTTGTTGATACTTCATACCTTTCAAAAGTGGTAAGTATTTTAAAACCTGAGAACCAAAAAGTATAACATCACGTCTCCCCAGTGAACCATTCAAGATAATGATGTCCCCACCACCTGCTGACCAGAAGGTTCTAGCTTTCCATGAAAGTTTCTCATGTAAGAGAAGCTGGATGGGGTCAACATCTCTTTTGCATGTCTCTGAGTCTAAACAAGTTATCAAGGTCAGACTTGAAATGCTTTAAAAAAAATGATCAAATATTGTGTCATAATACTAGCCTTGCCTGGTGTTCTTTCCAACCTAACTTCTTAACTATATTGGACCTCTTTCCAAATTTCTTACTAATACAGGGCTTATTGAGAACCTCGCAAGCTTGGCAACAAATCTCATCAACCAACTTTACCTCCTAGGCAAGGCTCTTAAAATTTTCCACTAAATCTATCTTTTCCTTCTTCATATTGACACTCAGTTAATCTCACAATAACCAGCTATAGTTTCCTGGAACACATCCCACTCCACACCCCACTCCTTCGTATTTGAAATCTTGCTAATTTTTCCTCTGAAAGAACCTGGCATCCCTACTGCATCATCTGAATCAAATTCACCAAATCCCAGTAGTGTAAGTAATTTGAAAATTATGCATTCACATTATTCTATGTCCTAAAAGATTAATAGAGTTATTGTCTGACTGTAGCAATATATATTTAAAAGTACTTCCAAATTACAAATATAATATAAACTGGGAAGAGTTAGCATAAAGACCCAACACAACTTAATTTTTAGCTCCTACGTTACGTATTTTCAAAGATTTATCTTCGAATTTCCTCATTTTCAAGGTTTAAATTCTTGTTCAGCTAGTCACCCAAAAAAGTAGTTTCACAGAGGTAAGAATGAGCAAACCCTAGCCTAGGCTTCATAGTTAGCATAAAGGTCAGTATCTGAGCTTCATCACTCATATGAGGAGATATTCCTCTGTCCAGTTTGGATCTTCTAACATGACTAAACTATCATACCTTAATATATGTTCTAATTGTCCTGGTATGATAGCTGCAGAGAACTAATTTGAAAGTCTTCTGAATTTTAAATTCCTAAACATTTTTCAGTGAGCTTTAGTAAATCTGAACACAAAGATTTAACAGTAGTTCTGTAAAAATCTCACTCATAAAAAATACAGATTTTCAGAATTCCTGTCATTTTGATGATTTGTATCGCAGCCTTTTTCAACTAGCATTCTATGAGAAAATTAAGCCCTGCACAATGATTTGAGTGACTATTTTCTCAATTTTTTTTCTTTTTTTTTTTGAGACAGAATCTTGCTCTGTCACCCCAGCTAGAGTACAGCGGCATAATCATACCTCACTGCAACCTCCTACTCCTGGGCTCAAGTGAACCTCCTGCCTCAGCCTCTGGACCACAGATGTGTACCATGGCTAATTTTTGTCAGCATACCTGGCTAATTTTTCTATTTTTGTAGAGACAGGGTTCCAGCTTTTGCTCAGGCTGGTCTCAAACTCCTAGCTTCAAGCAATCCTCCCACCTCTGCCTCCGAAAGTGCTAGGATTACAGGCGTGAGCCACCACACCCAGCCTATTTTCTGAATTCTGACAATGGTTGCACATAGCTAGTATCATTCTAGATGGTGAGGAAAGAAATTATTTCATCACATATAATGGGTGCCTCAGGGCGTGAGGTCTTAATTCTTTCATGGAATCCTGGTGAAGTGCTGCTGAAGGGACACAGATCTGAAATCAGGGTAAAACTCTTGATCACACTATGTCAATATCATAATCTATTGAGTCTCAGGTTAGATATAGGGTAACGCCTACAGATAATTCCACCCTCCAGCCAGCATATTGACAGTTCTGTTAACTTTTACTTATTTATAGATTCATTATTATATAACATGCCATCTTCCAGAAGCTATTGGGAATACTGTTAAACTATTGAAAAATGCTGCTCAGTTGATCTTCATTAACCATCCTGTTAGTCCAGTGTCAAAAACCTTTGAATGGCTCCTCATTTTCAAAGACCAGATTCCTTAGACATCTTTCTAGCCTTAGTTTCACATTTCCCACAAAATCTCTATTTTACCTTAATATTTCCCATAATTTCCTCTTTGCTGATCATGCTCATGAATGCTGTTCCTTCCTCTATGACTGCAGTCCCCAACCCCCAGGCCACGGCCTGGCCTGCTAGGAACCAGGCTGCACAGAGGGGGTGAGCAGGGGGCTTCATCTGTATTTACAGTCACCGTCTCCCATCACACCCAGATGGGACCATCTAGTTGCAGGAAAACAAGTTCAGGCTTCCACTGATTCTGCATTATGGTGAGCCATATAATTATTTCATTATATAGTACAATGTAATAATAATAGAAATAAAGTACACAATAAATGTAATGCATTTGAATCATCCTGAAATTATCCCCCCACCCCTGTCCATGGAAAAATTATCTTCCATGAAACTGGTCCCTGGTGCCAAAAAGGTTGGAGACTGCTGCTCTATGACATACATTTGTGCATTTTCCCTGAATTATCGTCTTCATCGTCCCAAAGTCTCTTCTGTGCCACCTACACTCTGTAACCAGCATGAAGATGCAATGGTCCTCTTTGAGAAGCCACATGACATTGTACTGTTATTTTTCTAATGGCATGATAATTTTCTGCCTTCTGAGTTATTCATACATGTCTTTTCTTTCTTACCAGGCTATGAATGTATAAAAGTAGTGTTCTGGCTTGCAAATTTGGCAAGAGAATCAGTGTTACCTAGCATCTTGAAAGAGAAAAATTGTTGGGAATGAATCTCTGCCTATTCAAGGAAGGGATTTTGGTCTCTAAATCAAACTAAAATTTTGATGTATTAATAGTATTAGGCTATTAATGCCATGCGATTGCTGAAAATGACACTGTGAAGCCAGAAGACTAAGATTTCAATCTTAGTTTATCTATTTCTTAAGTATGGAAACAAAAACATGTAACCATCTTGGCCTTTGTTTCTCCATGTATTAGCTTCTCATCCAGCTTCCCAATAGTCTCATTTTCAGCTTTACTTTTCTCAATGGTGCTTATCATTACCTGAAATCCTATATGTTTTAATTATACTTTTCATCATCTGCCACCTACTAAAATATAAACCCAATGATAAATATATACATACATATGAAGAATATAAACTCCATGAGGAATATTATATATGTATAATACATTTTTAGTTTATATTCTAGTAGATATCTATATCTATATGTAGAGAAATAGACCTATATCTGTCATTCTGTATGTATCTTATATATATTGTCTCTTCTCAGAACAGTAGAAATTCAATATAAATTTGATGAGTGACTAAATGGACAAAAATGAACCTTGGAACTCCGGGAACAGAGTTTAAAAATCTCTGCTCTGTATTTCCTAAGCTTTTCCCCAGGATTGTTGGATCACCAGAGAGCAATATACCCTTTTATCTCAGCTCCCTGAAGAAGTGCCTTTACTGAAATATGATTAAATGTTATGCCCTCAGCTTTTAGAGAAATGTCTATTTGAGCAGCGATTTTGTCTTTTGTTATTCCATGACCCCAATTTAAAAACCTTTGCAATAAATTCGTCCTTCAATTCAGTGACAAAGAGTTTGTCTCTTCAATCTAAATTATGCTCTTCTGGTCAGAAAATGAGAATTGAAACATACCAAGCAATCTCCCTTTGTGCCTTAGCTTCCCTGACATTCAATTTCGTTTAGTGTTTTCCAGTAGCAATCATCTAGGCTCAGGTATATTGTTATATACATTCCTCTACTGGTTTTCATTAGATTCTGTCATTGCATTATGCCATTGGATATTGTAATTAATTGTATAGGCTTCTCAAAACCACTTTGGAAATAAGAAAATTATAATCTCAATTAATAAATAAACTAGTTACCAACATTGTTGTGTGAGTATAGTTTGCAATTAGAAAAGAAGTGATTTTAAGTTAAAAAATGATACAGGCAATTTCAGACATCATGATATCTTTTGAGGAAATTTCATAATTTTGGCAATGTCATTGTAAGGATACTGTGCACACAATTATAGAATTCCTCATATTAGAGAGATGTGTTTTTAGATATTCAGGAATTAATCACAGGCATTGTAAATTAACATATATGTATATTTTTCTAGCTTCTATGAGAAAATTTACTTATAAAAGAGTTGAAGGAAATATGGGGGGTAAAAAATTCTATTAATTTTGACTTCTTAAAGATATTGAGACTTAAATACTATCCCTCATTTCCAGCAATAAGCTTGGCATATGCCCAATGATGAGTTTGGTTCATCTTATAATTTTGAAGGGAAGAAGAGAGAAATATAAAGGAAGGTAACATTTTCTTCATTGCCTACTTCATATGCATGTGACATAATTACAGTTTCTTTCTTACTCCTCACCGTGATCCTACAAGGCAGTTATTATCATCCCCTCTTTTAAAATGATGGATTTGAGGTTCAGAAAAGATTAGATGAACTTGCTCAAGATTACAAAGTTCTTAACAGACACAACGAGGATTCACACTCAATATTACTGGACTCCACTGTTTTTATTTGCTGGATTCTTAACATTACATAGAGAAATGGCAAACTACCAAAAAAAAGAACAGAATAAAAGAATGGAAAGAGAAGAAAATTTGTGAGCTCAAAGGAGTTTATTAGCTGTCTTAGAACAGGCTTGACAGGAATGGATAGTGTTCTCTTGCAAGGGCAAGAGAAATCAATGAAATAGAAGAATAAATTAGAATACATAGAATATAGTTTGCTAGTTATACCAGGCAATTATAGGAATAGTAGATTTTCTCTTCTGATTTCATTATGGATTGTTCATTTAGTTTAAAAAAAATTTTGTAAAATGACAAAATTTGGTAATACATGCTAATTTTTTTAAACCTAATGACATACCTTTTATAATCTAAAGACAAAATTGAAGCCATCCTTACGGATAGATATAGGAATAGATTCTGAAAATATCCAAAACTTTTTAGATGATGATCTGTTTGAGAATCAGATGAAAACTGTGGACACGTGACCATATTGTACACATATACAGCTTTTACAAAAATTTTCCCTACAACTTCAGAGGTTTCACTTGACTCTGATATCCAACCAAAGAAGTTAAGGCCACTGGACTAATAGCAGAGAAGTTAACTTGTTATCACAGGGAAAGTGACCAGACTCTCCGTAGTCAGTGTGGACCTTTTTAATACATCTGCCTTTGTGAACTAAATTCTATGTTCCTTTCTTTTTAGCATTTCTTCTTCCACACCACACCATAAGATTCTTCATCTTCAGGTTGATCTTAAAGCTTTTGATGTAATTTAAATTACTTTACTTCAAAGGCAGCATCTTCAGATGCCCAACTAGTTCTTGCTATTCAAAATTATCCAGGATTGTCCCTTGTTCCATAGATGATGTAACATGAAGTCCCTTACTTTGTAGAGTCCTAACATCTGTTCCAGGCATCCATCCTGCATATCTCAGCCTACACCCATGGTCTATAACTACATTTAGTGACCATGTATTTGTGAAAACTCTTGTCAGAGTGTGATTCTTGTCAACTGCATAACAATTTGATACTAGAATATTCTAACTCTTATATGACTGTTTCTCTTTGTTAACATTTGATATTTTAATAGTTCCAGTTGGAAGTAAAAGAATAGACTGCCTAGAGAGAACTTTGTGTGTGTGTTCCAATATGGATCAGTCTGATCACAAGTCTTTAAAGTTGGTAAAGTAAGGTAATGGCTCCATAGCTCAGGGGTTAGAGCACTGGTCTTGTAAAGTTGGTAAAGTAAAGATATCTTATCATTGTTCTAATCTAGCATAGAGTGGATGCTCCGTAGTATTATTTTTAAGGAGCTGCAGGTATTATTTAAGCATTCTATGCAACTTTCTGTCTTCTTTCAAGCTCCCATAACAGTTTCTGAACGTACCTTTTGTTCTGCTGTCATGGTTAGACTTTGCAATCGGCCAGTCATATTCCCTAAACTCTTTTCAAAAGCTGCTACAAGGTGAGCCTGTGAACAAAATGGAAGAAACATAGTTTAAATGTCAGAATCTTATGGATGGATGAAAACTCTTCATTTTAAAGAATGCTTATTTCAAGTGTTCTAACTGTAAATACTATGACCATTGTGGTTAGCTCTCAATGGTGACTCTCCTTTAACACAACTTTTCATTTATCTTTTCTAAACACTGGCATCTTGAAAATCAGTGTTTAAATGTCTCTTGACATTTAATGTGGGCTTAACCTCTGAAAGAAGATGACATTTTGCAAATAATAATACCTTTTGACTTGCATAGCATAGAGGGATTTGGTACTCAAAATGCTGAATAAAGTCTGAGCTGCCAAGATTTTAGACTTAAAGCCCAAAAAGAGGTCACTGAAATAGTCAAAGGACAAATGTTCCTCATTTTTATACTTTCATGATGACCTTTGAAGATATTGTTAGCTCCTCTATTGTAATGATACTCTCCTTCAAGTGTCAGACATCTGCTGACAGGTATAACATTATCTTCCCTCTTTCTACTTACAAAGAATTGAATCAGAAAGAGTTGTCTCTACTTTCTAAACTCTTTTTCAATAAAAAGCCATGTCTTTCTGCTTTATATTCCCTTCAACTAAGGAAATATAGATCGACTAGGTAGAAATAACATTCAGTCATATTTTATTTAACATTAAGCTTTTGTGGCTTTGGGGTTTTATTTTAAATTTCAGAGAATTATACACATTGTAGTACATAACCATAACTCTTATGATTAAGAAGTATTTGGCAATCTTATTACAGCTCTAAAATAGGCCAGTTTCTATTGGCATGCCATTATACAGTGACTTGAATCCAGAATATCAAATATGAAGAGGTACTTCAATTTCTCAGCATGGCTTGAGGTCAAACTATATGTATAATATCTCAAACTGATATAGTTTTATTGTGCCCCTAAAAGGATATAAGGATTGGGTAGATATTTAACAACCTAAATCTATAATCAAATATATATGGAGCAAAATTTGTCAGTCCTTGGCAAAAGATTGATTTTGTTTTTGAGAGAATGAAGTGGGAGGACTCAAATAAAATACATCTCCTTGCAGCTGTAGCAGAGCTGAAATGCTGAAGCACCCATGATCAAATGGATCACAGAAGTCCTGAGAATTAGGGCTCTGGCAGTTTATTCCATTATTGGTAAGAGTCAGAATCCACAAGTTCCCTTCATTAACATAATGATACAACGGTGTCTTTGTTCCTAGCTCTGAACTTATCCTGGGCTGCCCAGATACTGCAATATGGAGAAAACAATTTTGTGGAGAATATATCGACTAAACTGCAATCTATCAGCACAACTCTTCATTTTCTTCTTCCATTTCCTCCTCTTTCTTTTTCCACTTTCTTCTCCCCTCCTTCTCCCTCTCTCTTTTTCTCTCTTACACACACAAATATACACACACATACTCAGGTTTGTTAGCAGACTTAATTAGATAAGTAGCACTAAAAAAACGAATACTACCTTATAGTATAAAATACTTTCAATAACAAGGTATGTCATGACATCCAACTTAGTACCCTCAGAAAACAGTGTAAGTCTATGTCCCATTTTCTCTTATATTATAACCTTTTTTTTGAATTGTAAAAAAAAAATACATACGTAAAAGTGAACAAAATGAAGCTGTACAATCGCCGATTTATCACATAGAGAATATTCATGTACTGACCAGCCAAGTCAAGAAATAGGATATTCCAAGACCCTCACCCCTCCTCCATCATTGCTCCTTCTCCCTTCCTCAAAGATAACCACTATTGTAACTTCTTTGGTAATTATTTTCTTGCTTTTTTTAATAGTTTTTATACCTAACCTTGCATTCCTAAACGCTATGTTTTAATTTTGCCTATTGTAAAACCTATCCAAGTATAATCATATGGCATGATTCTTTTCTGTTTTCTTTTGCCTAACATTGTTTTTGAGATTCATCCATATGCTATATAGCAGGACATGGTCTTTGCCATAAAGCATTCTTATATGCAAATTTACAATATATTTACCCATGATAATCATTTATGATTTCTGTTTCAGCTATTGAAAGTAATCCCACCATGATCATAAAATGGGGTACTGAAACCTAAAACTAAAATTGCTTGTTTTCTTTAAAATAAGGAAAATTCCAGCAGAAACCTTTTGTTAGCATTTACTAAAGGAAATATAAGATTCTACTCAATATTGCAAAGTTTGAATTGTTGCAAAGTAGACAAATGTAAGGTTTAATTATTGGACTGTGAATGTATAAACTTGAAGAAATTTATTTTACTTTACCCTTTGTGCATATTTTATCAGTTTAATAGGAATTAAAAATACAGCAGAGAAATCATGATTGCAAAGGATATGCTATATAAACTATAATGCTTACATTTTGTTGTAACAACTAAATACCATCAGAATATCAGTTTGTAATCTCTGTAAAATTGCTTTTCATTAATTATTCACAAAAAACTTCTAACTGGTTACTAAAAAATATATTAATTTGAGACATGTTGTTTTCAATGAAAGGTATGTTAACATTATGTTAGTGGAATATTGTTTTAAACTTATGTTACCTTGGCTTAGTTTGTCAGATTAACTTTGTTACTTTGGAAGTAATTAAAGATTAAATTTTTCACCAAATGGGGTAAATGGGAAAGGAGTAAAAGAAGCAAATAAGGGACATTTTTTTTTCTAGCAATGATGATCTTTATCCCTTTAATAAAGAGAAAATGGAAAGTAAAACTGATTAGACTTATAGGATAATATATCTTATCTGCAAAATATTATATGACAATTTTCAAAAAAGATATCATGGATTTTCAGAGAGATTGTTAATCATAGTTTACTTGGTTCTGAATTTTCTTTTGGCAGTTGTATAATTCTCAAGTCAGAGTAAAATTTTTTTAATATGATGATAAATTTCCCTTGACTTATATTAGGTTAAATCTGGTAAGGTAATAAAATAGATAAGATTACTGATTCTGTCAATCTCTACCATTAAAAAAATAGACAAGACTGACTCTTAGGGGAAGATAGTTTTAATACATACTATCTTTGGTTTTGGAATCATACAACATAATAGAATAGACATGTAAAGAGAATTACTGTGATGCTAAACAACAAGAGAAAATATCATTCTATATAATGTTTACATTGCATGTGTTCACACAGAATGAAGTGACAGCCCAACAACCAAGTAAAAAATATTCTAAGCATAGATTGATATGGGGAGATATATATATATATACACACACACACATATAAGAGATATTAATCATAGGACTTTATATTTGAAAACTAGTAGTTGAACTAAGAATGATTTAGAAACATAAATAAGGTTTCACATTTCTTTTACACTGTGCAAAATTGTCCTTTCAGTGTTTGTCATTTTTAATATGTGCAAAATAATTTTCTCTTAGAAAAAATGCAAAAAAGCAAGAGTAACTGCTAGATTATATAAAAATATTAAATAGAGCAAAGAAGTAGGACACAGTTTCAAAGAAAATAATACTCAAGAGATTTTGGTTAAAAGACTTATCTGCTGAAAGGCAAAAGTACCTTTTGTATTGTTACACATTCATTCAGTAATGTCTTTGAAAATGTTACTAATAACTAGCCTTAGTGCCTACTTCCAAATGATTTGTGAAGAAAACACATTAAAAAACAAACAAATACATCCCACCTGACTTGGCTGCATGAAGGTGTGGGTGAGAGACCAGAAGAGACCTGGCTTACTGTATAATGAGACCATGCATCTGCAGTTGTCTTCCCTTGTGTGGCTCCTGTTTGGGGGCTATTGTCAGTGGAGTATTGATTCAGGGAAGGCCAGGCAGTAGCACCCTCTCTCCTTTCTAAAGATACACTAGTAGAATTAACTTTGCAAACAGTCTCTCCATGTTTTATGCAGCTCTGTTCAGAGTAACTCACATGAGGGAGGGAAAGCTTAGTACACATTCTACCGAATGGAGACTCTACCCTGCCAGACAAATGAGAGGTGAAACAATGGGATACCCTTCTGACTTACCACTACCCTCTTAGTAAAGAGAAAAAAAAAAAGCATTTTAGCACAGAATCAGAGACATCTAAAATTAAAAAAAATTAAACACAGATTCTTATGTAGACTCCATATAAATATAATCTTTCCAGGTTCAAATATGTGATATATCAATTACAAAAATATCCCCAAATAAGGAAAAGCATGTAAGTCCTATTAGAGGAATTCATATACTGAGTAAAAATAAATAGCATTTTTATTACATTTAAAAAACCAGTTAATGATATTTTCCATAGAACCGAACTCATTCAAATTTATCTTTATAAATTACAGCTATTACATTTCTATACAATAATTCTCATTGTAGAGATTGCACTCACATTTAACCAAAAGGTAGAAAGTTTACTTGTAGTCTGAACGAGAAATAAAGATTTATTTCTACCTCCAAATATGAATTGTACATTTTAAAAATCCTTTATTTATACTGAAGAAATGCTATACAGAAATAATTTTATTCATAGCCCCTATGATCAATTTATGCACAAGTATGCTAAAATATATGTATATATTACATACACTAACAGATATTAACTCAGATGAGATGAAAGGAAACACACTCTGAATGAAATGTAAACACAGAATTTCTTAGAACAAGTATTAACTAAATCCTTTAATGGCTCATTATGGTCTATGAAATCTGAAGTGACATCATAAAGCAAATATTAAATAGAAGGAATTCCAAATGACTTGTAGGTAATAGGTGACATATGAGTAGTTCAGATTTTTTTAAAATGTTTAAATGTTACAAACATTTAAAAATGTTTGTACCCCCATAATATCCTGAATTTAAAAAATTAATGTATAAAGGAGATTATTCTTTTAAAAATACAAAAGGACATAAATATAGTGTCATATTTACATAATACTATTAAAATGTTTAAAATACAATCGACATTAAAATTATTTTATAATCATTTTCATAAGTTCTCAGAACTGCAATATTTAGCATAAAAGGGAATTTTAATAAACTGCATTGTTAATGAGGTAGAAGATAATACATATTTATTACCTGTAACTTTTGACTTTCATTTAATTTTTGTATTTTTGCCATGTAAAAAATGTTGATATTTTTAGCAAGTAAATTTTCTAATGGTAAAAGGCTTTAACAATCCATATCACCACCAAATGTAGGAACACTAAATGGTGGAATAAGGCTGAAACTCATAGGACACTAAAATCAAGACATCTTTTCAAAAAAATTGTGCTAGATATTTAGGTGATTTATTTTTTAATTTGAAATAATCATATATTCACAAGAAGTTGCAAAGAGAGTATAGAGAGTTCCCTTGTGTTTCTTCCAGTGGTCATATCTTATATAATTATAGTATCAAAGCCAGGAATTCAATATCGATATACACGTTGAACACTTCAATCAAGATACAAAACTAAAGATCTCCTTCTTGCTGGTTCTTCATAGTCATACTCCGTCACTCCGTTCACCATCCCTAACCCCTAGCAATCACCAATCTGTTCTCTATCTCTATAATTTTGTCATTTCTGGAATGTTATATGAATGCAACTATACAGAATGTGACCTTTTGTAACTGGCATTTTTCACTCAGCATAATGCCCTTGAGATCCTTCCAAGTTGTTTTGTGTATGAAGTTCCTTTACTTGTACTGCTGAGTAGTATTCCACGGTGTGGATGTATCACAGTTTGTTTATCCACTGACCTATTAAGGGACATTTTGGTTGTTTCCTATTTATTTTTTGCTATTAAAAAATAAAGCTGCTATGTATAGCAGCTTTATTTTGTGTGGATCTTAGGTGATTTGAGAAGCTTTCTAAAAAAATACATTACAAATTAAAAAGGAGCATAAAAATAGGATATATATTAGACCCCCATTTGTGAACAAAAATTACTACTAATGATAACATGTATATAGCTTGGGGGTGGGGGAAGCCAGAGAAACTTGGGCATTTTCTCCAAGATTAGCACTTTTTAAACTAGCATAAAGACTAGCTCAAAATCGTGTATTTCTTACTGCTTCTTCTAATTCTGTGTTGGTTACTTTTATTTTTATTTTTATCATTTTTGTCCAACTAGGGAAACATTATACATTTTTTTCTAATTGCCCTGTTCCCTCATGATATTTTAATGCCACAGATATGCTGGATATCCGTTATGTACTGTATGTATATCTGTGCTTTTTACATAAAAAGAGTAAATTTTTTCTTAACCACAAGAATGAATTTCCACATCTTTTGGTCCTATCAACACTTAGCTGAGAATGTGTGCTCCAAGGTCATGAACACACCAGTGAAAACAGCATTACATGCATGATTAGAGCAAAGGGGTAGGTAGCCAAGGGCTGGCGCCTTTCTAAAATCTTGGCTCCATTTCCAAGCAGTAGCACACAGTTGACGTCCACAACTATTCCCCTACATTAGAATTTGGTTCCTGTTGTGTGTGTATAAGCCTTTGCAAGTGTGTATTGTGTGTATGTGTGTATATATATACACACACACAAATAGACATACATATATATATGGGTATATAATAGAAAAATGTTGAAGGGATTCAGAAGAAACCAATTCACATGGGTGGGAATGGGAACCTCAGAAAAACAAAAGAATGAATGTACATTTCTTATGAAATGCTTTTTTAGTTTTATTTTTTCTTTTTACTGCAATAAGCAAATATTACTTTTTAAATGGAAACAGTTTTTAAAAAATTACTGTTAATCAGCCCATCTTCCATTATATTTAGCATCCACTTATTATTCCAATATCTGAATTATATGATGAGGCCAACCAAGAGATATTTACAAAATAAAATAAAACCCTGAGTAACCACTCAAGACATGCTGTCATTGAGCCTTCTAAATAACCCAGGATTTTCCGGCATTTGTATTGTTCTATGTCCTCTGGGCACAAATTCAGGAACCCAGACATATTAGGTTCCTAGCCTGTATTATGAAATTTACACTTGCCTCTAAATTCTCTCTTTAAGAAATACAATAAGCTTAAATAATACTGTTATTTTCCAGTACTGCCTGAACAATTCTCTAAAAGGTGCTATTATTTTTAAAAATCCCCTAACAACATCTATAAGAAATAGTGTCAATCTAAAATTAATTTGATTCTTCCAAACTTGAAAAAATTCAAATACAGTGGTAAAATGTATACACTGTGAGTGAAATGACTTATATGCTGTGGAACTTATACTGTGCAATGATTTTTGTTCTTAAATTGTCTCTTATTTAATAAGAGGTAGAGGGTGGTGAGGCAGGGAGCAAGCCCAAAGCTACACAGCAGAATTGAGCAAACTAATGTTGCGTGAGAGAGGCAGGGCATATGGCAAAATAGCAGGTGTTTCCTTACCCTTCACTGTTGCTTCTAACACTATTGCTCCTTAGGACTGGGCACAATGCCACACGTTCTCCTTTATTATTCTGCATCTACTCTGTGTACTCCCTGGCACATTGGAAGATATTCAGTAAATGTTAATTTAATTGATGATCTTCATTGTCATCATTTTTGCCATCCTGGGCTGCTTTGGCACCAGTTAAAGTGTATCTTTTTAAACTGCTATGAGAAGGCTGCCAAGGTTTTTTTTTTAAGAGACCTGTATCTCATCTACAATGCAGCTAAGCTATTCATATTTAGACCTAAGTTCATCTTTTAGAATTAATTGGATACTTAATTAAATGTTCAATAAATTGAGCTGAAGGAGCCAGGGCAGATGAGTACTTTATCTTCCAAAGTCAAACACTAAAACCTTCTCTTATATTGTGGCTTGAGAGAGACTTACGCATCAGAACTGATAAAAATAACAAACAAGAAAAGAAGCAACCCTTATAGCTGTTACCATTGTTTCAAATCTTATAAGCAGCAAGAAGTTGTTTTAATCACACTGTGATCCCTCAACAATTTGGGTTTACATTTTATTACTCAGTGTGCAGAACAATTTAACTTTTTTATGAGTTCCATTATTCAGTGACTTAAGTCTGGATTACTTTGGACACTGAAAGTTTGTAAGTTTGCTACTAAAATTATTCCATTTTACCATATCAAGATATGTTGTAATGTATTTAAGAAATCAAAAGTGACTTACATTTGCTGAAAGTTGAGATGTTAGGGTAGCAACTTTTTCCTGTGATGCAACCAGTTCTCTCCGTAGTTTATGGATTTGCTGAATGCAATTAAAAAAAAATCAATTCAATAGGCTAGTAGATTTTTACTTAAAATCGAGAATTTAATCCAAGAAAGCAAATACTACATTTAGCTCATTCTACCCCCACTGTATTAGCACCAATTTCTGAAAAGAAAAGAAACGTGAAAACTGGCTACACAGTAATCAAACGTTACTCATACGAAGAGGGGTGAGTGTCTAGCTTCAAAGCTGATACTCAAATCCACAAATCGAAGGATGCTTCCTTGTTCCATTTGCCATCCCTGTATGATTCAAGAGGCAGTTTACTTTCTCTATTGATTATTCTTCCTCTAGAAAATTGTAGTAATAAAATTGAAGTAGAAAACTATTTTTTTGCAAAAATTAAATACAAATATACATATTTTCTTGGTCTTTTTAAAGCAAAAGGTGTACTCTATGTTATTTTTCTGAAAATCTCAGGAATTTTTTTTCTGTGTACATTTTAATATTCTATAGTTTAGCAAGTCTCAGAAGCTGTAGAATATCCTACAGTCACTGAAACTTGGGTTTAATTCAACATTTAATGAGTCTATATTTGAAAATTTTATTGGCTAAGGTTATATAACTGAGAGAGAAGCCTTCCCGAAAGTGTGTTACATTACCATTTATTCAATGAGTTATTATTAGCCCAGAGTAAAAATTCTTCATGGATTATCCATAGTTTAAAAATAAGAGAAAACACCAATAATAGTATGCAACTAACTAGATAAACCAACAAACTGAATATTCTAAAATGTCTTTCTTTTCAGTTACGTTCATACTCCAATAAAACTGAAACAGAAAAAAGTGAAGGTATATCATATCATGCTTAAAATTTTAATTCAAGCACTTTCTGCAGTTTAATCTGCATGTCTCATGTTGTCATGAAATGTAAACAGTGATTAATGAGGATAGCACATTTGTAATGATCTGAGACTAGGTATTACGAGTATATTTCTGGTACCAAGGGATTTTGGTTACTTAGATGCCAAACATTCTACTATGAAGCTTCTCATTTCTTCAAAAACAAGTCTTCTGTTGTTGTAGTTGAACTGTTGGAATGCTGTCTCAGTTTGAAAGAGAATTCTTGACATAGTTTATTAGCTGTTTTTTTTTCCCCTGTACATTAGATATTGTGGAAAAGAATTGGTGGTCAATATTGAGAGACGCTAAAAAAAAAAAGAAAACTAAGCTAGAAGCAGAGATAATAGACATTTATGTAAACTTCACCAAATGTGATTTCATTTCATTCCTCTTTTTTAAAAGGAGAAACAACCCAGTCCAAAATAACATTTGAGTTACATTTATATGATGATGAACATGAATAGTTTCAGAAAGCAAAGAGTCTATTTTATTCTTAAACTAATACAAACTCAAAGAGCCTTTCTCAAATTGATAGTCTCTGTTACATGACTCCAAGTCCTTTAAAATATAATCCAGGAAACTGTAAAGTGATTTAAGTTTTGTTCGAAAACCATGACCCATTATAGGGCATAAATGATAAAAGAGAAGTTGGATAACTACTAATAATGCAAATAAATGTAGCATTTCTATACCTCAGTAGTTATAGTAAGATGAATGTTAGAAGTTTTGCCATGTGCATGTGAGGTAAATAAAATAGCTTAAGTTTTAAAAAATCATATTCACATTTTGGTCCAACAATTGTAAATTGGTATAATCAATACTTTTTCAATATTTTTAAGCACAGCACAAATTTTACTTTAAATAGCTAATAAAATAAGATTTCACAGGAAAGAAGTTCCTTTGCAAAAGCTGTTGGCAAGGCATTTATTTTCTCTGCGGTTTGATTGCCTCAGTGTAAACCAATTAAATAGTCATTACCTCACTTTGAATAAAGTCATAATTAAAATCCTCCTCTCTTTGGCCAGGACAAATCTTTTACAGAGGGAAAGAAAAAGAACGTTCTCTCCAGGTTGCAGTTTGATTTGCATGATTGCAATGAAGTATGTATTTGTGAAATGTGTGTGATTACAACAATAGACTACACTGACATAAAATAGTGATTAGAAGCAGCAAGGTCATGGCACAAAATAGATGGTCTGGGATGCTGGTATCTTGAGTTGTGGAGGCTTGATGCCTAAGATTTAATGGTTCTGTTAGTCCTACGCAGATGGTCTCACAGGTAGTGGGGAAAAGACTAATAAAATAGACCACAGGTCTTCATTCATTCATCAATGCTTTCATGAGTACTTACTACTAGAGACAACTTATTAGGTGTTTAGCTAAGGCTCAATCTAGAATGTGAGAGGAGAGCTTTCTGTAAAAACTTCCTTTGATTTTATTTTAAGAGGCAATATCAAAGGCCATTTATCAACTGGCTGCCTTTCTTCAGCAGTCCCGTAGAGTTCTGCTATTGTATCACAGAGCCCTCTAGTGGTAACAACATTAATTTCATCATAAATGTAAACTAGTTAAATATTAAAATGTTGCAAGTTTTTTTACCTCTGAATGAGCCTTTTCTTCAGCCTGTAAAAAATAAAAGGAAATAGAATTTAATTATAAAAACTAATTTCAATTCATTCCACAAGTATAAATGAATGAAATAATTATATATATTTAAAATGTCTTTACAATCTAACATTAGAGTGAAATATATAATTATTAAATTAAAATAGTAAAAACAGGATACTTTAAAATAAATACTTCTTTATATATGAAACATAAAGTATTTTAAAAATATACATAAGTTGATCCATAGATATATAATATGCTTTAAAAGCAAAAGATAGAATTAACAGACCCTAAACTCTAAACCATAGCAATAAAAACAAAACAGTTATAATATTAGATGCTAAAAAAGATGGGTGCATAACAAGTTAAAATATTGGATTATTTTTACACAGACTGTAGGAAATGGACTCCATGAAATTATAGAGCTCTGTAGCCAAGCTGTAGGAGTCAGAATTTTTCTTTGATTTACTTATCATAAAAAATGACATATAAAGATGGGGGAGAAAATTGACCTCTGCTGATAACCACAGAAAATCAACATTAGTTTCTATTTTTTTTCCTTTCCCTGATAATTATTACCTAAGTTTATTATAAGTCAGTGAAACACTAATAGGCCCAGTGTTAAGGTGGAGATAAAAGTGGCTGCCAATTATCTTTGCTATACAGCTATGGAGATGAGGGCTGCTGTAGGAACTTGCAGGATATATTTGACTTCAGTTGCAGAAAATTCCTAGCTCTGTTTTTCTTCTTCATGCTGGGCGGCAAAATGCCACAAAATGAGTTATGTGCACCAGTACACGTGGGAACTTCCCACGTCCTGTGACTAGCTGGAAAATAACCAAAGCTGAAAAAACAATTTCTTATCTCCTATCTCTACTTTGGGGATGTTTCCAGGTTTACTGATACAAAAGTACCTGAACTGCTTTTTATCTCTTTACCTCCAGAAAACATGAAATAAAACAAAGCAACATCAGGATATATTTTATGCACAAGCATCTCTTTTAACCTGTATTTTGTTTTTCCAATGTATTTTCTACCTTTTAAAAAATGTTGGTAATATAGTGTTTATACTTCTAACTGTATTTTTGTCTTTTTATTCTTTAGTCTTTTCAAGGCTTCATGATGGTAGTTTTATCCAAATATTGCTATTGCATATATTTAAAATACGATCATAATGATGCTTCAATCTTTAGAGATTTAAATTGCAAAGGTTTCAGTCAGAATGCAACTCCCCAACTAGTAGCAGTATTGACTCAATAGGAGGAACACTAAGTCTCAATACATTTCTTTTGTGTTTTTTCCAGTACATTTTTATATTCATAACTTTATCCATTAGCCTATAAGAGCACACTTATTTATGTGAACATTAATAGTGATTTCTTAATTTATAGAATCTACTGGTAAATTTAATCATTAAAAGGAGAAATAAGAAAAATATTGTTTCTGCTAATGACAGTCTGATCTACAGTCAATGTCTAAAGCGATAAATATGTAAGATTAACTTATATAGAGAAGGTTATAACATTTGAATCTAATGAAAACAAGTGAAAAAATTAGTATTGCCCCCAATGCTTAATGGATCAGTGACAGCCAAAGCTGCGACCTTTTCATGAACCTTACAATACAGGATTAAGGATTATCCATAATATTCAAGGCTTATTGAAATTTAGTATATACCTCACTGTCACCTAAGCATAAAGGTGCCCTCTCATAAAACATAACTTCTTGTAGGCTACTTTTTAAAAAAAAGATGAAATTATATTCAGTGGGCAGAAAAACTCATCTTGTCAAAAATAAACTACAATTTCACACATTGGCAAAAGAAGTTGAAACACTGGCATTCTTAAGAAATAACATTTTTAAAATCACACTGTATATCAAAAGATGTATTTTTAAAAATGTCTATCTAGTTCTTCTAGGCCTTTAGTTTTTGGCATAATCTTCTCAGAAAATGAATTCAAAAAATAAAAAATAAAGAGGAAAAGTATCATAGATATTGTTTTTGGTTCAGAAAAACAAAGAAGGAAAACTAGTCAATATTATGAAAATATGGTATAGCACAATAAATGGTTTCAGGGACTCCACATCATACCTCAATAGATTTTATGAAATTCAATTTTATATTCATTTATTGATTACAATGAGTACACAAAAATCAAGTGGAAGCACATATAGGTGGGACACAGAGTGGCTGGTAGAGCACCTTCCAGCTAATTGGGTCTGCAGTAGCAAAGATTATGCCCTTATTTCATTCCACAACTTTTGTGTAAATGTCACAGATGTATGTGATCTATTAACAGTAAAATGATCTATTTAATCATCTGGGTGCATGGCAAAACTAGAAACTTTTTCTTAACAGCCAATACTTACTGTAGAGTAAAGAGAAGAAGTGCTGGAGACCAATGACAACGAAGAGCCATGAACTGGAGAAAACACAAAGAACAATACAGCTAAAATAATGATGTCTACTCATAAAGCCTGGTCCTCTACTGAAAAAGTAAAGAACAGGTGGTTAGGGAAATAAAATAATGACATCTAACTCTAAGATTCTGAGAAAAAGTTGGCTACAGTTTTTTGGATATCAAGATGTTGAGACATGAAAAAGCCCCATACATATTCCCTAAAGTACCTCATTCACAAAGTTATAGAGACAAATTGACAAACATGGGCCCAACCAGTTTATTTTGCACATATTGAAAGCTATAAAAGACTCCAGTATTAAATACATAGAAAATTATGGAAACTCAAGCTAAAAGTTGCCATAAACTTTTAAAAAAAGTTATATATTTCATTTTTATACAACAAAGGTCCAGTTACAGAATTTTTGTCCATATACTTTCAGGGAAATAAGCATTTTTATTCAGCTTGCTATTTCAACATTATCTGTGATGTATTGATAATATTCTTATAAGTGTAGAATTATTGTTTCTTTAGCAATTTTAGTAATACAAAAGTACTCCTTATTTCAAGGTGGTATCTCATAGAAATTAAAAATGGAAATTGCATACTGTCTTTTATCTAGGTATATCAAAATATCATCTTAAACATTTAAAAGCCTGCTTTATATTTCTGTACTTCCAATCTATTAAATCCAAAAGGTGGGTAAAATTGTGCTTAATTATATTTGCAGAAAAGTTTCTCTTCTTTTCATTGTAGGATAATATAGTTATTTCTGCTCATTGTCCATTAAACAAACATTAGATGATCATGAGCATTGTGACAAGTCCTTGCTAGATACTGGCCCTATAATAATAAATAAGACCCAATCCTAGAAGCTCAAAAAGAAATAGAAAGATATAATTAAAAAGTAATTACAATAGCATAATAGAAATACTATGGAGCCCAATGTAGTAGGTACTGCAAGAGCATATGGGAGGTGCTTATAACCCAGTCTGGAGAGGGCTGGAAAAGCTGCACTAGGATCATGGCAGCATGGATGAAACAAGTCGATGAATTTGAGAGATAACAAGAAGAACCTGTTTAAAAGTGCGTGTATAGATTTCAAAAGAGCAATGAAGAAACTCCCGTCCCCCTAATTTCTAACTTGGGCAAATACTACCACTCTATGAGTTGTACAAAATGTTGTTCTTTAAGTTATTAAAAAAAATATTTCAACCTTGGATAACACTTTTATGAACTAAAGTATGAGCCTGGTATACCAGAAGAAAGGTTGAGAATGAATCAGGCAATCTAAGTTTTGTTCTTTTGATGCTACTTACTATTTATAGGTCTATGACCTTATAGCATGTGGCTCTGTCTCTTCATATGTCAGTGTGAGCATTGGGCAGGATGTCAATAACATCCCTTCAATCTAGCTCAATAATGCCCTGATTCTAGATCACAATCTAAGAATTATAACAATTCAGTATTCAATGCATGAACATCAAAAAACCATCTTGCCCACTCAGGCTGACTTTTAGCAATTCAAATTATCCTCATACACAGAAGGCCAGAATTGCCCAGCATATAAGCATCATTCTACTTGTAAATGCTACACTCTAGAAAGCTGCCTGTATGCTTAATAAATCATTTATTTTTTTACCTTTTTATTTTTCATTTTTAATTATAATGGGTACATAATATTTGCATATCTTTATAGGGCATATATGATGTTTTAATATAGGCATACAATGTGAATTAATCAAATCAGGGTAATTGGGGTATCCATCACCTCAGGCATTTATTATTTCTTTGGGTTGGGAACATTCCAATGCCACTCTTTTAGTTATTTTAAAGTATACCCTATCTTACTGTTGATTACAATAACTTTGTTGTGCTATCACATGTTGTTCATTCTAACTACATTTTTGCACCCATTAACCATCTCCACTTCATTCTCCCTCCCCACTACCCTCCTAATCCTCTTGTAATCATCATTCTACTCTGTCTCCATGAGACCAATTGTTTTTAATATTTATCTCCCATACATGAGTGAGAACACGTTAGATTTGTCTTTCTGCGCTTGGCTTATTTCATTTAACATAATGTTCTCCACTTTCATCCACGTTGTTGAAAATGGCAGGATTTTATTCTTCTTGTGGCTATATAATATTCCATTACGTATATGTACCACAACTTTTTTATCCATTCATCCATTAGTGGACACTTGTGTTGATTCCAAATCTTGACTGTTGTGAATAGGGCTACAATAAACATGTGAGTACAGATATCTTTTTGATATACTGAATTCCCCTCCTTTGGATACATACTCAGCAGTGGGACTTCTAGGTCATATGGTAGTTTTATTTTTAGTTTTTTGAGGAACCTACATACTGTTCTCCATAGTGGTTGCACTAATTTACATTCCCCCCAACAGTGTATGAGGGGTCCCCTTTCTCCACATCCTTGGCAGCATTTTTTATTGCCTGTCTTTTTGATAAAAGCCATTTTAACTGGGATGAGATGATATCTCATTGTAGTTTTGATTTACATTTCTTTGACGATGAATGATGTTGAGCATTCTTTCATATACCTGTTGGCCATTTGTATATCTTTTTTTGAGAAATGTCTATTCAGATACTTTGCCCATTTTTTAATCGAATTATTTTTTTCCTTTTGAGTTGTTGGAGCTCCTTATGCACTCTAGTTATTAACCTCTTGTCAGATGATTAGTTTGTAAATATTTTCATCCACACTGTGGGTTGTCTCTTCCCTTTGTTGATTGTTTCCTTTGCTGTGCAGAGGCTTTTTAGCTTGATATGGTCCCATCTGTCCAGTTTTCCTTTCATTGCCTCTGCTTTAGGAGTTATTACTGAAGAAGTCCTTGCCCAGACCAATGTCGTGAAGCATTTCCCCAATGTTTTTCTTTAGTAGTTTCATAGTTTCAAGCCTTAGATTTAAGTCTTTAATTCATTTTGATTTGATATTTGTATATGGTGAGAAAAAAGTGTCTAGTTTCATTCTTCTACATATGGATATCCAGTTTTCCTAGCACCATTTATTGAAGAGACTGTCCTTTCTCCAATGTACAATCTTGGCATCTTTGTTGAAGATAAGTTCATTATAAATGTGTGGATTTATAATTGGGTTCTCTATTCTGTTCCATTAGTCTATGTGTCTATTTTTATGCCAGACATATACTGTTTTGGTTATCACAGCTATGTAGTATAATTTGAAGTCAGATAATGTGTTTTTTCTAGTTTTGTTCTTTTGGTCAGGATGGCCTTAGCAATTATGGGTCTTTTGTGGTTCTGTATAAGTTTTAGGATTTTTTTTTCTATTTCTGTAAAGATGTCATTGGTATTTTGATTGGGATTACACTGAATCTCTACATTGCTTTGGGTAGGATGGACATTTTAACAATACTGATTCTTTCATCTTTCAAGCATCAGTTGTTTTGGTACTTTTTGATAAAAGCCATTCTCACAGAGGTTAAGTGATATCTCACTGTGGTTTTGATTTACATTTCCCTGATGAATGGAGACATGGAGCATTTTTTCATATGTTTATTGGTCATTATCGTCTTCTGAAAAGCTTCTGTTCATGTCTTTTGCCTACTTTTTATGGGGTTGTATTTTCTTGCTGATTTGCTTGAGTTCTTTGTAGATTCTAGTTATCAGCCCTTTATCAGAAGTATAACATCCAAATATCAGATGTATAGAATGCAAATATTTTCTCCCATTCTGTAAGTTGGCTATTCACTCCATTGTTTGTTTCCTTGGCTGTGCAGAAGCTTTATAATTTAATCAAGTCCCATTTATTTATTTTTGTTGTTGCTGTGATTGCCTTTGGGCTCTTCATAAATTCTTTGCCTAGGCCAATATCTAGAAGAGGTTTTCCAACATTCTCTTATAGAATTCTTATAGTTTCATGACTTAGGTTTAAGTCTATTATCCATCTTGAATTAATTTTTGTGAGTGGTAAGAGGTGCAGATCTTGTTTCAATCTACTACATGTGGCTATCCAATTTTCCCAGCACCATTTATTGCATTGGAATTCTTTTCCCTAGTGTATGTTGTTGTCTGCTTGTCAAAGGTCAGATGGCAACATGAGGGTGATTTTATATCTGGGTTCTCTATTCTGATCCAATGGTCTACGTCTCTGTTTTTGTGCCAGTATCATGCTGTTTTGGTTACTATAGCCTTGTAATATAGCTTGAAGTCTGGTAAATTGAGGCCTCCCAGTTTGTTCTTTTTTCCTTAAGGTTGCTTTGGCTATTTGGGCTCTTTTCTAGTTTGAAGGACAGAATTATTTTTTCTAGATCTGTGAAAAATGACATTGGTGTTTTAATGGGGATTTCATTGAATCTGTAGACTACTTTGGGTAGTATAGACATTTTAACAATGTTAATTCTGCCAATCCATGAGCATGATATGTTTTTCCACTTGTTTATATCTGCTGCAATTTCCTTCTTTAATGATTCACAGTTCTACTTGTAGAGGTCTTTCACCTCCTTGGTTAAATGTATTCCCAGGTATTTTCTTTTCTTTTTTGCTATTGAGTCTTTGATTTGATTCTCAGCTTGACTGTTGTTGGTGTATAGAAATGCTACTGATTTGTGTACATTGATTTTGTAACCTGAGACTTTGCTGAATTTATCAATTCCAGGAGTCTCTTGGCAGAATCTTTGGGATTTTCTAGGAGTCTTTAGTTTCTCTAGATATGCTCCTGAGTGACCAGTGAGTCAATGAAGAGATTAAGAAGGAAATAAAAAAATTTCTTGAAACAAAGGAAAATGAAAATATAACATATCAAAACACTTAGGATACAGAAAAAGCAGTAAGAAGAGGAAAGTTTATAGCAATAATTTCCTACATTGAAAAAGTAGAAAAGCGTCAAATAACCAAATTAATGATGCATCTCAAAGTACTAGAAAAACAACAGCAAACCAAATCCAAAACTGGTAGAAGAAAAGAAATAATAAACATCAGAAATAAATGCAATTGATATCCTCCTGAAATACAAATGATCAACAAAACAAAAAGTTCTTTTTGTGAAAACATACACAAAACTGGCACACCTTTATCTAGACTAAGAAAAAGAGAGATGACCCAAATAAATAAAATCAGAGATGAAAAGGGAGACATTACAACTAATATTGCAGAAATTCAAAGGATCTTTAGAGACTACTATGAGAAACTATATGCCAATAAATTGGAAAATCTAGAAGAAATGGATAAATTCCTAGAACACTTACAACCTACCAATATTGAACCAGGAAGAAATCCAAAACCTGAATAAACCAATAATAAGTAATGAGATAGAAGCAGTAATAAAAAGTCTCCCATTAAAGTAAAGCCCAGGATGGCTTCACTGCTGTATTCTATCAAGCATTCAAACAAGAACTAATACCAATCCTACTTAAACTATTCCAAAAAAATTGAGGAGGAAGAAATATTCCCAATCTCATTCTACAAGGCCTGTGTCACCCTGATACCAAAACCACACAAAGACACAACAAAAAAAGAAAACTACAGGCCAACCAATATCTCTGATGAACATAGATGTAAAAAAAGCTCAAGAAAATAGTAGCAAACTAAATTCAAAAACACGTTAAAAAGATTATTCATCATGATCAAGTCAGATTCATTTCCAGAGGTGCAAATATGGTTCAATATATGCAAATCAATTAATGTGATATACAACTTATCAACAGAATGAAGGACAAAATCCATATGATCATTTCAACTGATGCTAAAAAAAAGCCTTCAATAAAATTCAACATCCTTCATGATAAAAACTCTCAAAAAACTGGATGTAGAAGGAACTTACCTCGACCCAATAAAAGCCAAATATGACAGACCCACGGCTAGTATCATACTGAATGGGGAAAAACTGAAAGCCTTTCCTCTAATATCCATAACAAGGATGCCCACCTTCACTGCTGTTATCTCTAAAGTATTATAAAAGGCTGTTTCAGAAAATCAATGACTTTATATTTCAGATTAGTTATATATTGTGTACCTGCACTGCAGCCATCAGTGGACTCAACAGAGTATAATTAATTCACTATCTGCTATAGTGAACTGACTGGTTTGGCTAATATCACAAAAGGTAGTGACAACTGTGATCTACTGATTTAGTATCAGCATATTAAATGTACTGTGATGACCTAAAAAACATAATTCAATTTTCATAGACATCTAAACTTTTAGTCAGATGATACTTTAAGAAGGTGGAAAGGAAAGAGAAAGGAATAGAACACTCTCATTTTTATCATTGTGAGAAACCTATGAAATTACAGATGCAGAACCTAGGGCTATTAAAGTTAAGAAACTTGCCCAAGTTCATACCATAAATAAATGAATGTCTAGAGGCTTAAGGCCTGGTTTATTTCAAGATTTTGAGTCCTTTCTTTTATATGCAGTTATTAAGGAGTAGGATACTATGGCAGATTTTATGTTTGGTTTTATTATAATCAATTTAAATTTTTATGTTTAGTTTTATTTTATCCTTAGCTGACATAGGTTATACTATGTCTTCCACAAGTTTCCTTTATGCCTACTTTAAGAAAAAAGCATTCATTGAAGAAAAGAGAAAAATTTCTCAAGTTATTATTTAACATTTGAGGTCATATAGTTTGGAAAAATATATACCTTTGAACATCAATTAAGCTACCAGAGTTTGTAACAGAATTATTTAAAGTTTTCACATAGAACTATACAACTATAAAGATATTTATCAGATCAGGTGAGAATTTTATTGCCATTATTGCCAAGAAAAATGATTTATAAAGCAAAAATTAGGTATAACATGAATTCTAAAATGATTAGATAAAAAACAAACACCAGAGGGAGTTTCTGAGAATAAAAGTCAACAACATATGATAGTTTCATAAGATAATTTTTCTGGTTTGTATATATATATATGGCTTTTTAACTGAGAGTCAAACAAAACATTTTTTCTGACACGTGATGCATCTGGTCAATAGTTTCTAAAATTATGTATATTTTTGTATGAGAACATTAAATTTATCCTAAACTGTTTTATAGCCAAGTATTGATCTAACAAATTTCAGCATATTTCCAAGTACATAAAGAAACAGAGGTTGATAAAGAATAAAACATTTTTATGCTTTAAGATTCCTAAATGAGAATTATACTTACTTATTTCCTCTTCAGTAATCCTTATGAAGTGATGCAATGTTCTCTCAGAGTTAAATAAAGTGACTTCAGCTTCATCATCCTCCCCGGCCCCACTCACTTACCTTCTTCCATGCTGTCTCTGAAAGAGCCTGAATGACTGATGGCACGTGGCCTTTCCTCTAGAGAAGTGGCACTCCCACAAAGCTGAGCGTCATCGTAGAGATCGAAGGAAGAGTCTTGGGCTGGGATGCTGTTTGAGCGCATCATGCTGGGCCCAGGAAGGTTAAATTGAGACAGATTTGTTGGGCTCACTGAAAAACAAAGCACACACAACCTATTACTCTGGGACCTGAGTGATAAAAATAGTAGGTTGATAGAAAGTGAGAATGTGATCCCAATTCTTATGGAAACATGAATTTATAGGGTGTCCTTATTCAAGGTAAACCAAGAGTCTACCTTTGATATGTTCAATAACAACCACTGTGGAGTCCCTCTTTCTCTCTGGCATGAATTATGTCGATTTTGAAAGCAACAGTAAACAAATGCAAGTCACCTCTATTGTCTTTGCTAAAAATATAATAAAATGGTATTTTTTGCTATCTGTTGGGAGGAAGAGATTGTTTCTCTAGAGTTTGTAGGTTTCTTTTTAAAGAATAATTACCACTTTAATGGGAAAAGCAAAATCAAAAAGAAAGTAAAATACAAAAAAAGAAACTAAATTTTTCAAGAAGACCCTTTAGATGCTTCTAGGCAAAAACTTTCAGTCATTTTGAGTTCTTAATTGATGTAAGTTCATACTTGGGACACCATGATTATCAGAGTTAGGTTGTAAAGAGGAAGAGTAAAATAAACTTTTTTCTTTAAATGAAATATAATATACATGATATCTATAACCTGTCATAAGGTTAATTGCATAAAACTATGTTCTACTGTGTCTAAGACAGGAACACCACAGTGAGACTGTCAAATGTCACAAACATGTTATATTTCAAAAAAAGTATCTCAAGTCTGTATTTTGAAATAAGAATTTATTCACCTATTATCTGTCACCAAATAGTTCTAATGGCATTGAACTTTTAGGCCAACTGGTAATTATCAATTTAAAGAAATATTTGGTTGATTGAATGTACAATTGCATTGGAAAACAATTCAGTTCTGAAATTTGGAACAAAAGCAAAGCAGAAAATTGAGAAATATATTTATCACAAATTCTTATGTTTAAGAAAAGCAAGTTTGTTATTGGTATATGGGGAAGCAGGCAGGAACCTCTGATGATATGAAGGTAACTGCTGAGTACTTTCGAAACCTTGAGGAATATCTGTCATTGGCTTAGAATTGGTCTAATATCACTTCAACATTTGCTATTTTTCCCTTTGATACAGGAACTATACTTCTTCCTAATACAATTACTGACTCTCAAAATAATATAAAACAGAAATGACATACCCTGAGGTAACTGAAGGAAAGTATCTCCTATTTGCAATGCACTGTGCTTGGTATTTTGCAGATATTAACTGAATTAATACACAGAACAACCCTCCAATAGAGCTAGTTATGGACTGGAGTAAAAGGAAACACAGGATTAAGAAACACAACTATGTGTACATATGAGAAATATAATGAAAAAGGAAGAAACTATGGATTTGCAAAGTGTATAATCCATAGAAAGAAAAGAAGAAATGATGGAAGTAAGGAACAAAGAAGAAAAGAAGAAAGAGAGAGAGAGAGAATCTGTCTTTCAGACACATGCCTTCGGCCAGCGGCAACCATTAGTCCCAGTTCAGTTTTAGATCTGACAACAGCTAGTATACTGTAAAACATTCAAGACTTGAATGTTTATATTTAAGGTATCTGGATTGGGGTAAAGGTAAATAACCCTATTCTAGTTTCACATTATGAATGGACTCTGCTCTTAATGCATGCAGTATTCAAGACATTTACAAGTGCATCATATTAATATGTACATCTTAGAGGTCAGAGGACATTTTTTTCATTTTTTGGCTTTGCATAATTCTTACCAATATGATTGCAGAGATATCCAAGTGAAGTGTGCTTCTATAATTTCTAAACATAACACTTAACTCATGCAAAGTAAAATATTAGTGAGGATTAGGGCAGATTTTAGAGGGAATAGTTTGCATTTATAAACACTTTTGATAGTATCTGCTTTGGAAATATACCCATACTATTAAAAAATGTTCAATTAAGTTAATATCTATAACACGCTTTTGGGGTGTTGCAGTTGAATAGGAAGAAAATATGACATAGTCCTTAATTTCAACTGTGGCCACTAGGGGAAGTGAATGAAAAAGTAGAAAAGTTAATATGTAAAATAGACTAAAAAAAGGTATCTAATAGAAGACATATGTAATACAGATAAAATTTCTGTAATGCAGCACAAATTGGTAAAAAGCTTCTAGTGGTGGTTTCGCTTTCTTTCTGCTTCAGGCAAATATCCCAATCTCTACCCTTTAGTTTCCTCATGAATTAAAAAATGGCAGTATAAATGGCCTCTAAGATCCATTCGAAGCCAGTAGACACATAAGAATTTCTAAATAGGAAACAAGTAGATGTGGCAATCTATTAAGGAAAGAGGGCTACAGACCCTTGCCTTAATTTGCATTTGCATAACAAAGCAACCGTTTTTATTAAGATTATGTATTCACTTGTGGTGATTTGAGGAAAGCAGGAACAATAGAAATGTGGACTGGACTTTCAAATACTTCCATGTCACTTCCTATCTTTGTATCTATAGCTGAACATTAACCTGTAAGTTTATGATATTGTTTTAAATAAGAAGAGTTGTCACATGGAATCTAATTTTGACTTACTTTGTGGAATCTTGTTATGTAGCCAGGAACAATAGGTGAAAGTCCAGGAAAATTTTATTTGTCTTTTAAAGGAAGAACTTCAAATGTGTTATTTCTAGATTTAAGTAGTTTCGGTCATTGGTGGATTTACAGAAGAGCTAGAGATATCATAAAAATTTACACAATAGATGAATGATTGAACCAGATGTGGGTCTCTTACAACTGTGCAATTCTATGCTTCCATGAATAAAGAAGAAAGGGGTCCATTCTGACTAGGATGAAGGGTGAATACAGAGGAATAGAAGGGCATTCAAGGTGGAGGGATGCTCGAAAGCAAAAGCATAGAAACTGTTCTTACACAAAGTTGTTTAACACTCACTGTGTGCAAAAGGATCCATCTAATAAATAGAACTGGGAAGTGACAGGTTGATGTTGATGTTAATGCTTCTGCATGTAACCTTTGCAGCAAGGTGAAAAATGAATCTGAGCAATTGTTATCACACATGGAGACATGACAATGATTCCCACCAAGTTATGAGCTGCCACATAAGAACTTCGACCAGTAGTAAATGAATTTTCATCCAAAGAGTTATTTGGTTTACATAAGTTATATTCTGATATTCTTTCTTGAATGGGAATGGTTTCTATAGAGCTAGCATGCTGGAAACTGCACACAAATGATAGATTACTTTGGCAATAGCTCACAGTAGTCTACTGAAAATGATATAATTATAGTGATCTTAAATTTCTAATGTTTGCTATACATGATTTTTACAGTAATATTTCTAAAACTTTTATATATTAGCACATTAGTACATAGGAGAAAAAATGAAAACATGGATACTACAATTCCTGAATTTTAGTAATAATCATGTATCTGATTGATAATTCAAAAAAGATAATGATCAAATTGAAAACAAGTGATGACCAAAGACAAACGTAGGATAATGCTAATCATATCCAGGTTAAGTAGTTACATTTTACATATTTTTTAAGAAAAATTTATAATAAAGTAACTTTATGATTCCATTTTAACAGTACCCACTTTCTAGCCCAATAAACATTAGTTCAGGTGATCTAGAGATACAATGAAAACTCTTTAAAATTATTTTTGTATTTTTAAAATTAGTATTTATCTCCATTGTAAAATAAAACAACACAGAGATCTCAGAATGCTTGATTTGAAAGTAATTGTAAAACTATGCTTGTAAAATCTGGGTAAACACAAGATAGTATGTTAACATGAACAGGAAGGTGTTTCTCTATACCTCACAATAGATGAAAATGTTGAGACATATGGGTGTAGAGGCAGTAAGATAAATTTGAAATTTACTGATTGTCTACAGTTTAAAAAGCTTGAGCAAAGCAATGCCACTGAATAGAGAGATAAATGTAGGAGATATTTGGAAGATAAAATCACAGGTTTTTGCTCTATTGAAAGTGCAGAATGTGAAAGAACGGACGATGTAGTTTCAAGTAAAATTGTTGATTATACTCTCATTGGAGCAGTTGAAAGAAGGGTGATATGTGATATACGAGGAAAATAGAAGAAAAGAGCTAAAGAAAATTCTTTGGCTGGAAATGGGTATGTGGTGTATCACACTAATGGAATTTTAGATTTAGAAGCTCAAAAAATCTCAGAGAAAAAGAGAAATGTTGATTTGAAAAGTAAGAATTAAAGTTGAGGATAAGAACAGAAAGTGTGTTTAGGATGAGAAAAAATCTAAAGGAAAAAAACAGTAAAAACATAAATATGAAGAACAGATGGAGGATGAATTCCATTGCCTGGTGTTTACAACTATGGCCTGAAACAATTATTAATAGTCTCTTTCACTCTCAAAAGTGACCTCACTTACACAATAAATTTTAGAGCAATGCTAAGATAAGCTACTATGGGAGAAAGAATTGTAGTTAGAAAGGTATGATGAGAATGAAAAGGGCGGTGTCAACAAAGTCAAGGCCTGTCTGATGCTGTTGAGAGATCTCTGGTATAAAGTACAATGGGCTAAGAGGGAAAATCCACTTCCTAGAAAAGTAAACTTAACCTTTCAGAATCTTGGTTTCTATAGCAATGAGATATAAAGGATGTATTTGATCAGGGGTTTTCAAATTCAAGTTATCAGAAGATTAAAGTTCCACAGAGACGTTTTGTTAGTAAAAGCATAATTCACATTTCGTTTTTAATTATGTTTCAACTCTTTGAAAACAATGCAATAAAATCCATTCTCGAGTGTGTTAAATACCAATTTTTCTTAACACATTGTGGCCATGGACATGTTGGCTTCAGCTGCCATGTTAACTTTAATTTACGCGAACCTTGGAATACGTTTATCTGTGTGCAAATATTTGACATTCTTGGTAAATGAATCCTTGATTCAAATGTCATAGTTCTGTACTAGTCTTTCAAAAATCCAAGCTGTGAATCTCCTTCACATAAAACTGTGTGTTACAGTCTTGTGAATTACACCCAGTTAAATTCAGACAAAGCTCAGGCATATCTGATGACTGCTGTTCTTTGATAGTGTAAGACATGATTTCCAATAAAAACGATGATTTGGCATAGTCTATCAAGTCTTACACACTCCTCCATCTTTGTACACATCTTATCAGTCATTCCTCACAACATGACCTAGTTATTATGTATCCATTCAACAGATGAGAAAATTGAGTTTAAATAACTTCACCAATGTCAGATATAGTAACCGGTGAGGTTTTTTTGTTTCCCTCAAAAAATAACAGAGATGGATTTAATCAGAACAGTGACAGTGGGGAAAAATATGGAGTAAGGAGTCAATTAACCAAATTAATGAAAGTTGATAAAAAATTAATAGGAGATATGAGATGCTTAGCAAACTTAGAGCATTTTAGGTGAACCTACAAAAGTGTTTTTGATTCAGTTTTTTTGAAATTAAAGTATTAGGCTTTTTTTCTTTTAACTGCAACTCAAAATAAATAAAAGCCATATATCCTTTGACTTTATGGGGTAAAGAAGTCTCACAGTGGATAGGTTTAGCAGCAAAAGTTTGGGGTTTGATATTAATTCATTAGCTCATATGGAACCATGACCAAAATAATTGCTCTTAATTGCCAAAAGCCCTAATCGGTATAGTGGGAAGATTTATATATAATAGAGAAGAACTAGCCTTGAGTCCTGCCTGGGCTAAAAGTGAAAAGTCAAGTTATTTAAGAAAGTGGACCTTATGAGGGTGCATTAGAAAGATTTTCTTTCAAGTAAATAGAGAAAAAATTGAGACTATATTATATGTGACTTTATAGAAATCTATTTTTAAAGTCATTGGATCTATTAAATGTTTAGACTTCTCTCATTATTTTGTCACTCTTCTCTGCATTTTCCATGACATTTATGCAAATTATTTTATTTCATACAAATGATGCCAAGCACAAAGTAACCCAATAGCAAAGATAGTAATTTATTTTTCATTGTATTTATGTAAAATTTCCACAGAGTATTGTCTTAACAGTAATTCTTCTATGCATTTAAAGTTTTAACTTTATCAGTGTTAAAAGAAGTTATCTTGGAGTCACGGAATTGCATATTTTTTCTTCCCAATTATTTCCTTTTTTTTACAAAAAGCTTTAATTTTGTTTTAAGGATGTTTTAACATTTAAACAAAAAGTAAGGATTGCTTCACTGTTTTTTAAGAGGGTTCTGAGATAGAATGGAAAGGCCCCTGGGCTTCAAGAAGTCAAGTGTTTTGGAGTTGATTATTGCCTCTGCCACTTAATAATGGTGAGACATTTTTCAAGTTAAAAGACCTCTCTGACCCTCTGAAGCCTAGCCTGTAAAATAACTACAATAACAACTATGTGCAGCATTTCTCATGAGAATAAACAATTATTTTGTGAACAGTAAACAACCACATAATTAAAAGGTACTGCAAAGGTATCTTTAACCCCCTTTCAAATAAAAGTTTTTAATAGATACTAGGGCTCCTGTGAGGATGGACGGTGAAAAAAGCAAAACGAAATCAATGTTTTAGAACGTTTTACCCAAGTTGGAAAAGTGGTATTTTCCTGTTGCAGAAGATGACATTGCAGACGGGGAGACCAGAGGTGACTGGCTGCCAGTATCCTGCAGGCCTCCAGTAGAATGAGAACGCAACCACTCTTTGCCTTCTTCTTGGTTGGCCTGCCGAGATGACGGGGTGTATCTGCAAAACAGCACAGCTAAGGCCTTAAGCACATCTACAAGGACAAGGCAATACCAGGACAGGAAAACAATTGAGAGGAGTTTCCTACTCAGAATGAATAACAACCTTAAACAGATTGAATCTAATTATAATTGCTCAGTTCTTCCAGATGATCTTACACCATCTGTTTGAATCTCATACAGAAAAAAAATGAAGGGATTTGAGAATAAAATTATGCGTCTGTGAGATATGAAGTTGAAAATCATAAGCAATGAGCAAACAGCCAAGTTAATTGAGAAGGACTCAAAAGCATGGTACTTGGAAGCATGTAGAGAGTGTGAAAACATAGACTACACATGGTGGACAGGGTAGGCCAGAACCATATGAAGTACAGTGATGTTCACAGAAAGGCATAGGAAATGGAACACAAGCTGTTTTGTTTTGTTTTTTAACATGAAAAACAGTTCTTTGGTTAAAATGCCACTTGACACCATGTCTGGATTAAAAAAAAAATAAGGGAGAAATGTGCTCACTTTATTTGAAAATAAATTTATGGAACAAAACATTGAAATGGAATACTTGCTGTTTGCTATTGCTAACAAATCAGAGAGAAAAAGAATAATGGGGAAAGATCTAGTTTTCCCACTACTCCCTGTTTCACCGAGTAAGTAAATTCTCAGCACCAAAGAGCAGCCAACTTATACTATTCATACAATGTTATATCTCTAATAGTAGTTCATACTATATCCCTTCCTCAGATAAAAGTGTGCAGTAAAAGATGGCCATAAACTAAATTTTTATTTTATTTTTTATTATGAACTAAATAATTATTTTGGGATTAAATGATATTGGATTCAGGTTTAAATTGATCTGAGAGATACCAGTACCCCTGAAAAATAGAAATTAAAACAGTTTGAGTTTTTAATGAAAAGGATTCTATAAAAATCATACCTTAATTACAATATTTATCCTATGATGATGAAAATATGTTTTCTTTGATTCAAATGAAACCATCCTTCAACCTTTCAACATTAAGTGGATACATCTGTAGACTGTAAGGGTTCTGAGGTTTTGCAAGCATATGCCTCCAAGATGCAAAAGTTAGGGAAGTTATTAATAATTTTATTTTAATTTGTAAAAGTGAGTTTTGCAGTCTCCCAAAATTTGCTGTCCCAGAAAAGCAATGCCTGGGACAAGTTTTTTAAGTAGCCTCATTTCTTTAAAATAGTGGTATTCATATTGGAATTTATTTAATTTGAGTCACAACCTCCACCTCTACTAGAATCTCTACCTCAGGGCTATCTCACCAACTCTTCAAGCCAGAGAAAACATCAAGATTAAAAGTGATTTCATCTTTATGTCAGGTGCTACATTGCAAACAAACAAAGAGGAAGAGAGACAGCACACAAAGCTTACATAACAACAGAGAGAGGAAGTAATTGTGCTGAGAGAAATATATACCTTAGTCCCTTTTTGGGTAGTGTATTTCTGTCAAGCTGCATGCTGTTAAAACAAAGAAAACCCCTAAGGACATAATGTAAACAAAACTTCCAAATCACACATCCAACAAAAATGATTCTCTGAACTACAAAAAATAATTTTTTGGTAACACATACAGAATGCTTAAATCATTGGAAAAGACTAACCAAGCGTGATAAAAAGTCCATTGCTGTAACACATGTTGAGTTTCTTCCTAAACCAGTACCATTCAATGATAATTTAGTGGTATGATTATTAGAAAATAGATTAAATCATGTTAGTATAATTCCTTTCTGGATTCTAATTACCTAATGCTATGGTAGTTTTCCTTTCCCTATGCAACTGACTAGACTTTTGCTATGATTTCACGTGCAAGAGAATCATAAAAGTGGAACTGAGATAGATCTGTTCTGGCTAAATTAAAGTGACAAGTTCCAATGGACAGAGAAAATATAAAACATTTAATACCTACCTATCTTTCGTCTTAAAATTATTTTTAATAAAGATAAAGGGATATTTCCCCATTTACATATGAAAAGAAAGAATACATAATGAGCATTTGCTTAAAACCTCATTTTATTTATTGAGAAAAACATTTATTTCTCAATAAATAAATATTTATTTCTCAATAAATATTTTTCTCAATAAACATTTATTTTTCAATATTTATTTCTCAATAAATGTTTATTACAATTATTTATAACTTAAATATTTTAATGAAATTAAGCTATGCCATCTTTTAGAAATCATAAATTAGGTATTTAAAAGGTTATAAATTTTACCATCTCTATTTTAAGTAATTCTCAATTAGAAATAAGAAGGGATGAAAAGATGTATCTAGAGAAAATGAGAAATGGCCTCTAAAAATAGGATGTCAACAACTAAGTGGGACAAGTCTAGGAATTTCTGTTATAATCTCTGGTATGTAGATAAGCAAAGAGGAGAATTAATTTGAATTGCAGGATTATAGTTCTCTTCCTTTAGAACCTCAAATGATCAAAATTAAATACACAGGATATGCATAATGGGGATGATATAATATGAATGAGAATACACTGACTTGAAATTTGATCACTCAGAATCAAAGCTAAAATGTTTTCTTCTATGTTTACTCCATTATTTAGCACTGCAATAGAAAGCATCCAAAGGCTTTACACAACTTTATTGGGGATGTCCACATAAGATTACTATATTATGGAGCAGCCAGTTTCAGTATATACCTTGATTACAGAAGTTTTCTTAGTACCGTGGATAAACAAACGAACAAATCATATTAAGCAAATATGAAAAACCGCCAAGTATGAACTACATGTGCCAAAGCATTTATGTGGTCATATGCCATTTTAAAGAGTATGTCTTTCATGTGTCCAAATTAAAGTTTAATGTTGCACAGAAAATTAAAAATAGCCATTCTTTTGCCAGTGTTATCCAGTTGTATAAAAATTATATATTTTTATGATACAGAGTTTAATAAAAAAAACAGAAAAAATACATTTAAATTTATGCATATAATTTAAAGCTTTAAGTAGAAAAATGATCGAATCTGGACATTAATGATTTTATAATGTAGCCACTTTCTGTAAATCTGCAAACCCCCTAGGGGTTGCAAACTCATAGGCCAGCAATTGCAAAGTAGGCAGTAAAAATGAGTGCAGCCGGAATTTTAGGCAATAGTCTGAAGAGGACAGGCACTGTTTGCCCAGAGCCAATAGTTGCTGGCGAGAAATGTGAAAGCAGAGTTGCCAGATGTGACATTTTAAGACAAACTAGGAAATTGCAAAGTTGGTTACTACTTTAAATCATTTAGAAAAATTGATTAGATCACAAAATAAAAAACAAAACAAATGTGGGCTAGTTATGGCTCAAGGGCCACCAATGACCTAGAACAGCTACAGAGGGAAAACTGTTAAAGAATGTATGTATGTATGTATTATTTTATTATTATATTTTATTCAATCTAATGGAGAAGAATTTAAACAAAAATTAAAATCTGTATGAAACATTTCTGTTTGAATATAAATATCAATAAAATATCCTAAAATTGTAGATAAACAGATAAGTCATGAATTTACATACATCTCTATTGCAAAACTCTAATCTGCCTTAAATATTTGCAATTCAACACACTTTCAGGTTTGCCTCTATGATCTTCTTAGTATTCTCAGCATTCTGCTGAACAACTAATTATAATTAAGGCAGAATCATTGATTAGATCCAGTTTTCTCTTCAATAGATCACAAACTTTCTTAACTGTACTTTAAAAGGATTCAAGTAAACTAATACTTCTTGTAGTTTTGTTCTCAAGAAAAGAAAAAGCACAAATTCTTATATGAAAATTTATTTCAATCCAGTAATTTACTGGAACTAATTAATATTTATACTATATATTATATATATCAACTATTAACATTTACTTTTCACAGCTTAATATTCATCAATATATTTTAAGAATTAAAGATGCAACATTTTCTTTTATTAAAAATTAGCTTAAGTTTATTTTAGAAAAAGCCTTTCTTTGGTCATTTTAATACTAGAACATTTCCATTTGTAAAATTGGCCTATTTCAAAGATTGAACAACACTAAAAAAGATCTGCTTAAAAAGAGTAAGTAACTGCATATTTGGCTAGTGTATTTCTATCGTGAAAATTTACATTGACTTCAGCTAAAATACAGATAGGAGTAAAATATTAAAACTGCATTTTGATTCTAGCTATAAAGTTCATCAATCTTACTATCTAGTTTTTTTTTGAGGATTACTTGGTTACAAGTAGTTACTTGACTATATTTATGAATCTTTAATGTCTGAATGCTGAATAAATAGGTTTCTGGCTAAATGGTCAACTTGTTACAGTCATCTTTATAATTAGAAAATAATGTGGTTAATAAATGATGACCTATTTGCAATATGCTTGGTTTGGTTATCAACTTGTTATTTGGATTCCTCACATGTGAGTACACAATTCAGATACATTAATTAAAACTGTAAGTTGTTAATATGTTTTTAATATAATCTGATTTGTTAGAAGTTTTATAAATGACATGTGTGGATGCCCATTTACCTTGAATTATTGAAACTAGAATCTAAGATACTATAGGAAGACTGACTTCTTAGATGGAAAATCAAACACCTACTTATTTTTATGTATGTTGTATATAATAGCAAAACCCAAAGGGAAATGGGTATATTTTAATTGCTATCTATCACCCAGGTGCTTATCTTGACCTAGTTTTTGTTTATGAGGAAAAACGTATTTTGCAATTAGCAGTCCACTAAAGTAAGTATGGAGCACTAACATTTTAGTTAGTTGTAAAGTTACTTTATCAAGGGAAAGTCCCATTTGCATGGCTGTCCTTGTCTCATTCATTGTTAGGCAAATGGGAATTAAAGTGGGATAGAAGCAATGTATTGGTATGGGCTGTGTATTTTACAAAAGTTAGAAAAATAGGGAAGAACAGAGTGAGAAATCTTAGATTGAGGGACAACTGGTGCACTACAGAGTCTAGGCTGGAAGGGCTTTAGTTGATGTTTTAAAAAATTGTTCAGGAAGTAAGGCTGGAGGTCTTGAGAAGGGAGGATATGTCAGCATCAATATCTGAGTGAAAAAAATTTAGGAAAAGAAATCAGGCATTTTTGGTGACCAGTTGTGCTTTTCACATGTGGCCAAAACCATTTTTGAAAGCTATCTTTGTGCCAAGAAACAAATAGAATTAAGTTTATCAGGGAAAAAGTGGTGGTTTTAAGACATTTTCCTGGGGTTAAGAGTCATTATAAATATATCCAAGAAAGGATATATTGGGGGAAAGAATCTAGAGTCATTTCGTCAACAGTAATGCTTTCTGGTAAGTATATTAGGTAAGAAATGTCTTGTTATGTTTTCCACTTTCATTAAAAAAAAAAAAATATATATATATAAAACCAATGGGAAACTCTTTGTAATATGATTAATTTTCAAGGGGTCTATTAAAAATAGCACTGGTGTTATAATTTTCTCTAAGAATTCATGGCTGAAAATTGATTTTTTTCCAGGTCAACTAGGATTCCCCAGTGATCCATTTGCTATTTTTTCATAGAAGTACAAATGAAACAAATTTAACATATTGCTCTGAGCATAACTGCAGAATCATTTAAAGTTCGTGTTTAAAAATGCTTGAATTATCACAAGGAGGTTGTGTTGTCCTGGAGCTTAAGCCAAATCACTAAAATGTCTCGAGAAGACCTCATTCCATATCTAAATACATGCTTTGAATTTTATTGAAATTGCCTACTGAATATAAACGTATGCATTCATATGAAAAAACTTAATTATCTTATCACCCTATGCTTAATGGTTTTATTCTGCTGCAACTTTGGTAATAAGAGCAAATAAATGGCCCAGTCCCATCAGTCTTAAATCCCTTTGCACAGTGGCACTCACACTGAAATCAAGGGAATTTAATGGGGTGGGGGGGGGTTAGGCACAGTGCAGGGAGGAGGGGTGAGGACTTTATCAATGGCTCCAGGAAAGCTCACCTTTCTGAGAGAGTAGATCTCACACTACCCGTTCTCATGAGCAGGCTCTGAACCTCGTGAGTGCCTGTGGTCAGTCCCGACAGGGAGCCATGGTGGCTGAGGGGCAGGTCAATGGACTCAGAGCTTGTATGGAGGCTAGTCATGGACTGGTAGCTCGGAGTGTCCTTGCTGCCTGCAGAGGAACTGCTCAGATTGGCAGCCCACACGAGACCACCTGATGTGAAAGAGTGAACCGATGCTGGGCTGGAAGCCAACGAGTGACTTAAGCTTATAACATCTGTAGTTAAGTCTGAGGGTTTATTGAAGAGAGGGCTGCTGCTGCCACTTAGCCCGCCAGCACTGCCCATGCTGCCCGTACCGGACGACGGTGACTCCAGACTGCCTTGTCGCGCTAATGTGGTACTAGGGCTGGGCATTACTGAGGAGGATTTCACACCCTCAGTATTAGGTGCAGAGGCAGATTTGCCACCTGCCTTGGCACCAAACAACCTAAAAGAAAAACAAATAACAACTTCAGTTGTTCCAAGAAACTAATATCCACATTTAATACTTAGGGTTACAGTACACAGAGCCAAGTGTGCTTTGGTGTACTGAGCTACCAAGCACTTCCCGTCTCTATGTTCATTAACTTTATAAGCTTGGACTTCTGAAGCAAGTGCTGAAAATCTCTCCCATCACCATGAGGGTAAGTCAGTGCTGGGCTGCTACTGGGGAAAAGGGGAAGTGGGCAAAACAAAAGTAAGTCAAACGTGAAAATCTCTGGCTTTCACAATTTAAGTGATTATAGAATCTTCCACTCAAATTGAATAGTTTGACCATACTTGCTGTTATCTATTTACAGAACCATTATAATGAAACAACTTCTACGCATTCGATAGACAACAATTAAATGGACTTTTTTTTTCTTTTTTCTTTTATTTTTAAACAGTTTATTAAAAATCTAAAAGGAATGCTTAAGGCAAGGTTTAGAAGTTATGTTGAATATCTGGTGGCCTAAGGGACTGTGCGGAGTAGGTGGTTGGAAACAATATTGGACACTGTCGGCAACCTGTCAGTTTGTCTGCATTTTCCCCAGGAGAGGCCAAAGGGTTTTATGTCAGTTGCCAGTGCTTTATTCAAATACATATTTGTAACAGTGATTTGAAATATAGCTGGTACTGTTAGATTTTGGAGTTTAGTTCAGAAAACATTTTAGTTTTGTAAATGAAGAAGATGATATAATCAAATTTATGTCAATATGGAATAAAATGATATGAAGTAATGGCATAATGATTACTAATTAAGTTACAATGAAATCCATATTTCCTACAGTGAAATATTTTATGACGAATATGAGAAATTGTTTCATAGGTAATGGGCCACAGGAGGGCACTCTTGGCTTTTACTTAAGCAACAGAACTATTTACTCTCTCTACAAGCCATACTTTATTCTTTCCAATGAGAATCAACATTTCAAAAAGACAGTTCTTTAGGATTAACATTTCCACTGAGGTATATAACCTCTAGGTTTTTCAAGTAATCACGCATCTGAGATTACTTGAATGTAAAAGTAAATGTTTCAAGATCTTTTATTTCCAAGATATCAAAGTTCTGGGTTTAGTCAACAGAATAAAAACAAACATTAAAAATATTACCATGTAATGAACATACTCTACCATTTTACAGTTGAAAAAATAGACCCAGAGATATTTAGATATTTGTCCCAAATTCTTAACTGTATATATTTTCCTACCACTTAAAAACAGTCGTATTTAAAAACAGTGATATCTTAGAGCAAAACTTTACATATTTAATGCCAAACACAATCCCAGTGCAGAAATCAAATCATGGTACTTACCAGAGTCATGTCAAAGAAAACTGTGGAAGAGTTAGAAAACTTAGCCCACTTTTCAGTTGTTCTCCTATACACAACACCCAAATGTTTTCAAATTCTGTCAATCATATTATACCTCGATTTTCTTTAGTATGTCAAGATATAGTTCTGTATGAATCTGTCTAGTGTTCCTGCCCAATTGGTTACAAGGAACACAACTTCATCTACCTTCATGATCATCAACTCATTAAGAGCCAGCAAGATAACAAACGCTGTAAATGAATGCCAATAGCCATAATGACCTATTTTGTTTTGTTTTTAATCGTCAAAAGAGAGACAGAAATTTTACAAGCTAATACCTTGCTTCATCGCTACATCTAGGTATTGCCATCTGCTTTTAAGTCTCCTATATGGCGTCTGTGTGGCATATACACACACAGCGATAGTGAAAGCATGAAGTTTAACCATTTCTCAAAACGAGCATCATTTTTTTACTAGATATTTATAGGATCAGCTTCTTAGAACTCACTGCACTTTAAAAGATTCTACTATATATGTATGTTAGAATATATAAAGGATATATAAATATATATGTTTATATATAACATGTGTATATAACATACATAATTTTACATTTTACAGCATAAAATTTACATTTACATAATTTTACAGCATCATTTTACACATCCTTACCTTCGGAATGTAGGTGACGCAATATCTGGGTACTTGGATCCTGGCTGTCTGAGCCCTTGTGCACCACAGGCGCTGGCAGAGGTGGGGCTGGATTTGGGGGAACCTGACAAAGAGACACTCTCTGAATCTGAGACTGCTACCTTTTCCTTCTCCTTGTCTGTTTGGTTGACGGTGACAGGACTGGAGCGACCTGACCCAATCTTAGTGGGTTCTCGCAGTTTTGAGGTGGTGGCACCAGCTGACTTGCTGCTGACGTTGGAATCAATGCTGCTGGTACTGGACCTGTGGCCGCCCCGGCCGGGAATGCCACTGGTGCTGGATTTTGAAGGGCGGGGCAAGCTGCGATACTGTAGGGTGGTCTTCGAGCTAACGTGCAGCCCAACATCATCCTGATTCTGTGAACCGTCCAAACTGGTTTTTCTCCCTGCATTTGACTTCCCACCAATGGCAGCAGATTTGGGGATTTTGCCCAGTGTCGCTGAACCACTTGTGATGGTCGCCCCACTGCTAGTGATCATAGTAGACGACCCTACTCCACTTGGCTTCTTAAATCCAAAAGAGCTGGTGGCAGTCGATCTTCCAATGCCTGAGGGGGGCTTTTTCCCCTCATCGCCACTGCTTTTTCCTGCATCTGAAGGAGACCTCTGCAGAGATGATCCTTTCAGGGGAGTTTTCCCTTTCTCAGAAGCTTTGGCATCATCAGTTTTCCCTAATTGAGAAATACAGAAACATGTGTGCCTGCATATTTTGATATCATAATAACACTTCTTGAAACAATGTATAAAATGTGAATGCTTTCTTTACATTGCTTCAGTTCCTTCATGTTTATTCTTTTGGACATAAACTCTAATGTATTGAAGAGGATTGACCGCATAGCTACAAAAATTTAGCTGTCAGAGGAAATGTGACGAGAGATCAAAAAGATAAAATGAAAACACAGTTTGCTGTCTTATATCTTGCAACTCTCTTCCTTTATGAGGATAGCACTTAATCCTATCAAGCTAAATACTAGAAAAGTAATTCATTTGATTATCTGTGGGATGATTATATTTGGAATACGCTGTTATATCAGTACTTCAGGTGCCACTATTTATAATTAGGCCCTATTTTAAAAATAGGGGGAGTCTTCCAAAAAAAGAAAGGTACAATTTTGCAGAATTCTTTCAGTCTTCTTTCATAAAGTCTAATTCACAAACATTTCAAATCTTTAGCATTCCAGCTCATTAGATTAGCATTATTGCTTTTTTCGCTCAGAGTTTATAGTGAAAGTCAGTGGCATTCTCAGTATAAAGATTCCAAACTTTCAGTTAAAAAGTCATAACAAAAGAAACCTGACTTTTAAATTAACAGCCTTATTTGATTTCCACATGACCAGAAATAATTGGCAAAGTAGTCCCAGTCATGAGGGTGCTTTCTAGAGAATGCCCAGATTGTTAATATTTATCTGGGCTTGTATGATGAAGTATGTGAAACTTAGATAGAAAAACTATTTAACTATATAAAAAATAATCTGACTTTTTTAAAAAAAATCTATTATTAAAGAAAATAAAAATTAAATGGAAACAATAAATTAAAATGCTTCAATCACAGCTGCCAAACGACAAGCCTACCAGGAGTCTTGAGCGTACTTGTTCCAGCTTTCTGCCTAGATGGAGCTCCTCCTTGGGCAGACATGCCTCTTCTCCAGGAACCTGTCTGTGAAATGGACAGGGAAGCTTTCTGCCCAGCCTTCTCAGGGTCTTCAGGGAGTCCAGAGGAAACATTCTTCCACTTGCCACCAGCATCCCCATGGCTGTCAAAGTCCTCTTCTGTTTTTTTCAGCTCCTCAGTATTATCCCAGGTCTCATCTGTTGTGGAACGTTTCTCTGAATCTGTCTTCAGCTATAAAGAAAAATATTATGGAAAAACTTTGTGCATAAAAATCAAGAAAATGTGAATTAAGACACTGGAGTATGCTTTCAGATAACTGGTTAAAATATAACAATAATTTATATTTGAAAAGAATTCCAAAAACTCTTCTATTTTAATCTGTCTTCACTCAGGTTTTATTAATTTTAGCCACATAATTCTCACTTGCACATATTAGAGAATGTCAAAATAAATAGGTGCAGGAAATCCCAACTAAATGCTCCAGAAAAGAAGATATGTTCTATGTCAAATATAACAAGGAAAAGTAAGACAAGATAAAACCAGATTACGCAGTATCTATTCTTGATTTATCATTCACAAGAGATCCAGTAACATATTTCAGAGATCAATATAAAATTAATTAAGAACTATCCAAAATTAGACTTTTAAAATAACTGTTAGATTTTAAACAAATATGTCAGTGTTATAAAAAGAGATATGGCAACATATAGGTCTTTCTGGGTTAGATTATAATCAAGAGAAAAAATATATACATAAGCTGGTTTTGATTATTCAAAATAGGCTGAGTTGCACATTGTTGCACCTTTTGAGAGTTGTAGCTTTAGGAAAGACTATGATAAAGATAGTCCAGGGTCTAGGAGTGACAAAGGGAGTCCATGTTAGCTCAGTTTATGCAATTATTGTGGATTAAGGGATTGTTCTACACCTTAATAAAATAATTTGGGGGAAGAAGTTCGCAACGCACTGGAAAAAGGAAGGAGATGATTCTCACCTGAGTGTTCTTCCTGGAAGGGACAGTGATGTTGGAGTAAGAGCTGACTGAGGATGTGGTGTTCAGGTCATCAGTGCTGATGTTATCCAGGGTGTCACTGAGACCACTGCTCACTGAACTGCTGTCATCCCAGCTAAAGGCAAGACATGCAGGAGCAATGAAGCAAACACAGGATGCATAATACAAATCACCTACATTTTCATATAAC
>CM052440.1:32547521-32571025 GCA_028533085.1 Varecia variegata
TAAGACCACAGTCACATAAGCAGTTCATCATTGACGAAAATGCCATTATGCAGTGCATGACTGTATATTTGTTTTTAGTCTAAAGAATAATCAATGAAATAGGTTATATTAATATTCATGTGCAGGCTAACATGGGCACCTTCATTTAGTCAATGTGTCAGATGATGCAGCAATAATGTAAGATAAGCAGGGTAACCTGAAGGAGAATGAGAACTCTACAATGTGAAGAGGTGTACCACAGTTCTTTCATTTACTGGAAGGTTCTCAGTCTATTGTGATGTATTACCATTTACCTATGCTCTCCTAAATGTATCCATGCACGCTGGATAAAGATATTATATGTAGACAAAAGTTAAGTCTCACAAAACGGACATGTGGCTTAAACTAGCTCACCTAGTTTGGGCTGCTGCTTGTGGCCAGAAGCTAGAAGGAGACCCACAGGGCAAGGGAGGAGGGAGAAGAGTGAAACCCACTCCTGACAGCCAGACTGTGAATCTCAGGACCACCCTAACCCTATGAACAGACTTTTTGGCTTGGTGGGACCGCTTTAGCCCTTCCCTGGTGGCTTTCCCCATCAGCCTGGGAGCTGACCTTTGACCGCTGCTGATACAGCACTTGTGACCTGCCTTAATGGAGCTTGAACACAGGCTCACCTGGCCCAGCCCAGCCCAGCCTCGCTCCTCCATCCACCTCTGCTGTGGTGGAAAATAAGGAGTCCCCTGGGAGCTCCAGGGCCCTACCCACCACCCGGGGCACCTCAGGGCTTCTCTTGATGTACTAGAGCCACTCACAGGTCTCCAAAAATACTACTGCAGCTGGCTCTTTCCTGCAAGCATCACCTACTGGCAGGGAGGACAACTTATACAGCATTTACTTATTCAGTCATACAGGGTGTGGCTGGCTGTTACTGACAAGCACCACCTACTGACTTAGAGATTGAACTGGGTGTCGCAATACAATTCATACTGTTAAGACGACCACAAGGCAGGGGAGAGAAAGGATTTCAAAGATCTCCATATCTCCTTGTCAAAAAGAGACAGGTAATCTGCCCACACACATAGTACACTACTGCTACATCCTACAAATAACTAGCAATCCAGAAAACCACCACACTAAGGATATCTATAACCAAGCTATCCACCCAAACCGAGATCCCCGTCAAAGTAGTCATGAGCAAACTCAAAAATCTTTACCTAACATATGCTACAGACATATCCTTAAGATTGGGGGTAGGGGGGAGAAATGTCTGATCTAAACAAAAGAAAATCAAAAAACAAGAAGCAACAGCTGCTCCAGAGGAGACGGAATCAGTGTAAGGACACCAGAAGTATGAAAAATCAGAGTGAAAGGACCCACCCCCTCTGAAGGAGCACACCAGTTCTCTAGCAATGGATCCCAACCAAAATGAAAATACTGAAGCAACAGATAAAGAATTCCAAATATGGATTATAAGGAAGCTCAGTGAGATCCAAGAAAAAATGAAAAACCAACTCAAACCAGAAAAATAATTCAGGAAATGAATGAAAAATTTACTAAAGTCATAGATATATTAAAAAGAAACAAATGGAACTTCTGAAAATAAAAAAACTTCATTTAGGGAAATACAAAACAGTGGAAAGTTTTAAGAATAGACTAGACCAAGCAGAAGAAAGAATTTCAGAGCCTAAAGACAACTCTTATGAATTAACACAGTCACTCAATAATAAAGAACAAAGAAGCAAAGGGAAGTAGCAAAGTCTACAAGAAATATGGGATTATGTACAATGGCTAAATATAAGAATCACAGGCGTCCCTGAGGTTGAAGAATAGAAAGCAAAGGCCTGGAAAACTTATTTGAGAGAAGAATTGAGGAAACTTTCCTTGGTCTTGCTAGAGATTTAGACATCCAGATACAAGAAGCTCAATGAACACCTGGGTGATTCATTGCAAAAAGGGCATCACCAAGAGATATAAACTGGCCAAAGTTTCTAACACCTCAAAAAGTTAAAAAGACAAATTCTGGAGTGAAGTTTGTCAGTGGTAGGTAAATCACTGTGATAATATAATTAAAGTTTTCATTCCAGTGCTTGAGATCTATGGGTATTCACCAAATATACAGGATGATATACTAGATGTATCTAGACACAGTTAGATACTTAGATGAGAGATTTACATTTATTCCACAAGTGTCTATTATAAAATAGGTATCTTTCTGGTATAGGTGAAATAGCAGAAGCAGAAAAAAATTTAAAGACTGGAAGAAAGAGGGGGTACAATCTCCTAAAATTTTGTTGGCATGTCAGAGGTCCACTGTCAAAATTCTCATGACATATGCATACCGAAAAAAATATAATCTGTTCCCTTCCAACCTAAAAGATGGCCAATAGTCTAATAATATATCATAAAGTAAGAGTTTTAAGGATTTTACTAAATATTTGAGACTAAAAATAATCATTTCATGAAAAGAAAAATGAAGTAAATTTAGCTACCCATAAGAACATTTTGTAAAATCTTTTGGGCAAGCTCCTTGTTTTCAAGAGAAAAGTAGATAACATTTATATAACAAAATGAAGGCACCACTTAAAAAAATACCTCCATATCACATAATAGTTTTTTTCCCCATTTTATGGTAATTTAGATAATACTCATAAGAAGATAGATATATCTTTTAAAAATATTATTTAGACACAACGATCTTTGCAACAATAATAAAAATACTAAGAATTAACTGTTTAGGCTTTGAGTTTTAGTATCAAAATATTAAGTCAGTAATTTTCTCCTGAAAACTAAATGAGCACAAAACCACTTAGTCCTAGACCATATGCTTTTTATCAGCAAACACAATGGACTACCTGTCAAGTTTGAGCATTGCAACCACTGAAGTGTAAATTCTGTATTACTTCAGGGTCATTGGTAGAAAGCAATAAAGTGTATTTCAAGAAGGCTTTATTCAGCATTGCCCTGGAAAATGTTGTATTACCATGAAGGAAAGAACAGTCTTTAAAAGAGATTTTCAAATTGGAAAAACCTAAGTATGTATCAATATCAATACACTAAAATGATTTTATGTTAATTAAATTTCTCTCAATGTATACAGTGTATATGATTTTTACTTCAGTCTTTACAAATTTCCTTCTACCTTCTAAGGTGTTACATCCTGACATTGCTCACCAACTGTGCAATCTGGTGGAGCTTCAATAACTGGTTTAGAATCCACGTGAAACATTATTTCCTCTATGAATTCTCCTATGATGTCCAAGAAAACTTTAATTCTTCCAGGTCTGTGTTTACTACGACTGCACTTCCATCATACTGTGATTTTTCTGCCTACAGAGCTGTCTCTGTTATGGGAATGTGGGTGAGAGAAAGGACAGTGGCTTCTCTCTCATAGTCTCAGTGCCCAAGGTGGCATTTGGCCCAATGCAGCACTTTAATGTTTGTGAAATAAATCCATAAATAATACTAGTCTTACATAGTACCAAACTACAGTCATTATCTGTGAGTCATCCCCTCATTCTAATACTCAAATGTGCAAATAATTACTGATTGTAGTCAAAATCAAGTGGATGAAGTAAGAGGAAAACAAAGGAGAGGGATCGACTCAGTTTGGGAGAATAAAGAAGTGCTTCTCTGAAGAGGTAACTTTAAATAGGCATTATGTGGACAAGTAAAGCTGGAAGGACAGAGGAAAGAGTGATAAAGGAAGAAGAGACACCAAGCGTAAAAATCTGGAAGTAACAAAAATCAAGAGACCAGTGGGACTAGAGAAGCAGGCAAGGGGAAACATGCAGGTTCTGAGATTGAAAAGGAGGATTTTATAGACGGTGGTCAGAAATTAGAGTTTCTTAGAAGTACAACAGGCATTCAAATAGTTTTCAGCACTGAAATGACACGAGCAAACAATATGTCTTAAAAATACAATTTTGGTGCTATGAATATATTAGAGGTAAGGAAGAGTAGAAGTGGGAGCTCAGTGAAGAAGCTATTGCAACATTCATCAGTTTTTGATGAGGAATTACAAGTAAATTATAATAAAAGAAGTCAGTTCAAGACACATTTTGAGGTAGAAATGATAGGATTTGCTATTGATTGGAATGTGGTTAAAGAGAAAAAATGACTCTACATCCTTTGTATGCCTTCTACTGATAATAAAGGCATGGAAGGATTTTGGAAAAGTTCAAAAAAAAAAAAAAAGAAATCCATCAAAACATAATTTTAATCCCATGATCTGTTTGCATTTAGTACCATTATTGTCACAAATCAAGAGAATCCTATATGAGTTTACAATATGATAGCTTAAGAGTATAACTCTTGATAAACTAGCAATTCCTACACACATAAGGCCGAAGGCTTTTCATTCTCATTATTTTTAGTGTGCACATAATGCTCTGAACTTATCCATGAAATATTCATAGAGACTAATATTAATACTGTGTGGGTTTTGCGTAATATGAACAATCAGTAAGCTTTATACACTGACCTTTTTATTTCCTTTTATTTTCTCTAGAGAACAAATAATGAAGATTTACAATTATTCTATTGTGGCATCAGACAGTGTCAGATAAAAAGAAAAAAAAATAGAAAGCTCTTGTTCTGTATAAAAGAAAGCCCTAGGTAGACTTAGTTAAATGTAATAAGTGATGTTTAGAATGGATTTATACAGTCAGGCAGATTTTTATGTTTTAATGATATCTGAGGCAAAGAAGGAACATCATTTTTTTAATTACATGGGCTGAAATCGTAAGGGAGATAAAATAAGCTTATTAACATTTCTTTTGTCTAAACATATTACCAGAACAATGCTCATGATGGTTTTGCTAGTTTATTTTAATGCTAATTTTTAAGATGCTGTCATATGGTTGAAATAAGTACAAGTTTATTTAAAAGTCTTCTATTTTTGGTAAGTTGAGAATATAACATATGATACACAAGAAAGTTAAAGATTCATTGAAGACCATTTGGTATCTTTTTATGTCTTATATAGATTTGCAAACCAATATATGCTCATTGTGGAAAACTCAGCAGTCCAGAAATACAAAGGAACAGAGTAAATCAACTGTAATCTCACCCAGAAGTAACCACCATTAACATTTGGATGATTTCTGTCCAATCATTTTCTGGATGTACTGCATATACACATGCAAATCTACCTAGTTGGCATCTTGCTGATTATACTATCTGTACCTTATTCATTCACTTCTTATTAATTACAATGATTTTTAATGTCCTTAACATTTTTCTAAACCATAATTTATAATGACTCTATAATCACATTATATGGATTATTATATATTTAACCATTTGTATTTTAAGATGAATGAAATATTTTATAATTTTCTAACTATTATAAATAACATTGCAATGAATACTTTTATATATACATATTTAGGTTATGTTATTTGATTATTTTCTTAGGATAAGTTTCTGGAAAGAGAATGACTGATTCACAAGACATGAACATTTGAAACACTGCAGATATAGCTTAACAAATGAAGAACACAGCATTTTATACTCCTGATGCCATATGAGAGTGCTAATCTTACAAAACCTTGGATGGTTTTAGGTAGTGTGGTTTCCTTCAGTAATTCAAACATTTTGACATGTGAAACAGTTAATTATAGTTTTAAGTTACATATATCAAATAGTGAGATTGGGTTTTCCATAATTTTATTAACTATTTTATTTCCATAAATTATCTATGCCCTTTGTATATTTTTGTGTATGGAGTTTAAATAATTCATTTCTATTAGATTTCTACATGTTAAAAAAATGTTGCACATATTTTTTAAATCTATTTCCATGTTTTTTATTAACGAAATTTTTTGTTCAAAAATATTTTAGTCAACTCTATTGATGTTTGGTATTTTTCTTTTATAATACCTTCTCCCAGGAAATTTTGCACATATAATTTGATTTCTCCTCCTCCTCCTTCTTTTATATTTCATTTTTCTGTGAAGGTGAGAAAGTTGTTTTTTGTTTTCCTTTTTTTTTTTTTTTTTTACAAATGGCTAGTGAATTTCTTGGAGAACATTTATTGACAACTACTCCTTCTCTATTATTGTTTACTTATCAAGTCATAATATACTATATATATAAGCATTTTGTAGTGATTAATAAATGTGTTCCACTGACCTATTTGTTGATTTTGTGCAGTAATACCATGCTGTTTTAAATATAATAGTGATGTGGAGAAGTTTTTTTTTTTAAAGACTGACTACAACTTAAAAATATACAAATTTAACTAAGAATTCAAGCCTTTTAAAAAGCTTTTTTAAATTTAAATTTAAAAATTTTTTAAAAACACAAAAATGACATAATTTATCTATTATTTTGAAAAATTGGTAGCATGCATAGTTTTACTCATTATTAGTACATCAAACATGTACTGAGTGGCACCATAATGGCAGACACTGGGAATATAGAAATCAGTAAGTTATTGTAGAGACACACTTTTACCTTTATTTAGAAAATGTGTAATTCTCACCTTTGAAAATTCAGACTACTTTTTGGCTATCTGAACAGTTAGTTATAGGCATTCTACTTTATAAATAGCAATCAGAGCTATTAAGGCTCAGCTAAATTGTCTCCCCTCTCAAAAACCTTTTTTTCTCACTCGAAAGATTTTTGGCATTAGCTCTTTTTCGGAAGAACGGAAGCACTCAAATTACTATATAATTTCAAGGTTGAGTGAAAAGAGAAACTTTATGTAGAAATAAAAGCTTAGATAAAGCTCAACAACTTAGTTACAGAGCTTACTCTGAACAATGTTGAAAACATATCTATTCTCTTTTACACTGCCTGAAATAGCATACATTAAAGTAATAAGAATTCAACAAAATATTTTTATTTTTAAAAAGGAAATGTTATTAACAAAGAAGAAATATTTTTGATCTGAGATATATAACGTTTATTATAATAAAACATTCCAAATTCTTCCATTCTAAAACATTCAGAACATTGCCTTGGTAAAGAACATTGCTTTAAAAAGCCACGCCAGTGAGTGAATATCTCTAAAAGGGGGTGAAAGATAGTTCAGAATTAGAGAGATCTTTGCCAAGAAATTCATATCCCTGCACTGAAGAACAACAGATGGCAGCAGTAGCAATGAAAACTTGCAGCAGTTCCTGTCTGGCACACTTTCAAAATGGCCATTTATATTTCCTAGCACAAATAGCCAATTGCTGTCTCCTTATATTGTAAGCATGGATAAAGAAAAAAATGCAAAAATGACACTTGAATGGCCTTAAACAGAGGAAAAGGATAAAACCTGCAAAGGGAGGTGGGTTGATGATGCCACCCTGGTTGGCCAGGTGTCTTAGTTTTCTGAGATTTCACTGGCAGTCTCCTCAGTGCTGATGCATGGCCTATCTCCAGGTCTAAAACATTGCCAGATGCTTCCCGGCCACTGCCTTACAACCCACACCCTTGTCTCTGTTTATGGCCTCTGTTTAGTAACGTCCATTTGATTTCTGCTTCCTGCCAAAACAGGATTTCAATTCATAGATTATTGTTCCTTACCTGGAACCTCAGGAAGGCAAACTAGAGTCAAGGCATACACAGAAAGGAAAGGTCAGGGCAGAACAGAAGCAAGAGAGAAGGAGGTCACTGAGTGCTAGCACAATCAGGAGTGAGGGATTGACAGGAGCTGAAAAGGCTCAGAACCTAAGCAGAAGACATGTGATACCCAGTAACAAAGAAAGATTTGACAAACCAGGCAGCCATTCCTCTCAAACAGCAAGCTTTCATATCACTAGAGCAGAAATCAATTTCCCAGGATTTGGTGAAGGCACATAGAGGAGGCTTCCAGAAAGAATGATGAAATGGCTTGGAGAAAAGCAGTTCATTTTCAGGTAGTTTGTGGTCCAGGTTATCATGCTATTCCCCGCTCCTCAAGAGAGAACTAGGTTCAGATAATGGGTTGGTACATATCCTGTGAGATGCTGATTTATGGGATTGATCTCGAGGAATGTATCCCTCTCTCTTTACCAAACAGTGAATCTAATACCACCTTATCTTAGTTTCAGAAAGATGAGATATTGAATACTCTTCTTGGGCCCATATGAGTCAAAAAGTTAGAATCAGAAAATGAATTTTATCAGTACAGTTTATACTAAACCTACCTATATTTCTAATGGGTTATTTCTAGGTCTGCCACTAGCCTGTGTAGGCTTTGTCTAGTTCCACAGAGCATGGCTTTACATGGAGAGTGTCATCTGAATTTCAGCTAGACAGCCACTCAGTTGTGCATACAGGGATGGTATGCAGCCTGTATGACCATACATGTCCATCCTGAGTACTATCAAGGAACCACCTGCCCAAAGACAAAAACTTAGTTTTCTCCATCACGCATAACCTCAACCTATATCCATCCAACTGGTCACCAAGCTCAATCAGATCTGTATTCCTTCCATCTGCATCTCTTCATCCCTATTGCCATTGTCTTAACTAACGATATCACCACTTCCCAGAAGACTATTGCTGTAATCTCCTAATTGGTATCTCTCCCTCTGGTCTGGGTTTATAGTGTATCCTTCAAAGAATGGAAATACATTCTGAAAACCTTAGCGTGGCACAAAGACTCTTCAAATTCCGATCTTTGCCTATGTTTTAGCCTAGTTTCCCATTGCTTGCCTACATATAGTCACACCGAGCTGCTTTGTACTTCTTCAAGTGTTCTCTCATACACCCCTTACTGCATTTCTCTCTGTATACATTCTTCCCAAACTAACTCTTACGTGACCTCAGCTAAATTGTCTCCTCTCTCAAAACCTTTTTCAAACACCCAAGGCTCGTACATGATCTGTATCCTGTGAGTATCCAATTCAAGTATTTATAATCCTAATTATAGCACTTCTCTCACCTAATTGAATTTTTTTTATTTATCTGTTTTTAATTAGGATATGATCTACTTAAAGGTAGTTATGGACAGATTTTTATTTCAAGTATAATAAACTTTGTAAACTTATACAAACATATGTTGAAATTAACAATAAATTTGCATGAGCTTAGGGGATGTCATTCTTGTAGAGCTAAAATATTATCAACTTCCTAATCACTCCTTGCCTTTTTCAAAATATTTGAAAAAAGTTTTAACGATATGGCAACTTTTTCTATTTTAAATGTTAACAACACACAAAAGACCAGTCAAAATCCAGTGAAAAGTCAAATGAGGCAAAAGATGCAAACTTTGGCATTCGTAATTCTGAGTCTTTTCACTGATCTTCCTTTCTTTCTACTTACTTAGGTGATCTCATTCAGTCTCATTAGAATATATCACAATTTCTTCAGTTTAGCCCTACATAAAGTAGCTAGCTTATATAAAGAGCCAAGTTATAGAAAAGAAACATATCTTAAACACTAGAATCATTGCTTATTGCACTCTACAAAAGGCCAAGAAAACCAAAAATATAACTCATCCATCTGTACTCATCCCGGGGCATGGGCTCTTAGAGCAGAATGGTGAAATGAAACACCAGAACTATTTCAATTGTGTTTACATTCATATTCATCCATATTCTCTCTGTTTTTCTCTTTTGCTCTCATTCTTGAGTTTGAATTGATTGAGGAAATTTATAGAAGTCACTTCTAGCAATTAGAATGTCTTCTTATGGTACCTAAAATAACTTGCAAGACATTCTGGTACTGAGGTCTCATATACTGTACTATGGTAGTGTACTGACAAAATAAATCCATTATATGAAACACATCAAAGATTCTAACAAGTCATTAGATATTTTTAATATCTTTAATGTACAAGGAACTATGTTAGGTATTATTTGTTTCAGATTTATAAACTGGTAAATAAAAACAACTTGATTTTTTTTTTCAATGTTCATCATATTGCTTTGTGGTTTTCTTTAATAACTAAAATAGTACACATGTATAATTTCATATTATGAAATATCATGATTAGGTTAAATGCTTTAGGGCAGCAGTCCCCAGCCTTTTTGGCACCAGGGACTGGTTTCATGGAAGACAATTTTTCCACAGACAGAGGGTGGGGGGGGGAGGTGCAGAGGTGGAGCTCAGGCAGTGAGGAGAGCAATGGGGGGTGGCTGTAAACACAGAGGAAGCTTCCCTCTGCTCACTCACAGGCTGCTCACCTCCTGCTGTGCAGCCCCCCTAGTTCCTAAGTTTCATGGAAGACAATGTTTCCATGGAAGGGGGTGGGGCAGAGCTCTGCAACCCGGTCCCTAACAGGCCACTAACCGGTACCGGTCTGTGGCCTGGGGATTGGGGACTGCAGCTTTAGGATATTCATGATGATATAACAGTGTTAGTATTATCCTCATAGTTTAAATACAGAATTTGCAATCATGTCAATAATTGCTAGTATTTTACAAAGTACAATTTTTTGGCTTGGGGAATCATTTTCTTCTCTTTAAAAGGTTACATCATTACATCAATTTAATTGAATCATTTCAATTAAAAATGAGCAGGCCATTATTTAACCATCTGGATATAATATTAAACCTCAGGCATTTGAAATTAATATTTTCTAGACTGCTTTTGGTAAACTTTATAGCTATCTGCTAGAAGGAAATTCCCAACTGGCCCAAGACTTCACAAACATTTTTGTGCAGTTTTTTTTTAATACTCTCAAATGAAGAGACACATAGCATAAATGTTGAATCTTCAGATTGCATTTAAAATTGATACTTTAGAAATTCTCCTTCAAAAACCAAAAGGGAATAAAAATGAAATCATTATTATTTTTAAGACACATCTCTGTAAACAACAGTCTTTTGGAATCAATATATCTTCTAAATGTACAATTAAAGATGATTTTGGGTAAGAAATAATATTTACTAGAAAAAAAAGCTTACATATTTCATTTCTGGTTTTTTAAGGGTTTGATTTCCTAATTAATACTCTAATACTCTACTGTTTTCTTTGGTTTTGTTTTTGTTTGTAAAGCCCCAGAGCTCCTTGTTTTGCCAACTGAAACAGGCCTCTAGTCCTTGTAGCTTTTCCACTGCTCTGGGAGATTTTTATACCATAGTGATAGGTGTTTTACTTCCAAAAATAATATTTGGACTTGCTGCATTACTTTCATCCCAACTTCATGTCTCATGAGATCTAAGAGTACTTTGGATTTTCTAAACAAAGCTTAAAATGTCTCCTCTGGTTTTTTGCTCCATAAATGGTTTATTGAGCACCTTCTATACCCCAGACTTTGTACTAATTGCTGATTATAAAAGGGTAAATAAAAATTAGCTTTTGTCTTCAATAAACATATAAAATACAGAAAAAGATAGATGGGTAAACATCTATAACTGAGACCCTGAATTTTAACTAATTTTAAGTCAAATAACAAAATTTAAAATACATTATGTAAAACCTATGTCTGAATTTGCCTGTTCTCATAAAAGGCAGTCACGAATTTAGCCACAGAAACTTGAAAATGTTTCTCAGTGATTCATATTCATTGTATATTATTAAATCATTCTTTGTTCATTTATTCATTCATACTCTAGGGATTTGCCAAGTGCTTACTGGGTCTATGCTGATGAACACAACAAAATGTGGCCATCCAGGATATGACCAAATGAAAATTGTTGCAAGAAGCAGACATGGTTTGGCAAGTTTCCCCAGGGGATTTACCCAACCAACCCAGGTCGGTTGCCTTGTGCTTTGTAACAGGGAAAAACAAAAAGTCTATGTTTCCTGACCTGAAATAGCCTTGGAATTTACCCTAAGACCCAGACAAATATGGATGAAATACTTTCAAAAGTAATGAATAATTTCAAAGAGTGAAACGAGTTTCTTTCTGGTGTTTGAAAAATATTATCATACCAAGTGTGAGCATATTTTTAAAAATCTATTATTTTATACACTATGGCCTTCTCTCAGTATAAATCAGCAATTGTGTATGAGGTTGACCTCTCTTGCCTCATCATATTTCTCCTCCCAATTTGCACAGGTACCTATTTGCAATGTTACTTAAAATAGCCCTTAACTTGAATGTAAACTTCCAAGAATTCAAGAAATTCTGCAAAAAATCTAGGCTATATGAAACCTGTCTTTCCACTTATCTTGTACACTATTGTATGTCCAGTGCTATATATATTAGATATAGATATTTGCTGAATAAATAATGAATTGATTCTGGGAAAGAAAAACATTTGAAAAATTAAATTGCTATTTTCTTTCTTTTCATTATGACAACTCTAATTTGGGGTAAGAGAGAATGGACTGAGCATGATGACGATTCTGCATATTCTGGTTAGTTTTAAAAATAAAAATAAAAACAGGAAGAAAAGGAAAAACTGTATAAAATATAGCCCATTCACATTAACAGATGATTTATTATGCTAGATCCTGATTGATAAGTTGTTTCAGTTAACATTTGCTTTGAATTAGGTTTTTGGTCAATTAAACATTCTTAGTAATGGGGATTTATCATAGGATCAGTCCTTGAACTACTGATTTTCTACAATATGAATTGCCAAAGTTAATCAAATAGTTATCTATGTATTTTAGCAGAACAGGGCTAATAATGCACTTTCAAGGAATCCATCATAATGTTATTCTGAAGTCAACCTAAGTTTACACAAGTAAGGCTACAATCTTAAAACATCAACAAAATCATAAATATTATTTCTATGATCTTGAACCCTTTAAGCACATATGTTAAGTCTCCATTAATTAGTTATGTTAGCAATCAGCTGTATTTCAAAAAGGCATTTTTAAATGTAAACTATACACTTTGCAAATATATTATGTCATTTTTCAATCTAACAGTTGAGGAGAAAGCTAAAATTTATAGCTGTTTGGACATACACACATACACAGAGCACAGAAATAGTTCTGACATTTTTCAAAATACCATTCATCTTTCACTTTTATTGTTAGAGTTTGAAAGTGAAAAGAGATCCCATGAACAGACTGTTGTGGAATTCCCACATCTTTTTGACTTTTCATCTTTGAAGTCAATGAATTTTAGAAATATGAAAGCAACTAGTATGGTAGCTCTTTTATCACTTTAAAGATAGGCCATAAAGGCAGTTGTAAGGTGTGTCAACCATAGAAGTTTTTGTTCTAGAAAAACTTTAAAAATATATATGGTGTCAATTTTAAGCAGAACCTGCAAAAGAAATGCCCGCAGGGTTACTCTGTAATGAAGTTTGCAATATACTAAAACAAATCTATATTTAACCATGATGGTACCATGATCACTGGGAAAATAATCCAAAAAACTGATCAGATACCTTATATTAATCTAACAGTTTCGAACCAGAAAGCAAAGTTTCTATGGTGACATCAGGCAGCTTCAGGCAATGTGGTTGATGTTAGCTACAAAGGCTTTAAATTCAAACAACCTTAAATTAGAATTTGAATAAATTTCTTAATACCTTTAAATTTTCCATTGCTTAGTATTATATTATCCACATTCATTTGCAGTACTGGGACCAAAGAAGTATGGTTATAGGAACACTTTCAATTTAACTAAACTTTCAAAATATATATTTTGGGGAGGGGGAGGAGACTGTATACAAAGTACAGTAGCAATCACTTGATGTAGGGATGGTGGAGATAAAAGAGATGGAGAAACCTAGATAATGATTCTAATTGTGTGAAAAGCTAATAGAGATAAATTAATAAAATAAACAAACAAGATCATATAAAAGTCAGGAAGTAAGGAGAAGAAGAGAAAGGGCTTAATCCTGAGTTTAAGACATGGGTAATTTTGAACAGATGTAGAAGAGAGAGCAAAAGCTTAGAGGGATTGAAGATAGCTTATCTGATGATCAAGGCCTGAGTTGAAGAAAAATGGAAGATGAGGTTGCTAGATACACTGTAGCATCTGAGATGTGAAATTATCCTTTATGAGTTATATGTAGTATCTGAGGAAGTTCTGTCAAACAAGACAGATGTATCCTGGCAATCACAGGTATCAACTTACACATGGTCAAGGGGAGAAGGGAACCAACTCTCACAGAACACCTAGTATCTCAGCATAACTGGTGTCTTAATTTCCACTCTTGATCCTGTAACTAACTGGTACATTCAAACTGAATAAAAATTGCAAGAATCAATCATAATGGTAAACCTAAAAATTGGCATCCAAACTAATAAAAATAACTGAAACATTTATTTCAGCTTAAAAATAAGAAAAGGGAACCTTAGAAAGCCAAATATAGTATATCTATGACAAGACTAAGTATTCAGGGCTTTATAGATTAGGTTTTGACAAATCAGAAATGCCAGTACATCTGTTTAACCAAGACAAAGTGTCTTGGTTCTTTTAATATGTTAAAATGGTCTTTTTATTTTATGTTAAAATGGTCATGCATGTGTTTTCTTAATTACAGCATCACCATGTATTTAGCATTTATCTCTTCTTTGTTTCACCTGTATCAGATTATTTCTTCGCTGGAAACTCCAGAGGGAAGAAATCTGAGCTTATAAACAGATTTAATTCTAGAAATTGGTTTTTGGGAGGTGGAGGGAGTAGTGGTATGGGGGAAGCATGGTAAACTGGTTGACTAAATAAATATAAATTACCTGACCTACAACCATATTTTCAAAGAGAGTGCAATGCACAAATATTCCTATTATGCTGATTTCACATGTGGAACATAGAATCCCTTCATAATCCCAAATGCTAACAGATCAATAAGCAGCTACTGACAATAAACTGCATAGTTCCTTGTGAAAGGTTGAAAGCTAAAACTACTAATCCAAATGCTGATAAGAGATGTTTGGGGGTTTTAGTATGTTTACATGCACGATGTTTCCTTGGATCCTGCCTATGCTCGTACAACATGTTTGTCTTTGGTCCCATTATGCAGTGGTGAGGGACACACAGTGATTTCCCCAGCTCATGCTTTCAGATTAAGAGTGAGCAGCTCATCTTCAAATTCTCTGGAAACCCCTATGAAAGTATGTAGTTGCTGCCTAAGAGAAGCAAGACCTAGAGAGTTGCAGTGGTCACAGGAGTTGGAGCATTTATGTAGAGTTCTGGATTAGAGGTTTGCTTATTTTAGTTGCTTCCTGAGTTTCTCTATTGAAAGGAGGACAAAGAAAGAAAAGATGGGAGGAAGGTCTTTGATTTTCTCTTCTAATGAGGACACTATTAGCATCACCTGTAAGTTTATGTTAGTGCATTTCGACAAAGTGCTCAAAGATGAAAGGAAAAGGAAGGACAAGTTGCAAAACTAACATGACCATTGGGTCGTCCTTCTTTGTCCACCTAGTAGAGATAATACTATCTGCAATAATAATCCAGTCACACATTCCATAATAATTGTGTTCTATTCTTTGTTGGAAAGACGTTTGGAAAAAAAGATAATGATTGAATTAATTTTATATTTTAACCTGTTATATTTGTTTATAATATGTCATTTATAGATTTAGCTTTCTTCACATGCATTTTGGAACAATCAACTAATTGATTTTAATGTATTTTATATATTGCATGAATTATATAGTTAAAACAATAAAGATTGTTGCTAACAATCATAAAAAACCTTATATGTTAAGTGAATAAGTACATAAAGTCAAATGAACATTATATGTTATCATATAGGTAAAATATGTATATGAAGAAAGACTTAAGAAAATAAAAATAGCATCAATTATGCTTAGAAGAGATATGTTTTCTTAATTTAGAAAAAGCTTTCTGTGATGTTATATGGCTTTTGCAATAAAAATAATAGTTCACATTAGTCATGTTGATCTGTAAGTTAATATTCAAATTCATCTACTATAATCCGCTATCATCATAGTTCGTCTATCAAGCTAGGACAAATAAACAGATCTTTAAATAAATACAAAATATCCACATGATCATAAAAATAATTAGCTGGCTATGTTAACTTTAAAATATTCATTGTATATGTACAAGAAAAGATTCAAAAGCAGAAAATTCACTGTATTGCTTGCATTTTATAAACCATTATTTTCAGAAAAAGACAAGAAGGTGTCTTTATGATAATAATCTTCTTGACCACTGCTAGATTGCTTTACCACCCACTAACATTGCTGTCATAAAATTTTTTTAAAAAAGTTAAACATAAAACTTAGTGTTAAATCCTACACAGTTTACCACCCATCTCCTACACATCCATTTCTTGCTGTGCACCAGTTTCCAGGGAGGTTACTTTGGTAATAGCTAGATGCTTCTGGATTTCTCCTGAATATGTCAAATAACTTCCAAATTCCTCTGTGCTATCCAGGAAAAAGTACACATGTGGATACCAACATAATCTTTAATCCTCCCCGAGGCTGCTGATTTTTAGCTAGGAGTCCGATTTCCAGAATTAGATCATACATGTCAAGATCTGTTATGAAATCAGCTCTCATAGAAGATTTATGTATCTTGGCAGCTTAGCAAAGAAATCCTCGATTTCAGTGAGATCAACAGAACCATTTTTAGAAAATCACTGCCAGACCTGAAGCTAATTTTCTCTAATTCTACAACATCTGTAAGCCCCGTATGGGAGTCTGGGTTTTAATCAGCCCTGCAGCCTGACACATGGCTAGTGATGCTTAAAGAAAATAAACACCAAAAAGCAATTTGACAGGAAAACCACAAAATACCATAAAGGAGCAATATGGGGTACAGGCTCAAGAATATCTATTGTTTTATTGACAACTTTTAAGACCTCATAGGCAGTTAATTAAAAAATAGGAAAAATGTTGATACCATAAAGGAAATCTTCTTCATGAAAGATTATTTATTTATTTTACTAGTATGAAAGACTACCAGTGTAACCGCTGGGATCCCAACACACAGCTGATGACATATCACAATGCAAAGAAGTGATAATAGAGGAAAGGACAAAATGCAAAGTGAATCCGTGCCACAAGTGGCAGCAGAAATGATGGCAGTTGAATAGATACATCTTTCAAAGTTTTAATTCTAGCCAACTTCTAAGGTTTGCCTTCATTTATCACTTCAAGCTAAATGGAATGATCCCTCAGCAATATTTAATCCATTTTCAAAATGATCATTACCATATGACTTCTCATTAAGCATAGAAGTTTAGGAGGCTGAAGGTAAATAGCATCAACATTGTCCAAACAGCCTTTCACAATTTCACTGTGATAAAAATTTTGGTAGGAATAAATATGTTTGCTGTGGAGCCATACTCTTGCAAAGGATAAGAACTGAGCATTTGGGTGTAATGAATCTAAAAATAAACATATTATTACTCAAAGTTCTTCCTGTATTTTATAATTGAATTTAATCTGATTTACATTTTTCACATAATTGACTAATAATACATATCCCAGACATTTTTGTTAAATTGTCAGTAGAATTTTCAACATTAGTAAATAAAGAACATATGCTTCAAGAAACAACTACACTTAAAACAAAGGTATAGAAAGCCAGAGTTAATGTTTTCTTTCATGTAATTTTATTAGCAATACTACTGATATGAATTCAATATTGAAAATGGGCTAGAAACTGTCTGAACATTTTAGAAACATAAACTCATTTATCCACTCAACAATTTTATAAGCATAAATGCTATTGTTAACTATTTTTGCAAAAGAGAAAACAGGCTTGGAGAACTGAAGTAACTTACTTGCCCAATCTTGCCCAAGAGTTATAAAATGGTTAAGCATGAAGGTAAACTGAGTTTCTGCATTCCTGAGCTTGAGCTTCTAATTTCTATGCCATATTGTCTCTTTGATGAATTAACAGAATTTAGAACTCATTGCTGAATGGTCTGGATGACTTAAGAGTATAAATCACTCATCTACATTTTTATCAGGATGCATTTCACTCAACACTTGAGTTTGTGAACCAGCTACTCTGTTTCCTGTAGTAATATCTCTTCATTTCCCTCTGCCAAAATGTTGTATTCCCAAATAATCTGTTCTTGGCTCTATTCAAAAATCTTTAGCCTTGACCTTTTTCCTAAGTGCCAGTTTTCCACTTCAAACTGCCTGCCTGATATCTCCTCCTGGATGTTCAGCCCACATACAATCTGTTTCTTACTGAATTCATCTTCTTCTTTCCTAAATCCATCTTTTTACTACATCTTCTATTTCTGCTCATCATTTTCATAATCACTGTAGGAGGACTGAAGCTCGTGTGAATTGCCACTGTAGTAAATTGTATTATTTTGAAATATTCTATCCACTTTCTCTCTTTGTGGATTATACAAGTCCCTCTCACTGACTTTAACCTTGGCCATGTGATGTGCTTTGCCCAATGGAATGTGAGTAGATATGACATGCACCACACCCTTTAAGGGACAGGGTCAGTGCAGGTTTCTGCTGGCTCTTTTGCTCTTCTTCTCTGCCTCAAGAAAAGATATCCCAAACAGGGGCTATCCCTTCAGTCTGGGTCTAGGAATGAGGAAACAAGTAAAGTCAAGCCACAGCAGCAAGCTCACAGCTGGGCCATGTATTGTGAACAAGGAATAAGTGCTTATAATAAGCCACTGATATTAGAGTTACTTATTATTACTACAAATACAGATTTTTGTTACTCTCACCTTAACATCATCAATTCACCTTAACATCAAATCAGTTGCAATTTGCATTAGTTCTAAATTTAAAATATATATTCTGTACTTTTCTTTCTTTCTTTTTATAGTACTACTACCCTAATTATGTTTACTATTACCCACCCTTCTGATGATTGCAATACCTTATGTATGTCTTTTTCTCTTTTTTATATTTTTATTTTTTTGTCTATCAAGTTGACTTCCTGAGAGAAATGTCATCATTTTACTCTCCTATTAAACATTATAAATGATTCTGGGGGTGGGAAGATCTCACAGAAGACTAATCAACCATAACAAATAGCGCTAAGAGGTCAAGTTATTACATAAGAGAAATAAAAATTAAACATTGAAGTTAGCAACACCCATTTGACATTAATGAAAGCCACTGCTAACCTTAATAAGAAAGTCACTGATTACCTTAGTAAGAACAATTCTTGAAGAATGAAGGGATAATAGACTAAATGGAATGGATTCAAGAGACAATAGGAAGAGAAGAATTGGTGATAGCAAGAGAACTTTAAACAAAAAATTTTGTTTAAATGGTTTTAATGTAAAGAAGAGCAGAGAATAAGGGTGGTGGCTCAAGGGCAATATGGAACTAGGGGTTGGGGATCATTTTTTTTGTCCTTATTTTATTGACAGTAAAAGAGAAACTTCAACATGTTGGTGTGCTGATGGGAATGTCCTAGTAAAGATAAAAAACAATTAATGATTCAGGACTGCTTAAAAATAACTGGAGCTATAATGTGGGTCACAGAGAAGGGATGGAATCCAGAGCCTGATTGGGGTGTTTAACCCTGGATAGTAGCTGAGCCAGTTCATACATTGTAATGGGGGGTAAGGCTGAAACAAGTGTAACCTGTAAGTAGGGGGCTAGCTGGGATGATGAGACCTATTTGGATTGCTTCCATTTTCTCAGGGAAAATGGTAAGCATGGTAACTGAGAACTGGAAAGTGTGACTGGAAGTCTAAGGAGAAAAAATGGTTGTGAATTATTTGTTAAGAGAATGGAATAGTGAGTGTACCAGGGAAATGTAGGATTTCTGGGCACACTACCAGTCCACTTGAGATTGGCTTACTATGAAAGCAGCCTCCATAAATTTTCAAGTTTTCTCTAGTCACATTCACCTGGGCAGGAGCAGAGAAGATAAAATGTTGGATGTAATGAAAGTTGAATTTTGCCAGTCAAATAAGCAAAAGAAGAAACGGGTGGTGGAGTAGAAGAAATATCCAAGAAAGCTTTGTTTGTTTGATTGATTGCTTTTGATGGATTATGGAACCTAACCTGTACAAAGAATAATATGAGAACACAGAAGGGATTCAGGATTCTGAAAAGTTGGCATCAACAAATTGCAGGTTCTGGTTGGATTATATTATTCTTGGAGCTGGAATAATAAAGGGAGTGAACTGGAAAAATAGGGGCAGTTAGAAAGCTTGATATTCAAAATTGCTTGAATGGAGAGGGTGGAGTTTTTACTAAGGACAAATTCTGGAGTGTGGCTAAGATATGAGTAGAACGGAAGGCAAGGTCATTAGAGGACAAGGTGTCAAGGTTCTGAGAAGCGAGGCTATGGGCAGGCAGGTGTATGTGGATACTGATATCATAATAAATTACAACCAGAGTAGTGTTAGAAAGTGACAAAAAATGAGACTTAAAATCCTGAATAACCCAGGGAGAGTGAATTCAGTTTCTTGTAATTACAACAATGAGGAATAGCAGGTGATCTAGATTGAAGTTAAGGGTTTTGCTATGGTTTAAATGTTGGTCTCCTCCAAAACTCATGTTAACACTTTAAACCCAATGTGGCAGTATTGAGAGGTGGGGCCTTTATAAGGTGATTGTGTCATGAGGGATCTGCCTTCAGGAATTAATTCATTCATGGATTAATGGGTTATTACAGGAGTGGGACTGCTTGCTTTATAAGAGGAGGAAGAGAAACCTGAGCTTGCATTCTCAGTCCCCTGGCCATGTGATGCCCTATGCCACCTTGGGACTTTGCAGAGAATGCCCACGGGCAAGAAGGCTCTTAACAGATGCAGCCTCCCGACCTTGGACTTCTCAACCTCCATAACACTAAGAAATAAATTCCTTTTCCTTATAAATTATGCAGTTTCAAGTATTCTGTTATAAGCAACAGAAAACAGGCTAAGACAACACAGGTTGTTTTTAGGAAAGAGGGCGGTAGTGACAATGGACATTTAAGCTACCTCCAGGTCCAGCAGTAAAAGAGTATAAAAGGTAAGAACTGCAGGGAAGCAGAGTCCTCAGGCAGAGGCAGGTTTCAGTGAAAAGAAGAAGGTGAAAGGCATGTTTCCAGAAGACATTACTAATAGAGGCAATTTAGCTGACAGTGAATCTTAAATTCTAAGCAGCATAGAAGGGTTTGAGATATTAGCAAGTTATGGAAAATGTAGTTTACAAAGAAGATTTGCAAAACTACACATTTGTGGGGGTATATGTGTGAGGGCTAACATTTTGTTTTAAAAATTTTATATATACTACAATACCACTTGTCAACAAAATCCCAAAATATGCAGCATATAACTTGTTATCTTCATGTTAAAACTTCACAGAAAAAAAAAGTTTAACTGAACTGAAAGGAAAAATTTTTCTGAAAATATATGCACAGGTATTTTCAAAACAGGTCATTAATTTGATAAAATAATTAAGATAAAATAATTTATATTTTATCCCATACATTTATATTTGAACATGTGCATATGCCAGAGAATGAGATAAGTAAAATAGCCACCCCAGGAAAAGATCTAATTAATAATCTTGTTTTGGAGATGTTTGACATTTTATAATGAAAGTTTATATTTGTGGTATAGGCAGAGGCAGAAATACACAATGTGGACTTCAGAGGGAAAGAGATAGGTGAATGTGGAAGGCTCAGCCCTGAGGATTCCTGAATTCAGGAAAGACAACTGAAGCCTTAGGCCCTTGTCTTGGAAAGGGGAGAAACATCTTCATTTCTACAGAGAAAGAATAGCACAGCACCTCAGATGAGCCTCTCACCTGCTTATAGATCTGCCCCTACTAGATTTCCCATGTGGGTAAATAGGTCTTGGCCAGGGTTTTAAGAAAGAAAGCAGCAAGAAAGACAGTGAGAGGAAATGATGACAGTGTGCAAGAGAGTACCAGCGAGATGGACAGCTGACTTAAGCTGGGAGAAGCATCCACCCCAGAGAGTACCTCTCCTACTAATCAATTGCTGTTCATGCACCTTAATGGGTTGCAATCACCACTGTGGGGCCCTCAAGCTGGGCTGAGCACAAAGATCTGCATCTGTATTAGGCCTGCCATGGCCTTGCAGTGCTGAACTGTCAGGCTCTTTAGTTGTTCCTATACATAGAGAATCATAAAAGGCATAAGAGTGCCCGTTGACCCTGACCAACATTCTTTTCAGAATAGAACATTCCTTTGCATCTGAAAAATCAGTCTCTCCGTTAGGATATTATAATGCTATATGGTTCATAAAATATTAGAGATGTTATAAAAATATACAATAACTGAATGCTTCATATACACATTAAACAAAGACACATAAAGCCTGATAGGTTTTTCTCCTAAAAAATAAATCAAATTCTGACTTCTCTTTTTCCTATTATACTGCCTTTCTTCTTCATACCTGCTAGCTTGTCACATAGATATCATCTCTAAAACACACCAAACTCCATTTACCATTACTAAATAGTCTGTGGTTGATGGCATTTCAAATTAGCCTATTTGTTATTACCGGATTCATGTGCTCAGCTAAATAAAGTCATCAGAAAACGAAGTTTGAGATTATTTGATGGTGCTGATTGTACCTGAAGTGTGCACTTGACTTTCAAGATTAATTCTGCATTGAAGGCTCCACATACTACTGTACTTTGCAAAACACAGCATGATAGCAGGAGAAAAGAGTCCAGGGTCCCTCAAGACCACCAGTATCAATTTGAACACCATATCTTACGATGAGTAATTGGTCAAATATCTTGGAAAAACTCCAAAACAGCAGCCAATCAAGAGTTATGATCTATTTTAGAGATTAAACTATAATGGGATAAAGTAAGATCTAAAAGTCATGATCAATACTGACACCCACTGTGTTAATGAGTTGCTGTCATTACATTAACAATGGAATAAAAATGGTAAGAAAAGTATCTCTTCAAAGTGTGGTGATTAAGCTTTTAATCCAAAGAGAACATTTATGCAGGCGAAAATTCATTTTAAAAGCATGTTTCAAGATAGAAAACATTTAAAAGTTAATTTAAGGCTCACTCTGTATCACACAGACAACTTAATATTACAAAAGCGTTCCTGTTGATCTTTAGAAAATGATCGAGAGAAAGATGCCTGTTCTAGTCTTGTGGTTCCCTTGCTAAGGGGACATTACATTTTCGTTTTCCATTTTCTACTGGCCCTTTGTACTTTTATGTTTTATACCTCAACTTGTACCAGATGAGTACTTACTATGTGAATAATACTTTAAGTTAGAAAAATCATTAACTATACCCTATTCCCAAACTATTCTAGTTTGAAATGTCAGTTTCAAGAATGCCCATGTGGATACAACCTAAGATTTCACTGTCAACAGAATAGGGTGAAGAGGGGAGGGGAACAGTTTCACATGGTATTAAAATATAAACATCATGCATTTTGTATGGTTAATATATTAACTGTCATATCCCAAACTTCAGTTGCCTCATTTGCAAGATGCAGACCACAACAGCTTTGATTATAAACATATTGCACTTAGTGCAGCATCTGTCCTATATTAATACTTAGCTCAAAAAATATTAGTTACCTTCCATTTCTCTACCGTCCTATGTAGGGAAGAGAGTAGCCGTCACTTATCATGCATGGAATTGACGGAAACTCCAACTAGCAAACAGGCCTAACCACTTCTACAGTGTTCTCTTTGGAGATGGGTTCATTCCAGATGTACAATCAGTACACTGGGGCAGCTAGCCATTCTCTAATTAAAGAATCCTCATGTTTGGATTCTTACCAGTAAATAAGCGAGCATTTTCAAGAATCAACTGATTTCTGACTTCCACTAATAATTTATT